>JARWLC010000012.1:100525257-101262757 GCA_033318265.1 Phyllotis vaccarum | reverse complement strand
TACATTTGTTTGTTTACTGTGTGTGTATGTATGTGTGCGTTTGTGTGTGTGTGTGTGTGCGTTTGTGTGTGTGTGTGTGTGTGTGTGTGTGTGTGTGTGTGTGTGTGTGGAAGTGTTTGGGTATGTGTTTGCTCTCACACATTTGTCAAAATGTTTTGGTCAAAGGACCACTTGCAGAAATAGATTTGTTCTTCTATTCTACCTTGTGGGTTTGGGGGATCAAACTCAAGTCATCGATCTAGTCAACAGCTACCTTTACTCAACAAGCCACCTCAATGATGGTGCTCAGTACTTGTTACAACTTCAACACTTCTAAACTTCAACACTACTGTGGGCTTGGAGAGAAACTCTAGCAAGGTGCTGCCTGGACATTTGGTGGCACCCTGGTTCCTACCACCTTTTCATCAGATTTCTAAGCAACAGAGACACGGGGTTGCTTCACGCATCATCATGGGCTGGATTTGTGTTAATTAGTGCAAAAGCACCCTTTCTTCAGAGATTTGTGTGGCGATGCAGAGATCATAAGAAAGACATAACTGAACAGAGTGGGAATGAATTGGAAGAAGGCTTTAAAATGAGACTTTAGGAACAGTTTGGAGAAACAGGAGGCCCCTGGCCAAGGCTGTTGTGACAACTGTTGATCAGGACTTGAGGGGAATGTGTGAGGGAGGCAAGCTCTTATTTTTCAACATTGGGAAACAAACACATTTTTTGTGGTAGTAAAATCCAGGCTGCTGCAGCCCTTGCTGCATATGTTAACTTATGAGACCAAGCTATTTCTAGAATTTGGAAAGGGAACAATTAAACATCCACTTCATGGGAGGTGTAATATAGGAAGCAATGGGTTCCTGTGCACTTCTCTTTATTATTTCTTTGAAACCAACACATCTCATAGGTGAGAATATACGGGATAGATGGTAATTGCCTTTTTGCTGGAGCTACATTTTCATCCTCCTCCCTTTCTCCTCCAATATTAATTATCAGAACTAAAAATAGTTCATTGTGGGCTCTGTGAGCCTCCGGGAGGCTTCTGCAGAAATCTGACATCTGCGCAGGAGCTCGGCTGAGACGTGTGTTTCTGTAAAGCTGGCTCCTGTTTGTGAATTCCATAAACACTTACCTAGTGAAGGCTGAAGTGTCTGTCTCTCACAATGGCTGTGAGTGGCAGCCTGTGAGAACACTGTCTTTCTGAGTAGACATGACTCAGTGCCTTCAGGGAATAGAGAATGCATGGAATATTTATGATCAGGAGACTTAATTACAATAGGAAAATAGGGGAACAATAGCGTACCTCTGTGGTGCGCAAACAGAACGCACTGGTTTCTCTTTGGTGTGTATATGTGAACAGATGGCCAAGCCCACTCACAGAAAATACTATGTAAAGAGATTTTAAAATGTAGAAAAATTAGTGAGCTGTTTGTGTTCCTTGTCCAGGGAAGCTCAGTTGTTTGGATACTAGAAGGGTCTTGTGCCAGTACATACTAGGATTATCAACGTTGATCTTGGCTGTAAGTGTCTTCCTAAAAACAGAAGGACCAGCGCTGAGGAAGTCCTTTTCTGCTTTGGAAGCTTCCATTTCATCACATGCTCTTCAGTTATCCTTTTGAAATGAATGGTAGTTACATGGTATATAGTGTAGCATGGTTATAATGGTCACATTTTCTAAACAAGATATAAACTTTTGATAAGTTGACTCTGTCTCTAAGGGGAAAAATGTTTGGGAGCTGGAGAGACGGTCTGGCAATGACATATGTTCCCTGGAATTATAGATATTCACTTAAGCATTAAGCCATTTACCTTTTGGGTAAAAGTTAGGTGTTCATTTTCCCTGAATATTTCCCATTTAATGGAATATGTATTGTCCTCCTTGATTTAAAATTGGATTTTAATTCAAATTGCTTCCATGTTGCCATACACCATATTACAAGGTGCCTGACACTACTTCGTCAGTTGGAGAACATAGAAGTTGAAATACATTTTATTTTTAGCCTAGGGAAAAGATAATTTAGAAGATAAATTTGCTTTAAGGAAGAACATTCTGTATTCCACTTCGTATTAAGTCAGCAAGGGAAGTCATCACCTCGGATACTGAGAGGACTGTCTACCTGGAGAGGCGGAAGTGACTTGTGTTGACCTTCCATGCTTCATCCTTTCTCTGTGTGTAAGGACCATTCCACAATGTTGGTGTGGTGCTCTTTAAAGCATCCTTGTCTGTGCAACAATCTTATATTGTAAGATGACCCAAAGCTCTGCTGAAGTGCATGTCACCAGAGTTCACCTTTTGTGGGCTATGAACAGTTATTTTCAGACGCTTGCTTAGAATAGAGATTCACTGGACTGTTTGTGCTGGGGATATCCCGATTCATTCCAGTTTCTCAGCTGCTTCTATAAAGAGCAATAGGCTACAGTGGTTCAAGAAAATCCAACAGTGAGCCTATGAGCTTCAGACTCTGCATACTCCTTTTCCTTGAACCATTTCTGTGGTTTGAGCAAGGTTCATTTTCTTACTGCTGTATCCAAAAATCTCTGCCACATTTGAAGAGGATTATTTGAAGTTTAAGAAACAAAGAATAGTGCTCCAAGAATGTACACTTCCTCCTTACTCTCCCCCCCGCCACACACACACACACACACACACACACACACACACACACACACACACACACACACACACATACATTGAAAGACTGCAGGTATGCCTTGGTTCTTTTATACCATCGCTTTTGAAGGACAAAGTAGAGCAACCAACTGAATGCAATATAGGAAGCTAGGGAATAAATGGTCAAGTTTAAAATTATGAGTGAAGAAGCAATCTGTATGGCAAAAGTGCAAACAAATCAAAACCATAGACTCAGAGGTGACACTTAGGAGCTTCTTACAAGTTGATATTTAGCAATGGAATAAGTAGAGTCCACCACCACCATCATCAATAAAAACAAATATGAACTTATTTCTTTGGGCTTTATTTATGGATTGAGAGCCATGATGTGTAGTAGGAGGTTTCTGGCCCGGACTTTCAGGCCCAACCTCAAGGTTTAGGCCCACAGACCCGCAGACCCACAGTCCCACAGTCCCACAGAGACACACAGATGCTTTTAATAGTTGTAGGCTGATCATCCTAAGGCCCAGGCATATAACTTGCTAGCTCTCTACCCTTCATCTAACTCATGACTCATCCTGTTCAGCCATGAGGCTCAGTACCTTTTCTCACAGCAGCATGGTTGAACTCTGCTTCTTCTGGCTTCTCTCTGGCATTCTGCTCTGTGCTTCCTATTCTCAGAGTTTTCTTAGTCTGGTAGCCCTGCCATATTTCCTTCCTGCCTTTGGCCAATCAGCACTTTTTATTAAACCAGTGGGTCGGACAATTATTTACAATGTAACGATATAATCTCCCACAATGGTGTGTGTATGGCTTGGATTATCTACAATTATTTATTTAGGAGATGAAATCTTGCTATGTAGTTTTGAACCCCAGATCCTCCCACCCAACCTCACATGTGATGAGAGAGGTGGCTTATAGGTGTATACCACCATACCTGGCTTAAAAAAATTTCTAAATAGAGTAACATTAGCCAAAAAACTAGAAACATTAGCCAAAAACATTAGCCAAAAAACTAACTTTCCTTAAAACATGGACTTGGGCTAAAGGAGTGGAACAGTATCCAAATAAATGCTAATTTTTAAGAGGAAAATGATGCCAAAAGTTGGATTTTATCTCTAGTGCGGCAAAAGAGAGATAGGAAATCACAGTGGCTGAACTTTAGAAGGAAAGCATCTTAAGTGACTCACATTTCAATTTATGAAGGACAATCAATCAGAGAATGATTTGGACTGAATTCAGAGGCAGGCCATTCAGACTGCACCTCTCTCTGTACCTTTCCTAAGAAGCAGATTATAGCGCAAATGAATTTTTTGGCACACCAAATATTATGTACCAACTTCTTCTTGATTAATATTACAACGTGTTGATGAAATTTCCTAAGCACTGCTTAGAACTAAAACGAGAACATCTTTTTTTTCCCCTTAAATGAAATGTGTTGATACCTGTTTTCATGGTGACTGCTACTTGCATATTCAATTTCATGTTCAGAGCGACGGTGTGCTGGCAAGCTATTTTGATAAAAATATTGAATAGTTACATACGCTCATGGTTCATCATTCTTTGTATGTTATTTTATTCTTCTTTGTCAGATCTATTGAAAGCCTATCACATGCCAGATAGTAAGAAAGGACTCAGAGTTCAGAGCATTCCTTCTTTGGCATTCCAGAAAGAGAAATACTGGATTCTGTATCGTCTGGTCAAGTACTCCATCACTCTGCCACACCTTAGCAAAGATTTTGAAGCCATCCCCCAAACTAATGGTCTCATAGGGAGAGAACCACACACGACACAGATTGTAATAAGAGGACTAGTTATTGGGAAAACGGTTGGTGCAGAGTAAGGATGAAGCCTGAAAATGCCATGTGGGCAAAGACTGGCTGGAGTTTCCTCTTAACTTCTACAGCATCAAGCCTGCCGAAGCTCAGAAGTCAAAAGCTCTCCAGAGGGTCAAGGGTTTAAACCTTAGACTCCCTTGTGTTGAAGCCGATGGGCAACAGAAGCATTAAGAGAAAAGCCAAGTGGAATGACCCTAAGGAAGGGAGGATGTGCCTTTGCAAATGATCCTGGTCTTTTGTGATCTTTTCTTTTCCAGTGATGAGGTGAGCAGTTCTACCCCCTCACATGTTCCCTCCGTCATATTCTGCTTCACCACAAGCCCAGGGAATGGATCATTTGATCACCAAATAGAACTTCTAAAATGTCTAAAACCCGAACATTTATTTCTTTGGAAGTTCTTTCTCCGGTATTTTGTTACAGTGTCAGAAAGATGACTGATGTGATACCCGAACACCTCATAACTTTAGAAATAATCGTTTGCTGGAGGAGAAGCTCAATAAAATTGCAAAGGATGTGAGAAGTGAGAGTTGCTACAGCGAGCTAAAGGGTGGGGGGAGCAAACCTTTGAGCACACTCTAGAAAACAAGCAGGGAAGTGGAAGAGGTTGGGCCAGAAACCATTAAAGAATGCTTGGACTAATTAACTGGGATAAAATTATGAAGCACTGAGAATCATATATGGCCATATATTCAAATAATGTATACGTAATTATTTTTTCAGGCTTCCTCCACATAGTTTGCATGCAATATAGTGAAACTTCAGACTTTTGCGGCCATAAAGCCATCAGTTCTATAGGGCTGTGTGGGGCCAGGCCGTGCCTTGAAGGCTCTATGTTCACAGACTTGCTCTCTCTCTCTCTTGTCACTGCATCATTCCGTGTGTCCCCTCCTGCTCTCCAGGCCTTGCTGCTAATCATTTGGCAGTGAATTCTTCCCTTTTCTTTGTCTTGGCTCTGATCAGGTTTGGGCCTGTGCCAAGACTTGTTAGCAGGAAGGAATCAGGATAAGAGACCAGCAGGAGTTCTCGAATCATCACAGGACAAGCAGGTGTAAGTCAACCGCTTGGTAGACGCTGGGAGACGTGGGTTAAATATAGTCTCTTCTAGATACCTTTGTGTTGTCCTCTCTCATCCCAGCTCTGTTCACATTCAACAATGGCAAATGTAGTTAATATCTTTGCATATGGCATGTTATGAAAAGAGATGGTAATAATACGTTGAACTCCAGCTTCTTTGGAAGTAGGATAAATGAGAAAGTTACTAGGAGCAAAGAGAGAATTACAGTTTAGACTTTACAAACTAAGTGGCATTTTGGTTCTTTCTCTTCCTTTGGTTTTATATACTATCAATCTCCGACCAGATGTGTCTAGTATTCTATATTTAGACAGAAGACGAGTGCCTCCACACTAGAAGCTATCTGTGTGAACTCTGTAGTAGTCAGAAGAAGGAGGGGAAGCCAGGAGGTTCATACATCTGTTGGGGGAGGGTTACACTGCAGATACCTGCATGAGTAAGATTCAGCTCTTCTGCCTAGAGGAAAGATTGCAGCCTTAAGAATTCTAAGTCATCTAGTCCATTTGCAGCGAAGCCACTTCAGTGGGAAGCCAGCTCCTGGGAATTCACTTTGCTATACTTTCAAACCAAAGGTCATTTTCACTGCCTCTAGGAAAGACAGATCGTGTGCTTAGGAGTTAAGATTAGAGGGTATACTTTCGCAAAGATGAGCAGCCCTGTTGGGTCTAGGCAACATGTCTACTGATCTCAGAAGGAAGATTTGTTCCATCTCACCTTCTACAGATAATATCCCTAAACACAGACCACAACTCTCCCCAAACACCACGTAACCCTGATGAAAGAGTGGCCCCTGAGGGCTGTGAAAGCCAGTGGGTCTGGAAAGTTACTGAGGGCCTTTATACTTACTTCATTATGTTGCCCTGCTTCTTGAATTAAAAACAAAAATAAAGAGATGTTCATTATTATAAAAGACATGTTATTCTTAAACCCCAAAATCTATAAAACTCTACTTGAAAAGTTTTATTTGAAAAAAAAAGAAATGGAAAATAAGAGAAAGGTAGAAGACACAGGCAGACAAGTATCTATCCACAGCGATCTGATCTCCAGCGTTCTCCCAACTGAGTCTCATCTAAGCTCCATCATCATCAACATGAAAATGTATTGATTACATAACTGTGATGTGCACTGTTTCATACAAACCCTTTCTAAACCCAGTTGTATCTGTAGTGATGCAACACATAGGAAAATCCATTCTGGTACAAGTTGAATTCATCAATTGTCATTTAGTTAACATACAGCTGAGTCAGGTTTTTTTTTCTGATCACACTGTTTTAACGGCTGCTTCTCTGAACTCTACAAATGCACCACATACTCTCTGAAATTTTTCCTCAGGCCAATAGTGGGCAAGTATCTGTTTAGAAATTTAAACATATGCCATCCGTGTGTCTTAGTCTGCTGTGCTCTCGCGTCACAATAGTTTCCAATGAATGGAAATTTATTTGGCACATGCATTGTGACTGGAAAGGTCAAGATCCAGGGACCATGTCGGATCCGGACCTCACTGTACCATAGCATGGCAGAAGTTAGAAGATAGATCAGAGAGTAGGAGACCATATCCATGGCCATGGGTCCTTCTAGTCTTTTAGAGTGAATATTAGTGCATTTTTGAGTATGGAATCTTTGTGATTTAAGTACTTCTCCTCCCCCCAGGGCCCATCTGCCACTTCAGCTGCATTTGGTAATAAAATTTCCTATACCTAGTCTTCAGAAGACATGCATTCAAACCATGCACCATTGCTTTTAGTGGATCAGTATTTCATTATCACCAGAGAGAAATAACGTCAGCACAGGTAAGAGAGACATAGTGAAGAAAGCAATCCAATTCAAAATGTCTGTGGCTAATGCCTCGGCTCTGTCCTATTGATGCCCAAAGCCCAAGTACTGGTGTTAATTTCTTTTAAGACCTTTAAATGTCATGGAAGGAAATGTGTTTTATTCTGGGTGCACAGGTGCTAGTTCTTGAAGACTATCAAATGAGTGCATGCTCCATCTCCCCCAAATCCCTTTACCTTTTCAGTTCGGGACTGGATTGTCTATGGGCAGCTCCCAAAGATAAAATAGCTTTCAAAATCTCAAGAGTCTTTACTGAGAGAATCTTGCAATTCGGCAAAAGGAAGGAAAGAGAAAGAAGAACAGGAAATGGGACAGGGGCCATGGTTTAGACAGGTGCTAAAGAGAACCATCTGTCTGCTAATAACTTCACACAGATTTTCATACATTAGGACAGAGGCATACTCCTTAGGTGAAGCTGGGCCCATTCCACTCCACTACCCTTTCTTTGGTAGAGATTTTATTGCTTTCCTAGCCTGTGGTATTTGTTTTTAAGCCTTCCTTGCCTTGAATCACACTCTCAGTATGTGTTATCCTTTCCTCCTCCTCCAGTTTCCTGAAATGATTCCTCTTTCTCAGCATCCCTACAAACTGCCCAAATTTCAAATGGAAGCCATTTCCACCAGCAACAGTCCATCAGGTCAAGTAAAACACTGATTTGTTTATAGAAAGTTATTATTTTCCAATGCAGGCAAAAAATTTACCCCAACAATTTCAAAGACTTTAAAAACGTGTTAACTCAACTCTTGTATTCTGTGTAGAAATTTTTTTTTAATAGAACAGCAGCTTTGAACCAGGGGCTAGAGAATACAATAGACAAATACAATGTGATGCCCTGGCATGCCATTAAAAAGCACCAAGGACTTGGGATTCAGCTGTAAGGTGAGTGAATGTTCTGAGAGAAAGTGAAAAATGGATTTATTCTCTTTTTAAATATACTTAGGATTGGCCTTGTGGGAGTTGCACTCTAATAACAGCTGTGGAAGGGTAAAAGATATGGACCTGTTCTCAAGGAATAAGCAGACAATTGGAAAAATTATATATTAGATGTGATTGAACTGTGTATAAAGCACATAGTGCACAGCTGATATAAGTTACTGAGAGAGCTCGAGAGAAAGAAAGAGAGAGAGAGCTAGAGAGAGAGAAAAAGAGAGAGCAAGAGAGCTGATTTGTTATCGTAGGATCCACCGGCCACAGAACTGCAGAAGGGATGTTTAATATACCTGATGACATGGTGACATAGCAGCACATCTTCCTTCCTTTCTTATACTGATGATCATGTCTAACAGAGACTCATAAAGAGAAAACATGCATTATTACTCTCCCTGCTTTGATCAGCTTAGACTTGTGTTTCTATTGTGGACACGATGATATAATTAGATATTCCCACTTGACCAACAGATTCCCAGAACCAAACTCTTTCATTCCTTCAACATTTAGACATTTGTTTCTGTTCCTAGCATCTATTGTCTCTCTATAGTTTATGCTCATTAAGCTTTCCTAAGTAAATATGATACTTGTGATTTTAAGAAACCACTTTTCTGAATTAGAAATGTGTAGAGATAGTGAGCTGGTGAGATGGGAGATGAAGGTGTTTGTTGTGAAAGGCTAGTGACCTAACCTTGATCCTGAAAATCACAGTGGGAATGGAGAACCAATTCAGTCTTCTGACCTCCACACATGTACCATGTCACAAGTGTGACTGTGCACACACAACACACACATACACAGACACTTACATACACACATATACACATGTACCCACATAAATACACATGACCACATGCACAGACACAGGCACACACAGGCGAACACAGCTGCACACAGAATAGTAACAATAAATAAAATATAAAGAAATTTGCCATAATAAAAATCCTTAGAAAAGATACTTTATGGAGACAACTCAGTTGTTCAGAGCTTGTTCTGCTCTTACAGAGGACTGGGATTTGGTTCCCAGCACCCAAGTTACATGTCTTTAAGATAGAGATATGCCTGAAACTCCAGCTCCCAGAGATCTGACTCCCCCTTCTGGACTTCATGAGTAATCACACATGTATACTCTGACACACAGACACACATATACAAATAATTAGAAAACTTAAAAAACAAAAACAAAGCAAAACGAAAAAAAAAACAAAGCAAAAACAGAATTTCATATAAAGTAAAATTATAATTTTAAACCATAAACTATGAAAGCATTCATCTCAATATATTTCTAAATATATTTCAATGTATTTTGTTCTTAAAGCCATTATGATACTTCTTCTCGACCTCTTTTTAACACGGGGATTTTAAATATTGTGTTATTCATATTTTTGTCATTGTGACAAGCTATCTGAGAACATTGACTTAAAATGTTCCTCCTAGTTCCGGAGGTTTCAATGTGTGGTCACCTGTGCTGGTTGTTTTCAGGCTCTGGGGAGGCAGTACATTAGTGCCGAAATATAGCCAGGCTGAACTTCTCAGTTTATCGTAGGCAGGAAGCAAAGAGGGAATGGGAAGAAGGGACCGAGGACATGCCACCATGACTGCTTCCTCCAAGCCTGGCCTGCAGAAGTTTCCATCATTTCCCCACAGAATCCACGAAAGTACTAAACCAGCCATGATGTCATCAGATCCCTTCTCCATCCATCCACGTTCTAAAGACCTCACCTCTGAGAACAGTTTCGCTGACGAACAAGCTTCAACTCATGAGCTTCTTGAGAACATTTAGGATTCAAACTATAATAGGATCCTCTCAGGGCTGGGGGAGATATGGTTATGTAACTACATAGCACCATTTGAGGGCAGAGCTCCAAGTTGAGACATTTATTTAAGCATGCTGCAGAATGACAGCCATGAAGAGAGCTCCAGGTAGAGACAGGATCCAGGAGAGGCAGAGGGCCAGAGAAGAACGAAGGAGCTACCTGTGCCCACGAGGGACCACTTCTCAGACCTTTGTTAATGCTCCCCAAATGGTAACTTCACAGTTAGTTCCTCGATTATCTCCCTGATTATTGATTATTAATTCACTCAAGTCCTCCAATAGTTTAACAGCAGTTACAACATCCCTATGTCTAGCCCAGAGCCAGGTGTGTTAGTTTGAAATATTTTGGAAAAATTTGTAAGTGAACAATGCTATTTCAATATTATCTAATTTGTTCCATTGATTTTAGTGTTTATGACCTCAAATAGAGTCTTTTTAATGCACCTGTTTTGCGTTAAATATAAAATATATCAAATATCAAATAAGATCACATTTTCTCACACAATTCTGTAGACTAGCAAGTGGGGAGACCATGAGAATCAATGAAGTGCCAGCCCTCACCCCTCCCACTTTCCGAAGGATGTTAATGGTTTGCTCATCTCTTTCCGTGACTGTTAGGAGAAAGTCAAGAAGACATAGTTCAACACCTCCAACTCTCCTACACTAATCTTTATAAACATGTTTTCCTTCTGATAAAGTTATCTCTCTCTTTACATTAATTGTTCATAGTTTCAGAACAAGCATCAGTAATCCATTATTTATCATAATAATTGTTTAATGGATTAGTTGATGCTCTAGAATGAAGCACATGTTCCACACATGGGATGTACTGAATGGCATCCCCTTACTTTCTTCTCCACGTGGTCCTCGCTATGGCTATCTTTTAGGACTTTTAACCAGCTTCACAAACATTCCTTCTGTTCCTTGGACCAATAAGCAATTTCCCTCGTCAAGCCTGTGAACCTGCTTCACTCAGCCAGGAACCCTCTCCTAGAAATTTGCATAGTCCCCTATCCAAGTTGCTCCTCCTGTCGCCCCATCCTTGCCCTCAAAAAGGGTAAAAGAACCTGTTTCTACATTCTCCTTTCTCAGTTGCCACATCACTGGAAATATAACAATTTTCTTATTTGTTCTCTGTTCCTTGTTGGTCTCCCGTTATATAGAATATTATGGGCATGTAATCCATTTCATAGGAAGGACTGTTGTATTTTTTGATGTATGGTTCATATATATAACAGGGAAGTCATTGATATTAGTGGAAATATTGTGGATGAGTAGTTAGTATGCTTACCACACACCAGGCGCATACAGTATTAGAGTCCATAGAATTACATCATAACTTAATGATGGTGTTACTCAAGATGTTTGGAACACACAGTTGTTTGAGGCTGATCCACATTCAAGAGAAACCAGATGTCAGACTTCTAATTGTCATGTTTTATCAAGTTAGTGATGTGCAATTTGAGTTTTCTCAGATGCCTTATAGCAACAGCCCCTCCCCCGGGATCCTTTGCCTTCAAGAGTTTAGTGGAAAGGCATTGATACTCTGCAGTGGATGGTGTCACAACAGTATAGGATGCTCTGTTGGCTAGGTGTATTCCACACCTCTTCACCTTCAGATAATTTGAATTTACCACGGGCTTATCATGGTGTACTTTTGCCATCTGTGTAGATCCAATAGTCTGGACCTCCCTTGCTTTATTCCTTTGTGCAACAACTCTAGGGATAGAGAACTACACATAGAATGCACATATCTGTGAACAGAAAGAGCTCTCGTCTGCAAATCCAAATTCACGCAGAAAGATTAAACAAGGATGTTAGTAAAGGGGTTCACAGTAAGCCTCTTGCTAGAGGCTTGCCAACTCCCCAAGGGTTCAGCCACACAATCTCTCAGTCTCAATTTCTGTATATCAGGAAGCCACCAAGCCCTGGGCCTGAATAGTAAGAGATATTTTAACAGTTTGGGGCCCAACCTTTTGCTTGTGTCTCTCACACAAGACACTTTTGATGGGTCAAGCTCTACCATTTTCCCTGCATACCAGCCAGGTTCCCAGCTTATCATGGGCAGAAATCTTTCCCCAAAGGCTCCATATTCCCTTATACTCTCCCAAATCTCCACCCTTTAGCCACAGGGCCTGGACCCTCTCTCATGATACTTCCCCAACCACATTTGAGTGTTCTGGCATGCTCAAAGAAAATACACACTATTAAAAGCAGCTCATGCCTCCTGACACAGTAGAAAATATCCCCTACTTAGACAAACCACAGATAGTAACTTGTCTTCCTGTAGCTTGATGACTTGATATTGCTTCCCATCTAGCTTTCTATTTGAAAACAACCCTGTTTATATAACACATATTTTCTGTATTTCTGCTCTCATTTTTTGCTATTAAGGACACTTGCCTTGAAACAGAATCTGTGTTTTCCCACAAGTGTTCATCTCCTCTCCCTGACTGTTCCCTACCTGAGTATATCACACTTGATTGCTATGCCGTGGAGCTGGGCACAGCTTTATTCCACACTATACAAAATCAATCTGTTTTCCAATCCATCTCCCTATCTTTATACTCACAGAGACGCATGAGTGTATCCAATGAAGTGTACATGTGCTAACAGTTGTTGAAAATGCCGGGTCTACATACATCTCCTTTTATTCTTCTGATAATGCAGAAAATAGTATTTAGCAGTTTTGTAGCATCTTAATATTTAAGATAATCATTTTGATCTACACATATATAGACACAGTCCTTAGACACTCCCATGTTTGTAATAAGAAGATTGAGATCTAGAGAAATCCTCTAGATCCTCACTTCAGTATGGAAATTTCACTGCTCAGACTGGGATTAAAATTCCCAGGAACAGACTCACTAATCCTGTGATTAGATCCTCAGCTCAATGTGCCATAAATCAAAGCCCATGGAACTCGGAGAATCCGATGCTTCATATTGCTAAAGAAATCTGATGCAAAAGTCAAACATAAAATGCCCCAAAGTACAGCTGTAGTACGAGGTTTCTGGCCCGGACTTTCTAGGGCCTACCCTCAAGGTTTAGACCCTCAGACCCATAGACATGCAGAGACACACAGATGTTTACATTAATTTTACGCTGATAGGCCTGAGGCTCAGGCATATAACTTGCTAACTCTTTCCCCTTAAGCTAACCCATGACTCTTACCTTCTTCAGCCATGTGGCTCGGTACCTTTTCTCAGAGCAACATAGTTGTCCTCTGCTTCTTCTGGCTTCTCTCTGGCATTCCGCTCTGTTCTTCCTGTTTCCAAGTTTTCTAGTCTGGTAACCCCGCCCACACTTCTTGTCTGCCTTTGGCCAATCAGCACTTTTTATTAAACTCATAGGCGGGACAATTATTTACAATGTAGCATCATAAATCCACTACATACAGCTCCTCTTTAATTCCACAAGGAATGAGACAATTTTTCCATGTTTAATTTAAGAACCACTCAGTATATGAAATACATTAGGAAAGAGAGAAAATGGGTTTGTGTCTGGACTCTCCATTTGGGATTAAGAGTGCCTGTCTGTTTCTCCAAGTCAGCTTTCTTACCATGTGCCTTCTCAATCCCCTTCCCCCTTGCTAACTGCTGTGAAAATATTAGTGGCAATGGACCAGAGACTGCATACCCTTGGATCAGGGCTAATGATCAGAAGGAGACAGAAATCTGAACAAGAGAGCAGAAATACTGGCAATTTGTGATATAAGACAATGGTCTCTAAATATGTAATCTTTTAAAGTCTTTGAAAAGGTGGGGCTTCTTCTGGAGAATTAAGGGAAACACTACTGGAGAACTGAAAACTTGAAAAAATGCTTTTAATAAAAAGTTTATTTAGAGTTCAGCAGTCTGTTGGACAAATTGCGAAAGACAGGAGAGATTTGGGGGCAGGGAGAGCATAGAGAAACAGCAAAGACCATCCAGGAATGGGGACATTTGGGAAAAAAAAAACAAACCACTCTCAACCATCCACAAAATGCTTGCTGGTCTACCTGTAATCTCCCTGAGTGTAATACAGCTGTTAGCTATCCAACCCATTCCAGTTATGGCGAAAGGAAGAGACTTTGGCAACAGGAAAACTTAATTTTACCACAGAATGCCTCCAAGTTTTCCAAGTTTGTTTTCCTTGTAGGTTAAACTTTTTTTTTAAACCTGTCCCCTAGATTTAAGTGAGGCAGTATATGTAAAATATGCATCACATTGCACTCTAAGCCATAGACAACTCAGTTGTCATTTATGTTGACAATGTTACTTACTCAGGGACAACTTTCTTTCAAAATGATTAAATGGAAAACTACAGAAATAAGGAATCACTAACTTTATACATTACATTCTGAGTATGTGACAAAAGTTTACGTTCTTCTGCCCTATGCAGCTTTCAAAGCAAACCATTCTATTTTCAGAATATGCCTGACCTACATGTGACTATATTTCTTACTCATCATGTGGTAACATTTCTATTATCAGACAGACTTTAGGCATATCATAGAGCCTCTTGTAACTTTCATTTTACTTAATAATGCTACCACAGTGCTGTATCAGTATTATTGTTTGCAATTTCATTAGAATATTCTGCTGTAATACGGTTTTTATAGGTTATTGTTAATGGTTTTCCACATCTAATTTATACATTAAACTGTATTATAGACATTCACATGGGGCAGTAAAAATGGCATCCAGCCTGTCTATTACTTCAGGCATCTCCTGGGGATAGGGGTAAAAGAGAAAACACTATGCTGATGAGATGGCTGTTCTAGCTCTTGCTATGATTGTGACCTAATCTAGAGACCCCTTTCCTCAGTGGGTGAGTCGACCTTGTGTCAAACCAATGATCTGAACTAACCATCACACCACACAAGCAAAAGGACCTGAATTCAGATCTTTGACACCCACACAAAAGTCAGGCATTACAGACTCATTTGTAGCCCCAGAACGTGGGTGTGGCTCAGACAACTTGGTTTATTCATGTAAAATTCAGCCCCATTATCCTCCAGTAGCTCCTCAGTCCCCAGTATCCCAA
This sequence comes from Phyllotis vaccarum, assembly GCA_033318265.1. NCBI lineage: Eukaryota > Metazoa > Chordata > Mammalia > Rodentia > Cricetidae > Phyllotis > Phyllotis vaccarum. Next base: position 101,247,643 of record JARWLC010000012.1, on the reverse strand, counting down.
AGAGTGATCTAAAGAAGAAACACAATTGCGATCCTGTTGGACTCTGTGTCATATTGTTTGGATCTTTGCAGTGGGTTTCTCTTGTCTACACACTTTATGACACGATATGTTTGAAGAGCCAGGATTATGAGGGACAGTTTTGTTCCCATGGTTACTTGATATGATACAGACTGATGACTTTTCTTTTCCTAGATGAAATAACCATCTTGAAAGTATTTCATAAACAACTCTGATATTGTAATACGGATGCTTTATTTCAGTCTTGTAATCCCCAAGATTATTTTGCTTTTGTATGATGAGTACTGGTGCAGTGTAGCTTCTTGACAACTTTAGAATAAGGACTGGTTACAACAAAGGTGTAAATAGAATGTGAGGGAAGAGACTTCAGACATTTTCCTCAATTTCTGAGCAAGAATCAGAGAGAGACCAACTTTAAGTAGTTTTAAATCCAATGTTAATTAGATTACTGTTGGGCAAGATTTGTTTTGTTTATTACTGTGAGGCCACCATCAATAGAGTCTACCTGGGTTGGGAGGCTGAAGTCTACATTCAAGTTCTCTGGATGACTAAGAGAAGAAAGAGAGGCACACAAAAGGAAGAGACTGGGGAAGTAGACAGGAAGGATTTTGTCTCAGTTGCTCTGTGGATTTTTCAGGTTTATTCCTTAGTATTTATCCTATAGTTTTATTTTTTCCATAAATAATAAAATATCCCAATAGATTACAACTCAAGACAATGTGGTGAACCCTCCCTGAAGAGTCCAGAAGGACTGAAATTGTAGAACCCATCTGTGAACATGCAAAGGTATCATCCAGTGACACCTGGAGAGGACATGGATCCCTTTACAGTGTGTCATTAATTTATCTCATCTGGGTCCTTTGCAATACACTGATAAATGTCATCAAGTGTTGCCTTGAATTCTATGGGGCCCATTAACAAAATGACTGTTGAGGGTTTAGGGAAACTGTGTTTGATGGATGCTAGGCAGAAGCACAAGTAAATCAATTGTGGATTTGTAGTTTGCAATTGTGTGCAAGGTGGGAAGTTCTCATTAGGAATATGATCTATCTCCATGAAGATAACCACAGAATGGAATTAAGTTAGAGGACGCTGAGTTGTCTCAAAAGTTAAGCTTTGGAATTACAGACCCTTATACATTGATTTATGGTGTGAGAGCTAAGGAAAACCAACCAACTTGTGTTTCTTATGCAATGGGATTTTTTTTTTTTTTATCCCAGGTGGCATAAATGCTTCCAAAGCCTTAAATGTCTTTACCATGAGATATTAAGGCTGGTTATAAGCCCAACCCCATGGATTTCCCCTATGCTAGCTAGCTCTAGCTCTATATGCTACATTGGTCTTCTGGCCAGTGTATCCACCATGCTTGCCCTTTAGCCTGAACTTGCTGTGGAGTACCTTCTTCTTATAGACTTCTAATTTCTGTGGCTCCCAGTCAGTAATTCTAGCCTATGATCAGAGATCAAAAACGCAAGTGCTAGACATACTGCTTCTAGACCCTGCAGGTAGCTCTCAACTTCTTGATGAATGATGGGCACAGAGAAATGAAATCACACCCCCCCCCATTTTGGGGAAGCAGAAGAAGCATGCCTTGAACTACTTAATCTCCATTTTTCTAATGACTACTGAAAACATAAGGCTTTGAAGGGTCTATTTCTTATCTGTGGAATAAACACATCTTATCAGAGCCTGGGATTTACCTGCCACACTTTGTTTATCTGTTCTATTTAGCACAGTGTCATTGATATAATAAATGACTATGATATTCCATAGACAATCCAGGCAATCTTTATTCCTTCAGAATATGTTAGAGAGATGGAGTTATCACAGCTTTGGAGAAAACCATAAATGCATAGCCTATGGAAATGTGAAATAATTCTGATTTTCTTTTCTGATAGGAAGGAAAATGATATATTCAGTAATCACATACCAAGTTCCATGGTCTGTTTTAATCTGCAGTAACAAAAGTGCCACATCTGGCAGAGCAGCTGGAATGAGTTACTACTCAGTTACGCTCAAGACAGTCCACTGCAATCAGTCATGTCCATCGGCTTTTGTAGAGGAAAGACTTTTTAGTGTGTGTGGATAGGAAAGGAAAAATCAGATATGCCTCAAGTCTCTGAAAGATGGACTTGGATATTTTAATTTCCATTCTTTTTGGAGTTATACTGGAGGTGTGGGTAAATATTTCCACTAGACTTTTCTCATTATGATAGCTATTAATAATTAAAGAGGTTCGTGTGTATGTGGAGTATGTGTATAAGAAGCCACCAGTGGCTCATCCTGTGGCATGTCTAAGGATCAATGAAACAGTTGCCATGTGGGTGTGTAGGTTTGTACTGAATCTCACCTGTGCATGGGATAGGAAGCCATTTTTCTTCTGTACACTTTTTTTTTTTATTCTGGGAGAAAAACTTGATGGTATTTGAATTATAGCAATACAAATTCAAACTCATCATCCAACAATTTACCATCTCCAGATGCTTGAATATCTGACTCAGCTGTAGATCCCTTTAGAGAGAACGAAAGGTTCACTAGTGAATTTAACTCAAGCATATTATTGGAACCTCACTCACTTGACTTCTTCAATTCTGAATCTTAAATCCACTTAACCTTTCATAAAACAAGCAAGAGATGTTAATTCTTCTGTTGTGATAAAAAAAAAAAAAATTCCTGATGATTTCTATTTTTGTTGTTGTTTTGGGGCAGAGTCTCACTGTGTAGCCCAGGCTGATGTAGAATTTACTATATAGACTAAACTGGTCATAAACTCAAAATGATCCACCTGCCTCTGCCTTCGCAGTGCTGGGATTAAAGATGTGTGCCAACACGCTTGGCTTGTACACGACTTCTTTACATTGACAAAGAAATGTATCTGGTCTGTACAATAATACGTTTTAGTCCAGGATTTCTTAGCCGTGGGTCACAACCCGTTTTGGGATCAAACAACTCTTTCACAAAGGTTACCACAGACCATCAGAAACACAGATATTTACTACATTAGGATTCTTAACAGTAGCAAAACTATAGTTTTGAACTAACAACTAAAATAATTTTATGGTTATGGCCACCACAATATGAGGAACTGTATTAAAGGGTCACAGCATTAGGAAGGTTGGGAACCACTGCCTTCAATTTCCATAGATCTTAGAAATGTGGGCTCCTTAGGTACTATAGAAATAGTGTTGCTTATTGTGATTATTGCTCCCATTTTGATTTTTGGTGATTTATCACTTTTACTTGGCTTGTGATGTTTCTAGTATTATTATGTGCCAGCCATTCTTTGTGTATCTGATCACCTTCCCTGCCATAAGGGAGACCAGATGAGGAAGAACATTTCAAGCAGGCATCCATGCTCTGTGAAGAGCAGCTCTCACGTGAACGGAATTTGTACATCCAGTGAGTTTTCCAGATAGGCTAAATTTCATATTGTATAGAATCGAAGTCAAATTTTATTTTAATACAAATTTTAGGCCTTTATCACTTGAACAATCAAAAAAGAAAAAAAAAGACATTTAAATGCAAATGGAAAAATAAATGACCTTCACATAAATATATTGGTTCTTAACATATTCCTCTACTCTTCAGCAGTTAATCATCAAGATATTAGCTTCCCAGTACCAAGGTTTTCTTTGTTGAAAGACATGAGCTTTCAGGCTAGATAGAATCAATTGCCTCCTCCCAAAAGAATGGGGACCCTGTTGCATTTATATTTTGTCTTACTTTTCCTGTTTCATCACTTGCCACCTACTGATCACATTATGTTTATTTATATTTACTATAAAAATCATTCTTTTATTCTGTAGCCACAACTTCTTATGATGTATAAATCATCAAATCTTATAGCAGGTGTCCTTTTTTAATCTTGTCATCTTCATTCTCAGATCATTTATTTCTTATTTTAATTCCCAAAATTTTGTGGATGTGTAAGGTTCACTCACACGCAATAGTCCCTAAACCTTTTTTTTTTTCTTGTCAGAAAAATGCTGATGTCACATTTCATTATTGAAACTAGACTAAGTATAATATTGGATCAAATGTGCTCTGTTGTGGATGTTAAAAATGCACTCTCCATGTTACCAAAGAGCATGTCTGAGGATTCTCCTTTTGTCTGCTGCTTGATTGAATTAATGATTACTTATTTTATAATCTGTGAAATCCACTCTTGGAATGGAAAAAAAATCTGCCTCAATATTGACTATTGTACATAAACATTTCCTTGGGTCCAGTATCTTTTCCAGTTTTCAGAGTCAGTTCTTCCTTCATGAAGGTTTCCTTGGATTTTAATCACTTTTAATTTCATTTGCTAAGCTGTGATTTGATAACTTCACAATCATGTAATGGAAGAGTATCATTCTGCCTTCATAATGGTCTATAGCTAACTTAATACAATTCAAGAGACGAGAGATAAAACATTTCCAAATTTGGGCAAGTAATAATTAGTTGTCTCCCTATATTTTAATTGTTTTATATTAAAGGTCTTTATATCTCATTAAAGATCTCTGTTTAGTATCAGATATCTTTATTCTTCTAAAGACTCGAAATGCTATCACCCAGCATTTTGTATTGTCATTGAAACCCTCTTCCAAAATTCATAAAGAAGTGCCTGGCCATGTTTCAGTTCCCTAGACTTGGAACTGGTTGTACCATTCAATCAAAATTCATTCTGTTGTTAAACATCTTTTAGGATATTTTGGAATAAAAACAAAACAGAATAAAATTGAATGTTGGAAAGGTCCCCTATAGAGCTAATTCCGCAGCCAGATCAGTCAATGCACATTAAATTGGTAACTTAACTGAGTACTAGGTTTTGTTTTTGTTTGTTTGGGTTTTTTTTGTTTGTTTGTTTGTTTGCCACTGAGAAGAGAATAAAGTGAAGGTACAGGACTGACTTGAAGACACGGGCAAAGTTATGTTTCTCTTACTTGGGCAGCAGATATAGAAGAAAATTAAATGTATGAGTTAAGTATATTAGTGTTAGATAATGACTAAGCAGGAAAGAGAAAGCGTGTTAATAAATCCAGTTAACTTCTATTTCCTATGGTTTATTAAAAATATATGCCTTAAGAATATAATGTTACAACATGGTTAAGTGAATTTGTAAAGTGAAGAAAAGGCCAACATAATTTCTTTTTCTTTAGATACAGCTAGTGCCTCCTACCTGAATTCTCCCACATCATACTTCCCAATCCTGACTGCCATCAATTGTGAGGTTTACAGCTATTCTGACAGAGTTGTAGTCTGTGTTTTCAACACACATTAAATTATAAAACTATCTTGAGATTTTTTTTCCCGCTAATATTTATAATGGTCATTAAACAAATTTAACTTTATGGATATTTTGTAATCTAAACAGACTACATTACTATTGGTTAGTGAATACCAGCCTCATGCAGCTGTGCAGTGATATGGGAATTTTCTCCAAGCGGCTATGTTAGGACACATGGGAAACAACCAAGAAAAGATAGAGCTTGCATTTTTTACAAAAGACCAAATAAAAACTCATTTACTGTTTCTTTCCCCATGGCTACAGGGATGCAGGGTTTCCAAGATGACAGGTCAGGAGGCAGGATGCTCTGGGGTATATGGTTTCCTGGAGGACTGAGCCTCCCTTGTGAGAACTCAGGCCAGAGGAAGTGTAGGGCTCTGTTTCTGCTTGCAGTGTTAACTACATTTTTTACAAATCACCAGTGCACACTCTTCATTTTTGGATTGCTGGATTCCCCTTAAGGACTAAGACAATCTTCCTTTGATATAACAGACTGTACTTCTATATTAATGTGTCAAGTTGCTGTGAAATTTACTGCTTCGCTGGGCCCATTAGACTGCTGAGATTCAACTCTGTCTTCAGCATGTCTCAGTCTATCAGAGCTTGATCGGCTTCCTCAGAACAGCTTGTCCCTGTGTGCCTCTGTACTGAGCAAAAGCTCTTAATGGGATGAGTGCAAATGAATTCTTTAGGAGCTGAGAACCATGTGGGGCAGGAGGATCCTCTGTTCCCAAGACCCAGGCAGAGGCCTTCCTATGGTATTTGTCAATGATCCCATCTGGTTATTTCTAGACACTTTCGGCTACAATTAACTTGGCCATGAACTATTATTTATCACCGCTATGCCTGAGAAGCATCCCTGCATGCTCCCACCTCCAGCATTGCCATCCTTTCTCATCTACACAAACATGGGCATTTTACCTCCCCTCTCCTTTGTCCAACCTGCCATCTCCTTGCTGAGGCCCATCTAATCCATAAGTGGTTATGAACTTGTCATTGGTGGTTGTGAGGAGCATGCTCCTCTTAGGAAAAACTGTTCTTATCCCCTTGCAGGAAAGTGCACAGGAGCTCTTGATGGGAGCAGGGGAGCAGAGTGATATTGACAGACAACCTGGATGGATAGATGCACTAGGGCACTGCAGTTTGCATTCTTGGTGATTGCATTTTGTTTGATTAACACAGACCCTTCTCAGTCACTACTGTCTACTCTAAAACATAGGAGAGCCAAAAGCTGGTGCCTTTCAAGTTTGTTGCTGTAGAAATAAATATCAGGTTGTATTAGTTAAAGTTTGATTTCTTTTTCCTTCCAAGGCAGTGTGGTAAGAGTGGGACTGCTTCATTCGAGGAAGGGTGCAATTAAAGCCTGCAGACTCATCTCCACAGGGTAGAACCCAAATGTGACTTCAATATCTTGTTGTTGTTTTTCCAACTAGGCATCAACTGTTGTCGGCTCCTGAATATGTAGTATTGCATGCAATACTGTTCACTAATGAGTGTTCGAGAGAGTAGGAATCCTGTACAGCAGCGTGTCATTAGGTGTCATTAGCGAGCTCAGATGGACACTGTTGTTTTCTTTATTCAAAAGTCGTTCGTATTGCTTTGGCGTAAAGACAGGCAGAGCTGCTGGTACAATTTTATTTTTAACGTTAGGAATTGTTGTAAGCCTAGTGAACTGTTTAATATGTTATATTCAACAAGGATAGCTCAGGCATTACCAAGGCTTTGCGACTGTCACACCTTTAAATGAATACAAGTTATAGACAAAAGATTTTTGTTGCAAAGCTCTGGAAATGAAGACCCGTTATCATTAGGACGTAAGAACAAACCTGGAGTTCATTTTACTTACTGTTTTTTTCTTTATTATCATTTTTCAGTATTTTGTTTTTGTTAGATACAGAACATCTATTCTGCCTTGGGTACAATTTACTGCTATTGTTTCCTTACAGGCTTTTGCAGCAATGAAGGGCTTTTTTTTTTTTTTTTTTTTTTTTTGTTATTGTTGTCGTTTCCTTTGGAATATGATTTGCAAACTGAAAGCATTGCTTGACGACTGTACTTTCAACTCCACAAACTCAATTTGGAAAATAAGAGCATCTAATTGCACTTGTAAACAAATGACAAACCACCACTGTGCAAGCCAAGTGGGCTGGGCATTGGTGTGTAAAAGCCAGTGTAATTAATTCACTGTTGAGAGCCCAGAAATGAAAGCCCAAGAGGCATTCTTGTATGAATAAGACTTAGATATTATATAAAAGTCCCTCTAGACAGGCTAAAATACCAATATTAGTTGCCTGTTTACTCGATCAATGCATTTTCTATGTGTGTTTGTATACACACGTAGGAACAACAAAACAATATGCTGGACTTTTTCCCATTATTTAATTTTTAAAGGTGGATTTTTAATTGTGTGTGTGTGTGTGTTTGTGGGTGTGGGTATGTTCACATGAGTGCAGATACCCTCAGACACCAGAGGTATCAAGTACTTTAGAGCTGGAATTATAGGCAGTTATGAGCAGCTATACATGGGTTTTGGAACAAATTTTAGGTTCTATTCAAGAGCAGTTTATACTCTTAACTGCTGAGCCATCGCTCCAGCCCCAACAAACAAATCTTGAACTTAAAATTTGGAGAGTGAATATTATGACATGAATTTAGTATAGATACGTTTATAGAGCAGTTCGTATGATCAGGTACATAGCTAAATACTATTTGAAAAATAGATGTGATGCTTACTAAACCCTCAGGAAGAACCAGCTGGATCATTTATCTAAAGAAAGCATCTTATTTGTGGGCCTTTTCTCTGAGGTCTGCACAATTTACCAAGAGAATGAAATACTAACTCTACCAATTTTAGACCATTTCCTCTTGGTAGGATGTTCATACCTGTGACGGTTTCGTAGGGTGAGACCATGAAAGAACTTCTTTGACATTCATGCATCATCTACCTGCTGTTTAGACACTTGGAGGTATAATTGAGTTGCAACCACACTATTAGCTAACCATCTTATCCAGTCTCATTTTATTGGTGAAAACTAAAGGTTACATTATATGAAAGAAAAGATTCCAAGAATAACTTAATTCTTTGTATCACAAATTGCCAAGGGTTGGCATTTTTTTCATATTTGTTTCATATTATGAACGCTTAAGATTGGAATCAGAAAGACAGCAGAGTAGGCAGTCATGGGATATCTGCCCATCAACTCACCAACCACTCCTGCACAGACTCCCTTAATAAACAATCTAGAATTGTAGTGTAAAGCTCTCAAGTATCAGGCAACTGTAAAAAGAAAAGAAGAAAAAAAAAACTGTAAGGAAATGCAAGATACCTTAATTATGGAATCTGTCCTCTGACCCAAGGCCATGATACCAAACACAGATCCCTGAAGAACAAGAGGACTGCTTACTGTGTCTAGTATCCTGGTATTACTGAGTGACTCCTACAGAAAGCTGGCCGGCCAGTCTTGACACTTGGTAGGGGGATGAAAAGGAATATCACAGCATCACAGCTCTCTCTCTCTCTCTCTCTCTCTCTCTCTCTCTCTCTCTCTCTCTCTCTCTCTCTCTCTCTCTCTCTCCCTCCCTCCCTCCCTCCCTCCCTCCCTCTCTCCCTCCTTAATTGACAAGGAGAAACTAGAAAATCTATGGCTGACTTCTCGTCTCTAAGAAGGTAAAAGACTCCTAGCCTAGGATCTAGACTAGGTCTCCCTGGGCTACCTCATTTCTTTTCCTTCTTTCTTTCCTTCTTTCCCTCTTTTTCTTTCTTGTTGCTGTGATAACAGACCACAATCAAGTTAACTTACAAAAAGAAAGCATTAAGGTTCATGGCTCTAGAGGGTTAGAGTCCATGATCATCATGGTGGGGAGTATGGCGGCAGGCAGGCTGGCTGGCATGGCACTGGAGCAGTAGCTGAGTTCTTACATCTCTACCCACAAGTACAAAGAAGGGAAAGAGAGCTGACTAGAAGTGGCTATGCATTTGAAAACTCAAAGGTTTACCACCCAGCAACATGTGTCCTTCAACAAGGCCATACTTCCAATCTTTCCCAAATAGTTTACTAACTGGAGACCAAGTATTCAAATGTATGAGTCCACTGGGGCCATTTTCTTTTAAGCTACCACAGCACCAAATGAGGGAGAATGAGGATTTGAGCAAACAAGTTTCAAATAAAGGAACATGATGAACATCTTGAAATTGCTCTAAGGAAATAAAATTATATTCTTTACCTGACAGAAAAATTCAAAATAGTTGCAATAAAGACGCATAAAGTAGCTGTCACCCATTGTCATTAGAACAATAGATGAACAAGATGAAATTTTAAGCTAAGATATACAAAATGATTTTAAAACATCAATATAAATTAAGAATATAAAAAACAATACAACTGAAAAAAAATCTATTCAACGATTTGAACAGCCATCAATGGAAGAGAGAAATGGAATCAGTGAGCCTGAAGACAGTGAGAGAAGGTGGCTGGGGGACCTGCGGAGCACAGCTAAGGGCTTTGGTCAGTGGCCTGTAGGAGTTCAAAAGAGGAGACAGATCCTAAAAGCTCTCCAAGGACAAAGACTGAATTACTCCCAAATCTGGAAACCTCAGTAGACATTGAATCCTAAGAAATCCACTGTTAAGGAGACAGACTCAGCCTTCAGGAGACCCACCAAGACGCCCTGTAATCAAGTCAGCAAAAGTCAAAGACAGAGGGAAAACCTGAAACAAGAAGGGGAAAACCAACCAACCAAACAAACAAACAAAACAGTTGCCTGCTCAGATATGGGGGATTCTTTTGTCTTGACAAGTGGATTTTCATTAGAAACCTTACAGGCCATGAGAGAGAGAGAGATAATGTATCCAAGGGGGGAGGGGGCTGTCACCTAGCATTAGTATACCTGACAAACCTGTTCTCCAAAAGGGAAAAGACAACAAAAAAGATACTTGAAAATGTTCTTAAAGTTGGATTAAAGGGCATCACAGAGCACCAGGAGGAATAAGGATCTCTGAAATACATTGTCAAAATCCATGTAAACTGGTCAGCCCACAATACAGAGTTCTTAGTTATCAGAATGGAAGTGAGTAAATCGGCATACTTTAAATACAAAGTCAATGACAAAACTATAAAAATAACTACGACTAGATAGAAAGAGATGTTGATTTTAACAATATAAAAGAGAGAGGAGTTAGCACGTAGAGGCCTTGGATGTGATTCAAGGTAAATTGTTATCAACATACAGTAGCCTGTTGATTTTTTAAAATGTAAATCCCGAAGCGAATAAAGTTAAATTCCTAAAACTTGCATAGGAGAAAAATCAAAGAAGAATCAATCGTATCAGCAAAGCAGGATAGTGAGAAAAAAATGCAGAGAACAAATCAAGAAATGTTACCATAAATATGTCATCAGCAGCAATTATTTTAATCTACATGAATTGAATTCACTAATCAAAATATACTTGATAGCTTCAAAAATTAAAAAAAAATTGAAACAACACTACCCCAAAACTCTTAACACATTAGGGGTATTAAGGACACAGGTTCAAAGTGACTGAATAGGAAAAGACAGCCCATGCAAATGTTTTCTGATGACATTAAAAGTAGTTATGTTCATATCATATAAAACAGAACTTAAGTTTAAAATATCCTATCAGAAAAAAAAAAAGTCAAGAAGCCTTTTGGAGCATTTACATCTCATCCCAGTTTTTAAACTTTCCTGATTTAAGAATAACACACTCAGGTTTGGAGAGAGAGCTCAGTGAATAAAAACCCTTGATACTTTCCAAAAGGACCTGTACCCACCCACATTAAGTGGCTTACAACTGCCTGTTGCCTGTCACTTCAGCTCCAGGGGACCTGACACCCTCTTATGGCCTCTACAGATAACAGTACATGCATGGCACAGATACAAGCAGAGACACACACTGGCGTAGATACAAAATAGAGCATACATCTTCAAAAGTTAATACAAATTATTTCCACCATTTTTGTGGTTACCTATAAAATTTCAGAATGTGTAGGATAATAGCTCACACTTAAAATCCCAGTGCTTTAGAAACTGAGGGAAAATGTTTGAGTTTGGGACCAGCCTGAAATAGACAGCAAGACTTTGCTCTGCTGTTGATTTTAAGCACACACACACACACACACACACACACACACACACACACACACACACACACACACACACACACACACACACGAATTAAGTATGCAGCAGGCATAGGTGCAGTTATATCCTTATTGACATTAAAGAAAACAGAATGCCATGCCTTCTTTAAAGGCTAAGGCCTTTACTAACCTCTCATATAGCTACATACATTCTTCCCAGAATATCTCCTCATCATTTCATATTTTTCCATGTCACCATGATCTAGAGCAGAGGTCAAAATTTACTTCAGTGTATGACCAGCCAGTAAATATTTTAGGTAAAGTGGCATAGGGTTTCAATTTCACTTAGTTTGGCATTATAACATAAAACTAACCATGGATAGTTTGTGCCATGCAGCTGTGTTTCAATAAAACTTTATTTATACAAACAAAGGGAAAGCCCAGTTTGCCATACAAAGACCAGCTAGTCATTCCCCTCATCTATGTATTTTTAATGTGAAAGTACCGTCATGCCCCAAATCAGTATTTAGGTTCCCTGTGTTGTAGGGAGTTTGTTTTCCTGCCCAGCCTCTCGCATCCTGACCCTTTCACTGTGATTTGATATGTTGTTGCTGTTTCTCAGGATCTGCTTTGCCTTTCTCTCTCCCATCATTTTGCTTTGCTCTCCCACTTTAGTGAACTTTCATTGGCTAGAGAATTGAAAGGTTCTCTTGTGAGCCACAATGGTGATGCCCAGTGTTTTGTAGTGTCTGGCTATTCTGGCAGGGTCTGCTGACTGTCCTTTCTTTGTAGGAAGTTAATTTTCTCTCTCACAGCTTTTATGCTTTTCTCTTCATCTATAATATCCTACAAATACGCTGATTCTAACGGCCTCTAGAAGTATATTTACCCTTGATTAATTTTTACTTTTCTGGTTCAGAATTCAATGTCTGATACTTCCCTCTCATCCTCCCCCATTACTCTGAGGACTGCTGTGTTTTTCTTCTGTAGAAAAGTCGAAGCCATTTTCGCCTCATGTAATTTCTCTACCTCATTTTCTCTGTTTCCCTTCACAAAGCCTTGTCTTCTTTGTGATAGGTCCTTCTGTTTCCCATGGGTATTGGTTTCTTAGGATTACAACATCAACTTTCCACTTACAGAGTGGCTTAGTCAACAGACATTATGTTCTCCATGTCTGGGGTGTGGGTTTCTCCCTTTCTCTTCTTGAGAACTGTAGAAGAACACTGCTCTGATCTCTCCAGGAAGTCTTCCCTTCTTCCTTCTCTGTCTCCTGTATCCTAATCTCTGGTGGCTAGTTTGTTTGTTTTGATTTGTTCTGGATTTTTTGTTTGTTTGTTTGTTTGTTTTTTGCTTTGGTTTCTACAATGCTTCCAAAGCAGTCTGAAGCCTCTCACATCCTGGGAGAGCACCCTATCAGAAGGCTGTCCAGGCCCTATTTTTACTTTCTATTCTCTTTTTATATTTTCAGAGAGACTCTCACTAATTTTTCTCTTCAGTTCTGGAGCTTACAGTGAACCATAGCCTAAGGAGGGTAGAACTTATTATTTATCGACTTATCTATTTAATGCTTATTCACTCGTTCATCTCTGTGAGCAAGTACAGGTGCACCTTGTTACAGTAAATCCCTTGTGTAGGTCAGAGGACAATCTCTGATTCCATTGTCTTCTGCCATTTGTGGGGTCCAGGAATTAAAGACACATCCTCAGGTCCATGAGTCACATCAACTTTTCAGGCATTGAATTTTTGGCTCTCCTGTTTCACCTTTGTGAAAGTCTGGGATTAAAGTGATACACCCTCAGTCTTGGCTCAAATCGATTCTTATAAGGACACTTGCTTTGACTATAACTACTCTGATGACCTCACAAAAACAAAGCAAATCTTATCTCTAATCCTGTTCCTTCTGAGGTTCTGATTAGAACTTGGAAAGATGAGTAGGAGGAGACAACGTTCATCCCATATGCCCTTTGGGATTCTCGTTACTTTTATAATCTCTTCAGTAATTTTCTGAGTAATCCAGTTGTTCATTTGATTTGGGAGCACTGTGTTCAACTATGCACAGTATTCTATTCCACGTGAACAGTTTATTTAATTGGACTCTAATTGTTCATCAAAAGTTTGAGTTGCTTCTGTCTTCTGGATGTTTTTCCTTCTGTAACAAGCAGTAAGTAAACATCCTTGCATAAGGAACTTTGCAGACCTCACTGGTTATTTCTATAAGCTACATTAGTCACAGTGAACCTGCCTTATTTTGCTATTACTTCTACCTTTTGTACCTTCTATATCTCCCAACACTCAGGCATTTGCCCACTTGTGTAATAAAAATAGGAAGATAGACAGGAAGGTAGTATCCAGTCCTTCGTAGTCTGTCCAGGGCACCATCTCCCTTGGTGATGCTCACAGTGGGCCACTCTCATCCGCTCTTCCTAGGCATGCTGTTTTCACAGGCTTTGTCTTTGGATCACACAAGAGACCAAAGTCAAATGGCATGCACAGTGGTCCACAGCACCAGACGCTCTCTAAGTACTTCAGTCTACAGAGCTGTCCTATGAGACTACAGCTTTTTAAGTGCCTCCTGTGCTCACTCAATCCCCTAGCAGGAGCACTCTTCTGAAGGATACATCAGACACAATCAACCTGAGCTGGTGTTTCAAAGAAAAGAGTAATATTACCCAACCCTATTCTCTCAATGGTATTTCATTGCCCTCAAAATTAAAAGCTATGCCTTTAAAAATATCATTGAGTCTTTTAGGACTTGGCTTCTTCCATGCTAGCAATGTGATGAGCTTTATGATACATGTCATAACCATATTTGACAATGTGTGCTTTCCAAAAATAGAAGTAGAACAAAATGTCACTCACCTGCTATGTTTCCATCCTTTGTAACAGATACGTTGTCCCTCCTGTGGGTCCCAAATCTGTGCCTTGTAACATAGTTATGTAGAAAGGGAAACTTGCTAAGGGCAATTATGTCAAACAGAGTTTATATGAGTATAGAACAAAGCAGACTATAATGGAGCAGTTCCACCAGGCAGGGTCTACTCTGAGAACTCCAGCCATTGATATGCTGTGATCAGACAACATTTTGAGAGAATTAGAAGCATGGACATGGAAGACAATTGAACTGGCTATAGCTAAGGACATCATCTGATCAACTGATCAATACAGCCTCTGGCAACCAATCAAGGCTCAGTTCCTATACTGAATCTCTATATTGGTTGGGTCTGTTGGACTCAGTGCAGATGCCCAATTCAAACCCACACTCTCTGCTATTTAACTCACACTATGATGAATCATGTTTTATTCTTTATGACTTTATTCCTTAATCACAGTTTAGGGAACCACAGATACCTCCTGCTCTGGGTAACTCCTATGGCTTCTTTTCTCGAATAATTTGAAATCAGAGATAAAATAATAGTTCATCTGTTTTCAGAGGTAGAGTGGCAACCCAGTTGCTATTAGCCATGATCATCTTTTGGCACGTGGTCTTAAAGGGGTAAAAAGCATTCTTACCAGGAAGCCAAGAAAGGTGTGGCCAGTCACGGGATGCTGAGAAAGAAGACTCTCTGGCTTCCTACTGTGTTCCAGGTTGATTTTCTTTTCTTTTCTTTTTCTTACGTGAACTTGTTGTTTTGCCTGCAAGCATGTCTATGTGAGGATGTCAGGTCCCCTTGAACTTGAGTTCCAGACAGTTGCAAGCTGCCATGTGGGTCCTGGGAATTGAACTCAGGTCCCCTGGAAGAACAGCCAGTGCTCTTAACCACTTCTGAGACATATCTCCAGCCCTCCTGCCATGCTGATTCTTAAGCTGTCTAACCAGGAAGCCTGTCTTCATGCCCCCAGTATTTATAAATGCTGCATTTTGTTCGACTTTTTTGTTTGTGTTTATGGTTTCTAAGGGTCGAACTCAGGTTCTTATACTTGCAAGCCAAGTAGTTTACTGGCAAAACCATCTTACCAGCCTACTACACTCTTATTTTAGAAGACTTCTTTCATTTTAACTCCTTCCAGGCTCCATAACTCATTGGTGTCGGTGCTTCCATGTTGATCTGTTCCTCTGGGGTCCACCTGAGTTAGTTTCTGTAACAAGGATGTTGTCTGCATCTAACAGTTTTTACCATCTCTCATCCAGTTTCCCACATCACTACCCAGTTTTGGTCCTATACAAATCCTTCTTTGTACATCTCCATGTCTGTCTGCTTCTCTTCTGTCTCTGTCAGTTAAGGTTTTGGTTGCTGTGGCAAAACACTATGACCAAAGAGCAAGTTGGGGAGGAGAGGGTTTATTCTTCTTACACTTACAAAGCACTGTTTATCTTGAAGGAAGTCAGGACAGAAACCCAAATAAGGCCAGCTCTGGGAAACAGGAGCTGATGCAGAGGCCATGGAGAAGTGCTTCTTATTGACTTCCTTTGTAAACCAGAATGGCCTCAAACTCACAGAGATCAAGCTGCCTCAGGAACATAGCTTCTCTGCTGATTCAGAACTCTTCCCAGGTTCCATCCCAGTGATGCTGGCCTCTTCTTAATCACCACTAATTTCTCAGCTCCAGTTTCTGGACATCAACTTTTACAGTTACTCAAAGATTTAACTTCAATGATTCTGGTCTCTTTTAAATATCAGACTCTTCAGGCCCAATTGACCAGAACAACAGATCTTACTATCTTAATTCAAAATAGCAAACAGTCCTGAGAGTGTCTTAAAATTTTTCTCTGAAATTTCCACACTCCTACAGAAGGTATCATTGAGTGTTGCTGGGTCCTAATGGTTCCCTGGGGGAGGGGAACTCTATCCCTCATTGGTTGGCCATGATCAGGACCTCTGACAACATCTGTTGCTAGGCCCTCAGACTCCAGGATGGCTCATAAGGAAGTACAGTATGCTACTTGTCTTGGCAACTGGTTTGAACGAATTTTCTTGACCCTATGGGTCTGTCCTACTACAATGAAGATTTCAACATTCAATAGCTTTTCTAGCCCAAAGTCCTTCCATAATTCTCACCTAAACACAGTTCTGGTCTATCCCAGCAATAGTAAGCTTAAAACAGCTTGCAATTTTCCACACCCTCCAAACCTACCCACTGCCAGAAGGCTTTTCTGTTTTCCTCTATGGTGTTTCCTCAACCCCTGAGGCCAAGCTCTGTGGGAACACCTCATATTAATAAACAGAGGAAGTGTCATATTGTACTGTGCAGCCCCATATACCATGCTCACAGGCTGCTCTGCTTATCCCTTTGTCTGACACACAATACCTTCAACAAATGCTCTCAAAACAAAACCTTGCTGACATAAATTGAATAACGCTTCTGTGATAGTTCACCCATTCCCAAGTGACTGTATCTTAGATCTTTGTGATAATTTGGAACATTTTAACCCAGTGAGTTTGTCTATTAACAAGTCACATTTTCTAGCTGACTTCATCTATTGATGTATGATTAGGATAATTCAGGGCAAAACACCCAGAAAAGAGATCACTGCTGGTGAATGAAATGTTATAGTTTCCACATACCTTCTTACTCACTTGCACAAGTACTTTGTGAAATATCCCTCACAGACACTGAAGTAGTTTGAGACGTATCAAGATGTTTGACTGTACAGCAGACATTACCAAACCTGATCCACCATTGAGCCCTAATCAGGTCTAATCCATACAAAGAGATTGGAGATGTTGCTTTCTGTTGGTCCCATTAATTTAATGGAGCCACATGAGAGTCAAGGACCTGAATACATTCAAAATATGGCAAGAGTGAAAGTACATCATCCCTGAATCACCATTCAAGTATGTGGTTCAGGGCTTTGAAATACTGTGAAGTCACTCACATGTTATTTATTAATATTGTGTATCTCAATTCCTACATAATTGTTTCTTTAAGTTTTGAGGTAAAGTCCTGTTATGTAGCCTGGTTTGGCCTAAAACTCAAAATTTCCCTGCCTCATCCTTCCATATGCGATATGAGAGGCACATGCCAGCATATCCTGCCTTGTCAATGGATTTTAAAGGCATGTGTCAGGGAACAGATTTGAGGAGCCACACTGAGCATCATTGGGAGTTTTGACTGTTCTGAGAAAGGGAGGAGAGAAGGCCAGCAAGGTCTGCAGTCAGAGAGGATGCTCCAGGTAGGTTTCTATGGGGCAGATATGTTTCTAGTTTACAGGCGGCCGGTTTTGCCACGTTATGGAGGTACTGCCTTGAATAACAAAAGATTTTTACAGTTCTTCAAACACTTTCACTTGTTGGCTTCCAAAGGAGTCTCACCATAATGTTGAACTATGATAAGATTAGCTGTCGCCATTCTTTTCACAGGTGAGGAAAAGGAAAGCAACATGCGACAAGCCCAAGTGATGCTTAAGACGTGGAGGAGGTGGGAGCAGAGTGCTAGGCTGTTTACTGAGTGGGGTGCATCTTGTCTATTTCACTCTGTTGACTTTTTTGGGTCACCAGGGCTGTGAAACCTCCTGGGCTTACCCAGGATGTTTATCTTGGCACATAAAACACAATTGCAGAGACCAGCCTGCTCATTGCTGTTAACACCGAGAAGTGCATAACACCAGCAAACAGGGGACTCTCCCTCCGGAGCAGTGCAAATGAACGCCTTCACATCCTGTTATGTCAGGAGCCTGTTTCTGAATGTCTGCAGCACTCATTAGAGAGCTTTAGGGAGTACAGTAGGATTACCTCCTTGGTGGAGTCAGTTTATACTGTGCTCCCAAAGGACCACCCTCCACTCTATAGTCAGTGAACAATTTCGGCAGAACACTTCTTATATAGGGAAAATCCTGGAGAGATTTGCAAACATTAGACTTGGTCTCTGCTCATGAAGAACTGATAATGTTGAGAAGAAAATGTTACCAAGCTTTGCCCAGCTTTGTCAATCAAGGCAAGAACAACCATAGTATTGAAAGGGCTGAGTCTCCTCACTTGGCTTAAGACTTTCTCATCCATCCAAGGACACTCTCATACCAAAATGGTAAGAGCTGCAGCTTTGAGACATCCCATTGCATCCGAGAGATGAGCAAGAAAGGGAGAATATATTGTCCCAAGCCAATGTTGCAATGACTAGTGTGGCTAGATTGGGGACCACTTTTAGAAAGACAGTGTCTGGGAAGCACTACCTGAAGTCATGTCACATTCCTGAGCTTCAGTTCTCTCATTTGTAAGAGGAACCAGTGAACTATAGTTCCAGGCATGGGGCACTCTAAATGCTCCTTCTCACGTGTGGTGTCCCATTGATACCTCCTTAGCTGGCCGGGCTATCTGGTGATCAACAGCAAATGTAGCTACGGCCATTTGAAAGAAAACTCTACAGTATTTTCTCCACTTCTACCAAAAGTTTCACTGCTGAGAAAATGCCAAGTCAGGGTACTCAGGATCCGTAGATCATAATGGCAAAGCTCCAATTAGCACCTCACTCCTTAAAAATAAACCTGAAAAGTCACTTCCACAGACTCCTACTGAGAGGCAGAGTGGGCACAAAGCAGTTCCTTAGTCAAATGGGGTCTAGTCATGGAAGGTGATTTTTAAAAAGATTTAAAAAGATTTTAAAAAGATTTGTCTTAATTGAGACGAAATCCGAAAGCAATATAATTAACTACTTAAACATACAGTATTTATTATTTGAGAAAGGTATTTTGATTATATTCATCCACAATTCCCTTACCCCATTCCTCACAGATTCCCCACAATTTTCACAATTTTGTGTCTTCTGTTAAAAAAAGAAAATGGAAAAAACTAAGAAAAAAATTTACAGTTTTGTACAGTCACAACTTTCTCTAGTTTCAAAACATTATTTATCACTCTGACATAAAACCTGTCCCCATGAAGCAGTTGTTCCCTAGGAAGAAAGTAAAATTTACAAGAACCAATAGCTGACCCAGAGTGGGGCAAGTGTGCCACCTCCCAATAAGCAGGCACACATATTTTATTCTCAGTTACAGTGAACCATCTAAAACAGGAATGCTTTAGATGCTAATTAGCATCCTGGTCTCAACTGGCTATGGAAATGTAAGTCCCCTCTGCAGGGGGAGGGCAGGAAAAGTGGCATGTGTCTCAGAAGACTATTCCAATGCCTGTTACAAAGCTGGACATCGTGGAACATTCCTGCCCTGGAAGGCAAAAGCAAGAGGGTCAGGAATTCAAGGTCATTCTCAGTTGAATAGTGAGTTCAAGGTGAGCCTAGGCTACTTGGGACCTTTTCACAGAAAAGTAGAGAGAGGGAGAGAACAGAACAGAAAATGACTTTAAGTCGCGTATCACATAATCATTTAGTTAGTTATGATCAGCAAAAGGAGTACTGTCTGCAGCAGAGCAAGAGGGGGCCACTTCCTGTCTTCTATGAAAACAGAGTGAATAGAGCCCAAAACATGGGTCACGGTACAAAATAGCCTTTTGGAGTTCTGACAACTTCTGCATGCATGTGGAAGTGTCAGACTGCCAATGTTGGCATTGTAATCACCCATTTCTTACTTTAACATTAGCCAATCTGCTTAAATGTGTCCAGTCTGGGTCAAATCACTCGCCGGTGATGACATTTGCCTCCCAACCCATAGGTCCCTTAGCATCCTTCCTATTTGGCTAACTGCCAGGAGGTGGCCACATTAAAAGTCTCTGCTTAGTTGACCATGGTTTGCCCTCTTCTCCTGCTCATTATTTTTTCCTTATTATGTCCCTAAGTTCCCTGGATATTATTAATCAGATAAAAGAATTTTTGAGATACAATCTCTACAGGATCCAGATGTGGGAGGGGCATGAGATTCTCATTTGAATCATAATATTTCATTTTTGCAGCTCTACCCAGAGCTTGTTTGGGAAGAACCAATCTTCAGCTTAGCCTGCACATGCCCTCCTCAGTACCAGGAAACACTCACCTGTGGCGCCCTCATTCCAACACAGTGAGCCCCTGGACTCTAGCCCTGTGGTTTTCATACTAGCTTTCCTCTTTTCTAAGAGCATCAGCTTCTGAAGAGTATGGTGCAGGATATCTACTTGCCCCACCACATCTCAGAGGCTCTGAGTAATTACAGACTTTGCCCTGAAAGCATCAATTTCCTGTACTTCAGTTATTTAATTCTGAGGAACCTGTGTGGCCAGGTCCTCATTTTGAAGTGCAAATCATCAATGCTCAAACAAGAGCACATGTTATAGCCCAGGCACATTTTCCCCTGGCACTACCCAGCCGTTCTGTTCATGCATGATCATAGGAAAGCAAATTCACCCCCAAACTCTTCCTAGCATAATCTTTAACTCCAGAGGCTCCAGTTTTTACCCAATCAAAGTGTGACCCATGTGTTACTCTGTTTCTGTGGAGGTACTGCTGATGTGTGGTTGAATGGGTGCCAACCTAGTAGTTCTACAGCTGAATAATTTCCAGGCAGATCTGATGCAAAAGGAAACAGAATTAGTTTTACAGTTTAATGACAATAGAAATATTTGTCTGCACACAGTCCTGCTTGCCCATGCTGTCATTGGCCACTGAGTTACATGTGGCAGTTAGCGGTTATGCCTCTTTCTAAGTGAGCTCATGATTCAGAATTTCAATCTGCAGAAGTGATTAAGCAAAACATGAATTCATTTTACAGTGGAAGCCTGGGTGTGAATGATTTTCTCAGGATGAGAATATCAGTTTGGTGTTGGCTTCCGTTACATACTGAGATCTTTATTCCCTCACAAGTGGCGAAAGCAAGCATTTAATTGCTCCCCTATATTCTTCTGGGCACTGGAGTATGGCCTGTACACGTAGGACCTGGAATCTAGAGAGGATGGAAGATAGTGTGTAGCTCAGGCACACAGATACCATGGCATCCTCGAGACAGGCAGATGCCAAAGCCTGACAAGCCAAAGGAGTCTGGGAAGGTGGGAAGGCAATAAAGCATACAAGGAAGCCAAGTGGTCATATCTCAGTGTTAGAAATACTGCTCTCTCAACAGTGAAGCAGATGAGGTAGAGGAAACTCAGAGCAGGCTGGTGGGAGATACTTAATTCAGCCAAGAAGAAGTAACAGCCCCAATGAAGATCATAGGAACAGAGATAAGAGACATAAAGAAACACGGTAATTTTAGACCATGATTATGAGGGGGTGGTGGGTGAATGAAGTTAGAATAAGATGCCATTACTTTCAAAGAGTTAGATCTGAGTGATGAGGTAATACAAATAAATGATGAGGTGAGTGAAAAAATAGGATTTTTTCCTTGTTATTGATAATTTACTAAAAATTCAATATAAAGGCCAAACCTGTAACTTTATAAGAAAGTGGAATGGGGTAAGTAAGGTCTGAGTGTTGACTGTGTAGAGTCCTAACTACAGATCCCAAATCACAAGAGCAATTTTTATTATCTGGGAAATGGCCAAGAGGCAAGGCAGCAGGAGGGAGGATGGCCAGCTAATGGCAGTACTGGTACAATTGACATCTTTAGCACTGTTCCCAAACACACAGGTATAAATAATCAGTGATTGAAAGCTGTATCTCACACGTGTATTTGCGGGAAACGATACTGACTTTACATAAATTTGTTTTAGAATGAGCCGAAGGCTAAATCATAGCTTTTATGTGAAGTGAGGGGTACTTGTGAAATGGCTCCTGTGATTCCTTCTAGAGGCCCGGGTGCATCAGACATTGTTCCTGTCAAGGGTCACAGTCCAGATTTAAAGCCAGAATGCTTGCACTACATCCTGTGGATTTAACACAGTCTTCAGAGAGGCAGTCAAGGACAGGAGTGGCTCCAGGAGGACCAGGACATTTATCCCTCAGGGGGTTCACATATTGTGGCTTTCTTTTCTGTCTTATCTCCTTGATGTAATCTCTCCTTTCTTCAGGAGCTGACACACAGGTTGAAGGTTCCCCCCTTGTTAGTATAATCTCTAAAGGTGTTGCATTCAGTTTTCTTCAGCTTTTATTAATTTGCTTTTTTTTTTTTCATAATTCCAGTGATGTCTCCAGATAGGTAGAAAAATAGAAGAGAGAAATGAAAAAGAAATACTAATAAAAAGCAGAATGCCCCCCAGCGGCAAGCTGGTGGCATCCAGAGGTTGCAGATAATGGATTAGCTTTTACCTATT
Source organism: Phyllotis vaccarum (assembly GCA_033318265.1). Classification (NCBI taxonomy): domain Eukaryota; kingdom Metazoa; phylum Chordata; class Mammalia; order Rodentia; family Cricetidae; genus Phyllotis; species Phyllotis vaccarum. The sequence continues at coordinate 101,225,211 of JARWLC010000012.1, read as the reverse complement.
TCCATAGCAACAGCTTAGCTGCTCTCAAACACTTCTTTAAAAGCTTCTGATAAATGTATCCTGTGACCCTGAAAACTTTCCCATCTCCCTCCTGACTTCTTTCATCTTCAACCCCCCCTTTTCCCTTTTGCCCCACAAAAACATCAATTATTACCCATAACCTTGTAGCACACACTTGGTTTTCTGCAGACCTGCTTCCTTTCGGGGCTTGAGATAGACTTGGTGGTAGAAACAGGCATGGCTGTTGCTCTCTCCTCCTGTTTTTTGTTCCCGTGTCTCTTCTGTCTCCTTCTTCCTTCTCTGCTTTTTCCCACGCCTCACTTCTCTCTTTCTGGTGTCCTTTTATTCTCTCTTCTCTCTCTCTCTCTCTCTCTCTCTCTCTCTCTCTCTCTCTCTCTCTCTCTCTCTCTCTCTCTCTCTCTCTCTCTCTCTCTCTCTCTCTCTCTCTCATTTTTCAAACTAAATGGGAAGGGAGGTCTTCGCTGTGTGAGTCAGGACTGGAGTTGAAATGGCGATCTCTGCCAAAGCTTCGGAGATGTTGAGTGCCGGCTCCTAGTAAACTGGGAGATAGGATGTGTGGTAGGCAGGGGTGTGGGAAGGAAACACGGAAGGTCTATTGCCCATGACGGTCTTATGGAAACCAAACTTTTGGTCAAGAAACAATACACTCAAAATGAGCCAGGACCACAAGAAAGAGTGGACAGATTGTTAGGATTTCAGCTTTTGGCCAAGGCACTTTTACATGACTTTGAGACATCACTTTCATTCAGGTTTTTTTTTTTTTATGAGCCACATTTGTATCTTTAACTATAAAACACACAAAGTCTGGAAAGAGTTCTTAGGAGATGTGGATGGCAGGATTCATACAGATATGCCTGTGTTTCACGAGGGTAAGTTCGACGTTATGGTGATAATTCCTGGTCTGGGGGTAAGAGCTACACAAAAAAGAGTAAAAATTTGGGGGGGGAGATGATCATAAAATGGGAACAGGGCAAGGTAAGCTAGACTTGGAAAGATTCAGGACACTTAAATGCAAAGAAAGAAGGAGAAAGAGAACTCAACCGGGAGCATGGTTGTGCTAGGGAAACTAGAGCCAGACTGAACAACTAACAAGCCACTGAATCTTCCTTATCCAGGTGGATGAGAGGATATGGTTGGAGCTGAACTGAAGGATGCTGTGACTTTGTAGGCATGCTGGTTTTTTTTTTTTTTAAAAGAAATTATTTGTTCTACCCAATAGAAAGATTTTATTTCTAAAGAAAATGAGAGTAGGTATTCTTAAGGTTAAAGTAGTTATCTATAAATATCTCTAGAAATCCCCCCAGGGAAGCCTTCCCCTGCTGACAAACATCTCACCCCTTTTACTTCATGTGCCCATCACTTGGTGATCATGCCAATCATGCAGTTCAGGAGCTGAGCTTATTTGTCCGTATTTGTTCAGTGCCTAGCATGACATTTAAAACACAGGAGATGGTTTAGTAGATGTGTCCAGAGTGAAAATATGATTTAACCAGTGCCATAAATCTAGCAAGTTAAGAGAGAAAGGTGTACTTGAAGAGCAGGATTTGAATTGGGCTTTTAGCTAAAGGTATAGGCTGGGGTGGATGTTAAAGAGAAACTTCTCCTCAATGCTCAGGTCAGCTAAGCAAAGACAGAAGTTCTGGATCTACACAGTATCTTCTAGAGACCACACCTTGGGCCAGGTTTCACAGGAAAAGTGTGAGGCTTTTTTTTTCTCCAAAGTTTTCTTCAAAAACCAAGATTTCTAAAAATCCTGGTGGTGTTTTCCAGCTTAGTTTACAGGGATACATCTTTAGAGCATTTATACACACACACACACACACACACACACACACACACACACACACACACACACTATAGGCTCTGTGTATGAGAGAAAGCATTCAGTGTTCCTTTTTCCGAGTTTGACTAATTTCACCTTGTAGTATGATGTCCATTTTCCTACTAAGTCTTGACTTCAACTCTCTTTATGCCTTCCAAAAAGTATTACATGTCTTTATCCACTCATCTGTTGAAAAATATCTAGACTTCTGTCAATGTCTGCATATTATGAATAGCACTGAAATAAACATGGTTGAACCATTTTCATGTATATTTTGGTCATTTGTATTTCCTTCTTTGAAAGTGTCTAGCTCATTAACTCAATTACTCACTGGATAGTTTGGCTTTACTCTTGTCCTCTACTTTTTGAAGGTCTTTATATATACTAGATGTTATTCCTCCGTTATATGCGCAGTAGGCAAAGATTTTCATCAGTGTTGCAGGTGGCTGCTCTACTCTTCTGAGCGTTTCCTTTGCTGTGCTGGATTTTATTTCCCCCCCTTGGTCAAGTTTGGGATTTAATTCTTGGGCTATTAGGAGAATGTTCCAAAAGTTGTTTCTTATACCTGTATCGTGACTATTTTCTCACTGGTTTCTCTCCAGTAGTTTCAACCTTCATGTCTTGCCATCAGGCCTTTCATTTTTGTGCAAAGTGAAATACAAGAATCTGATTTTATCCATTCACAAATGGACACCCAATTTTCTCAGCATCCTTTGTTCAAAGAAGCTACTTTTTCTTCTATGTATGTTGTTTTGTCCAAGTCTAAATGTCTGTCATGGTTTATTTCTGAGCCATTTGTTCTATTTGGGTGGCTTACAAGTTTATGTTTGTATTAGTAACATATTGTTTTCTTTTTTATTGTGGCTTTGTAATACAATTTGAAATTGTAGGCTGTGATACTTCAATCATTCTTTTTTTAACTTTTGTAATTTTTTAAAATTTTACTAATAGGCTATACTAGCTATTCACAGGCCTTTCATGTTTCAATATAGACTTTAAGATATCGTTTATAGTTTGTTAAGGAATGCCATTGGAATTTTTATAAGATTGAATTGAATCTGTAGGGTACTTTTGGTAATGTAGCCATTATCATGACATTAATTCTGCCTCATGAGAAGTCTCTCCATCTCCTAGTAACTTTCTTTCTTCATGTCTTCAAGTTTTTATTGTAGGTGTCCTTTACCTCCATAGATAGGTTTATTACTAGGTTTTAAAAGCATTGTAAATAATATTATTTTACTTATTTCTTTCTCTGAGAGTTCATTATTAGTTTAAGGAAAGTTATTGAATTTTGTATGTTGATATTGTATTTCGCTACTTTACTGAAGGTGTTTATTGTTCTTTAGAATTTTCTGGTAGAGTTGTTATTATCTTTAATATAAAATCATGTCATCTGCAAATGGGGATAATTTTACTTCTTTCTTTCCTATTTGCATCCTTTTTATTTCTTTATCTTTTAACATTGCTGTAAAGCAGGCTTCAGGCACTGTATTGAATAAAAATAGGCAAAGTAGACATCCTCATCTTATTCAAAAATTTAAAAGAAAATATCCTCAGACATTCACCCTTACAATGATCTTGATTTTAGGCTTGCCTTTGTTGTATTGAGCTATGTTCCTTTGTCAGACTGAAAGGAAACTTCAATTCTTCAAACTCCCGTAGGCAGTCCAAATATCCCAGAATGAACTAGAAGTAGATCAGAGGGGAATTTCTTATGTTTAGACAAAAACCAGTATTCCTCAGGAACTTGGAAAACCAGTTCCTGTCTGCTAAAAGAAGTCATTTCCCTTACTGTGGCAGAAGAAACATATGGCTTACCTGTGGCACCTATCACAATATCAAAGCACATGCTGGTCTCCAGGTTCCGTCAGTATCTCAAGTATCTGTTAGACATTTCAAAGTCCTTGCCTCCTCATCTCCTCCTCCCCCTTAAGCTCCCTCCAGGTCATGGGTTTCCCTTCCCTCAACTACTCACTTTTTTTTATGATCCGTCTATTTTTGTTATCTTGACTCTTTTTATCCTTACTAGACTCCCTCTTTGCCTCTCTGTGGTTATGCTCTCCTCTCTTACAGATATCTCTGGCCATGCCCAGTCTACTGGTCATGTTCAGTCTATTTCTTTCTCTCTATGCTCTGGACTTTTCCAGATGCCTCTGGCTGCTCTCTCTCTTATATGCATAATAAAATCCTTCTCCTTAACCATACCATGAAGTGGTCATTCTGGCGGTTTCTTTAATGGTCCTCCCTTACATCCACCTTTTATCTGCAATCTTTTCAGGGCTTTTATTAAAAAATGGATGAAAATCTTTCTTGAAAGCTATTTCTTCCTGGTTTGAAAATATCATCCATTTTATATCCTATGTACAAAAACAAAATAAAAACCAAACACAGACACTCATTAATTTCCATGTTGTACCAAACATATACCACTGGAATGATGTCAGTGTGGTTCTGATATTAATGTGGTCTTGAATTTTATTTTCAGTAGTCTTATTGAGAACTTTTGTATCTGTATTTGTAAGGGGTGTTGTAAGGCTTGCTTTCTTCCGTTTGTCTTATTCAGCTTTACTATCAGGATAATTCTTCCTTCATAGAATGAGTGTATCAGTGTTCCTTCCTGTTTCTTATGATACAGTAATTTGAGGAGCATTTGTGTTCCGTGGTAGAATTTGGCAATAAAGCCATTTGAACTTAGATGTCCCTTTGTTGAGAGAGTTTGGAGACTGCTTTCATGTGATTGACTGTGAGGATCTGTTTACGTTATGATATGCTCTTGATCTAAATTTGGCAGGTGATATTTGTCTAAGACTATTTCTACTAGATTTACTACTTTTGGGGGAATTCTGAAATTTCAAAGTATTTCTAAGTGATCCTTTGTATTTCATGGTACTCTGAAATAACCTTTAGTTTTCCACCTCATATTTTGTGGATTTAGACTGCTTCTTCATTTCTTTTGGTTAGTTGGACCAGTAGCTTGTCAATCTTATTTCCTATGTCAAAAACATCAGTTCTGTCTGATAGATTCTGGATACTATTCTTTAAGTCACCATTTTAGTGCTCTTTTGCTGGTCTTTGTTTTCATTTTCTACTTTGGAGATTTTATTTATTGTTCTTATCTTTCTAGGACCTTGAGATAAATGCTTTGATTATGGATATATTTCTGTTTTCTTAATGTAAGCTCTTATTGCTGTGAACTTTCCTCTTAGAACTGTCTCAGCTCTCTCCCAAAGGTTCTGATGAGCAACAGTTTTGTTTGCATTTGAACCTAGAAAGCTTTAAATTGTCTTTCGGAATTTTTTCAATGACCACTGGCAAATCATGAGTATATTTGTGTAGTTTTTCTTCCTATTTTGTATAGTTTTTTTCTGCTATTGACTTCTAGTTTTGATGCATAGTAATCTGATAATCTTCAGTGACCTTCTAGGAGGCTAAACAGCTTTGTCTCTCTTCACAATTGAGGAGAGAAGACCTGAGAATCCACCATGGTCAACCACGTCCCCATGTAAAGAATCTGAATCAGCTTTCTGCTACAATCATGTAAGCTGACCCTTTCCCCAGATGTTGGCCTTACCAACAATATCTGTAACTACAATAAAGGAGCTGAGTGGTGTTTTTATTTTTACTTCCTTTTAGTCCCTATCCTCTTTACAGATACTCAGTAGGATAGGGTGAGAAGACCTTTTAAATTACTCATTGTGTGTGTGTGTGTGTGTGTGTGTGTGTGTGTGTGTGTGTGTGTGTGTGTGTGTGTGTGAAATTGGTTTACTCATAAAGCCATGGCTTATTTTCATCAGGCGACATTCAAACCTAAGTATGACATTTTGTGAGAGAATAGCAGAGCACTCTTTCCTGTAGGTTTTAATACAGGTAAATTTCAGGATTAAGGTAAGATTTGGGAGTTAAGTCACTAGGGAATTAATAATGTCTTTTTGGGCTATAAAATTTCATCATTTTATAACTTTGATCATAGCCAAAAATAACTTTGATGCTTTTGAGTTACTGTGGGCAGGGCTGAAATTCCAGGAGAAAAATCAAGCAAGACCCATGCTTCCTACTAATGGTATTAAGTCCAAATTAAAATGTCTCCCTATTTATTAACTAAAACTTTTAATGAAATATATGAGATTTTCTTATTATATATGAACATTTTTAATTAAAATAGAATTACATCATTTTCCTCCCATAATTCCCTCAGAGTAACCCTCCCTCAACATCTCTCAAGGCCCCCAATTCTCAAGTCAGTACCTTCTTTTTCTTTGTATTTGTTCCATGTATGTGTGTGTGTCCATGTGTGTGCACATAAATATATAGATATATAAATATATAGATATATACACATATAAATATATAGATATATACATATATAAATACAACCTATTGAATCTGATTTTGTATATATATGTAGTTTTATATATGTAGTTTATATATATATATATATGTAGTTTTTGTGTATATATATATGTAGTTTCAAGCTGATCAGTCTGCATTGGACAATTAATAAGTGGACTCATTCCTGGGCAAGGTTAACTCATCTTTTCCCAGCAGTCAATGCTTACTTGTGTAATACAAAGTTTCTGGCCTGGACCAGCCCCAAGATCTGAACCAGCAGTCCCAAAGTCCCAAAGAAACACACAGAAGTTTATGTGAATTTCATTCTGATCAGCCTATGGCTCAGGTATATAACTTGCTAACTCTTAACTCTTAAACTAACCCATGATTAGCCAAGTTGCTTAGAACCTATTCTCAGAGCAGGATCCTGGCCTTCTTTCCTCTGTGTATGCTGGCTTCCTTGTTCTGTTCTTCCTCTTCCCAGGGTTTTGTTAGTCCAGTAGCCCCACCCACACTTTGTCTGCCTTCTGGACAATCAGCATTTTATTAAACCAGTAGTCGGAACAAATATTTAAAATATACAGGACATAATCCCACAGCATTTCCTCTTTTATTTCTTTTTAAAACAAGAACCTGAAATCTAATTTTCTTTGTATAGTTATGTTTTTTAATCTTCCTTTACTGTATATCTCTTACTTTTTTTCTGTTTCTAACCACACCTTTAACCTGCCAAGATGTGGCTAGGATTAAAGGCTTGGCTAGGCTGACTGACTCCACCCAGCTCCATCTATTTCTTTCTGTGTCTGATCACACCTTTAATCTGCCAAGGTATGGCTAGGATTAGAGGCTTGGCTAGGTTGGTTGACTCCATTCAGTTCCCTGTTTCTGTTTCTAATCACACCTTTCATGTGCCAGGGTCATGACACACTTGTAGTTCTCTGTCAAAGGCTGGTGCCCCATAAAACTCTCCCCTTCTATTTTAAGATGTCTATGTTAAGGTCTTGTTTATGCTGCCATTTTCAGAAGATACTGTGTCACAGAAGACTTCCTGGTATTCTGACTCCTGTAGTCTATAGGATGCTGCCCTCTTCTATGATGCTTCCTGAGCCATAGCTGCAAGAATTTTGATGTAGGTGTATCATCATTTATTGGATGATTTCCCACAAGCCATTGGTCTTATCGTTAAATCCAGTTGTAGTTTTCTGTGATGATCTTCATTTGTTGTAAGGAAAAGTATCTTTGATGATAGTGGTACTTATATTTATCTTTGGGTACAAGGATAAAAATTTAGAATATAGTAAGGAATCATTCTGGTTTAGCAAAATGATAGTTAGAGATAGATTATTTTTTTTCTAAGACCACGACCTTGCTAGTGCTGAGAATCTTGCTAGGTTTCCAGTTCCAGAATGGGCCTTAAGTTCAGTTACATGGTTGTTGGTTGCCACTGATAAGTGAGTACCATTTCTTGTACCACTTTGCGTATCTGATCATGCTGGTAATTCTCTTGTTTCATAGCTGTTGAAGATGAGTAGGGATCTTTAATTGCTTCCATTTCTTGGTAGCTTGAATAGTATTTTCTGGAAGCATACAAGCTAGACTACAGGAATGGGCCTTTCTTGTCAGACCCAGCTACCCTTGTCTGAGTCCTGTGTTCTAAGTGTGGGGTGTCTTCATTAGTAGAGACTCACCAGCAGCCCCTGTGATGTAGCCAAAGACAAACTTCGCGATTTATATTGTGCGGGAGGCCATTTTGACAGCCCTGAGCAACACTTCAAACATTTTATCTTGTCTTGTACCAATATTTTTGTTAGTCTATGGTTCTTATGGAAAAGTAATGTCAGCTCATGTAGCTTAACTTCCTTTAAAATGTGTGTGTGTGTGTGTGTGTGTGTGTGTGTGTGTGTGTGTGTGTACATGTACATATGCACTTTTACATGATCATTTGCAGTTTTAGGTAAATATAAAATAATGTGCTTCCTTGAAGCTTTATTAAACAACCCTGATGCTATTTGATCCTCCTCTGTATTAACCCCCTTCCTCCATCCCAGCTGGAGTCCTCTCCCATTATTCTGTGTCCCTTCCTATCGCCATGCCCTGCTACTGGCCCCTCCAAAGCTCCTGCTCGCCCCTGTGATACTTTCCTCATTTCTGGGATGACTCTATGTTGTATACTCACATCTGAGGATTGGAAGCTTAGAAGCTCAGAGGAGGAAGAGTATGCAGTATTTGTTTTTCTTAATCTGAATTACTTCACTCAATCTTTTTTAGGTCTATTCATTTTCCTGAAAATGTCATGATTCCATTTCTCTTCACAGCTGAATAGTATTTCATTGAATATATGTTCCATGCTTTCACTGTCTATTCATCTGTTGGAGAACATAATAAATGGCATTTTAAGATAGTCTTCCAGCATTTCATATTCTTTTTAATAAGAGATCATACTTAGTCTCTATTCACAATGGATATATGCGACATTACCCATGGCAGAGACAGAATCAGGCTAAGGAAATTACAAGAAGGCCTGGGTATATAGCTCATAAAATAAAGTGTGTGTTTTACCCCTAAGACTTATGTTTAGTCCTCATAACCACATTTTTAAAGGCCAGATATGGAGACTCATACTTACAATGTCTCTGCTAGGCAGAGACAAGTAGATCCTGGGGCTCACTAGTCAGCCTTCTTAGTTCACCTTATGAGTGTCATCAGCTTGGTGAAACTTGTCTCAAAAGAGGTAGACAGTGTCTGAGGAACTGTGTCCTCTGGCTTAAGCACACATACACATGCACATGCCTGCACACAATGACAAGGATGTTCCTAATCCGATTGGTGTTTACTGGATTTAGATCTTTGATGAACAGTGACAGAAACAGGCAGCAGGTCATTAGTAGACTTTCTATATGCCATTTTATTTTTTCAGACTTGTTGGTCTATGAGTCAGAAGAGCTGTGCAATCCCCCCTTAAGATGAAGACACCTCTGAAGATGAAGAGTGGGTGGTTCCCTCTATTAAAAACATGCCTTTCTCTCAAGGAAATCTAGCAGAATTTTCAAGCTGGATTTTTCCTGTGTTCATCTCTCCTAGTTATTCAAATGGTCATGCTAGCTCTTGTGAGTAAATGTCTTGCCTCATCCTGTGGGTCACTTGACATTTATAGTCTCATTAAAAGTTCATCCAATGTATCCTCAAGGGACCTGTATTGGGAATACTGCTCTTTACAGCAACAGTATCAAAAACTTCCAAAATAGAAACTTGAAGTCTTACTCAATGGCAGGGCTACCTTAGCTGAAGACTTCAGTGAAAAATTTTGACTCTTCTCTGTCTTTGTCTGTCTGTCTTTCTATGTCTCTGTTTCTCTCTCTCAGATTTTGTTTCTGGAAAAAAAGGTAAATACAATGAAATAGGCTTCACAGGTCTGTCTTTATAGGCAGATCCTCAAGTAAGACAAGGGAGCTTAACTCACATGGAAAACCCAGAGTTTTGGTCCATTTTCTAACACGTTAACAAAATACTAGACTGACTACTTTCTAAGGGAGATAAACCCCCTAAGAGGACTCTAAGGGAGTCACAGTATGGTTCTAGAAGCTGAGAGGCTCTGGTAAGGGCTTACAATGAAGAGCATCACAGTGGGGAGGGTGTGTGCTAAGATGGGAAACAAGAGGGAACCATGCTTGGTGCTTGACTATTATAACCTACCTATCTATTCTTTCTGAAACTAATCCACTATGAAAGAATAGCATGGGCCCTTCTGTGAGCATATCTCCAAATAATCCAATTACCTTCCATTAGACCCAATCTTTTAAAGCTCCATAGCCTGTGCATTGACACTGGTCAACAGGCTTCTGAGAACATGAGTCTTGGGAGATATACTCACGACATGTCCAAACTACAGCACTGAATCCATTACAAACCTCAGGACAGTATTGACCAGTCAAGCCTGGTGGATTGGGGCAGAAATAGCAGGGCGGAGCTTGGTGAGAGACCCACCATCTCTTTGTGACCAGTCCCTGTACTTGTCCTGACATAAAAAAGTTATCAGTGTGAGATTTGTGCCTAGGTTTGAGCAAGCTTCTGAGTGCTTTGGTTCAAACTTTACTGGATATGGTTTGTTTGGTCCCAGTGTCAAGATGGCTCCTACATCTAAGAGCTTTTGTTTGGTTATCTATAATGTTGATGAGCACATCCCAGGCTCCTATCAACATCTGGGGCCTTTAGGATAATGCAGAAACCAAAGAAAGACTAGCTTTGGCCTAGTTTTGTTCATATTAAGAAGAGTTCAATTGTATCCACAAAACCTGGTCATTACAAGACAGTAGCCTGACTTTGTAACCTGGCTCTGGCTGATACAAGTCAGGTAAGAATGTGGAGGAAAAAATGTGTCTCATCTCCAAGTTTGATCATTTAAATTTCAGGCTGAGCACATTCTCCTTTGCAGCTACATCTGCAGCCCCAGGAAGCACCAGCAGGCAGAGCTCTTCCCACAGAGGTTGCTGGTGGACCAGCTTTCCAAAGCCTTGCTCTCCATCACTCTGGAAGCTGAGCAAAGGGGCCAAAGAACAAACAAGGGGAAAAGAGGGTTGAAGGAGGTGTTGGATAGTGGTTTTCAAATTAATAGCTTTTCTTATTTTGCATTCAAAGCCAAACACAGTAGATCCAATTCAGCTTCAGGCACTTTCATCTGTGAAGTCAGATTGGCAGAGTTTGGGAAGAGAGAATGTGGGAGGAGACGGGAACAGGCACAGGAATGCATTATTCATCCCACATTATCAGATAATGAGTTGTTCCAAATGAGTGAGCCTTCCAGATAACTGAGTCTTCTTTTTTGAATCTTCAAGCTTCCTTTTTAACTTTAGACCATATTTATATATTTTGTTAAGTGTGTTATAGCCTATCTGCCTAGAATACCTGATTATAATTTAATCATATCTTGACTACCATCATATTTCAACAGGGATTAATTATATGTATTTTTACACAGATGCCACCCAGCTTTGCCCTACACTGGTTCTCCATTTTAACTCTTTCCCCCGGTGAGTGGCTGCACTCTTTCCTGTGGATGTCACTTGTCAGGGCTATGGCACACTTTCTCTTTCTTCTCGTCTTTTGTCCACAGTGACTTGGGAATAAATGGACATCTCCAGGAAAAAGCAAATAACCAAGCCTATTAAGTCAGCAACTTTATTTTCTTTATGATTTGAAGTCCACCATTCAGTTGAGATCCACAAATAATTATTCTATGTCTGTGAAGGGAGGATGCTGTGCTTAGTGTTGAGATGATAAAAGGTACCTTTGAGTGGTTACTGTCCATTAAGGAAGGACAGCAGATGCTTCTCATTTATCAGGGATGTCAAATAAGTAAAGACCATAAATTGAATTCATTGTGTGAAGTACATAAATAGAAAAGTAGAATAAAGTATTTAATTCTCTTTAGTTGGAAGAACTCCAGGATGGTTACAGAGTAGAAATGGTACCCACAAGTAAGGTGAATAAAAGTGACCTGCGCAGAGAAAGTAGATAAATATGCTGGAGATAACAGTTTCATCCGTGAATATGAGAATGCCAATGCCTGTGTCCTTCTGACTCTCTGAATTAGGTGAGATGGACAATAGACAGCATTGTTTATTGCATTTAGTACTCTTAAAAAGTCTTAATTTACAAAGAAAAAAGTCAAGTGAGAGGGAGATGGGGGAGAAGCAATCAAACTAAAGTACACACGTGCATGGAAGTATCATAGGGAAACCTGTTATTATATGTAATTAATATGTGCCAATTAATAATGCCAGGAAATTGGAGTTCCTGCCCAGTATCACTGGGGAACATTGAAGATAAAAGGGTGAGCTGTGTACCTTCCACTTTAGGATAGCCTTCTCCTTCCAAAGGCACCAGTGTCCCTCACAGGAATGGAAGAATGGTCCAGTGTGCTGTCTTAGGAGTTGTACCAGTTACCAGAACAGCAGCAGCAACAGAAGCAGCATCAAACATCAGGAAATTTGCCAGATGTAGATGTGCTCAGACCACACCTAATACTTATCATCAGGTGGGACAGAAGTCCTGATATCTATTTCCTAAGCAGCCAGGGACATGGATGCACATTCATGTCTGGGAATCACTGCTCCAGGGAGAGAGATGAAGAAGGAAAGGCATGAAGCCAGGATATGAAATGAGGAAAAGAGATAAGGATAAAGTGTGTCTTATCCTTGACTCTAAGATACTTAGGCAGCCCATTGGTCTACAGTCAAGGTGGCAAGAAATAGACACCTGCCTGAGCAGACATTTCATCTAAAACAAAGACTTCAGGTGGATTTTATGCAACACTAGGTGGACTTCCTCTGCTTGATGTGATTCTTTGTCCTGAAGTGTCAGGGTTTTAATTGTGTGATACACTGGTCCATATCTCTAGAAGGTTCTCAATACGGTTCTTCTGTATTGGAAACACAAATGCCACTTAATTGATTTGTAGATAAGCCAGCTGCTATAGTGGCCTTCCCAGAAGTCCCTCCTTTCCTATTTACCTCTCTATACAAAGAGTAAATGAGAAACTAAGTAGAAACTGATCCAGTCATCCAAAGGGAATTGAATTTCCTACTCAGATGTTTCCTGGAATCCGGTTATCTGGGCATAATCTACCAAACTAACAAATATTGTTTCCTTCACAGAAAGCAGGAAGGTAGGGTCTGTGGTCTGATCTTCCCTTGAGCAGAGGAGTGAGGAAGGCCCTAATCCTCCTGGCAGACACATCCTAGGTGTGAATTTCTCTTTTCTGACTGACAGGTGTGCTTAGAGATACTGATTCTTGTTCCCCTTTCCCTGTGGCCCAGCTTCTGTATGCTAGATGACTATATTATATGTCTCACCTGTGGTGACTGGAATTCATATATGGTCCTATCATCCACACTCAACCTCCACTGCCAGCAAGCTGTCCACACTGCAGTTGCCATGGCATGAGGCAGAGGGCTAAATCGGGAGAAACACAACAAAATCAGGACTAGTAACACTGTGCAAGAATCTCTTGGGAAACACACCTGAGGGTAACAGCCATCAGAAATCCTCAAGCATTTGTCCCCTAGGAGTTGAAAATCCTTCCCAAATAATAATAAAAAAAATCTCTGGAAATATTATGACTTTTTAATATTTTAACAGAATTGGATAGAGGAGAGTTTATTCATTTTCTGGCTCCACTCTGTTGCCTTTGAGTAAATATTGGTTTTTGACACATAATTATTAATATTGTGTATTGCTTTATATAGCTTTTAAGTGCCGCTTAATTTATAGGGAAAATGAGCCAATGAATATAAATGAGCTGGAGTCAGTGTGACACTTGTGCCCTCAATATGTCCTCTCTGGGCCAGAGGGTCCCTATTGTTTCCATTCTTCCTTTATTTTAGAGCAAATTGGTGTTGCTGGGGCGGTGATGTGTGGCAAAGTAGGACTTCTGTACTTATTTCTGAGCTAGGAACATTTCTTCAAAATACCTATTATTCTGTTCTCCTTGTAGATCCCAGTCTTTCTGGTCCCTCCTTTGAATTCTACTTATTTCTTGAGCATGTCTGACCATACTCTGCCACCCTGCCAGCCTGACTCTTAGTATGTCTGATTGAGGGAAGAGAGAGATTGACAAGTGAGCATTTTCAAGCCTCACTCTGCTCTGAGTCTTCACAGCATTATATACATGCTTCTGTCATGTTCATCAGTACCAGCTCTGATGCTTGCTAATAAGAAGTACTAGGGCAAGTTCCAAGACTAAAGTAGCCTTATGGAGAAAAAATACCCATCGTCCACTGATCATGTGAGAGGGTTCAGCTCAGGATTCAGTGCATATTGCTGGTCACTTCCAGTAACAATAGTACAGTAGCTAAATATGATGTCACTCACCAATGATAAGCTTGGATGGCTTTTTTAAAACAGGCATCTTTGCTATGTTAGGAAAATTAAGAGACATTACCAGGGAAGGGGATGGGAAGTAATCAGAGAACATGAGCACAGGTGTGAAAGTGACACAATGAAGCCCAATATTCTGTGCAACACATGTAAACCTGAGAAAAAAAACATGCCCAACTCAGGGATTTATAAGAAAAGAATCAAGCCTTCCAATACAATATGTGGTTAATAAATTTACCTTTTCCCTAAGACAGCAAATGAATTTCATCATCTCTGACAGTAACCCTCTGCCAGAGGGGTGAAATCAGTTTTTGTTCACTTTGCCACACTGTCTACCTGTGCCATTTCTAAGCCCTCTTACTGCTAATACATTCAAAGTCTTGAACCTGGGAAGCCACCGAGCTCTGATATCTTAAGCCTACAACCTCTTGGAGACATCTTGCCCCTGGTCATGAAGGATATGTAGGTTTTCAGTCAAACGGTGAATGCTTATGTGCCACAGTCAGCTTTGCCTATCTAGTCTGCCTTTCTTTACCTTATTTTCTCCAGTCAGATTTCAGTATGCCTTCTGTTCTTCTCGACGGGAAAGGATGTTACTGCATCCATTTCAGCTTGCCCGCTGCCCCGACTAAGCCTGTGTTTGTTTCATTCTATCTTGTTGTGTCCTGAGAACCACCAGCATTTTCTGGTGACGTATACGTAAAATGGCCTGTGCTTTGGCATCCAGGTCTGGAAGACGGGGCAATGAAGAGTTGTCATTGTTCATAGAGATTTCTTTTTCTCATCTGGGTTCTTAGAGTAAAGCCTTAGGATGATGGTAGAGAAGGTGCAACCATAGATACTTTTCTTTGCCTGGTGTAGATCTGCATCAGCATCCACAATGCATGTACACTAAGCAGGGTGGGAGGCCAGCAATTATCTGGCTGGCTCCCAGTGTTCTTGCTACTTTATGTGAAATGATATGTCCACTTCACAACCTCCTTCCTTTCGATTATTAATTGTATGTTTATCTTGGGTATAAGAAACTCGGCAGAGCGGTATGTTTAGTACTCTCAAATATTGCAGTCTGAGGGAAGTGGGGAAACTAGAAGAAAGCTAAATAAATTCCCTGTCTCCACAGACATAGCCTGCAGAATAAGTTTATTTATCTCTAAGAGGTGGGTGAGGAAAGATTTTTATTAAAAATGAGAAGCCCATAGGCCTGGGCAAGGGCATTCATAGAAGATAACCCAGATAACTCTTACACATATACAATGGTAGACCCAAAATGTCACTTTAAAAGACAATCATTGCTCATTTAGAATAAAAGTTCCAGTGTTTATGAAGATGTATTTGTTATTTGTCTTGTTGCTAAGACAAAATACCCAGCAAAAGCAACATAATGGAGAAAGGATTAATTTTTACTTACTGTTCTAGGGTCCTGTGCGCTGTTGAGAGGAAGTCATGGTAGCAGGAAATTGAGGCAGCTGGTCATATTGTATCCACAGTGAGGAAGCAGAGAGAGAGGTGAATGTTAGCTTTCTTGTTTTATTCCATCTAACCTCAGAATGGTGCCGCCCACAGTGAAGGTGGGTCTTGCCTCCTCATTAACCTAATAGAGATAATCCCTCACAGGCATACCAGAAGCTTGCCTTTCTAGGAAGTCTAGATACTGCCAAGTTGATGATGCTTATTTTCATGGAGGATTTGCTGTTGCATTTCAGGGGGGGGGGGGTCCTATCTTAGATAGTTAATGGATATGAAGATGCTAAAACTCTCTCTCTAGAAAAGCAACGTACTAACTACAGTCAAAACTCTTCCTCTTTCCGAATAGTGTCTCTCTCTTTCTGTAAAACAATCTGGATAAGCAGATAAATCTGTGGGAAAAAACTCATCCAATTGTATCACTTCACATCATATTCGTTTACCAATCTGCTGTTAACAGAAGTGTCTGGCTATCTACATTGGTATCTGGTCTTAAATTTCCAACAATGCATGATTAATTTACAATGGGTTTCCTTTCTTCTTCATTGTATTTTAGGCCAGGAAGATTATATAGTACTTCTCAAAGTGATTTAAAAAAAAAAAAGAGTAAGTTTTAAATAGTCTCTTTTTGAGGACTCCTTCCCACAAATAAGGTTTCATATATCTTATGTGTTAATAATAATACAAAGAATTAAAAGTAAAATTAGCTGTCAATGGGGCCCTTTAGATAAACTATCATGAATTTCTACAATGAAGTGCTACTCAGCTCTGAAAATGCTAGTGGACATTTTTATAAATATATAGACAATGGTATGTTCACTTTACTACCTTCTGTGCTTTGTATTAAGGATGTGATTATGATATACTCACTTATATTTTTTGTATAAATGAGCATTGCTTGATAAAGTACACAAGACAGCATAGTAATTGTTAATAATAATGGGAAAGAAATGGTGTAGATAGTAAAATTTGTCAGCAGATACTTCTTTGTAGATGGATACTGCAATCATATAACCTTTCCAAATGACAAAATAATAATTGAAAAAGAAGATGTAACTTAGCCTTTAAGTCCTGGGGAGTGCTGCGGACCTGGCTATGTTAGGTCTCTTTCTTACAGAGTAAGGATAGAGTATTTTTCTATGTGGAAGTGAGTATTAATCCACCAACCATCACCATAATTCCAGATCCTATGCCTTGGAATGTGGATGTTAAGTTTCATGTTTACTCATTTAATGATGAATGAGGAAAGGTTGGGCTGTCACTCTACTGTGGGACACTTCCTTGCATGGACCAGCTCCAAAGCCTGATCCTCAGCACCACAAAGAAAACTAAGAATAAAAGGGAGAAAAACAAAATCTTGGTTTCTGAATCTCTCCCACTTTGCCCCTCTACAGTATGGCCAAGCAGCATGACATTGGTCACGGCTATGTCTTTGCACCTCTATGATGTACTTGGAGCTAAAGACTTGTGCACAGTAGGTTACTAAGCACCAATGGACTTATATGAGGCATTTGCTCCCCAGTCTCAATAATATGTGAGTAACAATTATCTGGGAAGTGAAATATCTAAAAAAAAAAAAAAAAAAAAAAAAATAGGCAATGCTAAGTGAAACAAATAAACATCCTAATAAAGGAAGAATGAAATAAAATGACTTGAAAATTGCAAGACACTAGAAGTTGCTATGCAGAAACCATGTATTCATTAGCTATCACTTGGAGAATGATCTGGGCTGAGACAATCCATTTGTACTCAAAGCAATATTCTCAACAGCTTTTCTGAGTAAAATGAGGCATGATGGCTCTCTCTCTCTCTCTCTCTCTCTCTCTCTCTCTCTCTCTCTCTCGCTCGCTCTCGCTCTCGCTCTTGCTCTCGCTCTCGCTCTGTCTCTGTCTCTCTCCTGCTTGACTACTGGCCTATTGTGTGCCAAATGGAAGGCATTAATTTATTGAGTTAAGTAGTGAGGACATAGTTGTCTTTCTGCACATATAGAAAGCAAAAGATGCACAGAAAACTTGTGCCCTCACTTTGCCCCAGAAAGAACTGAACTTGAAGTCACTGATTTAAATAGCAGTGGCCCTTGATGGGGCATGCTGGTCGAACCTTATAATCATGTACTGCTTCGGGGCTACTGATATTGGAGACTCTAATACCCTGTTAGCCACTTGCTTTCAAGTTTAATCTATATTAAACATTTGAGAAAAACTCATTTCCAAAGTGTTTAGCATGATGTTTCCTGCTAGACTGTGTAAAACATTATAAAGTACTTGTTGCCAGAGATACTTTATGTTAAGATCTGCGCATCATTGGGGGCATGCTAAACATTTAGATATAGATTCATCTTTGTCTTGCTTTTGGAATGAATGGAAGGTTCAGTCCTGGTAGGGGCTGATGAGTAGGGAGACTGATCCTCCTCAGCTAGGGTACAAATGTTCCCCAGAAGCACTCGGTGATACTGCAGCCTCGATCATTGAGGCTCTCTCTCTCTCTCTGTCTCCATCTCCCACCCTTCTTTCCTCCCCCTTCTTGCCCCCCACCTTTCTCTCTCTTTTCTGTGCATTAATTGCTTTTTGCTTCGGCTTGAGATATTTATGGGTTAGGAGATTGCCAAGTTATTTATTAGATGGAGTATCTAGGGATAGACTAATATAAATCACTTAAGCTGGCATTGAATATAGCAGACACTCAGTAATTTAAAAAGCTTTAATAAAAATGCTAAAATATGAGACTTGTCTTTGGCTGTAATGAGACTCAGTTATCATGTTTTTATCCGTGATATTCAGTCACAGACCTCTCCACCTTTGCTCAATCTAAGACAATGGGAATGCAGTCTTCATTTCCAGAATAACCAGGCTTGTTGGAATTGGGAGAGGTTTTAAGGACTTGGAAAGAAACCCCTTTTAAGAGTTATAGATTTACTATATATGTGGAGGGTGGGGGCTAATGGCCAACTTCCTCACACTAAGAAATTCAAACAGGTCTGATCACTTTAGGAACCATGTCTTCTGTGAATCTGGAACCACACTAAGCAAGAAGTGATGAGGGGGAGGGTATGGAAGGTTAAACATAATTGATAGAAATTGTATGTGTTGTATCGTCTTTGGGATCCAGGAATTCACATTACTGTGAAGGCCACAGACAATCCTGGCCACCACCCTGAATCAAATTCACTAGGTTTGAACTGATTAAGTCTCTGAGAACTCAATGTGTAGTCTTTCTTGATTTTCTTTAATGGAATTACTCTAACATGGATCTCTAACACTTTGGAGTATTTTAACTATATTTAGTTTTGTCCTCACATTTGCTTATAGATGGAAGAATTTAATTTATTTTTTATTTTTAAATCATGTACATGTGTGTGTATGGGGAGGGGGTAATGTTCGTGTGAGTTCAAGTGTACATAGAGGGCATCAGAACCCCTAGATCTAAAGTTACAGGACACTGTAAACTACCCATGATGGGTGCTGGGAAATGAACTCAGGTCCTCTGAAGGAACAGCACATGCTGAGTCATCTCTCTAGCAACCACCCCCCCCCTGAAAAAAATAGAATATTTTTAATAGTTTACCCTCCTCAGAAAACAGCATACTATGAAGAAGATACCTGGGCTTTAGGTTTTAAAGGTAGCCATTGATTAGCAAGCTTGCAAACCTGTTTGTCCTCAAGTGATGAGATTCCTTGTCTCCTTCCAGAGAATGACTTTTTTGGGCCTGGAAAGTGATGACTTCACCTTGGGTACAACATTTTCCATACATAGCAGGTGGGAGAGAAGAAGGGAAGGGAATAAAGGCATCATGGGAAGAAAAATCCTCGAGACTGACTCTTGATGGAAATAGCAAGAATCGGGCTACATCCCAGATTAGTTGAAAGACCCCCTGGAACTCAAGGTTGACATGCCAGTGACTACAACTCAGTAAGGACCTGCCACCTCCATCCTTAACCTTAGAAAGCTCTGGGGTAGGCTGGGAGTGGTACAAAGTAGACAGGAGCCTGCGATACTCCTTGCCATGAGGTACCAGGCAACACAAATTGAGGAAAAGCTTAGAGAAGTAGAGGAGCCAGCCTTGCAGTTGCATGGGTTTCATAAGGGTGTGGTCAGACATCATGGAGGCTGAGTACTGGTCAGAGTTCCACAGAAGGCTTAAAGGTGTGTTGTGGGGGGGGGGGCGGGGGATTGTAAAGAAAAACATTTCCATCCATATACTTGAAAGTAGTTTCGAAGATTTGTGCATAAATGTAATGTAAGAGAATACTTGCAGATGATAAAAGAAGGCTAGAAGTTATTGAAGCCCAGGGTGGGTCATGAAGTGCTAGATGTTGACACATGCAGCCCACTTCCTAGTCCAAGTACCATTCTGGTACCACCTTCATCCACTTCAAAATGTTTAAAATGTTGCAGGGTCAGTGTTGATGACTGTTGTCATCAGAGAGTCTTGATGGCATCCTGGAGAGCAAGGGATAATGAATCTTGGAGCAGAAACACCCTTTTCTGTATCTTGGACTGGTGTCTTCCAAGTACTCACATGGTAAAGGCTTGTTCCCCAGGCTGTGGTGTAGTTAGATAGTTTTATGTAGAACATACAAGAGGCGGAGTGCAGAGGAGGGAGGACATTAGGTCGCTGAAGGCACGTGCTTCAAGGAAATATGTCAGTACTTCTGATACTAGAAGATGAGCAGGCTGCCTGTCATGCCTCACCATAGGTCCCAGATCAACAGAGCAAGACCATTGATTGGTCCTGAGTGGGAATCTCCAACACTGTGAGTCCAAAATAAATCTTCCTTCTCTCTGGTTGATCATCATTTATTTTGTGTTAGTTCCAGGAAAGCTAACTAGGATATCACTTCAGATTCTTATTCATGTTAGTCGCTGATCACGTGACAAAGGAGACCATTAGAGAGATGGAAATTAGAGCCAGAGCATTGCTGCCTACCAGTGAACCTGGTGCTCTTATAGTAGGTGCTGTTGGAATCACTGGGGTAAGTGACTTCTGCCCTCAAATCCTTCAAGGATGCCCTAGGGCCTATGATGCTATGTCCACACTGGACAGGATTGTCGTCAGGACCAGGCATTCTGTTGAGCTGTGGCCTGACAGGTTCATAGAGCTTTCCTGAGGCAGAAGTGGAGCTCTGTTTGTGGTGCTGGGTGCTAAACTCTCATTGAGAGTTCCTGGAGTGACAGAAGACAAAGACCCCACAACTAGAGCTTGAAACACTGGTGTTTGTCACAGACTCAGCACTGGGAGAGCCGCTGGCCCTTTGTTCCTCACAGTGACCTATGATCACTAGGCGGGGTTTTTCTTGTTTCCATTGTTTGCTTTTTCAGCTTGAGAAGCAGATGAAAGAAGTTAAGAAGCTACACAGTGAGACCATGAGTAAGACTGGCTTGGAGACCACTAAGAGCTTGCTATACCAGGCTTTAAAAAGGAAGGGTGAGCAGTGGGGCTGAGGGCTAAAACACATACCTGGGAGACATGATGTACTGCACGCAGCATCCTTGTGTGAGAGGCTTGGGTCAACAGAGGTCCCAGGTCTGGGTTGACACCTCATAATAAACACTTGGAAGAATTGGAGCTGAAACCGAAGTGTTTCCATATCTGAATAATGAGGAATGAAAACTAGGTTATCCCTAGGTCTATTTTTGACTTGGAAATGCTGTGATATGAATTAAAACCTGTGATCCTAAGTATGAGCATGGCCAGAACTCCGGGGGCAGGGGTAGGGGCAAAGCCTGAAAGTCAGGGTTGGACAGAACAAAGGGAACCTCCCAGAGAGCATCCATCTAGCTGCCCCGAGAGGATCAGAGACCTGACAGATTGACTCTTACACTGTGTGTGGTTTCTCTGATCATGGCCAGTTGCTTGAATTGTGCAAATTAAAAAAGGAAATGTGTGTCTATAAATAACCTCTGTAAGAGACACAGTGGAGATAACCATTACAAATGAACTCAGTGGGGTGAGTGGTTTGTGATGTCACCCCACCCACAGCAAGTATTCATGTATCTGAAACTCAAAATCATATACTCATGTTCTCTATCATTTCTCTCATCAAAATACAACTAAGAAGAAAAACTAAATTCAAATAGATGAGGTCTTATCCACTCCAGTACAAAATAAAACCATCTCACACCAGGGCATGAAGGAAGTCTGAATTCAGTCAGCCTGAACCACTGAATAACTGGATCTGGGCAGGTTTCTAAGAGTGATGATGTGACCCCATGCAATTCAACCTGGTCCCAGCTTGATGGATGCCTCTGAAGTTCCCGAGAAGCTGTTCCCTGGAGAATCGCCTTTCGCTAGCAGTTAATCTCAGCTTGTATGGGGAGAACTACTGGACACCAGGTATTATGTTCTAAGGCAATGAGAGATGGCTCAGTGGTTAAGAACACTTTTGCTATTCTAGAAACCCACGTTTGGTTCCTAGCACTCTCGGGCCATTCACAAGTGCCTGTAACTCTATTTCCTGGAGCTCAAACTCCCTCTGGCCTCTCACATATGGTATAGGTAAACTCTCTCAGGCACACACACACACACATGCACGTAGATAAATGATTTTTAAATTATGCAATGGATGATCTCTAAATAGAAAACACTTCCTGCATACCTGCATAGACCTTTCTCTCTTCACAGTGGTAGAACCACTGTCTCTACTTCTCAAGGTGGAAGGCGAAGATCGGTGTTTTATAATGCCTTACAATTCACAGACTATAAGATTCATACAACAAAGTGCATAGACCAGTGCCTTTTAATATATTTACAAACTTGTACAACCATAGCCAATATCTAATTGCATGACACCTTCATCATACTGAGAGAACGCCCCCTATTAACAATCACTCATAATTTGTCAGTTTCCAGACAGAAATCAAAACCCTGCTCTCCAAGTTCATCATGTGCAGCATATACCAGCCTTCCTCCTTATAGCCATACAGTATTTCATTATATTGCCATATTACCACATATTATCTCCCAATAGACAATTGGTTTATTTTATCATTCTGACTGTTAGAAATATTGTTGTCAAAATTTGAATATATTTACTTGAGATCCATTTTCCCTTAGGAATAATACATCTGAGTTGAGATAGATAGGTTATATGGAAACTGAGGTTTTGAGAAGCTGCTAATCTAACATCATAGTCACACTCTCATCAGGTTTTAGGCATTTGCCAGAGATGACGGTTGCCTGTCTATTATAATTATTCTGGTATATAAAGTTGTATCTTCTCCAGGTTTTGAGTTACACTTTTTCTATGGAGAAACATTGCTAAGCATATTTTGATATGCATATTGGCCACTTGGAGATGTTTTCAGCTAGAAGCCTTGTGCTTATTTTTATGTTTGCACTTACTTATGAAGTAACCAATGATCTCAAAGAGTTCTGCCTATGCTTCTATCTAAGTCTCATCTTTTAGTTCAGTTCTTTCAACCATTTTGAGTTATGTTTTTGTTCTTGTTTGTAAGTGTGAAGCTGACGGCCAAGTGATTACTTTTGCATGTGGATATAAGTTGCTCCTATATCTTTTCCCTGGAAACTATATTCTTTACTTATTGATATGTTTCCAGATCTTGTTGACAATGATGTAAAAATGACAAAAAATGTATATGTTTATTCTTATGCTGATTTTAATAATTAGCATTTTATTAATGTGTCAATTACAAGAATGACACACACATATATATGTATATACGTATATATGTGTGTATGTGTGTGTGTGTGTATATATATATGCATGGGTGTTTTATTTAAGGATTACAAAGGTTATTTTCTGTTGCTCCCAGGAGTTAAGTCACTTGTAGACTGGTCGTGGCTTATTTCACTTCCCTCCTCCTCCTCCTCATCATCATCTTCCTCTTCCTTCTTCTCCTATTTCTTCCTTTGAGACAGGGTTTGTAAACCAGCTCAGACTGACCTGTAACTCACTGTGTAACCCAGGTTGGCCTTGAACCCCGAGCCATCCTCCTTCCTCTGCCTCCCAAACACGAGTGACAAGGCCATCTTATAAAGTGTGCTTGTAAGGCTGCTAGAGGACCATTAACCTAGATTTAAACCAGAGAAAACATGAGCTGAGCACACACAGTCTAGTTCCTTCATTTTCAAACCGACAAAAACAAATAAGCAACAAAAGGCATGAACACATATCCAGGCACACTCAGGACTCAGCAGGTGGGTTAAGTGACCTGAAAGAGATTCTACAGCCAAGATTGAGAGACTAGAAGCTGGTTCTTGATTTGCTTTATGTAGTGCAGTGGTGTTGTTTCGGATTTTGATTGTTAGTAAATTGCTATATTATTTCATATGCAAAATGCTGCACAAGCTAAGCTAGTTTCAATACTATATTTTCCAATTTATTCCTGCCTCTTGTTTAGGAAATAAGCTGCACTGTTAGGATACAGAAAGGTAACCTCACAAGAATAAGACACGGGGTCCTTAAAAGCACTTTGCTATATTATTTTTGTAAATTAGTCTTGAGTATTTAAAACTATAATGAAAAGCGTTTCATATTTCTATTACCCTCACAAGATCTCTTAATATTTTGTTATTCCCTGAGCATCATAATAACATTAAAATGAAAATAGTAATAATGGTCATTTAAAGCACTTTGAAACCATTCTGTCTCATCTAATCTCCACATACCTGCAAGGCAAATATTCTTATGCCCATTTCACAGTCCAGGAAGAAGCTGAAATTGAATGGCTTAAATATGTGCCTTTTTTCAAAAATTAATCCAAAATGGAAGGAAATAATATTCAAATGTTAGTATCTAAGACTGCAAGTCAAGAGATATTTTGTTTTAAACCATGATGCATAACTAAGACAATTGAGACCAAAATCCTCTAAGTGCTTGGAAGAAGGTGATGTTAGGAGACTGTGTCAGGGGTCTTAAAGGAACAGAATGCGGGCAGACATTACTGGTGGACCACAGACCTCCAGGCAGGGAACTTAGAGATGGCACAGAAACTGGCCACGTCTCAGTGACAGATAGGGACACAGGACAAACTCAGGCTCCATGCAGAGCTATAACTGTGGCTTCTCAGCTGGGCTACAAAACAAACTCACCTTGAGAACTTTAAAACAGCATGGCTTCCTGTTGTGATCTTGTCCTAGTGCCTTTGTAAAAAGAAAGCAGCTCCCTGAAGTCTTGCTGACCTGGTTGCTCTGAATGGTAAGAAAAGATCTGAGTAGGTCTCAGAGAGACCACAGAAGTTGCTTTTTTTTGTGTACTTCTCCACTGTGTGCTGCCATCATGACCACATAGGCAGCTTTTAAGTGCAAGAAAGCCATGGGCAGAATCTAGAGCTGTGGAGGGCTTCTCTGCATGGCACCATCTCAAGAGCTGACCTTACCTAAGCTTTCACAGACCTCAGACTTCAGACTATCCCCAGTCCAGCTCAGAGACATCATCAGCTAGGTGATATTTTGTTTGTGCTCTATCTAATTAAGCTTGCCTGAAGATCAGAGGGCAGGGCTAGCCACTAGGTAATCATAGAGACCAGGCAGCAGTGGCACACACCTTTAATCCAGCACTTGGGAGGAGGAAGCAGGAAGATCAGGAGTTCAAGGCCACCTTGAGCTACATGAGATTGGCCTACTCTAAAGGAGAAATAGAGTCAGGGGGTAAAGTCGCATGCCTTTGATCCCAGCCCTTGGAAGGAGACAGGACATGATATGGCTGGGCGGGGAGAGAAGTTTAAGGGGAGAGGAGACAAGCTCAGCCCCTTCAGTCTGAGAAGTTCCAGAGGTAAGAGGTGGTTGTGGCTGCTCCTTTCTCTCTCTGATCTTTTAATATCTACCCCAGTATCTGGCTCTGGTTTTTATTATTAAAGCCAACTAAAGTTTGCTCAACACATCAAGATCACAAAGTTATTTCGGGTAAAGGATTGCTTCCAGCTTTGCCAGAGCTGTAGACAAAGCCCTACTTGCCAAGGCTGACTATGGAAGTCACTCCTGCATGCTGCCTCTTTCTGAGTTGGCCCTCAGCTGAGGTAGACTATGTGGGATGGGGAGGAGGGGTGGACAGGGTGCTGAGGCCTGTCCACTATTCACTGTTCCTTCTAGAAAGACTCCCTGAAAGAAATAGGGAGACCCGATGATCACTCAATGCATATGGTTGAGGTCTGCCATGTGTATTGTTTCAGGTGCAAAGCTAAACTGAAGAGAAAATGCTAATAGACATGCCTAGAGTACTTCAGATATAGCCAGAGCAGATGTGCATATAAAACAATTGTATATGTGGAAATACCCACATGTGAGTACATACTGTATTTATAAAAATATTATTTGTAGGTATAATCCTATACCTACATTCTATTATTTGTATTATTTAGGACTGCATGGTTATAGTTATATAGATCACAGTACAAAACTACACTTATGTGATTTATAGCATATGATTTAATACATCACAGTTATAAATTCACTTAGTTATTGAATACATTTGACTTAATTAAATATAACTAAGTCTTCCCATGCCAGCAATGCAAGGCAAATTTCATGCATCAACCCTGATGTAAAATGAATGGAGCTGAGAATTCGAAAATGATCAGTAGGAGCAGCCAGAACTGTTGGTTTTTGAACGGCACCAACAGCACCCACAGTGGGCACAGGAAAGTGTAACCCCAGCTTGCATTTGATAAGAGCTGGAGGATATCCAACACTGCTGGTATATTGTAGAAAGTCATTTTTACTTCTTACAACAACCAGTTGAGGCACATTGTCTCAGCTTTGCTTTACATATGACGAGCCAGGATCCTGGAGAAGATAAGTGATCATTGCCCAGGCCACAGGCAGCTCCTGGACTCCAGTACTGGGACATGTAACCACTTATAATTATAGCTTACCTATCATGGCCTCTGTTTGCAGGGTGAGGACAGTAGATGCAGAAACGTAAGAGTCCGTCCCTATTGGCTTTGTACAACAGAAGCCTTGCCTCCCAGAAAGCCTTCTCCCAAAGCTTGCTCTCTCACAAGAACACAATGATCTACAAAATATAGATGCCTATTCAACTAGTTTTCTTAAGCGTTAAGCACCATCATAAATACAGGGTCCATTTGATTTATAAAGTTTATATACAAAGTCCACTGCAGAAGCAAACAAACATGCCTTGTCAATGAATACAAGAGCATAAAATTGCAAGTATCAAAGAGGGAAATATGAATGTTAAGAAGACACTGTAACAAAAGGGCCTGATGGAGAATTGGAGTCATTAGCAAAGATTCCATTAAAACTGATCCTAATAGGAAAACTCACAAGTAGTGGAAGGTCTCTGGTCTTTCAAAGACAGGAAAGAACAAATGGCAGATCTCTAGGATGGGATTCACTAGAAACATTTTATAAAAATACCCAGCAACCTATCCATCTCCATATTCTATTCTAAGGGAGGTACCAGTGCATAGCAGACATTGTGTTGGGTAACAGCTGTGCAAGGCTAGTTGTAAGAGACCCTAGCCATGAAACAGTTCAGTTGCAAAGGCAGGCGGGTTTATAAAGAACGCCATGGGAGGAAGAGAGAAACTCGGGCCTCATAAAGGAATTGTTATCCTACTTAAGTACTGAAGAATGGTTGGATCTGGAGCACAGAGACAGGACTGTATTTTCCAGCCAGAGAGAAGAGTGTGTGGAAAGGCCCAGAATGAGGCTGATATAACCCCAGAGACACACACTCATCAGGGGAGTGTGGTTAGGTATGGACAGACTGACTGAAGCTGAGCATATGAATCCTGCTGAGAACCTTGCACTGTGCCCGCCAGTCTAAAGGGTGTGTGTTAGAAGATCTGAACTGAAATGAGGAATTTATAGTAACTGTGGTGAACATAATTGGTTTTGTTAAATAGGGTAGTAATACGTAGAACATGACCAGACTTTTGTGATACTTCAAGCAACAGAAGATGAGATCGTCAGCTAAGTCAGTGGTGGTGGCATTGGAGATAATCAGGTTCCAGATGTCATTTGAAGTATCTAACACAGGTTGCCATGAAGTAGGTACAGAGATTGGGTACATATTTCAGAGCCCAATGACATTTTGGAAATCTACCTGTTTCCCCAAGATACTTGATTGCAGTATGTTAAATACTGTCTGTCTACAAATAATATTAAAACATGGATAGTTTAGGGCCATGACAGATGAGCAATCCTGTATGAATGTTCCCCTTGTCATCTACCCTATCAGTTACTTTTCTTATCACTTCCAGAAACAGCTTAAAGGACTTGGGATTTATTTTGGCTCAAGCAAGTATATTGAATGGGCCACATGGTCACATCCATAGGTAGCTGTGAGTGTAGGCCAACCCAAAATCATAAATGTACTTAAAACATAAGATTTTTTTAAAAATGATGCTTCTATGACTTGACTATACAGTTGTTTAGGGTGAACTTTGTAGATGACAACATTTCTGTCAGAAGACAATTGATTGGAATTGCCTGAAAGGTGCAATCCATCACGGTGAGGAACACAAAGTGATTGGGACAGCTTGGCTCATGGTGTTGAAACCTCATGCTGAAAACCGAGGGGGACTTTACCCATAAGACCTGCCTTGATGGTCGTCAGCTGCCTACTAGGATTTATGTCACAAAGGTTATACAACCTTCCCAAACAGTGCCACCATCCAAAGACGAAGTGTTCAAACACATGGGAAGTTTTTCACATTCAAACTATAACACCCAGAGTCAGTGAAAATAAACCAGAGCCCTGGTTCACCATTAGGGAAAAGCAAGATCATCCATATGTAGGAACTGAAAACATTCTATCTGTAATGCTTTAGTTACAGTTCACTGAACTACCATTTTATTTGTGAAGGCAGAACATTTCCACTTAAGATTGTTATTCATTTTGTTGCATCTAACTATTTATCAACCCTCTCATAATGTATAGACTCACTTGTCAGAGATCCTTATTGTCATTGAACAAGAATCTGCTGTCTAAATGTGGAGAAGCATTTGAAATTATTCCCAAGTGACATTTTATTTGTCTTCAGAAAGTTATCATGGAAGCAAGGATAGAGCTTCATGATATTACTAAGATTAATTCAGAATAAAAATTATATTAAAACCCCTTTGGCAAGCAACACTTTTGATCTTGGAGCAACAAGGATGATTAAGATGGACTCAGAATGGCAACTGTTTGAAGCATGTTGGAAAAGCCTCCTTGTGTATAATAGAGAAGTTATTCACTATAGAAAGGGCTGTGAGGGACAATGTCCAAAGAAGGATGCAAAGCCGGGGGAAACTGAAGACCAGGGGTTTGTAGACCTATTGCCTTTCAAAAATTAATACTAAACCAAAAAATTAATGTATATATAATCTCAAATAATTTTCTAAATTCTCTTTATACCTCAGTTATTCATTTTATTCTAGTTATTTCACAATTTTCAGGAGCCAATGAGGTTATTCATATATAAAGCCATTTGAATAAGTAGTTAGACACTAATGTTGGTGACCAAGGTCTTCATAACTGAGACTCACGGGGACTTTCTTCCTTCCAAATCACTTCACTTCCTGTCTTATTGAGTATCTACGTGCTTGTGATGGAGTTTATCATTCTTCCTTTGAGAAAATGACAGAATCCTCCTGAGTTACTGGGAACAACTGACAGTGCTGCCTAGAAGGATGAGGATGTCTAGCTTGCCTTGGCCACCAACTCCAGGAAGCTTGTTTCTAATGAGTGTTATTGAATAGGCACCTGGAGAATGCAGAATTACACTAAATTACCATCCAGTCTTCCCACTATCCTTTTCCCTGTTCTATTTAAACTAGCATAAAAAACTACCATGGCAGTAAAACTGGCATCTCTGTAGTAGGTGTTCTGCTGGGAATTCCAGCCTAAGGTCTCATGGTTGTGACTCAAGTCACTGTACATGAATACAAATGTGCTTGCCCAGCTGAGTCTGTATTCCTTCCAGAGACTCTGGGGTCTTCATAAAGAGGTCTTAAGATGGCCTAGCACTTCTGGCTGAAGCAGATATTATTTTGAGAATATTTGGAAGCTGCACCAATGTTGTTGCTTTATAGAAATGAGAAAACACGTATTGACATTTCTATGCCCAGGCCTATTTTTTTAACAAGCTAGAAAATACTGAAAAACAGGTAGAACCATTTTCTCCAGAGTATACAGTACAGTTGGAAAGTGCACTGGTTTTTTTTTTTTCTTCTCTCTCTTTCTCTCTCTCTCTCTGTATTTTGGTAAAATATGTGCACTGAAATTTCAGGCCAATTCCTAATGCGGAAATAAGCCCCAATATGGCAGATTTATAAGCTAAGCAATTTTTATTTATTTGCTAATGTGGATTCCCTCAAGAGCTCAAATGTTCCGCTGGTTACTTACGGCTTCTCCTTGAAAAGTCTCACCTGTGAGGTCTCAGCAGTGTGAAACTGCAGGCTGCAGCATTGTCAAAACTCAACATTAGCCATAATTCTCTGCTGCCAATGACTTAGGTGGTTTGGAGTCCACCAACACTTCAGCTGTTTGTTTGATAATTAATAATTCATAATTAAAGTGGCAATACAAATAAATCAACATGACTGTAGGTTTGGTGCCTTTTTTTCTCTGCAATCTCTCATTCAATTCTGATGATCTGGAAAAAGAAAATAAAAAAAAAATGAGAAGGAAAGTAAAAGCTTTCATTTTAAGCTTTCCCTCCATTAGCATTGAAATTCTATTCAGACTGTGATCCAGATCCTCTGAGATTCCTCAGAGAGGTGTACAGCACATGCCCTTGACAGCTTCCAAGTCCAAGATGCAGAGGTTCCACCCTCCCTCATGTACTTGGTCCCTAGGGAACGAGCCAGGGTGTTGTTAATGGTAGCTCCAATGCAGCAAGGCTTGTCATGTTTCTGAGGCTTGAATGAGACAATATAGAAAAGGTGCTTCAGTATTGGGGACATAGAAAGAGGAAAAGCAAAAGGGAAGTGCATTTGAGTGGCTTTCTGAAGATGAGCCAGACTTTTGTAGGAGAAGTATGAAGAGGGGAGAGGAACAGCAGTCTTTTGGGTACCTGGGCCCTGACATGATCCAAGGGCATGGGGATCTGCATGATGTAATCCAAGGGCTTGGGGGTCTGAAGTGTGCTCTGTGAGTGACAGCTGTCCATAGATAAGAGGATGTGGTCAGTCTACAGAGGTCCCAGTTACACAAAGGACGTATGTGTTACATTAGGACACCATAGAGAGCTGCAAGAGTCAGTAGAGTAGACTGATTACATTATTGCTTCGAAGGGTCATGCTGGCAACATGGAAAGTGTAGATTAGATGGACTTAATGATGCTAAGGAGCCAATTACAGAGTTCCAGGTGAGAGTCTATTGTAGCTGCTTATTGAGAATTAATGAGAAACCCAGCAGAAGTTGCTGATGTGAGGATTTGAGGTGGAATCCAGGTATTTTCCTATCCAGAGTTTTTAGTGAATTTGGTAATTAAGGGCAGAAGTTCACTAAGTTAAATGAGGAATTATAGTATGCTTGAAGTGCCCAAGATGCATGGACATTGTCCCAGTCCTAGAGACAAAAACAATCATGCAATGTTATTGTCACTTTTATTGTAATCAGCAGCAGCATTGTGGCTGCCATAGCAACCAATACTTATTGAGTGCTTATTTTACAGCAAACACTCTCATAAAACAGCACTTAACATCATGCAGCAATGATGTTAGCGCCTCCCAGTTCACAGGTGATACACCAAAGTTCAAACAGTAGAGAGCAAATTACTATTTAAGATCACACAGTAGGTGAGAAATTGCACTCCAGAGCCCTGCCTCTAACTGATGGAATACCATGGTGCTAAAAATAATTCACTTCAAAGTATAGCTATGTCCTGGCTTACTTTGGGTCTTAACATTTTTCAGTTTTTGAAACAATGCAAAAGTGTTTTTTGTACTGTGGAAGTCTTGAGCTAAATTTTGATTTGAGGTCTTTCCAAGGCTGGTGGCTATGTGGTATTCAACTCTTTGACTGTGCTGGGCGATGGCAGTGAACCATAGCTCCAGTTTAACCACATAGTCAAGAAGGAAATGAAACCACCAATTGTCCATGTTTTGTGAGATTGCTGAGCTGCGATGCTCAGTAGTTCTTGTACATTTAATGCATTTTCAACTTAATGATATTTTCAATTTAGAATGTGTTGATTGGTCATAACTCTGCCACACACCAAGGGACATCCATACAATGACAGCTGACAGCAATAATAAAGAATTTAGTGCCTGCCTTGTTGGTCTCAAGGAAAATACAATTAATAGCATTCAAGAAATCAAGAAAAAGATTCAGAGTTTTAAGGGATGGGTAAGAATTTGAGATTAAGAAGTGAGAAGAATATGAGGATGGAAGGGTAATAATGGAACAAGGGTTTAAATGGAATGAAGAAAAAAAGACTGGATAGACAGTGTGGGGATGTATAATTAACACTTAAGACATTTGAAAATACCGTGTAAAACCCTGCTACTATAGAAGTTTCCATAGTCTCTATATGTACACATAGAAAAAGAGTTTAATTGATGTTATTCGATAATAGTAAGACAACGCCTTTCTTAGACACCATAATCTGCAAAAAAAGAAAAAGAAAAGCCAAGTACCAGGTAGAGCTTACCTCCTTTTGAATTGTTGAACATGGGATAGCAGACCCCTCCGTCCATTAAAAGCACTGCAGGCTATTGCTGATGCCCTTGGCTATCCTATAGGACTGTATGCTATAACCCTGTTGCTGAAGAGACTACATGCCTGAGTCACAGATACTAGAGAATTCAAGCTAGTACTTACCTGGAAGTTTCATCCCTATTAGCCAACTCTGAGAGTGCTGGAAGGCTCTATTTTCAGTACCAAAGGAGAAGCATATTCAATATTCCTACCCAGCTGAGAATCCCATGAGTTACAAAAACTGATTTAGCAAGAAGATATGCCCACTGGTACAATCATTGCATAAAGGTTTCCGTTGCAACCAATCACTTTATGATTGTGTTTGAAGCCTGATTCACAAGATAGAATTCATGCCTAGTACTCTTTGTTAGCTGGAGAAAAAAAATCTGTGGCAGGCTAGGTCATAGGCAGGAGACTGTACAGGAGATTGTAACACTATTGTTCTACAAAATAAATATATTGCTATCTGGCCCCTACATTCTTATCTTGGTATCCATAGATTAGCTCCTCTCAACACTCATTAGAGGAGCTTCTTTGAGCTGTAGATAATGAACACAGCAGTAAACGTAGAGACCTACTACTGATTAATATGCAGAGAATCTGAGACTCTGGAGTGCTCAATCTAAGTGAGATATTTGTGTCATAACCTGTCTCCTAAGCCTCAAGGATTATCATAAAAGAAGAGGTGGATATACCGTGAGAGCCAAAGGCAGCAAATAACTACAGGCAAACAGTTTCTCATACACAGACACTTAAACACCTGAAGGAAAAACCTCTGGAGTCCTACCACTAGTGCAGAATATATTGGCAACTGATAGGTCCTAATGGAGGGAGAATATGGTTGCTTCAAGCATGCAGCCCCTACATTTCTAACCGTGCTCCTAGACGATCCTATACCCATCTATGGAAAGCACTAAGCAGACTCAGTAGGTTTTTAAAGAGAATGAGAACATTTAAAGTCAAAAGGGAGAAAGAGTAGAAGAAAATTAGAGGGTACGGGGGGGGGGTATATGTTTGATCAAAACACGTTAAATGCATGTATGAAGTTCTCAAACAAAAAAAAATTTAAAAAAAAAAACAATTAGCAAAAATTGAATGGGATTTGAAGGTTTAGATGGATCAATGGAAACTTTCTGGTTTTGGAGATTGCCTATTGCTTTGTGAATATTTTTTTTTTTTTTTTTTTTTTTTTGCTTATATGAACTGCAGGCTTAATTGCTCATTTTTATTCTTAGTATCCTAGACAATTTCCAACATTTAGTAAAAGTTCTGTGGATTTATTGAACAGGGTTTATTGAGACTGAAAATAAGCAACTACTAGACACCAATAACAAAGTCAAAGTTAAAAAAAATAAGTTGAAAAAAAATTGGAGAAAAAATACTCTGTTCAACTTCAAAGCTTTAGAGAGGGTTTGAATGCTTGGGACATGGTAATTAGCCAATGTGTCTGGATTTTGGGGCTGAACTATTGAGTAGAATCTGTGCCTGGCAATCTCCTGTCATTAGTGTGAACAAGAAAGGAGCCTGTGGATAGAACAAAACTCTTGCAGGTCCTTGTGCTTTCTCCTTGACTTTGCCTGTAAGTGGTTCTTTTTTTTTCAGATCTTCTGCCAATACTGCCACGATACCTTACCAGCTACCTCAACAGATCACAACGATGAGTTTTTATATTAGATACATTCTATAAATGGTGTCACTGACAAGATCTTTGCCAAGATGAGCAAAGTGGGATTAAAATGATATTTGTGGTACAGATACATAGTATGATATGTGCATATTTATAGGCTGGCAGCTCTTTTTAAGTGCAAGGAATCATTCTCATTTTTTCCCCTCTTGTGTTTCTTTATAGTTCCTCCCCAGATCATGAACATCTCTTCAGACATTACTGTGAATGAAGGAAGCAGTGTGACTCTGTTATGTCTTGCAATTGGCAGACCAGAACCAACGGTAACATGGAGACATCTGTCAGTCAAGGGTAAGGTATTCACCATGCAAAGTTTGGAGAGTGTATATTAATGGCCTGCTTGGTTCTCATGCAAAAGGAATATTGGCAACCAGAAAAGAACTTTGTACGTGGAAACAGCTGCATAGCATCTCAAAAGCAATCCATTCTATGTTTCTCCTCCTGAGCAGCACCACAGTTCAGGAAAAGAATTTTTAGGAGAAATTGACTGAAATTATTTTCTCAGTTTTTTTCTGTGACTTAAAAGCCTTTGACTCCAAAGTGAAAGGAACAGTGATGAATAGCATTTGTTGATAATTGTGATGTGTGCAGAGATGGGTGTGTCCGTTCTTGTAGTTGAAAGAGGGGTTGATTTCATGTCCTTGAGAACTTTGGCACTGCTGTACATTAAATAGAGAAGGGTCTCCTGTTTCTGCACTTTCATGAGTTACGAAGATCCATATCTGTTGGATCTGAACACACCAAGTTCACCCGCAGAAGAAGAGGTGGAGTGGGAATAGGGGATTTCACTAGGCATGACCTTGCTGAGTACTCCATATCTAGTATTAAAACACCAGTTACCATCATCTCTGTCTTAATAGGAAGGAAATCCAAAGGACATGGGTCGTTATCTACTTATAAAATAAAACTTGCTCCAACGTGAACTCTCAAGGATGGGCACAGAGCTATCTGATATTTTACACTGTTGCCAGAAACTGTGATTGATTTTAGAGAATAGACAGGAATCGAGAGCTCCCTCAGGCATCGGAAAAGCCAAACGTGAAACCAGTGAATAAGAAAATACACATCTGCCTGCGTGTAATGTAAAAATAATGGGCATCTAAAAGAAAGCAGGGAAGTAAGTCCTCATAACCTTGAGAAAGGCAGAGATCCCTGGAACACAGAAAGCCCTCTCTGAGAAGGAAGGAAAAAATGACAGGCTTTCTTGAGTTTCCCAGGGCTGTCTTAGCCAAGTGTGAGAAACTTCATGACTTAAATGCAAATGTATTCCTTCACCTCTTGCTCGCTGTGGGTCAAAGGTCAAGGTGTGACCAGGCTGATTCCTTCCGCCCTTTTCTTGAGCTTCTGGTGATTTTTCTATCAGCCTTGTTTTGTAAACATGTCACTTTGATTTCTGCCTTCATCCTCAGCAGCATTTATTGCAAACTTCCTGTTTCTATTAGGAAATAAGCCATATCCTATGGGGTCATAGTAATCACCTCTTCTTGTTCGATTGTTTGTTTTTTTTTACTTGATTGCCTCTATAAAGACCCTATTTCCATTAAAATGTCATTAGAAATCAATAAAAAGTCAAGTCTCTGAAAAAAAGTATACTGATTTCTGACAAAAATGACATCAACTATATACAAGAATTTACAGCATATAACCCTAACAGCCCATCTAAAATGATCAAAATACATGTATGAAAGCAAACAAATTGCATTAAAATATACCCAACATCATTATCATAGAAATGACAATCACCCACAGTGAGATACCACTAATATAGTGATCCACAAAAGAGACAAAATTAAATAGACTGATAATATCAGTTGGTGAGCCACTGAGGTTCAGCACCATCAACCCCAGCCTGAGAAACTGAATAAACACCATGGAAGAAAATTTGACATCTTATTGTAAAGTGGAACATATATATTTAACAAATACTTAAAGTACACATCCACAAATGTACACGGAATGTATTAGTTTCATTCACAACAGTTTAAACTATGAGTACCTCACATGAACGTTAACAGTAAGTGCAGAAACAAACAACAGACCAATGTTGAACAAGCAAAAGAATCAACCACTGATTCACATGACATGATGGATGAATTGCTATATCACACTGAAAAAGACAGTTATAACTACACACACATACACACACACACACACACACACACACACACACACACACACACACACACACACACACACGCGTATGCCACTTGCCACTTGATTTTCTTTAAGTAAATCAGTTCTAGACAAGGAAACACTAACCCATAGCCAGGTCATTCGTTACCTAAAGAGGACTTTGGGTATCACTGACTGCAAAGCTGTGTAGGAAAGGGTGTGTGTGTGTGTGTGTGTCTATATCTTGAGTGAAATTATAGTTATAATAGTTTTAAATAAGTCAAAATGAATATAAGTTTACATTAAAATTAAGTGCATTGTACCGAGTATAAGTTAGATTCTAATAAACTTGAATCTTGAAGTATATATACATATAAGAAATCATGTCCTGATGTATTTTCCTAATATAGGACACCAGTCATCTCAATAACTCCAAGGGAGCGACAATTTGTTAACAGAAACATTACCTAAGTGGTGGCCATTTTCTTCCTCACAAACTGAGAACATTCATTTCATCCCTGTCTCTTCCTAGGGAAAGATAGTGCTGAGAAACCTGCTTAAAATTTTGACAAAGACTACAGATACTGAAACCTAAAATTTTAATATTATAACATCAACAAGAGCATTAAAACACTCACAGCGGGTATCGCAGAGCTCAGCTTTGATCTAAGTGCATCCATAGTGCAAGTTCCTAAGGCTGGAGCTCCAGGTGACTTTTGTCTAAAGTCAGAGAGAATTTAGGCTTTATGAGATCGACAAGAATATGACTAGCCAGGAGACCAATTTTTACGCATTTGGTAAAGTTGAATGTATTTATAAATGCTTTAAATCCCAGAATATACTTATTTGATCTCAACTATATACTTCTTGAAGCCTGGAAACATTGTAAAAAGAATTTTGACTTTGAGTAAGTGTTTTGAAGCAATTCTTTTTAATGGTACACTGGTAAAGAAGAGAGATTCATTCATCTCCCAACCTTTTATATAGTGTAATAGTTGCAATTCAGCATCAGGAAGGAAAAAAAAAAAAAAAAGAGCAAATTCTAAATTTAAATGTTGCCTGTGCTCTTTCAGTCTCTATGACTGTGCTCCACTGCAAGCAGGGGCTTTGTCTCTAGCCTCTCCTTCACCAAGGATCACGGCTTTCATTGTCTTTGCTCGTCTGCTTGCAAATGACATTTAAACATTTCAACTCAAGGCATTGTTTCTGCAGTTTGCAAGTTTGAAATCCGCATCTGCTGGATAGACCCAAATGTGTTCTCTATTTTAAAAAATGTGGAGCTCTACTCAAAGTTAGGGCGATGCTCCAAAGAGGAACATCAAACAGTGCCTTGAGGAAAAAAAACATTTTAGTTCGTTGAGAGTGGAAGACTAAGGAATAAAGGTTACAATGACGTTTCTTTTGACATTCCAATG
Source organism: Phyllotis vaccarum (assembly GCA_033318265.1). Classification (NCBI taxonomy): domain Eukaryota; kingdom Metazoa; phylum Chordata; class Mammalia; order Rodentia; family Cricetidae; genus Phyllotis; species Phyllotis vaccarum. The sequence continues at coordinate 101,187,879 of JARWLC010000012.1, read as the reverse complement.
GTATTACAGATGAGGATTAAGCTCACTGGGCAGCTGTATTCCCAAAAGACTGATGCAATTTCTGAAATATGTGGCTTAAATTATAGTCTTACATAATTAGAATAAATAACCTATTTATTTAGGAAAAATATTTTAATGAGCAGATGATTGAAAGTTAAAAATTATAGTCACACTTAGGTTTAAATACGCAAGTCTAAGAGAAGCATGTATTTTAGTAGTGGAGTATTTGCATAGCATGACAAAGGACCTAGGTTTGAAACCCGGAGTCATAAAATGGCAGTCTGAGTATAAACAGCCAATTTCTAGAAATCACAGAAAGAAGTTAGCATAAGTGGATGTGTAAATCCATTGCTATGTAGGAAACTAGTAACACTAAGCCTTGATGTGCCCCCCAAATATAAGAAATCTCTGAAACTAAACACACACACATATACATATATATGGAAAACTTACAAAAAAGCATAAAAATCAAAGTACAGGAATGGGATTACTATATAAAATGACAGTTAGATAGTGGGGGTGGGGTGCAGGCAGAGATGTGCTGGTAAATGATTGTTTTAAATGGTCTGTCAGTGAAGTGAGAGGAGAAACTTGAATACTGTTATCCAAGTTCTCTTGGTGCAAATATCTCACATATTGGCATATTCCTGGGAGTCCCTTTCTAGTAACTTCAAATTTCTGGTTCATCTTCTTGTGAGAACCCACAACTACAGCTAAGTAAGTCCAAAAGGAGCTTCAGGATGAAGAATCCACAAAATACCAGATGCGGTATAAAGATGCTTTGCTTCTCCAGTCTCTAGACTTCATGAATAACTGATTCCTCTGTAGCATTAAAAGCATACCTGAGTTCCCCAGAGGCAGCATTCCAGAAGATGTCACCAACGCTTGCCAGGAGAAGCTGGACCTTTCACAAGATCATGATAAAGTTTTGTGACATCTCCAGGAAAAATGTTCTGTAGATATCCATTTAAGTTTTCACAGTTGATATATGACTATATAACTGTAGGCATCAAAATTTATTCTTAATGTTTTAAACAGCAGAAAATAACTTACTAATAAAATATATTTTATGGTGTCATGAGAATATGACACCGGCCAATGGGCTTCACACAATACAGTCCTGTTACAAGCTAACCTGCAGCTCAGGACTAGAACACAAATTCATAGGTTTCTGTCTCAATGACTTGAGTTCTTCAGAACAGGGTAGAAACATTTCAAAACAGGTAAGCAGAGTGGATGGAAAAATGGCCTGTGTGTTTACAGCACAGTGTGAATGAGCTGTGTTTCAGTAATTATTTTCTGATCCCTTCCTGAGGAAAAGAAGAGTAATTGGGATCAGCAGATGCTGGGGGTAGCTCCTCTGTGTGCAGGGGTGATGTGAAGACAAAGATTCAGGGATGGGAGCAAAGGGAGTCTAGAGAGACTTGTTGCTCCACAGAGACCTGTGCCGCTTTCTTTCTTGTAATACCATAGCAATCCACTCTAATGCCTCACACCTGGCCCAACATCTAATGACATATTTGGTAAGGCCAGATGTTTGGGGAGCATAATGAAGTCTTCTCTTCTCTTTCCCTCCTAAGATTTTAAGATGACAGCAATTCACCTGTGAGTAAGTGGCTCACACAATCTACTCATACAGGGAATTACCTCCGGGAGCTGGTGAATGAATTATTTTTGCCGAATTTTCTAGGTAACTGAAGCTGACTCCTTTATGCATTGACAAGTCATTTTAATGGAAGCACTTTTAAAAATGGAGCAGACTATTTCCTAATTCTTAAGTCTAGTGAATGGCTTTTAGCCTCTTTCTAGTGGAACAATAGCACTACACATTTCAGTTGTTTGTAACTGGGCACTTAGGGATTAGGGTAATTAGAAATATTGCCTTTAGACACTTAGTTAAATCCTGTGTCTGATGGCCATTGTTCTCCGCTTTTCCTTTCTTCACCCCAATGATACCATTAATTGTCAGTTCTCCCTAAAGTTGGTATGCCTACTTCTGCCTTGCTTCTAATTTGTGATCCTTTCTGAAGGATCTACATAACCCAATGAATTGAGCCTGAGTAAGAACCAGAAGGGCAGGGTCCCTGCTCTCATGAAGGTGATGAGATACTCTGATGATCTAGGAAGAAGTGCAATTTGGTATTGTTTTACCACATGAAGTTGCTAGATGTACCAACATATGGTAGTATACTAGTACCATGGTAGTGGCAAGTTAATGCTAGCAAAACCATCATCCAGGGCTCTCATTTGCATGGCGGTTCTATCTTCTGGACTCTGTTTAATACTGAGACTGGGAAGTGTATAGAACTTTGCCTTTTCAACTATGGTCTTTATTTTTTGCTGTGTAAGTCTCAAGGAGAAAGCCATAAACAACTTACCAATTCCTTACCGCCCCATATATATATATATAACCCCCACAGACACAGACAGTGTGTCATCTCACTGGATGTTTGTGGACTTCAGTCTCTTGGAGTTGAACTTAAGCTCTCAGCTTATCTCTTAACAAAATCAGTAAGATTAGAAACATCCCGTCATCCATCTCCCTATTGTACCTGTAGAATGAGACTCTGTACATCAGTCTCATCAGATAATGTTTGGGATGGAAATAAAAAGATATTATCACGCGCCCACTACTGTGGACCACGGCTATGAAACACTTTTATATAACTGTTATTCTGCTTATTAGTCAAATGCAATTTTAAAACCTGTAGCCTATACGTAACTTGGGAACTGACTATCACAGTGTCGTGTTGGAAGTTCACTTTGTTACTTCCTTTCCATGAGTTTTTAGTCTTGTTAACAGAAGAATTTTAAGATAGATTCAGAGCAAAGCTCCAGAATCATTTTACTAGTCTGAAAGAAAAATGACCAGGCAGGCAAGTTGTAAACCAAGGCAGCTTCTGTGAGCGCGAGATGGATAAAGGGAAGAGAAGTACCATGCTTTTGAGCTAAGGTCCGTGAGAGAAGACAACAATAGACATCAACAAGCAGTGTGTGCCAAAGGGGAGGGGCTTCAGCAAAACACTGAGAAATCTGGTGGGGGGGGGGACCAGAAAAATCAGTTTGGTGACAGATATATAAAGAAAATGGAAAGTTACCCTCTTTGAGCTGCAACTTAGAAAAGTGGGTGGGCTTCTGCCTGGCAGAAGAGTTATAAGCAACTAGAGCACAGTAGGGGCTTTGGAGAGGGTTAAGTACATTGTCTCAATAAGGGATAATTATTCCTCCCACCTCCCTAGTGTGTTTTCAGGTAAATCGGCTTTCCTGGGGGTAGAGACTTAGAGTTAAATGACTGACAGGCCCAGCTCAAGGAAGGAGACAACAGTATTTTCTAATCTTCAGGACAGGCCTGAATGTCATGTCTCCACACAGGGCCAGAAGTAGGAACTCAAAGCATTCTTTTTACCAGAAGGAAGTAGCTTTTCATTACTGGGCCTCATCAAACCTATCTAAATATTAGGAAGGGTCAAAGTTGATATTTCCCATTTGGGTATTGCTGAGGGAACAGTATGTAGAGTCCAAAGCCAACCATGATGAGGAGGTCCAATGACCTCCAAGGAAGCCCATCCCTGTCTAGCTACCCAACAACTGGATCAATCCCAGTTTTGTATTTAACTTTTTTAATGCTCTAGTGGTCCTGTGAGAAAACTGCTAATATTTAATTTATTTCCTAACTTCTAATTTAGCAAGTCAGTGTTTCTGTCCCCAACCTGTAATCTGTGAATTGTACAGATGTTTTATTGTGATGGCCAAACATGGAAGCAACTCATATGTATTTCACTGAGTAGTTATCTAACTCATATGTATTTCACTGAGCAATTAGCTAACCTGTGATGTATCCACACCATGAAATACTGCACAGAAAAGGAAAGAACCCTATTTGTGTACTTGACAACCTAAGAGGGATGGTATCTGGGCACTATGTTGAGTATAAAAATGTTATATATTGTATTATTTCACTTTCATAATATTCTTATAACAGCAACAGTGCGCTGGCAGACTACAGACCAATGGCTCATGAGAGTAGGAATAGAAGAGGGAGAGGATGATGGGATGACACAGCCTTGGTGTAGAACCTGTCACATTTGGATTTCTGTAGTAGCTTCATGAATCTATATACATCATGAAGTATTCAAACACACCTAAAATAAACATGCAAAACTGATTAAAAAAATCCATGAAAGTTTCATAGCATCCTTATAGTGTATACATAATAACATATATATGTAGACTTAATTAATATTTATATGCAATTAACATATTATACCCTAATTGAAGAGACTTAGTAGTGAGTATATGAAACTTGTCTACTATTTTTATAACATATAAATTAATGTTAATTTTAAAATAAAACATTACAAAAAAGAATAAGTAAAATGATTTTCCACTAATAATCTACCACAATAAATCTTATAGATAGGTCCATAGTTTATGCTTCTACATGCATTGTCTCACATGAGCTTATCACAGTTCTCCAAATCGGTCAGAGAAGGAATTCTCTGCCTATTTCAAGGGTACAGAAACAGACACAAAGGGAAAGGCATGACAGGTGATTCCCAGCTGGCTGAGCTCTACATCTATGAAAGGAACCTGGTTTCTGGCTTTTGAATCTGGACCTCTTTGTACTACACACACACACACACACACACACACACACACACACACACACACACACACACACACACACACACACTGGTTTCTATGGCTTCAAACTGGAATAGTGCATTTTAAATCAACTTCTGCTTGTTAGCAGGGGCACCCAAGGGTGCCCACTTGCTTTGAGTGTTATCTGTCTCTCATCTTTTCCTTCCTTCCTCCACACCCCCTTCCAATGTCTAGCCATGTCTCTAGCCTCACATCATGTTCTTCTAACAAAAGTGCTGTCTCCTCATGAAAGCCACAGTCATGTCATTGTCCCCTGACAGTCTCTGTCACTCATCTGCTTTAATTAAAATGAACCCACTAAGGTCTACCAACCCGACTTCTCTTCTAGGACCACCCATGTCCAAGTTCCAGCCACTGATAGGAGTTGCCTATTAGTTGACCTGCTGCATCATCCATTCTTACTACTTCTTCTTTGTCTTTTTGCAAGGCTGCCAGGATCCTTGTTTCTAATCTGGAGTCATGTTTAGAGCCTAATTAATCCCTGGAGTGTGAGAAAGAGGTGTCTGAGATGAGAAATCAAGGTTATACATATCTTGCTCAGTGGAACAGTTATGGGCAAACAAGCTGTTCCTCTCACATTTTTGTAAAGCAAATTTATGTTCACTAACTTTGGTTCTTGTAAATGAGAAGTGTGTGAAGGTCTAGCAATGCGCTTTCACCATATGGGTGCCCATATGTTCCCCCCCCTTTGCTTGCGTACATTTCGCTTTGGCATGCACATATGCCTGTATTTTTTTGCAACTTAACAATATTAAAACTAATCCCATTTATGCTCCTTTTGGGTGAGTTGATTGAGTCATAAATTCCTGAGAATTTCTTTCTTGGGATGCTGAAGATCTGATGCCTGAGTAAGGGGAGGGCAGAGAGTAAGCCTTTCTGTCAGCAGATGCAGTCAGCCTGTGCCCCTCCCTACCTGATGTCCCTGACCCAGATATCATAGTGGGATACTAACCCTAAGAGCTAGGAAGCATGAGAAGATAAAACCTTAGTGGTAACCCATATTCTGCCTCCCTCATGAAAGGAATCTTCACTAGGAAGCAGATGGTAATTTCCCAGGCTTCCCTTTCTGTGAAGTCTCTGGTGGAGTAACTCCTCTTGAAACAATCTTGATGGCTAGGGGTATAGTACTGGATAGGTCGTTAGTATTTTTATTTTTATATTTCTCACACTGAGCTGAGAAACTGTGCTTGTCAGAATTGGAGCTGCTGAAATGATGTTAGCTTCTTCACCAGGCTCTTTGGAGAATAAATATAAAAAATATATATTAGCATGTATCATACTGGGTGAAAACCTCAACTAATTCTCTGTAAAATTGGAATTGTCAATGTTGCTGCTGTTTCTTGACGTGCCTTCTCCATCTTTATTTCTTGCACATTCATCCACTCACTCGTTAGCTTCATTCTCAATATCTACTCTCTCTCTCTCTCTCTCTCTCTCTCTCTCTCTCTCTCTCTCTCTCTCTCTCTCTCACACACACACACACACACACACACACAATGCTGTAAAAGGGAGATGTGAGTCCTGTTTTAAGGAGACGGCTCTCTAGAGACGTGATGCTCAGTGATTAAAAAGATCAGCACATGACATGTCAGTGTGTGATGACTGATGTGGATGGGACACCGAAAGTATGACCCAATGCAGGGAAGAATTTGGGTGGCATTTGAGGATAAGTAGAAGCCTATTAGGGAGACTGGCAAGATGGTATACACCTTTAATTCCAAGAGGCACAAGTAGGTGAATCTCTGTGAGTTGGAGGCCAGCCTGGTCTACAGAGTGAATTCCAGGACAGTCAGGACTACACAGATAAACCCTGTCTTGGAAAAGTAAAAATAAGTCTATTAGGAGAGAGACAGAGATATGAGCACTTATTAACTCCTTAGGTGGACAACTCCCACAAAAGAAACACCATGTTCAAGTTGGGACAGGAAGCTGGATCTGCAAGAATAACCTTTATATGCTAAACAAAGCAAGAGAGACAACATACCACACAAAGTTACTTAAGGTTTTGGCTCATTATTCTGAGAACACTGTAAAAACACCAAGAAACTTTAAGAAATCCTGGAAATAGGTGATCCTGTATCTAGGTTTAACTAGAAACATCTAATTTCTCATCTGCTCGTTCTCTATGTAAATATGGCAATTGACTAAACCTCTGCCTCCATTCCCCATCTATAAACCAGAACAAATTAGCAATGATATTTTTTGTTTATGTAGGCAAGGAAAATGGAATTTGATAGTATCTATTCCAAATACTTTCAGATTATAATATAAGAATGGAAATTAACATGTATCATAATATGTGTAAAATTGGAATTAGAAAGGCACCCAGTGCCGCCTGCCGTCTGTTGCAAAGCCTTCTCTATGCAATTGCTGAATCAAATTATGCTATTGAAATCAGTTGGACACTGATAAAATTGAGACCAGCTTTACAAGTCCTGTAGATCTAATTGGCCTCAGCAGTGGGTCCACAGTGACTCTTGCTGCTGAACTGAAATTGTGGGCTTCAATAGAAAATAATAAGCAGCCTGGCCCCACACCAACACACTACAGCCACTCCTGGAGATAATGAGTTTTAATTTAGACACTGAGCTCTTTCGCTTGGCCAGATGTTAAAGGAAGCTCAGAACTATTCATTTTCTTCTTCCTTCTAGCACAAGCATCCTTGAGAATCTTTGAGAAGACCCCTGGCTGTAAATCTGACCACTGGCTTTTCTTGGTGTTCCCTTTTCTTAACCATTTGTATTTCTTTCTGTGAATCTCTGCCTTCCTAGGGAAAAGGTTTCATGAATCACCTTCTTGGTGAAGGTACTTTCAACTGGGTTTCCACTGTTTACAACCAAACTTACTGTGATTAAATTGTCCCTACAATGTGTCAGTGTATAGCCAAGGCAAGTACAACAAAGTCTCTGTTCTAAACTGAAAAGAGATTGGAGAGGGAGACCTGTAAGCCCCATCTCCCACTGCAACACAGTTGGGGCCACAGCAAGAAAGAGAGAGAGCAGAGGCAGCCTAAGGCCACTGATTCATTTTTTAAGAAACGTGTCCCTATCATGGTTTAGGAAGCTCTGTGGCTTCATTAGAAGTTCCAAGTAGCTTACAAAGAGGCCCTGCATCTAACTCACTAACAGTTAGAGTTGGACAGACACACACTGATACTGAGTTATGGGATTTTCAAGCCATCCCTACAAACTTAATATAGCTAAGTGCACCATGTTTAACATGCTTCACATCAACAGGGCATCCATGACATAACACTTAGAAGCTTAAGCACTAAGAGGATATGTCTTCCTCACTCTCTCAGTCCTCATAAAGTGCAAAGAGTATGTCTTGATTAACTGAGCTGCTGATACACAAAGATGTCCTGGTGATGATATGCCCAACTTTGGCTAAGTAGGGTTCTCTTCTTTCTTCCTTTCCTTTGGCCACTGGAGATCCAGGAGAGTACATGAGCTGGCGTGTTTGTAAGTTTTCTAGCACCAAGCATGCCACCTTACATTTCAAATATGATCAGAGAATTCCTAGTGAATAACTGTATGCGTGTGATAGTATCTACATCTCATATTACGATGATCTGCCTAGAGCTGTCTCCATGTCCAAGAACTACTGGAATGATAGTCCTGATGTGCACAGGAAAGAACGTCCAGGTGTTTTAGTCACTATTCTATTACTATGAGGAGACACCATGAGCGAGGTAATTCTTATCAAATAAAGCATTTAATTGGAGGCTTGTTTACAGTCTCAAAGGTTAAGTTTATTATCATCATAGTGGGGAGCGGAGCAGCACGCAGGCAGGCCCTGGAGCAGCAGCAGCGGGTCCATCGTCATGTCCATGGGCAGAGAGAAGGTGAGACTGGGCCTGAAACTTCAAAACCTGACCCCAGAGCCACAAGGCCACACCTCCTAATCCTTCTAATCCTACCAAAGAGTGGTTCTCCCTGGTGACTAAGTGGTCTGTACGCTATGGGAGTGGGGGCACTTCAGAGTAGATGTACAAAGTTGTAGAAACAGTGTTCTCTCTAAAGTGCCGTCTTTCTGTCTCCCCAATCATGATTCTTGCTTCCTTCTGTCCCTAAAAATTCTATGCTGGATAGCAGATGGTCACTTCGCTGAGGCCTTACTTACTGTGATTAATCCAATACTAAGGTTTGCTCTGGTATAGCTTTCTAGGTTACAATGTTCTATAATATGGAGGGTGTTACTCTAGTCCTGGCCAATCACGTGCTTCTGGAAAACTTTGTGACTTGTGCTGGAAAACTTTTAAGTTTTGCAAAGAGGAAGCACAAGAACTGAATGATGTGGCTTGACATGTTTAGTTCAATACTGGCAAACTGGGGAAGTGATCTTTGCGTCCCATGGGAAAAATCTGTCTCTGTGACACCAAAATTTTGACCATGCCAGCTTTTCCAAGTCTTGCTTCTCTCTGTCTTTCTCCTCCCAGAACCCACTATCATGGACTTCCTACAGTGCTAACTGTTAGTTCCCACATTGCTAGAGCCTGAGAAATGACTCTGGAAATGGTAGCAGTGGGGCAAGTTCCTTCCGCCACAATTTAAATGCAGCCAGCATGGTTAATTAGCTGCTTCTCTTAGTATGAGATCCGGAAGGGGGAGGGGAAGACTGAAGGTGGTGTTTGGAGCATTTTAATTGGAGCAGGCTCTCCAGTCATGTGAATGTTCCAGTCCAGGAAAGACATCCTCCACTGGAGGTAAATGGGACCAGGGGAAACTGATCTCATTAAGCAAAACGGGCTGATTGTCACTTTGAATATGGGCTTCACAGCTGGAGGCTGTGATTGACTCCCACACTAACAAGAACTGGGGTTGAGGGAAGAGGTGAGGAAGTCGGATTTTTTAATCCCCAAGCATCATGAGACTCTCCCACCCATCTCCTTCATGTCCTTAGGGTATTCTGAGAATGGGACCCCCAGGACACCTCAGTAGTGAGAGCAGGGAACCAGGGGATTCTTTTCTGCCTTTTCTCTGTCTAGCCACCACTTTTTCCTTTTATCTTTTTCTCATCTTTTTTTTTTGTTTGTTTGTTTTTCCCAGAATAACTTATTGTTGAGAGTGACCCCCCGGGAGTGCCAGAAATAGTTTGGTTTTAATGATACTCTGGATGATTTTGCTTGCTAAGAAAAATGCTAGGGAACGTAATGGATGCAGCCAGCATTACCATCCTTACCCTCTCAAGCGCCACCATACATCCTTCTCTCTCTCTCTCTCTCTCTCTCTCTCTCTCTCTCTCTCTCTCTCTCTCTCTCTCTCTCTCTCTCTCTCTCTCTCTCTCTCTCTCTCTCTCTCACACACACACACACACTTTGTTCAGTTCACCTGTGCCCCTCACAGCATCTCAGTCGTAACTACTCACACCTCAGTCCTCCACAGTGCTTGCACTTCCTGCTCCAGCAAGAGCCTGGGTTTATTTGTCCCAACACAATTGGAGCCGGATACAGTAATTACATCTGCAGTGAAAGGGTTTCTCTCCCTTCTCAGCAGTAGGTATATTGCTAGGCTCTGCTAATGAGGAATGAGCCTTTCCCATAGAGCATCATGAGACCACTAGAAGCTCTGGGACCTCAGGCAGCAAGACATCTGGAATTTCCTACGTAGCCCTCGTGTACCTCATTCTGGCTCCCACTACACTGTCCTGTTTGGGTGCTTGATAGCAGTTGAAGCAAAGGCAATGTGACCATAACACTCCATATCTGAATTGTAGTTTCAAAGTGTCTGTTTCTGAGTGGGATGTAAAAGTTCATGTAAGACATAGACATGGCCTCTAGCTGAACCTTTATCCCCAGTGCCTGAAAGGACCAAGGGGACAGCTTCTCCTGCCAGCCCCTCATCAATTCATGTACCATTACTGTTGTGATCATGGGCACTTCCCAAGCTTTCTGTGCTTTTGTGATTCCCCCCATAAACTGCGTGTGTGTGTGTGTGTGTGTGTGTGTGTGTGTGTGTGTGTGTGTGTAATAAGAAAAGGCAATAGTATATCATCATTGTTATCAACATACTTTAAATGCATCGGTATGAGACTTTTGACTTCATCTCTCCTCATGTTCACAAAGGTCCATCAAAAGGCAGAAGGCAAAAAAGGAAATGGAGAGAGTGACTAATATACACCTCCTATAGAGGAAGAGATGGAGGTCTAGACTGGTCCAACTGCCCTTACTGGAAACAACCATCTCTCAGTTACAGATTCATTCTAGAAACTAATTAGTGAGTACCAGTTACTTACCAGCACTCAGAAGTCCTGGGACAAGCTTATAATCCCAGCAGTCAAGAGGGCTTTGTCTCAAAAATGTATAATAAAGTTACCTATTGTATACTGAATTTGAAACTGGAGTAAGAAGGACCAATATAATTTTTTATGACTTTTCACAAGAAAGTGAAAATGTACTGAGGCATAAATAGTGCTCATGTTTACAGAACAATGGCCAATAGACCAGCAGTATAGTAAAAGAAGTATAGGATCTCAGAAATACCCCAATTAACTTGTCTTTTCAAATGTGGGAGGACCGGGAGTGTGACCCCCGGGAAGGCGACTCAAAAACACATTCAGAGTTTGTCAAAAACAAGAGCGTAGCCTAAGTGACATAAGGGAGAGCAGAAATATCCAAGGGAGTGGATGGAGATAAGTAGATAAACAATGTAGAAAAGAGAAATAGCATAGTATAATTGGTAATATAAAAGTAATTTAGTATCCTGAGAGTATAAAGTATGAAGCTGTTGTAAGGATATAGCATTGGGATTGCTTGTCACAACCCAATTATCACACAGCATTGTAAAGGGACAGGCTTGGTCACACCCACCAAGCCACCTAAACTTCTGTGCACATCTTTAAATTGATCCCCAAAGAAACCATCATAATAAATACTATATTTATTATATATATTCTTAGACCAGAATGTTTGACTGGCATGCTCTGCCACTTTTTTCATGGTATGCTCATGGTATACAATTGTTTTTCTTGTTTCCCCCAACACTTGATGAGGACTCCGAGCTGGCTGGATCCCCCACTTCCTCACTCTGCTCTCACACTTTAGCAGAAATTGCTTTTCAGATTTCTAATGAAAGGCAGCTTGTGACCTCTTAAGTTGGTCATTACTCTGAGTCACATTGAGCTTAGGAACCAAGAATATAACCTCAGGTAAACTTTGTCAGATATGAACATGTATGTCTCTGTGGTAGTTCTATAAACTAAGGTTTAAGAAATAACTGTAGAACTGAGCTTTGTGATACACAACCATGATCCCAGCATTAGGGTGGCTGGGACAGAAGGATCATGAGTTCAAGACCACCTTGGGCTACATATACAGTAATATCTCAAAAAAACAAAAAAAGGGGAAGTGTTTGAAGAGTTGCAATCTAATTCACTTAAGTATAACATTTGTAGTAACAAATTCAAAACTCTATATAACCACTAACCCAAGACAATACAGCACATTTTCTTCTGTCCAAAAAGCTATTGTTTATTTTCCCCAAACTTACCGCTACCCTATTTGAGAAAATACCATGTCTGGCTAGTGTGTGTAGACTTTTTAAAGCATATAGTTACCTAGACTGTATACACATTTCTTAGGAAAAAAACACATCTTGATCTAGAAAATATGTACATAAGCCACAATGCACATATACATATTAAATGTATGTATTCATAATTATTTTATTCAGCTTTAATGTTTCTTTCATGTTGTTATATGAGATCCCTTTTATTTTGGCCAAACCATATGATATTATCTAGATATATCAATATATGCATACTCAGGAGCCATTGCATATATGTTTGCCTGCTTCATCTCTTCTGACTACTATGTAAAGAACTGCTGAAAACACGCAAATGCATTTGTGAACATAGGTTTATACTTTTCTTAGGTTATATGCTGGGATTGAAATTGAGTTTATACAGAATTATATAAGAAACCACTGAGGTGTTTTGCAAAGTGATTGTTCCATCTTCTGTTCCTACACGTTGTATAAACATTGTGATCATTCTGCAGGTGTGTCCACCACAGCGGCATTCTCTCTTCCAAACTCTGTGTTTTCTAATAGATATGTGAGACATGCGTGTTTGACTTGACACCACACTTCTCTTGGGATGAATGATGACTGCGCTGTTCCTTGTGTTGATTGGCCGTTTATATGTCTTCTTGTTTGAAATTTTGGTGGAAGTGTTTTGACTTTTCTTGATCATTTTATCTTCAAGTGACTGAGTTGTAATAACTATTTATAGATTCAAAATTCATGTCCTATGGGAAGAGAGAGAGAGAGTGTATGTGTGTAGATAGATAGAGATGGGAGGAGATTTTTGCCTCAGCCTACTTGTCTTCACATTTTCATGAATGATACCGTTCAAAGAATTAAGTTTTTAAATTTTGATAAAATTGAATTTATCATTTAATATTATTGTTGTAGTTTTATTTGGATAAAATTATTCAACAAAACATACATATTTCTTTCTAAAATGTTTAGACCTTAGCATTTAAGTTTATGTGAAAGGTTTACATAAATTAAAATATGTTCATAGATGAAGTAAAGAGTTAAAATAGTTTTTTCCCATACACTGTAAGTCAGTCTAACATCATCTGACAGGTGTACTCTGTTTTTTTCTATGAATGACCTTGAATTCTTTTCTTTTAATGAACCATTGATTTGGCTTCTTGCTGATAGTCTATGATTTTTTTCCATGAATCAATCTCATGTCAATACCATACTGTTTTGACATTGTCACTTGATAGTGTCCTAGAAATCAGATACTGTAGATTGACAGCTACGAAGTTTTTAAAATAGTGTTCTTTGTATTTTTACATAATTTAATCAGTTTCACAACATCTACCAAGTATATGAAAATCTCAATTGTGAATACATTTTAATAATAGATCATTTGTTTTCACTCTTTGAAACATATTCTACCACTGACCTAACCTTATTCAATTATTCTCAGTGTAATTCAAAATGTAATTATACAGTAATTTGTGATTTTAGAACAGAACGGACAATCCTGTTTGGATTTCAATCTTAATTGATTATAGAAAATATGTAGAAATACAATTGACTTTCATGTACTGAACTTGTGTCTTATGACATTGCTGAATTTATTGGTCCTAGTAAGTTTTGAAAATTACTTGATATTAAGCACAATTTATTTTCTTCTCTGTAATAAAGACGGTTTCAATTATTTTTTTAAGTAATCATTAGGTTTTTCTCTTTTATAAAATATATTTTGTTACTTTCTCTGAACTTTCCATTTTCTGAACTAAGTATGGGGTAGTTTGTTGATTTTACTTTAGGACTGAGGAAATTTTTATTTACTTTTAGTTTTTTGTGTGTGTATATATGTGTGTGTGTGTGTATGTGAATGGATGCTGGACTTTTTCAGATTCTTTCTTGGTAATCGATCTACATGATCAAATAATGTGATATTAGGAATTATTTCTTTAACATTAAACTGACCTTGCATTCCTGACCTGAATCTCATATTTTCATTTTTCCTGACATGTGCAAGTTAATCTATTTTAATAAAGACTGAGTTTTCCCACAGTTTGTTAAGAATTATGCTTCTGTTTTGTTTATGAGGGCAAATAATTGTGAATGTTATGTACTGGTTTTGGTTTCAAAGTGATTCTGGCTTAAAGAATTAGTTCAAAATTGTTTGACTATTTTATTTTTGAGAAAAAAATAGATGGAGATTATTGCTATTCCACGCTAATAGCTTATAATAGTAGTATTTATTGACAACCATTTTCACATCTTTATTTTAGTAAGATAAGCATTTGTTTTGTGTTTTCTATTAAATATGGTGCTGGTTTCAGAGAGCTCCTTTACATAAAATAAGAATGTGCAAGCAATTTTCAGAATATCTGTCTCACTAGGCCATGGACATGGGAGGTCTTCCACCTTCTGGAATCTTCTTCTTTGTTCAGAATTTTTCATTGTAAAAGTTGTTTATTCCAAGATATTTTTGAGTCCACTGTGAAAAGTACTGGTTACCTGATTTATATCCTCATTGTTTGTCATTTTTATACAGAAATCTACTAATGTTTTGGGGTTCTTTTCCTATTTAGGGTTTCTATTGCTGTTATGAAACACCATGACCCAAAGCAAGTTCAGGGGAAAGGGGTTTATTTGGCTTATACTTCTACATCATAGTCCATCACTGAAGGAAGTCAGGACAAGAACTCAAACAGGGGAGGAACCTGGAGGCAGGAGCTGATGCCGAGGCTATGGAGGGGTGCTGCTTTGGGGCTTGCTCAGCATGGCCTGCTTAGCCTGGTTTCTTATGGAACCCAGGAAATACTCACAATGAGCTGAGGCCTCTCCTATCAACCACTAATTTTTAAAAAAATGCCCTACTACTGGATGTTATGGAGGCATTTTCTTAATTGAGGCTCCCTACTCTCCAATGACTCTAGCTTGTATCAAGTTGACATAAACTTGACGGACCATGTGTTAATTTTGTGTCTTGTTACTTTGCAGAATGTATTTATTAGCTGTAGGAAGTTTCTAGACATCTTTAGAGTCTTTTATATATAGAATCACATTCTCTAAAAGTAAACTTTTCCTTTCCTATATGTACCAAAGATCTCATTTCTCTAGTTAAGACTTCAGATATTATGTTGAACAGAAAAGGATCTTCTAAACAGAGCAGCAGTAGTACAGACATTGAGATCAACAACTGACAAATGAGACCTCATGAAACCAAGAGTCATGTGGTGGTTTGAACGGTATTGGCTCCACTAAGTTAAAAAGAGAAAGAGAAAAGAGGCTATCTTGATGAGAACAGCCAAGTCAATGAAGCATCTGCCTTAAAAACATGAATACCAAGGTTACTATCTCTGAATTTTTGTAAAGAAGCAGGAAAGAAAGAAACAAAGGAAAGAAGGAAGGAAGGAAGGAAGGAGGGAGGAAGGTAGGGAAGGAAGGAGGGAGGGAGGGAGGGAGGGAAGGAAGGAAGGAAGGAAGGAAGGAAGGAAGGAAGGAAGGAAGGAAGGAAGGAAGGAAGGAGGGAGGGAGGGAGAGAGGGAGGAAGGAAGGAAGGAAGGTAAACAGGCAGATCTGCCTGGTTAAAAACAGAAAAATCATCAAAGTTCTGTAGCCAGCCATCTTAGTAAATGGCAGGCCAGTGAGAGACTCTATATAGGGAAAAATGTCAAAGAAACCTGAGAAATAATATGAGAGATTGTCCTCTGCCCTAAACACACACACACACACACACACACACACACACACACACACACACACACACACACACACACACACATCACACTTAACAGAGTCAGGAATCACCTCACACATGAATCTCTAGACCTGACTAAATGGGATTATGTTGTTACATTGTAAATAATTGTCCCACCTGTAATTATCCCACCTGCTGCTTTAATAAAAAACAATGATTGACTGAAGGCAGACAGGAAGTGTGGGCAGGGCTACCAGACTAAGAAAATTCTGAGAACAGGAAGAACAGAGCAGAGAAACCACAGAGACACCAGAGAAGCCAATAGATATAGGGGACAATTATGCTGCTCTGAGAAAAGGTACCAAGCCACATGGCTAAACAGGGTAGAAATCACACATTGGTTTAAGAGTAAGAGCTAGCTAACAATATGCCAGAACCATAGGCTGATCAGCATGAAATTAAAACAAGTATCTGTGTGTTTCTGTGGGACTGTGGGTCTGCAGGTCTGTGGGTCTGGACCACAGGCCAGAAACTTCTTACAACAGGATTATTTTGATTACATTAACTGATGTGGGAAGACCCATCTAAACTGTGGGTTGTGCCATTTCCTAGGCAAGAGATTTTGGATTGTATAGAATGGAGAAGGCTTGCTTAGCACTAGCTTGCAAACATTTATTCTTCTCCTTTCCTTGACTATGGATGCATTGTGATCAGCTCTCTCCATCTCTTGTTGCTGTGATAATCCCATCACAATACACTGTGACCAGCAACCTTGAGCCAAAACACACCCTTCAGCTTCTTAACTTGGTTTGGTAAGATTAAATTATCATGGCATCCAGAAAAGAAACTAAGGTGCCCATTACAGTACAGATTGCTTCAAAATTTGGGGTAGGGGCAATTTATAAAAATTATTTCTTCATCTTTATGTGTGACAATGTTACATTTTGTGTTGTTGAAACATTATTTTTTCATGCTTTATTTACATTCTTCATCTTAATATTTATAAATAAGAATAGATTTTGTTTATTATGTTTTAAAGAATCCATCTGTTTCATTATAATGCTGTCTCTATTTATAGTATTGACAAGATACTATGATGGAGGCAGGAAGGAACTCACAGTTCCAGTTCCAGAAGGTTAAAGTCCATGACCATCATGGCAAGTAGCAGTATAGCAGGGAGGTGGGCATGGTGCTGCAGCAATTGCTTAGCTGAGGACATACATCTGATCTCCAAGCTTGAGGTCGACAGAGTAACCTAAGCAGGAATGGCTTGAGCTCTTGAAACTGAAAGCCAAACCCCAGTGACATGCTTCTTTCAACAAAGCCATACCTCCTAATCCTTCACAAACTGCTCCATCTCCTTCAAACCAATACAAGTGTCATATCCAAATGAACTGGTACAGCTTTTTATTGTACTCCAGATTTTTCAAATAGAATAAAGAACTTTAGGAGCTGGAGAGAGGGCTCAGAAGTTAAGAGCATTGATTATTCTTCCAGGGATCCTAAGTTCAATTCCCAGAAACCTCATGGTGGCTCACAACATCTATAATAAAATCTAATGTCCTCATTTGGCATTCAAGCAAGTATACAGTCAGAACACTGTGTATATATATATACATATATATATAAATTAAATAAATCTTTTTTTTAAAAAAGAAAGAAAATATAGAACTTTAGTTTCTTAACATTATATCAAAGTTTCCTGAAAAATTACATAGGTCCAGGCTCAGTCAGTCTTTTTCATTATTTAAAATAGATTTATTTTTGTACAATATATCCTACTAGATTTATTTTGTGTAATATATCCTATGTTTTCCCACCCTCTCTACTCCTCTGAGTTCTTCCCCACTTCCTTTCCCACCTGGATCCACCCTTTCTGTCTCTTAAAAAAAAAAACAAAACAAAAAAAAAAAAAAAAAAAACAGGCATCTAAAGAATAATAATAAAATAAAATAAGTATCTTTTTTTTTAAAAAAAAGGCATTGAAATTGAATAAAACAAACAAATAAGAATAAAGGAAGAAAAACAGCACGAGAGGCAGATGACAGATGTGGAGACTCACTTGTTCACACACTCAGGAATCCCATGCAAACAAAATGAGAAGATATAATGTATACACAAAGGACCTGTAGGGTAAAAAGAGATTTTTTTTTAAATCATGGAGTGAAATAATAGAGTAAATAAGATGAAAATGAATTTTAGAAGCCTTACATGACATTACGAGACAAGGAAGCTCCAAAGTTGCCCCTGAGTTGTTTTTCTGATGACCATCTACTCCTGGGCATGCAGCCTACCCTTGAGAGTACTTTGGTGTCCCCAGTGAGATTCCCTTGGAGAAAATTTAATTTTCATTTGCAAGTGATTATCAGTTGTAGGCAGCTTCTGGGCTAGGGATGGGCACTTATGTTCACAGCTTCTTGCAGACCTAGGACCCCCTTTGGCACAGCCCCAAGCAGGCCCTGTGCATACTTCCTCTGTCTTTGCAAGTTCCTGATTGCATCAGGTCCAGTTGTGTTCCGAGGGCCTAGATTTCTTGTTCTTCTCCATCCCCTCAGATTCTTAGGCCCCTGATGGTTCCTCTTCCATAGGATTCCCTGATCCCCGAGGGGTGGAATTTGATGGATACATCCCATTTAGGGCTCAGTGTTCTGGGATCTTTCACTCTCTGCATATTGTCTGGCTGTGGATCTATGCACCTGTTCCCATCTGCTGCAGAAAGAAGCTTCTTGGATGATGGCTGAGCAAGGCACTGATCTATGAGTATAGGAAAAATGGCATTAGGAATAGTTTTATCATCTGCCTATTCCCCTAGGTTCCTCGCTGTCTAGTCTCAGAGACATGGTCACCCAGTGTTATATATAGGTTCTATCTAGTGAAGTGGGCTGTGACTCAAGTCACAAGCCTTGTACCATTTCTACACCAGTGTATCTTGCAGGCAGTACCCTATTGCAGATTGATGGATTTGTAGCTGAGTTCGTGTTTGTGTTTCCCCTTGATAACAGGGAGAGAACCAGGAAACACTGGTTCTTGTGGGTGGGGGCTCTGAGTAGGTATCTGCTCGACCTCTTCCCGTTCAGTGGGTAGGAGAGTGCTGTTTTCAGCAATAGGGCCTTGACAGTAGTTTGTAGAGAGCAAACTATTGTGTTGGCAAAAGTCTGGGTTGTTTCGTGGTTCCCATGAGACCCCTATGGCCAGCAACTCAATTAAATGAGATCAATTCCTAGTAGTGGCAGCTTCATTCGGTGGCAGGAGATGGCCACTTTTTGTTCTTTGTCTTCATTATTCAGCGATGTTATCTAGATCACCTTCATATATGTATATATTTGAGGAAGCTTTTATTATATTAGGTTTCCATGCTACCTCTCAAATGGCCTTTAATTTAGCTGTCTCTCCTCATATTCCCTCCCTCATCCTCCTCTTCCCTCCCCTTCCCCAAGTGGTCCTTCTCTTCCAATGCCCCCCCTCCAGTCCATTCATAACTGTGTATTATGTCCCCCCCAGGAATATCTACCCATCCTTCCTAGTCCCTTAGTATGTACCTAACCTCTGTGGTTTTATGGAGTGTAGCTTGCTTGTCATTGACTTAACAGCTAAGACCCACATATAAGACAATATATGCTATGTATGGTTTACCCCACTCAGGATGAATTTTTTTCAAGTTCCATTAATTTGCCTATTAATTTCACTTTAAAAAATGATTATGTGTAATTCACTGCATAAGTGTACCACATTTTTTGTCCATCCATCTGTTGATAGATATCTAGGTTCTTCCCAATTTCTAGCTTTTATGAATAGAGCAGCAATGAACATGGTAGAGCCAGTGTCTCTGTGGTAAGATGAAGTAACTGTTGGGCATATACCCAAGAGTGGTATAGCTGGATCTTGACATAGACTGATTACCACCTTCCTAAGAAACTGCCACACTGATTTCCATAGTAGCTATCTCTGCTTCCACCACATCCTCACCAACCTGAGCTATCATTTGTTCAATTTATCTTAGCTATTCTGATCATTGGAAGATCAAATTTAAAGTCGTTCTGATTTGCATTTCCCTGATAACTGAGGATGTTTTTCAGCCACTTGAGTTTCCACTTTCGAGAATTCTCTGTTTGAATTGATAACCAGTTTTTAAATTTTGTTATTTGTGTTCTTGATATTCAGTTTTTTTGTACTTTATTTGCTTAATTAACTTAATTGTTCCATCTATCTTTTGCTTCTGATCTTTTACTTTTCTCTAGCAGATATGCAGTTAGTAAAACATCTTTTCCCATTCTGTAGGCTTTTATGTTTTATGTTGTCCAAAGGATAGTGTCATTTGCTGTCAAAAAAAAAAAAAAAAAAAAAAAAAAAAAAAAAAAAAAAAAAAAAGCTTCTTAGTTTCACGAGATCCCATTTATTAATTGTTGGTCTTTGTGCCTGTGCTAACAGTGTTCTATTCAGAACATATTTTCCTGTACCAGTGAATTTAAGGATGTAACCTATAGTTTGTGGGTTGTTTGTTTGTTTGTTGTTTAGTTTTGTTGTTTTACACTTTGCTCTTTGAGGGTCCACCACCCAGCTCCCAAATAAATGGAGACTTACTCTTACTATTACTTATTAGCTTGGCTTGTTTCTAGCCAGCTTTTCTTAACTTAAACTGTTCCTTCTATCGTTTGCTTCTGATCTTCTACTTTTCTCTAGTCTGTATTCTTCTCTGACTACATGGCCAACTATGTGGCTGGTCTGGACATCTTCATCTCCTCCTTTTCTGGCTCCTCACTCTTCTGGCTGTTACTCTTCTGCTAATCTAGATTTCTCCTTTTATTTATTCTCTCTGATTGCCAGCCTTGCCTGTCCTTTCTCCTGCCTAGCTGTTGTCCATTGATTACTTTATTAGTGTAATCAGGTGTTTTAGGCAGGCAAATTACCACAGCTTTACAGAGTTAAACAGATGCAACATAAAAGAATGCAACGTATCTTTGCATCAAATAAATAGCCCACAGCATAAACAAATGTAACACATATTAAACTAATAATCCATAACAGTAGCCAGCTTTCTATTTTACCAGAGTATATGTATCTCGTCTTATGTTGAAGTCTTTGATCTATTTGGTGATTGAGTTTTGTGCAGAATGGTATGTGTAGATCTGTTTTGATTCTCTTGCCTACAACCCTCCATTTTGAATAGCACCATTTATTGAAGATGCTGTCTTTTTTCCAGTGTGTATTTTTGGTTGTTTTATTTAAATAGAAAATGAGTTTCCATAGGTATCTGCATTTATGCCTGTGCCTTTAATTTGATTCCATTGATCACTGTATCTGTTTTTATGCCATGGCCATGCTGTTTTTATTACTATAGCTCGGTTGAACAATTTGAGGTAAGGGATAGTTATACCTCCATCAGGTCTCTTATTATTCAGTATTGGTTTTTTTAAAAAAGATATCCTGGATATTTAATGTTTCCATATGAAGCTGGAAACTGTCTTTTTATGACCTGTGAAGAATTGTGCTGGAATTGTGTTGGTGGTTGCTTTGAATCTGCAGTTTATGCTTTATAGAATGGTCATTTTCACAATATTATTCCTATCGATTCTAGGATGTTTTTAATTTCTTCCTTAGTTTCTGTTTTGACCTGTTTTGAATTTCTGTAGTGAGTTATTTGGTTTTGATGAGTTAGCAAGCTTTGTTTTGTTTCTGTTATTATTGATATTCAGTTTTAATCCGTGGTGGTCAGATAGGCTGCAGGGTTTTGCTTTCATTTTCTTGCATCTGTTGAGATGTGCTCTGTGTTCGAGTATGTGGTCAATTTTGGAGAAAGGTCCGTGAGCTGCTGAGAAGGGTGTTGGGTTTTGTGAAATAGTCATTCAGTTTATAAAGTCATTAGCACAGTACTTCTCCATTTAGTTGTTGTCTGGATAACATTTTTATTGGTGATAATGTGGTATTGAAGTCACTATCAGAGTGTGAGGGTCAATATGTGACTTAAACTATACTTTTGTTTCTTTTATGATCTTGCGGGCCCTTGTGCGTGGTGCAGAGACTGTAAGAATTGCAATGACCTCTCAGTGGATTTTCCTTTGATGAGTATGTAGTTGCTTTCCCAATCTCCTGTGACAGTTTTGGTTTGAAGTCTGTTTTATCAAATATTAAAATGACTGCACAGACTGCTTCTTGGTTGCATTAGCTTGGATTATCTTTTGCCATCCTCTCGCCCTGAGGTAATACCATCCTTGATGTTAAGGTACGTCTTTTGGATGCAGCAGAAGGAAGGATCCTGTTTTCTCATCCATTCTGCTGTTCTGATGTTCTCTTTTTATTGGGGGAGTTGAGACCATTGATGTTGAGACCTAATAAACATTGTTGGTTATTAGTAATGTGTGGGCTCCCCCCCCCTTTTACATGTTCTGTTCTGAGATTATTTACTACTTGGGTTTCCTTGGGTACAGTTAACCTCTTAAAGTTTATTTCTAGAACATTTGCTAGAGCTAGATTTGCAGATATATACTAGATAGATACTTTATAAACTTAGTTTTATAGTAGAATATATTTGTTTCTCCATCTATTGTGAATGGAATGTTTGCTGAGTAGAGTAGTCTAAACTAACATCTGTGGCCTCTTCAAGTTTATAGAACATCTATCCAGGCCCTTCTGGCTTTTAGAGTCTCCATGGCAAAGTCACATCTTAGTCTAATAGGTCTACCATTATATATTACTTGGTCTTATTCCCTTGTAGCTTTTAATATTCTTTCTTTGTTCTGTACAATTAGAGTTTTGATTATTATGTGTCAAGGAAAATGTCTTTTCTGGACCAGTTTATTTGGTGTTCTCTATGCTTCTTGTACCTTGAAAGGCAAAATTTCTTCTATTATTTTGTTGAAAATATTTTCTGTGCCTTTTACCTGGGTTTCTTCTCCTTTATTCCCGTTTTTCTTACATTTGATTCTTTCCCAGTGTTCCAGATTCTCCTGAATTGTTTGTTCCTGGAGGTTTTTTTTTGTTTGTTTGTTTGTTTGTTTTATTTTAAACTAAGGTGCTCATTTCTTCGATTTTGTCTTCAGGGCCTGAGATTCTCTCCTCCATCTCTTCTATCCTGTTGGTGAGGCTTGCCTCTAAGGTTCCTGTTTGAGTTTCTAGGTTTTTCTTTTCATGATATTCTTTTAGCTTGGAATTTCTTTAGTGATTTCACTTCCACTTTCAGGTCTTACACTATTATACTCATTCCCTTACTTTTTTTCTGTTTATGTTTTCATGGATTTCTTCAATTGATTTTTTTCCATTTCTTCTTTAAGAGCTTCTGTCATACTCATAATAGCTTGTCGCACGAATGACTGAGACTCAGGGATAGATCTCTGAAGAAGTTGGAGATGCTAGAGGGAATAAACACCACAGTCAGATCTTACCCAGCTGTCTTCCAGCTTCCTCAGCCTCACTTCCCTTGGAATGGCTTTCTTTCTGTGTTTCTATCCTGTCTTAAGTACCCTTTCAGTAATTAAGGCGTGGCCCCACCACACCTGCGTGGGAGCCTGGAATTCCTTCTATAATCTAAAGTGACCTTGACTCAGTTGGGATTAAGGGTATAGGTCACCACTCCCAGGATACTCCCTGTGCTGGGATTAAAGGTTTGAATCACAACTCTCTGATTCTCCTAGACTGACTGTGGTTAGAGCACTGGAACTTCTGGAGCTTTTATTAACTCCCCAATAGACTGTGAATAGATTCCCTCTGATATCTCCGAAACTTCTGAAACTTTTATTGAATCCCCACAATAGCTATTTTGACATCCTTGTCTTGCAACTCAGCTATGTTGTTGGGTCTGCTGCAGTAGGGTAGCTGGGAGTTAGTGAGGATGTACTGTTCTTGCTAGTATTGATTGTATTTTTAAGCTTGTGTCTAGGCCTCTGGGTTGGAGATGATTGTATTTCTAGGTGCTGATAACTGGCCTTGTTTGTTTGGTAAATGATCCCCCTACCTTGGTTTATGCTACCCTCTTCATTCCTTAGGAGAGTGCTGTGGCTTCATGTTGCCTAGTAGGGAATGAATCTGAAACCCTGCCAAGTATAGCAGCCACACACAATATGTTTCTCGGTATTAGGAGCTTACACAAATGGGGATTGCCTAGAAGGGGATGGGGCTGAGGAAGTCCACAGGTGAGAAGAAAGCAAAATGTTCCACCGGAATCTGCTGAGTCCCCTGGGAATTTGGCAGCGTGAGGAGAAGCCACAGCAGGTGGTGTGCTGCAGAGCAGGGGTGAGGGGTTGTGGGAGAGAGACTGGGCTTAGATTTGAAGATGTGAAATCAGCTTACCTGCTTCCCTAGAGTGCATGGGAATCCCCAGTTTATATTCTAACCTTTTATTGATATTTGTTTTTCAGAAATTTTGCCTCTTGAATGAGTTTTGATAACTTGCAAGAGCAACAATATTTAAATGTATAGATGCCTATGTTAATATATAAGAACATAATAATCTGGGATATATTAGTATACCATAAAAAGTATATATAATTGTGTACACACAAACTAAATGTGTGTGTATATATGTATGTAATAAATTATAAAAATCTATCATAAGTTCCATATAATATATATAGGAAGAGAGGGGGCATTCTTTTTAAAAAGGGTAGATACTGTTAGTCTTAAGTGTTTCCAACTCATGTAGGCATTGTTAATACTTTTTGCCTCATATATGACTATTTCATAGTCACATAGAAAAATAACTGTTATTTAAATTTTTATTATTGTTTCTTTTAACATTATGAAATGACCTTTACCTTATAATTTGAGTATTTTTGTCTTACATGTAAATTTTTTGTAACTTTAAGTCTGTCACATTTATTTCCCCACTTTGATTTTGTTCACACACTTGTGCACTCTTAAAACAAATCCCTGTATGAGTCTGACTTACATGTATTCTTTGCAAACAAGCAAGGGTGTAGTCTGTCTCCATTCCCGCCCCCCAGTAATACCTTAGCCTTTCTTCCCTTCTATGATAAGTTTAGTCCACTTGCAGATGCTGTTAAAAGCCAATGCATTTGTCCCTTGTCATCCTTTGTTTTTTGCTTTTTGTTCCGTCTCGTGGGCTTTGTGTTCTGTATCTCGGTTTTTTGAAGCACATTTTTTTTTCCATCATCTACAGTTTTTTTGAAATGAATATCTGTTTTTATTCATACTGGTCTTTAGAGTTACATTCCCTAGGAGACTTTTCAAGCTATGTGGACGTAATTATTCAAGCTGAGCCAATGTTTTCCATGGCCCTATGTGAGACAAGAACCCCAGGGACATCTTGGTTGCCATCACTCCTAACAATTGTGTTTCTGGGCCTTGCAAAAATCACATTTTGAGCTAGAAATCAGAAGTTACATTTTAAAACATGGCTATTCCCCTTGAGATAATCAGGTTTCTAACCAGTGCTTAGCCTTATTTCTCTAAATCCATGTCCCATAGGATCTTTGATTCAGGTGTCTCCAGTAAGCCATCAGTTGACTCTTCCTTCATGTTCAGTTGGCTGGAATACACATCAGTGGGCAATGCCACAAGATATGTGAATTGTACACTTTTTGACTTATTGGAGATGCCTTCTTCCATGAAGTAAACAACAGATGCTATGGTAGGCAACATACCTCAGAAATGTGTCTGGAAGACCTTTCTCTTGGTGTCAAATGGTATGAGCACATTTCCAGGTACAATATGGTAGAGGCTGTGACAATTATCCTCAGGACCTCCTGTGCTTAACATTTAACAATGCAGCAGAGCATTTAAGGGCTTCACTTTTTCTCTTTTGTGATTTTTCTTGTTGTTGAGTAAACAACTTGTTACTTTGAAGGTATGAAAACTTCATTTTGTTTTCTGTAGGACTTATGCCTCCCACAGTATCCTCTGAAACTCGCTTCTAATATGTGACAAGCAAGCATAAGCCTCTTGAGAAGCACAAGTGACCAAGTCGCTCCACTGAGGACTTCCAACTGCCAGGTTCCACACACAGAGTACTATAACTACCCTAAAGGTTCTGCCAGCCCTTGCCCTACAGCCCTTGCCCAAACTCAGTAATTAAAATCCCACCATTCCATGGACTTGCCCCAAGATCTGGACTTGAAATCCTACCAATCCCCACTCTGGAACTTTCCACTCTGGAAAGCCCCCTTCCCAAGAAATCCTATATAAACCCTGTCTTCTGGTCAGTTCTCTGCTGTTGCTTTCCCAAGCAGAGGCAGCCACCCTTCTGGGTTTTTCCGTCCCAGTAAATCTCATGTGTGAGATTTGTTGTGTGGTATTACTTTGAGATATTCCTTGGCTCTCAACTGCCGTGATACCTTTCCCTTTGTAGAAATAATATTTTGGGGAAGCCTTTTTCCCTCAGAGCTGTAACACTTCCAAGTCTGTCACTGTTTTTCTCAGTAAGAGAATCTATGTTAAATATTCACTAATTGATTCTATGGGTATGTTCTGAAGACAATATGGATAAGTAGTTTTTAACCTGTGGGTAGCAACCACTTTGGCAAACTTTTATCTCCAAATATCTTTAAATAACAATTCATAACACTAGCAAAATTGCAGTTATGAGTATCAACAAAAATAATTTTATGGCTGGAGGTCACCACCATAGAAGGGACTGTGTTAAAGGGCCCAACATTAAGAAGCTTGAGGACCACTGCTGTAGACTTCTTGCCAGTCACCATTCTTTCCCTCATTATATCCCACAGCTTGTCTTTGCCAGTATATACCTGAAGTGCTTCTTAGGATTGCAATCCTTCTGTTGATTTGATGTCCTGAATCCTTTCTTTTATGAAATATCTTTTGCTTTGCTATAGATTTAAATTTGAGAGTACTTTGAAGCTCTTCTGCTTTCTTTCTATAGTTCTTATGTTAGGAATTAATGTTCATCTTGCTGGCTTTTCTTCTTCTATCCAGTGTCATTCTTGCTTACCTCTGCCTTCCAAAGATTCCCGCTTAAATATGTGCTATAAAACATGCTGCTGACGCCATTTTAAAAATAATTTATTTAACATTATTGTATGTGCATTGATATCAGATCTCTTGGAACTGGAGTTACAGACATTTGTGAGCTGCCATGTGGATGCTGGGAATTGAAACCAGATCTTTTGGAAGAGAAACCAGTGCTCTTAACCTCTGAGCCATTTCTCCTTCTCCTTGCTGAAGCTATTTTTAAGTGTGAAGCTCTGTCCTGTCAAATGACAGCACTCATGCTGCTGCTCTGCTCATCCAGGAGTGTTTGTAAAAGATCTTTCTTTTCCCTTCATGCTCTGAACTGCCCCAACACACCCCCTCTTCAACAGTAAGATCTATGTGATGAGTTGATACCGCCTTATCCCCAACTTACTTTATCTTTAATGTAATACTTTTAAATTCTTCTTCAGAAATGGATATTCTAGTCTGGAGCTCCAGGTTCATTTCCCACCTCTTATGCTTTGCTGTTTTGGAATCTTCTTTTCTAATACACAGTGATAACTTTCTTTTTCTAATCTGATCTAAGGTTGCCTGAATATCGAAAATCTGTTGTTTCTCACTAGGAATGGTAACTTGCCTCCCAACAGGTTTCCAATGACCCCTGTACCCCAGTGTACCTGCTCATGTTTTGTTATCTGCCAAATTTCATTCCTAATCATTGTGGTCAAAACATATAGCCAAGTGATGGCATGCAGCTTCCTAGGCTAAGTTACTAGGGCCTTTTTCCACTTTTTTGCATTTTTTTTTGGATAGTTCATTCTGAATGGAGCCTGTGGATGCGACATGATGACATAAAGGGTCCTTGTGCTGAGAAGGTTGCTAACCAATACCCAGCACTAACTTCAACTTGCCTGGTATGGGAGTGAGCCTGGGAAGGACCCTATAGCCCCCATGCACCCATTGAACAAATGCCATTTTGAGCCAGATAAGCTTTTTCCTCATGAAAAACCCAAGTAGATCTTGAATGCTTTTCAGTTTTTTGGGTCTTAGAAAATGCTGTACAATAATAATGCTTACTTTTTCAAATCCTAAGTTTTGAGATGACCATTACTCAACAACAGAAAGATCAATGTACTTATTTTCATTATCTCTTGTATTGCTAATGGCTGCTCAATTCACTCTTTTGGTTGCAACTTTATTGTCTGTGGAGAAAAATATCCATGGATGCTTATTCTAACTTCCTAAAGTCTTTACAGTCTCTGTTTGATAAAGATAAATTATTCCATGACTTGAATCTTCTCTCTGACTCAATCTACTTATCTCTCTGTATAAATAATATTATTTTTAGTTATTTATAGGCAGCAGAGTCTTCCTCAGTCTTGCTTTTCCTATCATTTTTAAATCAAGATTTACAAATTTTCACAATTGATTTTGTTAAGAACCCAGGGGTTAGACTAGACACCATAGTGCATGCCTTTAATCCTAGCACGGGGGAGGCAGAAACAAGCAGATCTTTCTGAGTTCAAGTTCACCTTGGTTTGTCTATGTGTGTCCAGTCCTGCTCGCGCTCTCTCTCTCCCTCCCTCTCTCTCTCTCCCGCCCTCCCTCCCTCCTCTTCCTCTCTAGAATAGTAGTTCTCAACTTTCCTAATGCTGTGACCCTTTAGTTCAGGTCCTCATGTTGTGGTGACCCCCCAACTATAAAATTATTTTTATTACTTCATAACTGTAATTTTGCTACTGTTATGAATCATAATATAAGTATTCTTGGCGGTAGAGGTTTTCCAAGGGGGGTTGTGATCCACAAGTTGAGAACAACTGCGAAAGAGAGCAAGATATCAATGATCTGATGAGACTGCTTAGTGGGTAA
Organism: Phyllotis vaccarum; assembly: GCA_033318265.1. Taxonomy (NCBI): domain Eukaryota; kingdom Metazoa; phylum Chordata; class Mammalia; order Rodentia; family Cricetidae; genus Phyllotis; species Phyllotis vaccarum. Next base: position 101,159,292 of record JARWLC010000012.1, on the reverse strand, counting down.
AGTGCTTGTCACATACACATGAGTTCAGATCCCCGGCATTCATGGAAAATTCAGGTACAGTAAAGTGTGTCTATGTAATCACCTCCCCTCAGCACTGGCTGTAGAACAGAGACTTGCTCCCATGTGCTATCACAGGCATTTCGGAATCACGGGTTTACATTTCAATGTTACTTAATTACCCTTCCTCATCTCCCAGCCATTTTCACATTTAAGTAAAACTCTCATTTCACTTAACAATGGACAGGCTAAAAATTTGCATATTAAGTGTGAGTCAGTGGCACAGATACCTAATTAAAACCGTCTGTATGTTCCCCTTTTTATTCCTCTCCCCTGAGCCGCTGACATTATTGTAACTGTATTCGGTGTCCCCATTCTGTCATGCTGAGCTCTGAGCAAGGCAACCAAGAAGGGTACATCCGGGAGCTGGAGCTCAAGAGAAGCCAGAGGAGGGGGCGGGATGGAAGAGAGGGGGGGGCAAGAAACTGTGCAAGCAGCAGACTGAGCGATTGTATACACTATCCGGAGGGTCTGATGTCATGAGAGTAAGTGAGGCTGTTGATCTTTAGGAAGAGGGCACAGTGCATGGGCAGGAAGCCTTACAAATTAGAAAACATACCAGGAAAGAGGAGAGCATGATTGAAAAGGGAGGGAAAGACCAAGAATAACCAGGTGAGTGGAGAAAAATAAGGGAGCTCTCAGGAAGATGCATGTCAAAACCTGAGGCCTAAGAAGCTAGCTAGAGCAAAGGGCCCTCCCTACACAGAGGTGCTAGAACCTTTAGGGTATTCTGAAAATCCACAAAGCTTCTCAGTTATACTCCACCAGACAGACCTTAATACCAGCACATGGGTGTCAGCTATTTTTGCACATCTATATCTCCTGTACAAGCTTCCGTGGTACCATCTAAGGGGGCCCAAGTTTCCAGGGTACCATCTAGTGGGACACAAGCTTCCAGGGTTCCATTTGATGGAGCAGATGTCTTCACATCCACACTGCTACAGGCTGGGGTTTAGCTTTCATTCCTATTCCAGAAAACAATATGACTTAGAAGTCGAATTTCCTGGAAGTAGTTCTCTAACTTCAAGATATAGTCACCTACGTGTGTATGAAATCCTTCTTTGCTTTTATCCCAGGACTAAGGTCACACTATGTAGGAATTAGCTAAAGCCATTTCCCAACTTCTTTTTTGATCCCCCGTGTTTATGTAACACACCACCTATGCTACAATCTAGAGATAAATCAATTAGTGGTAATAACACAGGTAGGAAGCATGGCTTTGGGTCAGAGGTTATGCAACCCTTGACATAGTTATTGTGACAACTATGCTTCTTGAAAAGTTGGACTGTCCATCTAGGACATGAAAGGGTACAGAGGAGATAAATATAATATATGTGGTGGGGTTGTAATGAAACATTAACTTTCTGTAATTAACAAAAGCTCCTAAAACTTTTATTCATTGAGTATTTAATACTATATATTTTTATCTTATTCTTTTTCTTCTTTGAACTTCCTCGGGATCCTCTCCCCTCCCCTAACTAGCTAACTTCATTTCTTTTTCTCTTTAAAAAAATTAAAAAAAAAAAAGTTACTTTTGTGGAGTCCATTTGTGCTGACTGAGCTCCTAAAATGATTGCCCTGGATGGTTGATATATCCAGGGTCACCTCATTGAAGAATACTGATTTTCTTTTTCCTCACAGTTATCATTTGCAAATAGCTTTTTGGCTTGGATGGGACTTTGTGCCCATTTCCCACTCTTTATGCTAGGAATTTTTTTTTTTTTTTTGGTCTGGCTGAACTTTGTACAGGTCTTGGTCATACTGTCACAGGTCCCATGAGTTTATATGTGAATCAACCCTATTGTGTCGAGAAAATGCTCTTTCCTTAACAATGTCCACTATCCGTGGCTCTTAGAAACTTTCCACTCTCTCTTCTGCACAGATTCCCTGAGCCCTGAGAGGAAGGATGTGGAACAGATATCACATTCAGGACTGAATGCTCCAAACACAATGTCAGTTGTAGGTCTCTGTGTTAACTACTATCTTCTGCAAGAATCAGCTTCCTGCTAAAGATAAAGCAGTTCATGTAACACATAGCATTTACACAATGAAATATTACTCAGCTGTTAACAAAAGGGAAATAATGAAAATTTCTGGTAAGTAAATGGAGTGAGAAAAAAATAATTCTGAGTGATATAATGCAAACTCAGGAAGCCAAACATTGCATATCTTCTCTTGTTTTTATGTTTTAAAGATATGTGTTTCAGATTTCCTGCAGAGGTTGAGTAGATAGGAAGGGATTAGGGGCGAGTATCTTCCAAGGAAGGGGATATATAGTATAGTGTGATAAAGGGTTAAAAGAAAAACTGGAGCAGGAGAGTTAGTGAGGGTGGGGAGGGAAGGAGAGCATGGAATAACTGACACTGAAGGACTTTGGAAAAGCTATGTGAAGCCCTACTATGGGGGGGGGGCTGGAGAGATGGCTCAGCAGTTAAGAGCACTCACTGGCTGCTCTTCCAGAGGTCCCGAGTTAAATTCTCAGCAACCACATGCTGGCTCACAACCATCTCTACTGATATCTGGAGCCCTCATTTGGCCTGTAGGCATACGTGCAGACAGAACACTGCATTCATAATTAATAAATAAATAAATAAATAAATAAATAAATAAATAAATAAATCTTAAAAGAAAAGAAAAAAAGAAAGAAAGCCTACTATGAAGCTTTCTAAAATACAGAAAGTACCCAAACTACACATCGTGTGCTACCAAATAAAACTTCTACTAATGCGAATGGGTTATATCCATTTAAGTTGGTGGGCAATGAGGTCCTATAGATTCTCCAAACTCTACAAGGTATTGCTAGTTCTTCACTTGATATCAAGACCCTATTGCTAAGGATACTACATGTCCATGGCATAGACTCTGAGAAATGTAGCTGGTGAACAACTGGAAGCTTCTCTCCTACTGGCTGACATTCATAGTGCTAGCAGGTACTCCATGTACTATCAGAAGAGAAAAGAAACCATTGATCCCACTCAGCTAAGAACTCATGAGCTATATTAACAAAAGCCTGCAAGATATGCCCACTGGTATAATAAGGAACTAAGTAACCACTTTTTTGTTTTGTTTTATTTTGTTTAAAGGAGATGGAACCCACACCTGATATTCTTAATAAGACTCTGAAACTGAGGCTAAATAAGTCATAGGCTCAAGGGAAAACTTATTACGATTTTTTCTGTTAAATGAAGATAGCAATAAAATGACTCCTAATGACACACTTGTTGTGATCTGATCTGACCTGATCTGACCTGATCTGATATCGAATTTTACCCTGTGTGGCTGGCAGATGGCTATAGATAGAAACTTTGTGGGAGGTGGTGGTGGCATGGCAGGACACTTAGGTGGAGTCTACATAGGAAGACTCTTATTATAAAGAGAAAAGAAGAGATAGAGGGAGAGGGAGAGAGAAAGGAGAGAGACAGGGAGAGAGGAGGGGGAGAAAGAGGAGAAGGTAAGAGGTTGAGAGCACTTGTCCTGGGCAGATTGAGGGAAAAGGAAAACAGAATAGAGAAAGTCAGGCAGTGGGCATCCTTCTTAAACCTTGACCTCAGAACTCAGAGCAGGGCATAGCTTCAGTGGCCAGAACAGAATCCCAACAACACTGCTAAACCTATAAGCTGATCTCCATAAGACATTTGGGTGTCTGTGTCCAGTTATGGAGAAAACGTGGAGGGTCAGGACATTGGAATGACTCAAGAACCAAGTGTCAATGATACTTCCCAAGGGAGGAGGTAAGAAAAGTACTGTGCCATTGACTTAGAAGTCTCAACATATAGGCAAAAGGTCATGGAAGCAAAACAAAGCAGCACAACACCTGTGACTCCACAAATCTGAGGGCTTCAGTGCCACACCCTTAGAATCCTGTCTCCTGTCAGAAGTTTCTCCAACGTTCTTCTTGCAACTGTGGTTAAGTTAGGGGTTACCTTTCCTTTGGAGGTTGTATTTTTCAACTCTGTCTAAATTTACCTAATTATAGAAAAGTTTTGGATTACTATCAAGATTGTACGTTTCAACTCAAACCTAGACCTATCAAACCAGATAAAAATGTTATCCCCTTGGCAGCAAGCAGGAAGGGCTCATAAAACTGAATAATTTCATTTGAAGGGGGAGGTGTGACAAGATGAAGATCTAGCAAAATGATGACCTGGTGTGACAGTTAAGGCACCGTTTAATGATGAAGTTTAATTTACCTAACCATCCTGAGAAACCAGTTGGTTTTCCCCTTTTGGGCTCACTTTAAAGTGAGTGTCCAGATTCAATCCCGACTTGATGTATGAGGTAATTAAGCAAGTCTAGATCTGCATTTCACAACTTATTACCTCCATCTTCATCGCTTCTCCAAACCTGACTCTAACTCCAAACAAGATAAATGGGCCTTATTTTTGGTTCCTTGGGTCTTCATGATGAAGGTCCTGCCTTATTTTCCATTTTCCTAGGAACTAGCAATCCACCTGCAAGGTTGGCTTAGTGTTTGAATCCCTGTTGATGGAACACTCTTTGATGTCACCCACCTTCAATTATAAGTCATGTTTAAGCACCAAATTCCTTGTCAGTTGCTACTGAAGACCTATTTTAGGGGTTCAGTTCCATGGAGTGAGGTGGGGGGGGGAGACAGATGTGATCTGAGGGGGAATCCGGATGGCTGCCAGCATGGTTTAATTCAAAAAAGATTATACCTTTTATATGCTATAGTAGCATATAGGATTAAGTGGGAGTAGGGAAATGGGGGAGGGGGGAACATGTGAGCTGGGATGTGGCTTGAGATCAGAGGTTGAGGAATCTAGCAATGACCTTGACCAATAGGCACCAGTCCTATGTTAATGAAACGGCCAAAAATTCCTCTTCCCAGAGATGAAAAAAAAAAAAAGATTGCTTTCGCAAGCAGGAACTTTCCTCAAGCCCCCCAGGGAATGAAGAACCTTATGAAATGCCTGAGCTTGGTAAAAGGACTTCTGGGGACCAGACACTATACTACAATTTCTAAGTCTTACTATTTAGGCCTGTTGTCCCCATAACGCTCCCAAAAGAGAAGGTCCTGATGTCTTACTCTTTTCCCATTATACTGTACATTCCGATTTCTCTGTATTTATTAACTGAACTCTTGACCTTAATGGGCTCAAGCACTGTATCTAAATTGTAGGCATTTCATTCTTGGGATCAGATGTGTCTAGAAAACCTCTAACTTTCCTGGTTTTGGTGTAACTGGTCTCCCAGCTAGCTAAGCAAGCAAGCACAATGGATTCTTGGTTCTATGGTAGCAGCAATTTTTCTCCACAAAGAATTATTTGTTTAGAGAGGCCACCATTGTCCACATTTTTTTTTATCTTATCCCAAAGCCCATACGAAATTTCCCAAACAGAAAGCCAATTAGTGAAAATCATTTAAAATGAACGTAAAAGGTGCTGGAGAAGTGTGGTCAGCCATGTCAGAAAGCTGGAACTTTGTTGAGCAGCAATGGTCACCATGAGATCCACACCACTTTGTTACCACGTTGGTTGCTACCACGTGTTTGCAGCTAATACACACTTCATCCTCAGAACAACCCCACAACACAGTGGCTTTAGCATCCTTACCTTTAAATTATGGCCACTAAAGCTCTGAAGAGTAAAACAGTTTCCTTGGATCATGCAGACAGTGAGTGTGACAACAGCTTTCAATCCCAGGCAGTCACATTCCACAGTTTCCTCCCTGTGAGGTCTCATATGAGAGACAAATGGCTTCTGGATTGAGGTGATTTATTCCTAGTTATGTGCCTGATGGGATTTGTTCTTAGAGATTGCCAGTTTGGACAAGTTCAAACTCAGCTTCTCTGAGGAAACCAGGGTGACAGGCATAAAGACCATGCCTACCTGGTGACTGTTAGAAGACTTTGTCTACTCAGCTCATGTGATCTTTACCTGCTACTGACTCAGTACCACTCCTTATCCTGCATCACTTTCACCAGAATTAAGGGTTCTTCCCTCATCCTCTATACCTCTGCCTATCCCATCTTCACCCAATGCCCAAATGGCTTTGCTTAGTTTTGGTTCCTGCCCTTTCTTTTCTAATCACCGTGGACCTGACTCTGGCTGAATGTTCAAGTGTGCCATTCATCATGGTAATATGCACGCACAATTCAGAAGGCATGGTTTTAGCCTGAGAGCCTAGAAGGATTAAAATCACACGTCTGTGGGAACTATACCCATATTTTTATTACAAGTAAATCTGTGGAGCCCATGAATCTCCTTGTTTTCTAAGGTTTGGATCAACTAGATGTACTAAAAATGTGAACTTTTATTCCTCTTTGATATAGGGTGCCCTATTATCAATAAAACTGTTCGCTGTGTCTTGCTACTTATCATTTTAAAGCATCAGGATCCTCGTCACATTCCCTCCAAAGTACTAAAAAATCAAACTTCCTGGGGGACAGAGGAGTGTATGGAGTGTGCCTACAGCCAAGCAAGCTGCACATGTACTGGCCTGTATGGACATTCTTATTATATATTTCTTGAGTAAAAGTTATATAATTCTTCTGTCACAAATTGAATAGACAAGTAGTGAGCTTGAAGCTGCACGGGAAAATTGGAGGTTCTTTCAAGGTAACGAAGACACAGTTAGAGTCCATTTGAAGTGAAATAGAAAATGTAGGCTCCTATGGACCTGCACCAGAGCTGTGAGATTCACAAGAAAGAATATAAGCTGATTGGTGAGCATTGTTCCCAACTTCTGGGATTTCAGTTACACTGTCAACCTTGTGTGCAAAATCTCCAAGCTTTATTTCTCTTTGAACCAATAATCAGCATCAATGGACTTTGAGGTATTGCTGAACCATTACAGGCATCAGTATTCTTTTGAGTTAAACTGAATTATTGAAATAAAATGGTTTCTATTTACCAACTTTATTTAGGGGAAAGAGCTAGGAATCTATAGAAGGTGGTATAAAATAATATTTAGGCAAATGCCTCCTAAAGTCTTGGGGGTCCTGTTTTCAGATGTATTTTTATCACTGAGTGAAATCCTATTCAGCATATAGTAAAATTGGTAGAGAAATACATTCATGACAACTGGATACAAAAAGTATATTGAACTGCCATGCAGTGTTTGAAAAAAAATTAGCAGACTGTGTTGCCTCCTACTGGGTGTAGCAGCATCATTTCCTACTGCACCCTTGGTAGTTATTTCGGTGAATGGGCAGAGGCAAAGCCAAAGGCCTTTTTGTAACCTGAAATATCATGTGTCACCTGGGCCTTCTCACTGCCATGACCTCTTCTGTCAATATTCTGCTCAGGCCCCTAGAGATAAAAGTGCTTCCCTCTTCTCTGATCCTTTGGTAAGTAGAACAAGGATGTTCCCTGAATTCAGGGCATAGCAATTGGTTTTTACCTCTGTGTGACATTTCCTCTCCAGAAAAAAAGGAGAATGGGGTTGGATGGGTGGACAGGATCTGGGAGGAGATGAGAGAGGGGGAATCTGTAGCCAAATCTGTGTGTAGAAAAAAAATATTTTCAATTACAAACAATTACTCTCCAAAAATACACAAGGATCACCTGATACCACTATTGGGATCACTGAAAATTTGGATCAGACTCCAAAAAACTGCAACATCGCTACCTTCATCCAGTGTTCCTTACTCTTTTCATTGGGCACTGTTGTCTTCAAACTACTTTGGCCATGTGCGGGGGCAAAAGAAGCCAGGGCGCTAAGTGTCTGACTTGTGAGGAGCATAATTAGTGGGGGAGAGACTTAGGATTGATTTTTGAATGAATCTTCAAAAACAGATAAAACAATACATGTAAAAAGTCCTGGAAGACAACTTGACTCATCTCCATTCTAAAAAGCTCTGTGAGATCGAGAGAAATCTCTTCAGAGCTCTTTGCTTCTTCATATAGTGAAAGCTTTTTCATTTGCATCTCCAAGCATCACAGAAGGATCTGTAACATCATCACTTTACAGTTGCAGAGTGCTGTGGTCTTCTGCAGACTCCTGTTAATGAATCTGAAGTACAGTAGGACACTCAGCTAGTTTTTCCTGATGTTTTCACTTGACCCTGAGCACAACAAAATGATTGAAGCTCTGGCAGAAGCAGATTTTAAATCTCCCTAGCCCAGGTTGGTAAAAGCGTGTGTTTAACTGGTCAAACCCAGAGTTTTTTGTTTTAATTGTGTTTCAACTTTCTTCATAGCTCCAGAGGAAAAACAGATTTCTTAGGAGTCAAATTACTTTCTGGAGAACAAGAACAGGAAATATCAGAAAGAATATTTACAGAAGTGTCAAATGAGTTTCCTTATAATTCTGACACTTCTCAGAAATATGACTGTGAATAAAATACATTTTATGAATGGCACACATAGCAGCTTCCAGGATTGGTTCATGATAACCTGTCCACCTTCAGATATGCTGCATTCCCCATTAGTAGCAAGTTTGCATCTCTCCATGCATGGCATTCTCACAGGCTAGACGGAAAAATTGTGCAGGCTCTCAATCCCAGAGGAACACTATAAGCCTGGCTAGGCAAGCATGCAGAGACTCTTTATTCCAGGTCCTGCTGATGACTAAGAAGTGCTTAATGCCCCATAGACCTTAGCTCTACTTCTGGTACCTCTCACAATACAAAATTTGTCATCAGTTAAGTTCTAAGAAATGAGTCAAGAACTAAATACCTGGTCTGTGTGACTTGGTGTTACAATAAGGTTTTTTGCCCAGCTGCCAGAGGTCCAGACCAACAGTCCTGCAGTCCCAGACTGCTTAGCCACCTGCCACTGCTCAGGCCCCCAAAATGGCTCAGGCTCTCATATTTACTTCATGCTGTTTAGCCTATGACTCAGGCACATTACTAGCTAGTACCTTCATCGTAACTCAACCCATTCTCATTAATCTGTCCTGTCCTGTGGCCTGTGGGCTCACCTGTACTCCTTACATGTTTCTTTTTCAGGCATCTGGCTTGATCTGTCTCTGACTCTGTTCTCCTACTACCTATTCTGATTTCCCCGCCTACTTCTTCTAAGGGGCCAAAACAGCTCCTTTATTTAAAGATTGATATTCACAGCATACAGAAGACATTCCCACATCAACTTGGTTCATATAATCATGCAGAATGCATATTTTGAACCACTTACAACAGCCATCTCATATAAACACCTAGTAATTTTATATTTGTATGAATATATCCTTATAAATGTGAGTGTGTGAGGACAATTATCAAGTTGGCTGTGTTTTGAAGGAGCTAAACAAGACACACTGTAACTTCATGTTTCTAGATTATTGTGTCCATGGTTTCCAATGATAGCACCTCTGGAGTTGTTTTGGTTACCTTCTCTTCCTCACAGAGGGTCTTTTGTCCTCCTCATATAAAATAGTGATATCCTATCATATTTGTCTAGATATAAGTGTCAGTGACGGTGTTCTTGTCACCCCGACTTCAGCAAGCACTTCTGAAGGTCAGGGAAAGAAACCCAATGGCTTGATGGTCACTGAGGGAGCAATGAGCAGAGGGGACAGAATGAGGCAGGACTGGCAAAACTAAGTGGATTGGAGTGATGCAGATGCAAACTGAGTGCCCAGATAAGCTACAAATAAGGTGATAATGATGTGGGACTTTGACCACACTCAAAAGAGAAAGAAATCCCTTGTAGTGGAAACAGAGCCCTTAGAAAGGTGAGCTTCAATCTCAAAAGTACAGACTGCTTGAAATCAAGGTAAGCCAGTTCAGAGCTGTCATTTATTTCTTTTATCAGACATTTTTGTTGTTGTTATTGTTATTTCTTCTAAAGAAAAATACCAAAGGTCTTGAAAAGTTACAGGGTACCATGTCCCATTCCTACAGGACTGCTCCTTGTCTGATGTATATCTAGAGAAAGATAAAAAGAAGGATCTACAGAAAAAAAAAATAAATAACAATTATTTGGTATTTGGCTAGAATTCCACAGAATAACCTTCTCTTCCATTGTGGATTTAAATTACTTGTCAGAAAAAGCATGGAAATCTTCCAAGACAAAGCCCTAGCTCCCCCCCCCCACCCTCCCGCCCTTCCCTTCTGCTGACTGTCTATTCCAGTCATTGAGGTTTGTCTCTGTCCCTCATGCGGAACCATTTTCTTAGAAAATTATTAGGGTTTCACCAACATCAATCTGGAAAGAGACAGGACAGGAAAGAACATAGGCAAGGGAGGGAAGAAATCCCTGTTTTTCTTCTGCTGTCAAAGAGAGGAGAAAATGAAATACACTAAGATCAGTTTTTACTTGAACTCAGTCTGCGCGCAGCAACAAACTTTATTTCTTACTTTTGTAAAACACCCAGTGCCGTGAGCTCTGCAGAGGACAGGAGAAAGTATCTGTTTTTCAAGAGAGGTCCAATCATGCAGTTTTATTATAAGAAGCAGCCTGGGGGGTGGGTGTGCAGGATTCTCAGGGCCACAGAGGAACAATCCAGTACACCTCAGTGGCTTTTGCCCTTCTCACACCCACCGACATATTATTGAGAACATTGTCTTGGGTTTGGAAGCAAGCTGGCACCAGACACCATGCTTCCTAGGTTCTGAGGTGACCACAGAAAGCCTCATAAAGAAGCTTGACAAGACAGGAGGCCTGGCAACCTGCCAAAGACCTTACCACACAGAGAAGCCCCTTATAGGGAGCACAGCTGGCAACAGCTGGGAAATGACTCTCAGGGAGCCCTTCACCAAGGCTCCCACAACCAACGGAAATTGTTTTGCACCAGGAAAACAAAACAGAGGAGCAAAGCAGGAGGGTAGTTAAAAAAAAAATGGAGGAATCACCCTGCTATTTCTGCAGCATGGGATAAACAAGCCCCAGGCCTTGCATTCCAAGCCCTTGGTTCAGGGCAAAATTGAATTGAACAAAGCAAACTATGTATTATTAATGGTAGTATATCTTTTAAAGATTTGATATGGGCAGGCACAAAACATTGCAACAAAAAAGGGAAAGTCTCTTCAAAATTGGCAATTCTTTTTCTTCTGTTCTCTCCCAGTGGGATACTATACACGTGTTCTCTCCTGTCTCCTTTTTGGGGGCCTTTTTGAACAAAGAGATGGGAATTCAGAAAAGCAAAGAGGGGAAGCTGACACAGTACTGTAAGGGGAACCAGGAAGCTAGGAAAGGGTGTGGCCAAGGAGACAGGGTGAAGGCAGTTTGAATTAAGAACTAGGGCAGGAAACAGTCAGAGGACAAGATATTAGGATGCTTCTAGAGTACTGATATGCACCCTATGGTATCAGCCCTGAAATTGGGTTTCCTTTGGGGAAATGTGCCTATTCTTCCTTCACTGGGGGGAAGGAAGAACATCCCATGAGGGGAAAGGTAGAAAAAAAGAGAAAAAGGCCCCTCTTTCTCTTCATCATCCCTCATTCTCTGTGCCCACAGTACACAAGGGCATGCATGGCATTTTCCTCACACTGTTGTTCTGCACAAAAGCCCAAATCACCAGGAAGTCCAACTTCTTATCTCCTCAGCTTCCTTCAGAGACTCTGACATGACACTTCTTCTAACCTGGGAGCAAAAGAGATGAAAACATTCTATTTTGTGGCATTTTGATTTTGATCCTAAGCATGGGCAATTAGCTCTCTGGTAGATCATGTTTAATCTGTCAGTCAGCTTTCTAGTAATTATTGAGAAGCTGCTGTGTGCCAGATACTGTAGATCACTGCCTAGAAACATCCACTTGTTCAACAGTAGGTATACCTATAGCACGTTATGTGCTGGTCACTTCTGCACACAGTTATTCTAAAAATCTATTAATGGCCATGTTCTGAGTATGGAAAATTAGAGATAGACTAATGCTTATAGAGTTACTCTCCTCACCTACAACACAAAAGATAATAAGTAAATCCTATAATATGGCTCGAAATGCCTCTTATATGCTGACAACGCGCAAACCTTTTTCCTGGACTCTTGGGTCTGATGTTCAAAAGTTTGACATTTCCACCAAACAGCCAAATCATCATTCTCCTCACACTGGGTGTGCCACACACCCAGCTGTTGACTTCCTGGGCCCTTCTCAGCAAGTTCCTCCCTTACTGTATCTCACCTTAGCAGAACACTTACTGTATCCCATCTCGGAAGAATACAGTCTATTCTTTCAGTTGTTCAGAACAAAACATAATAGAGCCACCCTCCATTTGTCTTCCCCTAGCTTCTCCTGACAACAAATCCTGCTGATTCTTCATTTGGAGTATATTCAGAATTTAAAAATCTCCCTCCCAACTGCCTCTTCAGCACAGGTTCTAAAATCTCTCTTGGAGCTCTACTGCAGCCTTTCAATTGGCATCTCTGTTTCTGCTCTCAGGCCCATCAACACCAAAATCAAACCTAGAAACATGTCTTAGAGTTACACCCTTTCCCAGAGTCAAATTCCATGTCTGTATGATTCTAACCTTAAGACTTGTGGCCTGGCTGTTGGGGTGTTCTGATTGTACCCTCCCTTGTCCATGTTTAAGATTTATTATTAAGATCATGACCCTATCTGTCAGCTGCTGCCTCAAGTCATTGTTCCTTCCTCTCCCTGGCTGTGTGACTGGATCTGTTCTGCCCAGAGAACAAACGCTAGAGAGATCACTGGAGTCCGGGGAATCCGAAATGCAAACACAAGGTTTATTGAGTGCACAATACAAGCCAGGCAGGGAACTCATCCATACACTTGGTAAAAATTAGGCCAGGAGGAGTTTCCGAGTTGAGGATACATGTATCTTTTATAGGCAAAAACCATGAATTGGGGGAAGAATGAGAAAATGAGGAAATGAGAGTTGACTTGGCCTGTCCTCAGGATGGATCAAGATTGGGTTTTCATTGACTAGCCCCAGGGCAGGATTGAAACATTCTGCAGTTGCTTAACTTGGTCAGGGTGTGTCAGGGTGGTCTGGCTTTCTATTGACTGGCCCGAGGGTTGGAATGTTCTGCAGTTGGGCTAAGGCCCTGGCCCTGATGTCCTTTTGGATGACATCTTTTGCAAGTTTCTGGGAACTGAAGCGGGATTTAGTCTGAGTTTTCCTCGACCTGTTTGCTAACATGGCTGCTAACTCTAAGATGGAGAAACTTTTGGTTCCTCAGATCATACTGTCTGTCATATTCTTCAGTGTCTCTATTAACATGTCACTTTACTTATATTTCTTGTCTACCCTGCATTCTCCATCTCCTTTATGTGTAGTATTTAATTTTAAGTATCTAGCATTCCCTGAAGAAATAATGTTTCAGGAGAGTTCTAAATGACAGAAGCCAGGACACCATGTAGATGTCTGAAGACAGAGAGATCCAGGAGCAGGAAACCCTGTGGAGTGGAATCTGAGTAAAATGCATGCCCATGTGAAAAGCTAGGAGGCCATGAGGAGTAGAAGACAGTGAATGAGGCCCCCTTCGGGGATGAGTTGAAGGAGGGAGTTCATGTAGAAGTGTGATGTGGATCTAGGATGGGTTGAGAGCTACGGAAGGACATAAAAGAATGTTTGCACTGAAATCACCCATCCCTGGAGCCTTGTTAAACCGTGGGGAGCAAGATGGATAATAGGAAATCAGCATAGTGGTGCTATGGTGGGTAAAGTGAGAGGCGAGATGGGCTGGGGCACAGTGGGAAGCAAGGCATGCTGATAGAGAATTGAGTCTAACGGATATTTGAAGACAAAATTAGGATTTGCCAACACATTGGCTGTGGGTTGTGAGAGATTAGTCTGAGGTGCCAGGTTTCACTTTCCGGTTGCTGGGTGGGGATTCCTACAGAGATTGAGGCAACAACAGGCACAGCTTCTGGTGGGGTTGTGGGGGTGGTTATGGGGGAGTTTGTTGTTAAATTCAAGCTTCTGCTACAGCCTGAATCCTCTGCTCCCTGGTTGTCAGTGTCACCAACAACATCCTGTTCCTTTATGAGCGAGACCAGTTTCCATCTCTTGCCTGCCATGAGGGACTGCATTCCCCACCCAGGAGGCAGAATAAAGCCAATCTCCCTTAAGTCGTTTCTCTCAGCCGCTTAGTCACAGTGACAAGAAATGTACCAAACAGGGAAAGCATGAAATAAATCTTTAGACGTGAGAGGCTGCTTGCTTTTCAGAGGAAAGGCTAGAGCTGAAGACATATGGAAGTCACTGGTGTATCTGCGACCATGACACCCAGGAATGTTACCGCCCTCCATGCATCTTAATACTTAAAATGTGGGCAAAACATGTCCATCCTCTGAAAATAACCTACGTCAGCTCTAGGGAGGGAAGCAGAAAACTAAGAGGTTGTTTTCCTCGGAGTGCAGAGAGGGTAATGGATGGGGTGCATTGCTAGTTCTAAGATACTCCTGAACTTGGCAAAAGAGTTTGCACCATACAAAGAAGGAAGCAGACAGAGGGGATGAGGAAGAAAGTGCTGTGGATTCGGTCCCGTGATTCACTTTGCCTATATGCTAAGAGGTAATCAAACAGTGTTTCATACAAGTCATAATATTTCCACAAGAGCTCTTAGAAAGAGCACACATTTTCCAGGTCAAGAGGCCCTAGGCTCTTCTAGTAGGGAGGAAAAAGCAGTTTAAGCATTTGCAAAGGCTTATGGTAGGGCAGATTCAGGGAACCTGAGGCTTCAGATGAAAGAGTAAAACAGTAGGGGCTGATACTTAAAAGGCGTGTGTGAACCAGTTAATAGACCCCTCACTTCTCAGAAGAAGCCTGGGTTTGGGCAGCTCAAGAAGGGTCTCATCTATGGTATGTTACAATGTAGTTATGTAGTAGTTGCACCTACTATGCTAAGAATCACGTCTGAACATGAGCCACATGCCTCAGCCTACTGCCTACTGGTGCTTATCTTCACTGTCTTTGATTACCATGGGTCAAGACTGAACCAGGAGAATTGTACTTCTCTTTCCCTTGTGGCCCTTGCTTTGACTCTATCTGGCTAGTGAGGATCATTAGGGCGTACTTTACGGTAGAACTCAAAACCCGGTATATAATAGAATACAGAATTTATATGTACAAGCCTGAAGGGAGGGGAGAGACCAGAAACTGACAGAGAAATGGGTAAGGCATATCACTCAGCAAAAGATAGCTCTAGGAAGACAGGAACCACATCTTTGGTTTCCAGCTGCCCAGACCTTTCTGCCCAGGGCCCAATAAAAAAAGTCATTTCTCATAAACACATATTGAATGAGTATAGGAACAGATGGTTGGCTAAGGAGAGCTAGCCCCCTGGGTATATTAACAATTATAGTAGGTGATATCCCAGGTCACAGACTGACCCAGGGGACTAGGAGATGATAAGGAAGTCACCCACTGGGGACTCCTAAAGACTTTCATAATCACACTTAGAAATTTCTCAAAATTGCATTTGTCATTCCCTATGTGATTGACTGAGCAATGGTCTCTCAGTGACCCAATGCAATGTGCTTTTCTCTGAGTAGTAACTTGCTATTCGTTTCAGGGTGAAAAGATCCCCATCAAAGATAAGAGAGCCCAGCTGTGTTTGGGTTTTACAGCCTGTCTCAAGATCTCTCTCAGATGTTTATGTTTATGGCAAAGTTGGAAAAACAGTATTATTATTGTGATCATTATTACCATGATCATTTATTCAACCACCACTAATAATTAATGTTTACTGAGTGCCATTAATATGCAACGGAATTCAGTAAGCTTTGAATTAGATTTGGCCTCTGTCCAGTGGGTTTGCTGTAAGGAGAGGAAAAACAAGTTATCACCCAAATTTTAATCTCTAAAAATATGTTTATTTCATAGGCTCCTCTTGGTTACATTTTACTAAAATAACTGAAATTAATGAAGCTGACGTTCAGCCCATTGGCGATGTTTACACCAACATTTCCCGAAATGTGTTATGTGGAAAGGACACTGCTAGGTGATACATGGCAAAAAGAGATGCTCAGGAAATAAATAAATAAATTTGGGAAACAATGTCTTAAATAAACATAAATGTGGTTACTGCCGCAGGATTTCGATGCAGTTTGCGTGGGATAATGTGGCTTGTAAGCACCAAGAGAGGGAGACATCTAAGCACATTCTAAACTTATTTGAGTATAGAATCATTTTATGAAGGACCATAAAAATGTGGATTTAAAAATCTGTTCTTATGTTTAAAATGCAGTATTTTTTTTTTTTTTCACAATGAAGGAATTTTACTGCTTTGATGCTTTCTCCATCCTCTTGGCTCAACAGAATTATAGTGGTGCAATTTTATTATTGTCAAGAAACCAGTGTGGGAAGTTCTAAGAAATGCACCACTCCTGCCTGCAAGGTGATGAGCATACTACCAGCATTTGGTCTTTTCCCAGGTCCCCCTGCATTGAGGCCACCCCCAGTAATTGCATGACACGCGAGGATAGTCATTTTTGCTGCAGTATAAAGACCAGCCTTTTGTGAATGTAGATTGAGTATCTCAACCCAAAAATCTAAAATCCAAACTGCTATGAAATTTGAAAGTGCTCAAAAAAGTTGTTTTACCAAATCTGGTAAGCACGTCTAATGCCGAACATTTGGGGGTCAGGGTTACTCGGCTGTGCTAATCCAAATGGAATCTTTACATGTATAAGGACTCAGAAAGTATGACTAATCATTGGTGAGGGTCCAGGGCAACTGAAGCTGCCATTGGCTGACAGTGGTTGTGTGTGCAGAGAAGGGCACCCTTGGAGAGTGATTTAGCAGGTCCTAAGGGGCTAACTGTACACCCATACTCTGATATATTCATTTGACACTTGCTTTAAACGTGGGAGAAATGAGCGACTCTATCTACAGCAAACATTGTATTAAATCCTGTTATTTATGATAATCATGAATAAAAAAATGTGAAAATGACTTTCATCCCATGACAAAATATACTATATTCATGCAGTGGAATAGTACCCTGTAGTAAAAAGTAAATACCTATGTGTGTACACAAAATGGAAAAAAAATCTCCAAAAACATATTGTAAGTTAAGGAAAATGAGATAACGTATTGTATGGTTTCATTAATGTAATGTTCTAAGATATCAAAACTCACTGAGACAATAGAAATCGACTTGGCATTCGCTTTGAGATAGAGACAGAAGCAGTCTGGTGGGTGGAAATCTTTCTATAGCGGAGGTGGCAAGAAGCAAATGTGTCATTTAGTGATGGAAGTGAAGGTTTACACTTGTCAAAACTCTTCACAGCAAATGCTTAGAAGTCCATGCATTTTATTGTGTATAAGATAAACTGCAATGAAAACAAAGAACTGGAAATAACCAAACCCTCTACCTCACACAGCAGCTTGGTGAGATGTGTTAGCTAGCATCTCAGTCATGAGTTGTTATGAATGCTTGTTAATGAAGTAATTACAGAAAATCACTTGTCAGAGGACATTATTCATTTTAATTTCTTGGAATGAAAGTGGCTATTCCTCAGAGATGCCACTTCTCAGATCAACCTGGACAACCTTCCTGAAGCATGGCATTAAGAGCCAATTCCACATATGTTGTTTCAATGTGCTCCTGAGAGCTCCTTATGAAAAACAAATGTTTTTGATAATATGGTCAGCTGATGAGTGGGCTTTTATTTTCATTAAGATAATTACTGGCTCATGTTTCTTCCAGCTTATATTCTTCTCATCCCAGCCTATAGTTGTATTTACTCACTGATGGGTGATGAACTGTTGAATTTTAACTTTTTAAATCAGTGGTGTGTGTGTGTGTGTGTGTGTGTGTGTGTGTGTGTGTGTGTGTGTGTGTGTGTGTGGTAAGAGGTTTCTGGCCCGGACTTTTGGGCCTAGACTAAAGATTTAGGCCTGCAGACCCACAGAGACACACAGATGCTTACAATAGTTTTAGGCTGATCGACCTAAGGCCCACGCATATAATTTGCTAATTCTCTGCCCTTAATCTAACCCATGACTCTTATCCTGTTCACCCATGGGGCTCGGTACCTTTTCTCAGAGCAGCATAGTTGTCCTCTGCTTCTTCTGGCTTCTCTCTAGCATTCTGCTCTGTTCTTCCCGTTCCCAGAGTTTTCTTAGTCTGGTAGCCCCTCCCCACACTTCCTGTCTGCCTTTGGCCAATCAGTGCTTTTTATTAAACTCATAGGCAGGGACAATTATTTACAATGGAACAACATAATCCCCCTACATGTGTGTGAGTGCGTGTGCATGTGCGTGTGTACTTGTATGTGTCTTGGTACGCATGTGGAAATCAGAAGGCAGTTGTGAGAGTTGGTTTTTGTCCTTCTGCTATGTGAGTTCCTGAGATCAAACTCAAGTCATTAGCCTTGGTGGCAAATTCTGTACCTATTGAGCTGTTTCCCAAGCCACTATCCAGATTCTTACATCTAACAGCAAACTTAGATACCAAACATTAGTAACTAATGACAAGGAAGAATGTACATCATCCACTAGAATCAATAATTTTCCACTAAGTCATTCAATGGACAAATGTAAAAATCAGCATAAGTATGGGCCATAAATAGGTTTAGAATTGATGAACAATTATATACTACTGCTTTTCATTTTTAAGAATCTCATTTATCTAGTCTGGCTCCTAGATAGTCTATTAGAACTGGTTGGAACTGCTGTGCCAATGACTCCATGAGCAACATAAGTTATGAAATGTTGGGGTGACCCTCCTCCTGCTCTGTCTTTCTCTTCTTGCCCCTCACCCTTCTCATATTACTCCTTACCATCACCATATGTCCCACTACTTGAGCATTTCCTGTTTGCTGGTCATTCTATATTCTGTACTTCCATGTATGCTATTTTGTTCCATAATTTTTCAACCTATAGTTAGAAGTGGTAGTTCCCACACATTCTAAAGCTCCTCGCATGTTTAATTCTTGGCTCTGGGAGTCTAAAACTCATTTAATCTGAAAGGGAAGGGTAGGGCCTCAACTGCTTCTGTCTTGGAGGAGTACATTTTGTAACTGCAGTCTGGAATCTATCTGCAGTGAATCTTGCATTTCACTAGGAGAAGGGCATGGATAAAGGTGCTGAGTAGAGGTCAAGAGACTCCCACCCTGCATCTAGGGATTTACCTCAGACTGCAACCTGGGGTCAGGTTGTTGGTTTTCAGTATCCTTACTTGAAAACATTCCTTCACAGGATACAAGTGGATGGCCAGAGAGCAAGTGAATTACTTTCAGATTTTGAAAACATTCTCAAAGTCCATAATGGATGTTTTAACTTCCAAGTTTTTACAATAGAGTTAATTAATTTTTTTAATACAAAATTGGTCAGGCTCCCTATTTTTTGTTAAATTATATTTTAGCATAATGAATACTGAGATTAGGAAGATGCCAGAGTTCAATTAAAATGTTGAGAAAGTAAATATAAGTTAATTGGTAGGCAAAAATATTTCAAAAAACAGGATTTATGAGGCTAATACTTTTTAAAAGGTACTTAATATTGAAAAGATTGAGAAAAGCCAAATAATTTCTAAGGACCTTCCAAGTTTTAAGATGAGTCTGTGAATTGAAGTGCTTTCATAAGTGGATAAGTGGCCTAACTACAAGCATGAATATGTATCTCACACACTTCCAAGTCTTTTAATGATGACAACTCATTCTGAGATTGTATCTTTAGGATATTTTGTCATTGAATACACATTGTACTTGCATTAAACCAGGTGGCTGAAATGTCAGTCGGCTGTATCATCTTATGGGACCCTGTCACGTGGACAACCTGTCAAAGCCTGAAAACACTATATGGCACATGGCTATAATGTTGCCAGGTCACTTTAAGAATTTTGAGCATCTTCAGAACTGTTTGTGGTTAATTCACTCACTTTAAAAACAAGAAAGCTGAGGCCAGGACAGGTTAAAGTGCTTAGACAGGGCCACACAGACTGATTTGTCTGTCAATCTCTCTTGAATGATCATGGACATTGAGTTCTATATATCATTCTGCAATTTACAATGTACTTCTCAATTATAGTAGGTATCACACCACACACAAGTGTGATATTTGTTTGTTTTTTCAACTTGACACAACCTAGAGTTACCTCAATAATGAATTTCCCCAATCAAGTTGGACATAACTGAAATCACTTATAATCAGTTAACTGATTTGCGACATGCTATTCTGAACTATTGTGGCGCCATCTCATGGACCAGCTCCTGAATGATATCAGGTTAGATGGAGACCCACACTAATTACCTTTTTTCAATGGAATCATTGAAATTCTCTTTGAAGGCCCAGTCTCCAAAGAAGTCACATTCTGACACACAGGGTGTTTGTGCTTCTACTTGTGAATGTGGAGGAGTGTCCCACTTGTAACAAATTAGCAAATTTCTCATTTGCTCTTCAGTGCTTCAAGTGTAAGGCAAGTTTCAAAGTTTCTTGGGTAGTACCTTTGTTTCTGTAAACTTGTTGAATCAGAAACACACACACATACAAGGACACACGCACCTGGCTTATAGCCCTGGAGATTCCTGAGCCCCATGATCCAATATGCAACTTTCTCGAAGCTGTCCATTGTTCAGGATCCAGGCTCTCTGTATCTCAGGCATCAAGAGTAGATGGAAATCAGTGAATAAGAATGCCACCAAGGTACAAGACTAATGAAGTAAACCAAAGGCAGAATTTCCAGGTGTGAAGGTAAAGAGGACTCAGCAGTGAAAGTGAACTGAGACTCAGCTGCAACCCAGCCAAGGGACAAGTTTACTGTCACTCAACTAGGAACTTCTTCCTCTGGTGGCACCTGAAGTCAAAGTGCCCAAAATGACTGAGTTTCACCGGGAGAGACTGCATCAGAAAATCTCTTGCAAATGTATTCCTTAACACAGTTGTGGATTTGATGGTGCTGCTATGGAACAGTCTTTGCACATTGTAAATATGCATTGTTCTCATTGTTAATAAAAAGTTGATTGGATCATGGCTAGGCAGGGTTTTCAGAGCAGAGAGAATGCTGGAAAGATCAAGGGCAGAGTCTTAAGAGTATTGAGAGAGACAGAGAGAAGCAAGATGAGCATGTTGTGTTGTGTTGGAAGAAGGTATAGCAACACGGCAGAGGGTAGATAAGAAATATGGGTTAATTTAAAACATAAGAGTTAGCAATAACCACCCTGAGTTATTGGCAGAACATTTATAACTAATAATAAATCTCTGAATGGTTATTTGGGAGTGGCTGCTAAGACAAAGAAACTCCTTTTACACTGTACATCTTGACTTCAGATATATTAGAGAAGTACCCATTCTCAGAATTTAACCTCTTTGTTAGGTCTATGATATTGTGCCCACCTAGGAGCACTCAATCAGATCCTGAGCACTGCCACTAGGAAGGGATTGGACCATGATCCCAAGAAGAATCCTCTTAGCTGCTGCATCATCAGGTCCTCAGAGCCCCCCACTACTGAGACATGAGGTTTCTCATGAAAAAGCTCATGAAGATGTCGCCTCTGTTTCTTCTGATGGTCCAGGGCTCTTTCTCTCGCCTTTAAATTAATTCTGCTCCTTTGCATGAATTTTTACAAGTCCACAAATTGATTTTCACAAAGCTATGATCAGCTTAAGAATCCTGGCCCTAGGAATGGCAGAGGCAAAGGACATTTTATTTGACGTCTATTGTTTTGTACCTCTTGTCTTTGATGGGGAGTTGAGTGTTCTTTGTGGAAGGCTGCTTTTGCCTCGTAAAGAATATCTGCTCCTCCTTCTTGCCAGAAATTTAACATAGTGCCTTTTCATGAGTGGAGGGAGCAAACCCTTCAGCTTGCTGCTAAAAGAAATCATCCCAAAGCCTAGGAACACATGGAACCAACTCCCTGGTTGCTGAGGGGTAAGAGTCATTTAAAAAAACAAAAAAACAAAACAAAACAAAAAAAACCCAAAAAACAAAAAACATGGGTGGAAGCTGATGATTCACTTGGTAGCCTGTTGATCTGATGACACAGAGATGTCAGCACAGGACTCTGAGGTCCGGATATAGAACATCATCAGCCATGCTCCTGTTGCCCATGCAGTGATGATACAGGGGGCACAGGTGATACAGCTGTGGGCTCCAGTGGATAGAAATGGATAGGGTAAGCTCCACTGCCCCACAAATTTCCCCTGCAGGCAGCTTGCTTCCTGTGTTTGTTCCACTGTTATGAAGCCCTGGCCAAGCAGCCTGCTGCTGTGACCTAGTTACCATGGAGAACTTGCACATTCTCGGCTCCCTTGCTGCTTTTACGGGCAGAATTACTGAAGAGAATGTCTTTGCTGCTAAGAAATAAAAATATTACAGAGAGATGCTCATTTTCTCCCTCCATGATGATTATTACAAAAGATATGCAAGACAACTTCATTACAGAGCACTTTCCTCCACAACAAGCCTGTGGTGGGCTTCCACAGGGGTCAGCAGGGCTGCTAGGAACTAGATTGTGTTAACCCTTGACTACCTATTACACAGATACAGTACGGGACTAGTTATCCATCTGTCGTGTGGAAAGCCAACTGCAAGGTTAGCACTGGGAAACCAAAGACAGCAAAGAACCTGTCCTTGCCCACAGGGAGCATGAAGCCTAGGAATAGAAGCAAGGAGATCAAACAAATAAGGTCAGTTTTAAGATGTTTCAGTAGACTCCTATATCAAAGGCAAATGCCCGAAAGTACATAGAACTGTGGGAATAGTGCACATATGCTGGTACCTCTCTTTTGGCAAAAAGACATGCTACAGGAAGCATTCCAGGCTGAGTCTTGACTGTAAGCTCTCTCATAGAAAGGGAGGGTTTTCAGCTTCTTCTCTACTGTTCTTTCTTTGAGAGAGAGAGAGAGAGAGAGAGAGAGAGAGAGAGAGAGAGAGAGAGAGAGAGAGAGAGAGGGTGAAGGGCAATGGGGAGAAACCATGTGCCAGCTAAACCTTCCTTCATGTTTTGTTGACATTCCCATGGGCTGATGCAGCTGCAAGAGAGCCTGGGTCACTGAGTGCTTTCATCTAGGCTTCTAGAGATCCCAAATAAACCTGATATTTGCTTAGCAAGGCATGGTGATCAGCTTCCCAAATGGTCCCTAAGGAGCCTCCTCCCCTGATAGTCATGTGCTTATGGAATCCCTTCCCATGGTGAATAGGGTGAGCTGTGAGCTTGAGTAATGTGTTTCATTTAAGCGTGCCCATGTACTGTACAGCAGTTTCTAACTCAGCCTTGTTATGAGGACATTAAGCAGCCTCAGTAACATGTCTTCACTGTTAGAAAAACTAATTTCTAACCCTTTGAATGAGCTGATCCAAATATTTCAACAATCCCATCAAGTCTTCAGAGGACCATAGCCCCAAGTACATTTGACTTCAGCATTATGGAAAACTTGAGCCAGACATAATAACTGGCATGTTTGCTTGATGAATGAATGACAGTGGACTAAGAACAATATCTGACAAATATTTCCAAAGCTCTAACTTTCTAGCTGGTTAAGATAGTAGTGACTGCCCGTAAAATACAGGTGACAAGCTAATTTTAGGAAAAGGTGTAATGAGAAATGCAGTGTAGCTGTCAATATCTTGGATACTGGATGCGGGGCACTTGGCAATGACTAGTGGAGGATGCAGTTTTGAGATGCGCCATAAATGGCCCACCTTAATGTGATAGCTTCCCCTAAAGAGCTCCTAGAAAAGGTGAGAGTCTTTCCTATTGGAAATACATAGTCCAGAGTGTTCTCCTAATTACTTATTTAGAACAGTATAGTATAGTGTGCCTTTAATCCCAGCACTTGGGAGGTAGTGGCAGGCAGATCTTTATAAATTCTAGTCTACATAGTGAGGTCTAGGACATCTGGAATTATATATATAAACTTTGTCAAAAGCCAAACCAAAACACACACACACACACACACACACACACACACACACACACACACACACATACACACACACACACACACACACACACACACACACACACACACACACACACACACTCACAGCAGAACAGTGAAGTGATGCTGCTTTGGCAGATACCTTAACCTGAAACTGCCTTAATCAGTGCTACCCTGGGATGCATAGGACGGTTGTCTCTATAATCAATTCTCCCTAAAAGTTTAAAGATTTTAAACATTGAATTAAATACCTGCTTTTTAGTTATGGTTTTAACAACTGCAAATGCTCAATATCATGGTAAGATGGTTTAGCTATGTAGTGAATACAGAGCGCAAATACCTATAATGGAAAAACAAAACAAAACAAAACATGGAAAACACCTTATACCAAAAATTAGCCATGGCTTATGTGTTGATAATAGTTCTACTATTATCAGAAAAAGGGGTGTGTAATCTAAAATAATCACTTTTTTAAAATTAGCTTAATTATACAGAGAAGGAGAGTCAGGTACTTTGGTAAGGGGGGGCGGAGATGCAGAATTTAAGGAATTATTACACTCAATACAAAAGCACTAAACATCTGTAAAATTGAGAGAAGACAGCCAGAAAATTAACAGCACTCTAGCAATGAAAGGTCCCTGGAACAGACAGAAGGAACATCACAGTAAGAAGCTGGACCCAAAAGCTTAGATGTGGACAGCAGCTTTATCTAAACCAAAGACCACATTCTCTGATCTAACAGTACAGTTGCGGATTTGTTGATATGGATCCTCACAAGGATCCGTACATTCATCTAGCCTAGTTTTCTAAATCTCGACACTAGACATCTGGCCTCTAAGTTGCCAGCACTCCTACATCTATACTGAAGACTGTATAAAAGGGGCTGGATTTGAATTCAGAGTCTTCAATTCTCCACCAGTTTCATAGAACATAATAACTGATTGCAAGAGGCTACAGGCTCTAGAATTTTGTAGTGCTTGGCTCCTGTTCCTCCTGACACAGAAACCTCTTTCCTGCAGTGTTGCCTGAGGAGTGAGGGGAGAAAGTTTATCTCCCCAGTCTGGATGTTCTCCCTTGAGCAGCCTCTCTGTGGCTGTCTGGCATCAGTGTGCCAGTACCTCATACACGAGGAGTATGAAATTCCATCTCCAAATCTACCACCATCTCCAACATTTTAAATGTCTATAAACACTTAACTCATATGATGCCTTTAAATAATAAAACAAGGTGAATATAATTAAGGAGCAAAGTGAGTTGCACAGATAATTTGTGCTGTGAGCAAGTCTTTTTAAGTTGACTAATATGGCATTGTTCTCCTAAGAAAGAAAACTTCAGCATTTTATTTTCTGAGTTACCTTGATCCAAATTAGGTCAAGGCAGTTTAAGGGTGGAGAATTGGAAAAGTCCCAGAGCATCTCTCAGGTGATGCAAACTCCGATTGTCTTTGTAATCCCACTGAAAGAGGAAAGGCCAAAGCAGCATGGTTGTGCAGCCAAGGACCAGGCTGTCTCCATCTAAGGCAAGGTCCCTGCTTGCAGAACAATGAGCCTGCAGCCCAGTGGACAGTCTGTTATCAGCCAGCTGCAGGCTGAAAAGCAATCTCCAACCACTAGCAACAATGGGTGCCGTATCTCAGGCCAGGTAATGAGGAGTCTTTAAACTGCATCAACTCGATGTTATTATCCTTTAGTTTTACACTTCTCAGTCCGGAATAGTCTTATCTTTTGCTTTCTGTTGTTCTGCTCAGCCCCCTCCCCCTCCACAAAGGGAAAGATATTAGGTGGCCTTTTCCTTTTTCCTCCCCTTTCCAGTTTGAAGCCGCTGCATAATAATAAGACTCCATGAAAATACTTGTGCACAAAATTAAAATTACCTGCCTCAGTATCCTTGGTTCAAGAGCAGATTTAAGATGGAAAAAAAAAAAAAAGTGCATACTGATGGAAGACTCCTGCCAGCCCTGGGGTAATGCTCTCTAAGCAGGGAAGGGATTCCTCTACATCCGGGCAAATCATCAGGCCCACTGCTTGTGGCAACCCCTGCACCAACTTTCACATGTGTTTGGAGACACCAAACAAGAAATCAGATCCTGAACTCCAAGAGCTACTGCTCCCATGCTGCAGATTCAGTATGATGTACTAATTGGTTCTTCCAGTGTTTTCCATGTAAAAGCCATTCTTCATTCCAAGAGGCATTGACCAAGCTTGAGAAAAGATTTGGGTTTTGTGCACTGTCTCAGACTTTCCTCCACAGAGCCACTCTGTGCCACAGTCTTCTACGTGAAGGATACTCCTCTTATATATGCAAAGGAGAGTACCAGAGCGTTGCTCTCTGGGTGACTAGAAGTGGGTGAAAGCTGAAAAAACCTGATTGCTGATTTATAAACATAGGAAAGACGGCCATGAGGAACAATGACCTGGGTGCAGGCAAAAGGCCTACACCCACCTTTGTCTTCTCAATTTTGGAAACGTGTAGGTTAGAAATGAGAAGGAAAGGGTTTGGTTTTATTAAAAAATGAATACTTGAAAGATTTCAAAGTGAATTCCAAAAGGAGTTAAACATAAAAATGAAAGAGCATTAAAAATGATATACGATATTTTTATAACCTTGAGTTTGGAAGTAACTTCAGGAAGACTCAAAGTGCAGAAGTTATCAAATAAAAGGTTGATGGATTTGGCAATGTTGGAAAACTTATTACAGAGAAAGACACTTATAATAAAATTAAGAGGTATATAACTCTGAAAGACAATATGTATAATATCTATAAAAGGAAATGGATCATACACAAAATATATAGATATTTCTAATAAAAGGATATAAAACAACACAACAGTAAAAATGAACAAATACACTATATAATATATAGTGGGAACATATGAATGGGCCATAGGGTAAAAAGGTAGTCAACAGATGACACACTACAACCAGATGATAATTTCACAGCAGTGAGCACAACAGAACTAGAGAAGCCAGATACTATGTAGTCTGGAGAATTGGGGGGCATACTTCCTTGTGTAGCATAGAGGAGGATGAGAATTTTAAGCCTGATGTTGACCCATCTGGCAGCACTGGTCAAGTTTTTAGAGACATTTATGTACAATGACCAAATGCCTCTCGCAGTCTGTGGCAACCAAGATAAATAAGAAACTACTTATTACCCAAGTGGAAAACATTTGGCTAGGCTTGAGATGCACAGATTAGTCATTCCAACTATACAAGAAGCTATGGAAAGAGGGTCACAAATGTATGACCTGTCCAAGCTACAGAGCATTTTGTCAGCTTGGGAAACTTAGTAAGATCCGATCCCAAAAGGATGTAGCTGTGAGACAAGGCAATGGAGTGAACCCCAGCACAGGAGAGAGATGGGGTGCAGGATATTTAAACAGAGGGTACCTTTTCTGCAGCCTAGGAAAAGGAGAGAGGTGCTGAAAAGATTGTTTAGTTAGACCATCACCTGCCACACAAACATGAGGATCATAGTTCTCCTCTCAGACTCACATAAAAGTCTAGCATGTACCTATGACTCCAGAATAGGAAGAGGCAAAAGCAAAGAGGTCTCAAGGCTCATTTGCCATCCTACCTAAACAAATTAATGAGTTCCAGGATAAGTGAGAGATCCTGCCTCATAAAATAACGCTGAGAGTGATTGAGGAATTGCCGAAATGTCCGCTTCTGGCCTACACACACACACACACACACACACACACACACACACACACACACACACACACACACACACACACACGGAAAAGTAAGACATGGGTTTATTTAAGGAATAGAGGTCTATGTGCATATGCATGTCTTTGTACACACAACTGCACAGAACATGTAACACATTTAGATGTGCCACGGATTTAGGAAGGGAATTGAAAGCAAAGTTTCAAATAGTTTTGAATTCACCACTGTTTCACTCCTCAGTGCTTGGATCTTTTCCAAAGAATGTACTCACTTATTAAATATGTAACAGAAGAGGGATTTTAAAGATTCAGATACCAGTCTCACGGATAATTCATTGTTAACAAATTGAGATGTTTATCCACAAGAGGAACTCATGTCTGGTACTATAAACCCTGCCCAAAACCCATGACTGAGGAGGTCTTATGCCTTAAGGAGGACCTTACCACCACTGCTTAACTAAATCGACATGGCATCTAGCTACTTTCTGAATGTCTATATTTATATCCGCAGATAAATACGATTCCCAGCCATAGTCAGAGAAGCCGCTCCTTAAAATGATGGGAGCATACACAGCCCCATGGCTGAACAAGATGCTGAGACTAGAGGAGGCATGGGGGCTCAGCCTTTATACCACCCTCTTAAGGCTTGGGCATTTTTTCAAAAGATGGAGCAAGGAAGTATTGAAGACCCAGAAGAGAGAGAGGAGACAAGGGCTGTAAAACGCCATCTTCTAAGATGTGAACTCACAGTATCTGCACTACCTCCACAACAGCTGGGCTTGCAGAACAGGTCTTCTTCTGGGTGGGGCTGGGGTACATGGGACCTCCAATTTGCTGCTGAACTATAAATGATATCCTGGGAAAATATTCTGGCAATGAATAGATTCTGAAAGAGAGGACAAGGCACTGGTATCCATCCAGCTGTGAATCCGCTAGTGACCCCACTAGGGCTTAATGGATAGTTCCAAATCAATGGTAAAGCATAGGGCCCAGGTTAAACTGTGTAGGATACTAAATAAAACAATTAGTCGTGAATGTGAGAAAGAGGTTTGTAGGGAAGAAATGGGCTGGCAGGGGCTTGGAGGGAGGGGAGGAAGAATAAGGCAGAGTAATCAGAATGTATTATATAGATGAATAAAATTGTGACCAGATAAGTCTTATTAATAAAAACATTAGCAACTATAAAAGCTGCAGTATACCTTGAGAAGGCATCAGTGATATATCTTCCAAGACTAAAAAAAACATACCTTTTTAAAAAATTTAAGAACCATTAAAACAAGAAATAACAGGGAAAGGATATTTGATTAAGATAGAGGGATATTTATTTATTCATTCACTCATTTAATACATAATTGTAGAATAACTATGATATACCAGGCTTATTCTGAAATTAGATACAGAGAGATAAACAAAACAAAGTATTTGCCATTGGGAAGCTTTTATTCTCCAGGCCAGCTAAGAGGGTGGATGGGGTTGGATAGGGCAATAAACAAATAAGAAGTACATATATAATGTTAGAAGGTACAGAGTCCTCTTGTGTCATAAGCAAGGAGAGGAGGCTGAAAGTTGGTTGCAGAAGCATTTGTGATACGTAATGGTCACCAGAGTCCTTGCTGATGTGCATTCTGTCAAACATTTTGGAGGAGATAACTTTCATTAATAAAATATCCTATGGTAGTGACTTATGGAGAAGCTTGTGGTGATTTTCTTGATTGATGATTGATGTGGGAGGGCCCTGCTCACTTTGAGTAGTATCACCTTTGGTCTAGTGCCTGAGTGCTTTGGGAAAGCCATGAGGAGCAGTTGATAAGCAACACTCCTCGATGGTCTTTGTTCCACTTCCTGCCTTCAGGTTCATTCCCTGAATTTCTGTCCTGCTTAGAAATGGACATAGAACCTATGAGAAGAGATAAACACTTTCTTCCCTCACTTGGTTTTGGCCATGGTGTTTTATCACAGTGACAGAAACTCTTCAACAAGACAGGTCAACAAAGCTTAGGAATCACTTACCTAGTCCACAGGGCTTGCTTGGATGGTAGGAAACACACGTTCATCCTTTAAGGCTAATTGACCAAACACATCAACAGTATGACAGAGTTGGCCTCAATCAGGAACACCTGAATTAAATTATTTGGCTTTGAAAGCACAGTAGAGCAAGTCCAACTGACACTTGTTAAAATCTAGGTGCTCCTTGGCACCTCTCAGGAGAAACCTGAGACTCTGCCTTGTTCCTTAACAAAGCCAGGGCTACTGGTCTGGGGGCTGCACTTCAATTAGCAAGGCCCTTGACTTTCCTGCATAGTGTGGTAGAGTTCTTTGAATTCAACTCTAGACTTGAAAATTGGAAATAGAATTGTTGTCGTATGAGTACGTGACAATGACCATGGCTCCCTATTGTGAACTCAAGAGTTGAGAACTAATGTTGAGCGAGTATATGTGCTGGCCAAAGATGTGTTGGTTCAGGGGAAAATATGGAGAGGGAGGAAATGAGTCGATGTGGGCTGTATACATTAATGAGCTCTTCAAAGTGAAACTGAAAAATTATATTTACACAGAAATTCTGTGGAGAAAGTTGAGGCAATTATGTAGATAACGCAAATCAAATCTCCAAAAGTTCTGGCTTCATTGATCTAGATAAGTAGATATTTTTTACTTGATAAACCTAGTTAATTGTTACTGGTGAAAGCTCTTTAATTGCTGTGAATTAAGACAAGCATCACGTCAACCAGTGGTGAATGCTCACAGTCTTAATGAAACCTCAGCTTTCTTTTCTTAGGTCTGGGAATTTTACCATTCTTGCTTCCCTATGTGACCTTCAGTCCAGTTCCCATGGACAACCCTGCCTTCTTCTTTACATGAAAATTTAATTATATTAATGTGGTCACCACACACCCAGGTCTGTATAAATTGACTTCAGGGCTACGAGTTTCCCATTTGCCAAAAAGATGGATCAGACAATTCAAATACTTGGCTGTTGGAGCCTGTCTGTCCTTCATTTATAAAGGCTATGATGCTATGTGCTTACAGATGCCTTCTCATGCAATTCATGGCTTAGGAACCTGCTCTCAAGGCCCCTAACAAGGAGCCTTTCAACAGGAAGTAGACCTCAATGCATTATTTAGATGTTATAAACCACCATCTCCTTTCCAATAACATGAGTTTGAAGCTCAGCATGACTGATGAGCTAGGTTCATGTTGAATGTCACTGAATGAATATCTAGCTTCCTTTTACACAGTCAAGAGCAGAACACTGAATATTTCACTGCTAATCACCAAAAGATGTATGCATCCCTCCCCATCTACAACCCAGAAGCATGAAGTGTCTTCTAATTTAGGTGTAGATCCCACAGGTTCAGGGTTTAGACATAAGACAATTCCCTACCAAGTTTAAACATTACTCATATGTCATAGGCAGGCATCTCTATCTTTGACTGTCTGTAAATTTGAACTTTATCTACCTTTTTCTTGAGTTTAAATAATTTTCTCATGAAATTTATGGAAATGTCATATATTTATTCCTATTTATTCATTTATTATAGCATATTTTATGAAGGACACAGATAAAAGAGGTTTATAAGGTATGTTATGGAATAAAAGGCAGGGAACTTCTGTGCTCTTCCATGTTCTACCTTCTAAGAGCCTTTGCATATGCTTAGGAATATGGAAATTCACAAACCCACTGTGTTTGAGGTTTTAAAGACATCTTCATTTAATCGACAAGACTGATTATGTCCCTGGCCATTAGTGGTCAACTTAATGCTTAGACCCCTCTCTCTTCCTGGATGTGGTAATCCTGCCTTAATCTTCATGGGGACCTCTGAGTCCTGAAGGTACCCAGAAGCTCAGACCCCAGTCAGTTCATTAGGGTGCAAAAATACACTCATCACTCTAGATATTCAAAGCCCATAACAATCTGTGTGTCAGAACTAAATATGCCTTTCACAATATCTCAGCCTGAGTTATGCTTTGTTCTCCTGTGATTCTTGTGGTACCCTCAGTTTCCAATGGTACCTCATTAATCCCACTCCTATCTATAAAGTGGCACAGGCAATGTTGCCTAAATTCATGGGCTTTTATTTAATTACTGAGATCTTTGTTTATCTATCATCTGAAATGAGCTAGTCCACACAAGTGAATACCTAAATAAAAGCCCAAAGCCATCTGTAACATTTCAATTATTGCCATGAAACTCAGTCTAAGGAATTATTCCCAAGAGGCATCTTTTCCTTCCTGGACTTCTTAAATATAGTATATTTGATATTTTGTAACCTTATTGAAATGACTCAAGGTCATCTTTTGAATGGTGTTTATTGCGTCAAGCTGTATTTTGGGATACTCGCCAGAGCTATTGAAGTGCATGGTTATTTGCTTCTGCAAAAGATAGCCTGGAGTTGATATGCTTTTGAATTCGTATGTCCACTTTTTATAGTTTTTCCTCATTCTTCCTTGCTGTCAGCATAGCAGTCATCAGTTTTCCCTGTTGAAATTTCACTTGTCTCTAGTCAGCATACATCTTTCTGCTGTCAGCTCAGTGTCTGAAGTTCTAGTTTGGCTGTGGCTCTCAAAGTAAGATTCATTTGCCTTTAGGAATCACACACGATTTCCTCAGATGGGGCTGAGGGGTCATATGAGTTATTTCTATGATAAGGCCACAACTATTTCCAATGTTTTAATGTGTGGGGGATTTACCATTCCCAGTTTGTCCTAGGAGAGGAGAACAGTGTTGGTACCCATGCTAGAAACTCAGGTAATGAGGTTGGAGTCCCAGCTCTTCTAATAGTCACTGTTCATAGGTGAGAAAATGGCAGTTTAATTAGATAATTTTGTTACTGTTTTTGAGGCAGGGGAAGATTGTGCTTCATCTGAACTTTTGGATCCGTGATCTTCAACATTTTTAGATAATTTATAAGTAAATCCACAGTATCAAGTGCAATATTTTCTCACAGGGGAAAAAAAAAACCCACTAGGTTGAGTTACCAGCTGAAGTAGCCAGTTTTGTTGTAAGAGTAGCCTGAGCATTCCAAAGAACAGCTGGTAGATTGGCTATGGTTATTTGTCCTCAGGTTTGGCAAAATTTTCCTAAAAGTGAAACTTGGAGAAATATAACTGTCAGCATTTGACAAAAACTAGAGTTTGAGCTGAAAGCTCCAATCAGAAGAGCTCACATTTGATTAGATGAACATTACCAGGCTCCTAGACCCTAAAGACTTTCTTTTCCTTTGGCATGTATATATGTGTATGGTGCAAATGTTTGTGTGTATGTATGTTAACATAGATGTTCACACTCGTGGGAAATGGCACATGTCAACATGGGGGCCTATCTGTATGTAAGCCTGAAGCTGAAGTTGGCTGTTGGATTTGATCACTCTCTACTCTAATCTTTCAGTGTCAGAGTCTCTCAATGAACCCAGAATTAGTAAATTCCAGAGAGGCAAGGTAGACAGCTTGCTTCAAAGGCAATCTCTTGAGAGCCTGAATTACAGACAATGCCATATTCTCCTAGCTCTTTTATGTGCTTTTGTTTTTACAACTGTTTATTTTTGGCAACTGCCAAGTATGTCTCCAGCCCCTACAGACTTTTTGATGTGACTGGTGATGCCATTAATATACATGGCTGTTAATATATGCATTTTAAAACTTGTACACACCTGTAATTCTAGCTACATTAGAGGTAAAGGCAAAAGGTCACCTTCAGTCATATAATGAGTTCAAGGTGATCCTATACTACACAAGATTCTGACACTCAAAACAACAAAAATTCTGGAATGAAATGGCCCATCCTTTGGTAGGTCTACATATCTCACTCATCAAAGATGATGTACATTATCAACACTAGTGTTCCAAAATTATATGTGGAACAAAAAGGGTTTTATTTATGAATCAAAGATCTCTATAGTAAGTAAATATGGCATATATACATAGATGATATAAATACACAGGTAATAAAAGATGTACACATAAAGTTTTACATTGCACAATGCTGAGTTCGGTGATAGGCTACATATATGATCATAATCATTAAAAATTGTGAGGAAGCTAACAATTCCTATTATCTAGTTACATGTTGTAGTTATACATACCTATGCTAAAATGTAAAGAATAGAAATGATGGTGCAAACAGCCTACTATGCTGCTAGTCTCATGGAAGCATGACATATGCAATTATGTGCAATATATAATGCTTAATATTAACACTTAATAATGGTTATAAATACATGTGACACAGATTGTGGACTTAATATAGTATTTTTATCACTGTATTTTAGAGCTCTTAAAACAATCTACTATTTTTTAAAAAAATACATCGCGCTACACCATCAGGAATCTTATAGTCACTGCCTCTCCTGATTGGGTGATTTTCCTATACACTAACCATCTAGGTCTATATAAATACAACCTTCATATTTGTTTGTATTATAAAGGATTCTTTGGATTCTCATTGTTATATGAAGTACAGCTGTGTGTGTGTAATGTATTTATATGAGAGAGAGAATTGACTTGTGTAGGATGGCTCACTGATGCCAAGCCTGACAACTTGAGTTCAATTTCTGTAACCCTCATGGTAGAAGGAGAGAACCTAAAGTTGTCCTCTGACCTCTACATATGTACACACACCCACCACCCCCCCACACACACCCACACACACTCACAATCTAACACACTTACACACACATACACTCACACTCTAACACACACACATACACACCAAACATTTAAAAAATAGAAGAACTGATTCATGTGATTATGGGGGCTTTGAAGTCCCCCAATCTCTCCTTTGCAAACTAGAGACCCCAAAATCCTAATGAATGTTTCCAATCAAAAGTTGAGTGCTTGAGAGAACCAGAATAGGTCCTGTAAATTCTTGGTCAAGCCTGAAGCCCGAGGACCAGAAGAATCAATGATTTCAGTCTGAATTCTGTCAGATGAACTTCTCATTTTGCAGCTTTCAGTAAGAAAGGCAAACCTTCCATCCCTCTGTTTGAATAAATAGGTAGTACCCATCCACATGGGAAGTTCACAGCCATTTTTGCATGTTTCAGTAGCAAACTACAAACTCTTAGTTGGTATGGTTTTGGGTTCTGCATGGAAATTGATCGTTAAGAAGCTATGTCTATTGACATTCAATAGATAACAAAGAATAGCCACAATTATTGGAAAATGGCATAGGTTTTCTTTTTCTTTGTTGAATACTATATTTTTCTCATAGGTTTACATATAAATATCAAATACATTTATTTAATGATCAAACATTTGGTATAGAATACAGGGGTTGAATGTCTTTATTAACCTTTCTTTTTGTGGGATGGGGGCTTGACCCACGAAAGTCAGAAAAGAGCATCAGATCCCCCTGGAACTGGATGATTGTGAGTTACCATGTTGGTGCTCAGAACTGAATCCGAGTTCTCAGCAAGAGCAGAAAGTGCTCTTAATCCCTGAACCAGCTCTCCAGCTCTCCTAAGCTGGTTCTCTTCCTTGAATTCTTACATTTCTCCCAGAAAGACTCTTTGCCTCCTTACCCATGGCTGTTCCCCTGCACACAGAACTGGGCCAGCATAGTATGTGGGAATTGTTGTCCTGAACAAATCCATTCAATGAGGAACACAACACGGGACACAGACAACTGCCCAAGTTCCCAAGAGAGTCTGAATAGGCAAGATCTTGGGACATCTCGGGAAATCAGTATTTCAGTTCTGAAGTGAGAATCTAGGCCCCACATCATAGCCTTCATTAAAAACTGACCAAAAAATACTCACGATGTGTGATTGATATGCAGTGATCACTCAATACAGTTTAATTGTTGCCAATGTTTTCTATTTCTTCTCAGTGTTTACCTGATGTTGTATATGCTATTCATTGATCAGTTGTCTGCCCTTACAATATAAAATTTTGAATTGTGCATCATTTTCTGCAAAACTATCAGTAATTAATCAGTCCCTGGAGCATAGCAGATATTCAATATATACTTTTAAAGGATGAATAGTTTCACTACTGACTCCATGTGTGTGTGGTGTGTGAGTGTGTTAATCTACAACTATATTGTAAGCTGTCCTAACTTTTCACTGCTGTGATAAAATCCTGAACTGTCTACTTGCAAGAAAAAAAAGTTTCTTTGGGCTTGTAGAGGGTTATTTTGGCTCTTAATATTTTTAGTCCATTGTTGCTTAGGTTATTGTGGAAGAGAAGGATGCTCAATTCATGATGAGCAGGAAGCAAGGAGAGAAGGAAAGAGTCCCAATATCTCCTTCAAGGTACCTCCTACAAATAGGCCCCGCCTCATAGTGGTTCTAACACTTTGGGATGATACTGTAGGCTGGGAACAAAGCCTTCAGTATATGAGCCATGGAGGACACTTGTTAAAAAACAAAGAAAACAAAAGACCCACAGCAAAAGCTCTATTCTCACAGTGTTGGGGTGAGTCACACTTGTTGTCTGAAGGTCTTGCTGAAAGTAACCATTCCTTATGCCAGAGTTTATGATCAGTCATGTCTAACCAGCCTGCTCTCCATTTTCACTTCTCCGTTTGTGTTTTTTTTTAGACCACGGGGACTCCCACCTGTCTCTGTACTTAGGAACTCAGCAGCTCTTACCCTTCAGTATATCTTGGCTCCATTAGGCTCACCTCTGTCCTCCAGTTTTCCAGTTGGGGGTCCTCCTGGATATCTTTATTCTAGGCTGTGTCTCTGCTCTCTGAATGATCCATGACTCCACTCACGTGTACCTATCACATTTTTTTTTTGTCATCATCTTGAAACCCTGAGAGCTGCCAGCTCTTAAAGGAAGAGACTGTCTTGTGTATCTGCAATCCCACTGCCTAACACAGGCTCTGTGAGATTAATGATTGTGGTTAATGAGCTTTTTTCTTTTAATGAAATAATAGAAAAAAAATGAGTATTAGAAAGAGCATTGTTTAAATCTGTAGATAATTACAACAGGACTGCATATAATAATACTGCAAACCTGTTTGATAACTGCTCTGACAAATCCAGTGCACTTTACAAGCTCCTTATTGTTCTAACTTCCACGCTTTGTACCTTCTCCCTCCATGGCAGTAAGTCAGGCCTCTACTCTACTCTCACTATCCTGTCCATGAAAACAAGGTGAATCATTTATCATTTGTTGAATAAATGGATGAATTACATGTCCATGGGCTAAGGAAGAAGACATGATGCCCTTTCAGCTACTTTCTGTTGCTTCTGACAACAGAGCACTTGGAAATGAATAAAACACATCATGAGGATGTTAGATGAAGTATGTGGAATTTTTTTTTTCCAATTAAAATCTCTAAACCATAAAATAATTAGCTAAAAATAAGTTTTTAGAATTTTCTACCCAGTGTGACCTCTCCTGCCTTAAAATTCCTTTGGCAATTATAAGAATTATTAGCTGTTTAATTCACAAAGCTTTGGACATTTTTTTTCCTTCTGACTTCTTTTTAATTTTTTTCCTTTTAATTTAAGATTTCATATGTGTGTGTATTGTTTTTCCCCAATCCACTGTGCTCTCCTTAACACTGGGTGGTATTCACCCTACACAGAGACTCACAGAAAGTTCCAGTTCTTGTTCTTCCTCTCAACTCTCTAGAGACTTACATGAGAGTCAGAGGAAAGAGAAAGGGCAAGTGGGGTACTGGGGGGAACTTCAGGGAGGACTAAAGGCACCCCTTTGCAGCTATGAGGATAGACTTGTGGACATTAGATGTTAAAATCTCAGTTTCCTCTGCATATCCCCAACTCAGTTTCAAAAATGCAGCTCAGTGTTTACAACTCTATGCGTTATCTCTGATTTGCTCGCTTATGTGTTTTTAAGTTTAGAGGGTGGGCCTGTGAATTCTAGGCAAACATTCAACCACTGAGATACAAAACCAGGCCCAAACCCACAAACTTCATGACAGTGTGTGTGTGTGTGTGTGTGTGTGTGTGTGTGTGTGTGTGTGTGTGTGTGTATGCACATGTGCCTGAAGAGGCCATCAGATAATCTAAAACTAGAGTTCTCTCTCTCTCTTTCTGCAAGAAACAGCAAGTGTTTTTTTTAACTGTTAAGCCCCAAAACTTCATAAATTTTTAGTGTATGATCTCACTGGCAGAGGCAGACGAGTCCAGCCCTTGAGCCTCGTAGCTACTGAAGATTTATTCATACCATTGGATATGACTGTTCCTCACATAGAACCTTCCAGATTTTCTTTATTGAAAATTATTCTACATATTTTTTCCCCTTGTGTCTGGGTGAAAGAAGATTGGAACCACCACCAGAATTGATAAATGCTCTTTTGGGGACTGGCTGAAGTACTCTATCAGATGTGCCAGTGGCCAAGTCCTCTGAAACCAAGAGTTGCTGCAATTAGCCTGAATTCCCACTGGCAAAGAAAGTAGTTGATGCAACCATATCTGATGTAACATGGCTCTTCCAAGCAGATTGTAGAGTTCTATTCCATGAAAGAGGAGAAATTTATTCTAAAACCTATTCCAAAAATGTGAGATACAAACAAAGCAGAGCAGCATCATTAACGGTAGACCATTCCTCTGGGCTTGAGGTGACTCTCGGGATTAAAAGAACTCTTCTACAGCAGTTTTCTCATCTCAACGAACACTCTCTACCCTGAGAACCCCTTCTAATAGGAGTGTGATGCACTGTGTGATTATTGACAGGTGAAGCAATGCTATAATCCTGTGCTGAATTTGAGGATTGGGAAATTAAGTAGATGTGAATTGACAAACTCCATGATAATCTTGGATAATGCTGATATTGGGAGCTTAGGAATTGTATCAGGCCATTCAAGAATATAGCTGTTATATTTTAAGAGGTGGGCTTTGACCTGTAATGTATCCAAGTTTATGTGATACATTCGACTATAATGGTCTTATGCTCTCTGTTCATAAAATTACAGATGTCTCACAGAAAAAGGGTAAGTCCGATGTTACATGGACAGGGCTCTGGACTTGTTTATTCAGTCCTGGGTCAGACCATGATTATTAAACCTTACTGGACAAAAATAAATTGGCATTTTAGACTGAAAAATCACATCTTTTCTATGTGCTGTGCATACTGGCTAGATATTATATATCCCGATAATCATGAAGCAATTTATGTGCTGGCATGGATCTCTTACAAACCATCCTATTTTGTTTCCCATACGTGAGGTTGAGAGGGTGTGTAAACAACTCCTCTCTCCTTTCTGCATACTCATACTTAGTTCATAATAGAAAGCCACAGCCCCTACTTATTACTAGCACTGGAGCTGCTGCCACATTGCCTTGTGGCATGGCTGCTGACTCCTTCCTGCCCTCAGCTTGCTGTCTTCTTTCAGAGCCATCAAAGGGGCCAGTGGAAAGAGCAGTATATGAAAAGATACTGGGGCATCCTCATTGCAGAGATCAGGATAGGAAACTGTGTGATTCCTGGCCAAGAATTGATATATGTATTAATTAATTTTCTCTTGCTATGATAAAACAGCATGGCCAAGGCTACATACAGAAGGAAGAGTTTATTAAGGCTTATGATTCCAGAAGTATAAGCATCAATAATCATCATGTAGGGAGGCATGGCAGCAGACAAGCACAGCAACCGCACCTGGAAGCTAAGAGCTTCCATCTTGAACCACAGCAGAAAAGCAGAAAAGGCAAATTTCAGATAAAGTGTGGTTTTGAAACCTCAAAGCTCCACCCTTAGACACTTATTTCCTCCAGCAAGGCTGTACTTTTTAATCTTTTCCAGACAGTATCACAGCCTACAGATAAAGTATGCAAACATATGAGCCTCCAGGGGAAAAGCTCATTCAGACCACCACAGCCTCTGAATCTTGGCCTTGGAAAGGTGGCATTGGATTCACAGAGAACTTTTCCCTTTCTTCTCTGAGGCTTCCTTTGGTTATCAGAGAGAAGGCTACGTCTCCCATGACTGACCTATCCTAGAACTTGAATGCAAATTCTGGCTTACTCAGACATATTTCCAAAATAAATAAATAAAAAATCAGGAACAAGCTGGAGCTATAAAGTTAGAAACAGATGCTAAACTGACACTTTCATTACTTAGAGCATAAAATAATAGACTGTACAAATGAGACCAGTTATGACAGAGTGTCTTTGGGAAGGATTTAATTCAATAGGTATTCATTCGGGTATGTCTACCTCACACTCTTGGTATATTAAATACCCTAAAACCCACAGTTTCTGTCATGTGTTTTGCACAAAGTAGGCCTCTTTTCTTCTTAATCTTGTGACAGTGATTGGTACATGGCTGTAATTTTCTTAAGGTCATTTAATAGGACAGGGTTTTCTTCTGGAGCCAGAATATACTCATTGATTATTATCAGTGATCTCCCTTGGATACAGAGTGACACCAAAGAAATGACCTTTGATGTGATTTCCAGAATTTCTCTCCCTTGTCTCTTTCACACCAGGTCACTGCCATGTGGCACTCCAACTCTGCTGAGGAGGTAAGTCTGCTGTGGGTAGCATCTATTCCATACTGAGGATAAAGGCTTTTTGGACCATCGTGATCCAGCTAACCAGCATCTTTTCTTGCTTTGAAACCCTGGTGGTAGATTCAAGACCTAGATTATCAGGACACTTCTTGCTAGGCTTATATTTCTGCATACTTTGATTTGTATTCAGCCCTGGGTGACCTACTGGCAGAGGAGCAATGCTGTGGTTTATTGGTGGGTTGGTTTAATTTTTGTGTTTTTCGGTAGCTCCTTTGTGAGAACAAACCATATTCAGGGAAGTGCATTAGGCACTGAAGAAGCCAGGGAATGAGCTAGGTGGTCCTTCCATCCACCTACCATCTTCTTTCTATGGTAAACATGCAGATTATCAAATAGGCCTTTACCACTCAAGTAATTGTTCTGACTTCAGTGCTGGTGATATTTGAGGCTGGAGCATTCCTGTATACAGATGATCAGAAAAGACGTAAAGGATGGTTAGCAGTATGTTTTACCTGAACTCCTTGGATTCCAGAAGCACAACCATATAGGGTTACGATGACCAACATGTCTCTGTACATTGTCAAATGCAGCTGGGGATAGTAATACCCAGTTGAGGGTCTCTTCCTTAGAGTGGTACATATAATAAGTGTATGTGGAATGGAAACTCAGAGGAGGAATTACCAAAAACTTCACAGTTAAAGAAGGTGTGTTGTTTAGATTCATGAGGAAACAGATGGTGTGTTTACCTTTAAATTACCCTGGGTGGACTTGATAAAAAGGATTACTCACCAGGAGTAAGTAGGGTGTTCAGAGACCATACATTTTGTGAAATGTCCCTAGCTAAAGGTACAAGTGAGGCAGCTACTGGGTGAATAAGGGGAGTGTTGACTTCAAAGGTAGACTTGAGAGAATTTGACAGGAGATAAAGCTTTGATGAAGTGACTTGAGCCAGCTGGGAAAGATGTATCTGGGCTCTGTTTCCAGCCTCTGATCAATTGAAGGATCTCCCTTGAGCTGCATATAGGCCAAGCCAAAGTCTTGGAACCAGCTGGTCCAACCCCTAGAAATCAGATCCTGGAGAAGAAAACAGAATAAAGCAGGATGAGAAAGTACTTGGAGACCCACAAAGGAAATGTCTTACAGCAAATAACCACTCTG
Source organism: Phyllotis vaccarum (assembly GCA_033318265.1). Classification (NCBI taxonomy): domain Eukaryota; kingdom Metazoa; phylum Chordata; class Mammalia; order Rodentia; family Cricetidae; genus Phyllotis; species Phyllotis vaccarum. The sequence goes on along the minus strand of JARWLC010000012.1, from coordinate 101,118,290 downwards.
GTGCAAATCTGAAAGAAAATCCAGAGTTATCTGGAGCAAAGACAGGAGTAAATGGGCACAGGGATAATTTGAGATTTCATTTCAATAAAATCATGGAGAGGGGAGATCTATATGTTTGTGGTAAATTTGTTGAGACCCTGCTCATCTGGCCTAGACACTCAGACTTTCTTTCCTTGTAAGAATCTACAGAACTTGGAAGATAAGGTTGCTGATTTTCAGTGTTGGAACCATTTGGGGAGGAGAGAAAAGGAGGTAGACATGAGTGGAAAGTGGTTGGTATTTTCAGATCTGGGCTCCCAGTCTGAGATACCCATACTCACTGGTGTCTATATCAGAAATGCAAAAAGAGTCACCTCTAAGCTGGGTGGTGGTGGCACACTCCAGAGGCAGAGGCAGGCAGATCTCTGTGAGTTTGAGGCTAGCCTGGTCTACAAAGCAAGTTCTAGGACAACCAGAGCTACACAGAGAAACCTATACCCAGACCTTTCTTATTCTCTGGCTTGTCTGATGCTGACCACCAACAGCTCATTTCTATGTTTGACTTGTTTCTTTGAAATAACATCCTGGGTGGCTATAATCTTCTGGGTGTCTAGCAACAGCCTTGCACCCCAAGACAGCAGTCATTACAAAGCCCTGGGCACAGAACTCAGCAGTAAAAATGAAAAAGCCTGATACCTATGCAGGACAAGAGGATCCAGAACCTGTCCTTCACAGCTCTGAGAACAAAATAGAAATGAGTTCCTCAGTAGACTCTCCTGTCCTGGTCCAAAGGAAGAAAGACTCATTCCCACAGGCCAGAGAGCTGGAGCATCCTCTTTGTGGCACAGAAATCCGAGGGTTGGACAAACAATAAGATTATGAAAGACAGAAAACAGGAAAGCAGGGATGATGAAGCCTTTACCAAGACTCATAAAGGAGACACTGTATAACCCCAGGGTACCAAAGTGCAACACAAAAAAGGATTCTACCAGTCCTTTGAGGCTCTGATAGCAGTGGTCTATATGTAACATAAATCTCAAGGCCACCTGAGTTATGTATCTGGGTAGAGAAGCCACAACAAAGTGAGCAGCTTCAGCGGTACCCCATGCAGGACTAGTCACAGGGTTGGGACTCAGGCCACACACCATTGTGGCAGTCTCAGGACACAATGAATTATGCATTGCTTATTTGTGTTTGCCTGGTCATGTGTTGATCTTTGAGAATGAAAGCATCAGAGCTACAGGCTTCCTTCAATACTGCAGCAGTACTGGTTGCAGAGGTGGCTGACCCTGGTTTTCTAGAATGCTCAGTGCCTCCATCTCAGAAATTAACCTGGCTGCCACCTCCTGCCTGCCCTGTATCCTGCTTCCCTCCCCATCCTGCCAGTGTCCTTGCTAATTCGACAAAGTTAATACCTGATTAATAACTCCTGTGATAGAAGGGTTCCTGGATGAGCCAGAGCCCCCATTTACAATCTGCCGGTGATTGAAAAATTATGTTCAGTTCAGTAATAATTGATGGAAATGATCTCTTCTCTTCTGCAGCTGATTTGCTTTGTAATTGTGATTTAATAATGTAAATATCACTTGTTTTGTTCTCAAGATAAATTGTCTTCTGATTTGCTAAAGCTCCAGCCTTTGGTGGTTTTCTTATCTTCTTGTTTTTTTCACATGAGATTTAGATAAGACGATTTCCTTATTTTCTTACTCAGGGGCACAACACACACACTCAGGCACATGAACAGGCAAGGATTCACTCACACACACACACACACACACACACACACACACACACACACACACACATACATCAATCGCTAGAAAGCATACATAATTTTCAAACTGGCTAAGAACTGTTAAAAATAAGACCAAATGACACTTTATAAATAATCCAGTCGAACTCCCTTTAATTCATCTCTATGAAAACGAGACACTGAGTAAAGCTCAGACTGCTAAGACAAAGGTGTTCTTCTGGAGTCTGTTTCTTAAATGACGCAGTATGTGTAAGAAGGATGGCTGTACATTTCCAATGCTGTATTGTATGCTTCTCCATTGTGATGCTTCTATAGTGCATGTGCACCTGCCTATATGTGTGTGTGTGTGTGTGTGTGTGTGTGTGTGTGTGTGTGTGTGTGTGTGCATGGCATGTAGAAAGCAGTACATGATGTACTGTTACGTACATTAGCTTCATTCTCTGCCATTAGAGCAACACACTCCACAACTGAACAAAAAGGTTGGGAATTGAGCATTAAAGAAATAAGTTAAAGCCAGGCAGTGGTCACTCTGGAGGCAGAGGCAGGCAAATCACTGAGTTCAGGGCCAGTCTGGTCTACATAGTGAGTTCCAGAAGAACCAAAGATATATAAAGAAACTTCCCTTCTCTCCCCTCCCCCACATGTACACACACACACACACATTACCACCACCACCAACAACAACCAAAGTAAAAATCCACATTACAAAGGTGGCTAAGCAAGCTTCTCATGACTCAATCTCTTCAGAAGCTTGCTGTATGAGGAGCCCCAAAACACCAAATAACACTTGTCTATGAATCAAGCTCTAGATTCTCTTTTCTTAGTACCAAAATGTTCTGTATAGTTTGGAAGCAATAGCCCCCCCCCCCCCCTTCAACAGCATCATGGTCCAAGATCTTGAATTCTATGTTTGCTATCTAGAGCCCCTCCAATTTCCTTTTAGCTCTTGACATGATGTTGTCTGTTGGGAAAAAAAGGGCATCTCAACAAACCTCAGATTGACCCTCTGACGATTGGGAAGCAGGTAGTGGTGGTAAAATTCCACATCCCTTCTCAGTAAGGAGTGCAATGTCTGATGGAGACCTTGAGGAGAGTGGCCACCAAGTTCACTTGCACCTGGAGGCTAAGCAGGGCTTGGGATCAAGACTTCTAGACTGGCTTGCCTGAGACTTCAGTCACAACAAACTGAGCTCAGCAGCTCTATTTTCCAGAAATAAAGTCAGTCGAAGCTTCTCAGACAAAGGCAGAACTCACATATCCATCGCTCACTGTATGCACACTCAGTCCTCACAAGGCCTGGGTGCAGCCCTGGGTCAGGTTAACACATTTCCTGAAACCGTGCTCACTGGACCTCAAGGATCATTGTGAGCTAAGTACAGAAAGAACAGCAATCAAGGGACCCATGGCGTGAGTTGTCTGGACACACCTTTTGGCAAAGACTGTATAAAGGTGGGTGAAGTGAAGAGGATGCTGGACTCCAGGATGGGGAGTAGCAGAGGAAGGACCAACACCTGACCTCCTTGTCTCACGTCCAGGCTCTCTGTGCTTGGTTCTGACCCAGTGCATCCATTGGTCAATGCCAATGGTGGATAGTACCCATCAAGCTCTGGGGCTGGGGCGATACCCAGCATTAGCTTTCATATCTTAAGTGCCCCTTGCTGCCTGCTAGGAAGGGTTAGCAAAGAGAATCACGAAACTGTGAAGGGGTATTTTTAGCACTGACAGAGGAGGATAGAAAGCAGAGAAAGGCTCATTTCCCAACATCAGGAATGTACCCTCAGATCCATGTAAATGAGCCTCAAATCACATAAATGGATGATTAGTTGTACCTTATAAGACATTATTCGTATCTACCTGTGAAGGAGAGAGAGAGAAAGAACTTGTTCAAATCTGCACAAATAGGAGTCTTGGAAAGAGAAGAATAAATTTGCCCCATTAGCACAACACATTATCAACAGACACACAGAGTCCTTTATAATTGTCAAACTCTCTCTTTCCTCCCAATCACCAACAGCTAAAGCAGTGACAGAAAGAGCCATCTTGACCTTGTGGTGGCATCTCTATCCTTGGGCCTGCGTGGTCAAGACACAATACACAATGAAGGAACATGGGTCCTTTCTTCAGACAGCCTTCCAGGCTTGTAATCCTTGCAGGCTGGGAGAGCCAGGGCTCCTGTCCTAGAACTTTGTCCATCACCCTGTTCTTTGGAGTTCTAGAACTTAAGGAGTTATTTAAGATTCTGTCCATGGACCATATTACTGGGTTAGGAGACATTGCAAAACATTGAAACTGATAGTGACCTTGGAGACCATCCCATGCAATTTTTACATTTGATAGAAAAAATAATAATTGAAGCTTGGATTGCTAAAAAAAATACTTATTCAAATTCAGATGGCACATTAGTAATAAAAGTGAGATTGTATTCCAGGTCTTCTAATGTCTGATTCAATGTTGTCTCCAGCGTTTTTGTCTACTGACATGGAGTCGTAGAAGGTCATGTGGATAGACTGTCTTTGAAGGTGACTGCACTAAGTGAGGACAGATGCCTTTGGGTAGCCATCAGCTTAATCATGGCTGATGTTAGATGCAAGACTAAGACTGTTACCTAAAACAACCCAAAATACAGGTGAGAAGAGTCCTTGACAAGTCAGTTTGTAAGGGGCCCCTCCTGCCTGAGGAGCAGACTGGGGATTGAATGTGGATTGAATGCTGCTGTAGGAACACAGTGCGTGAACAGCACTATCTCCCCTCAATGCTTCAGAGCTCCGACCTTTCTGCTCTGCCAAGTGTGCAGAATGTCCCTGGCTGTTGCCTGCATGCCAATTGGGCTGAGCTAGCGGATGCTTTGCCTGGAAGCTAATACAAGTATTTAAAAAGTATTAATGAATGTTGTTAATTTATATCATTGTCACGTGGCTGCTCTGTGGGGAACTTAGAATCAAATGGAAGAAATGGAAGATGAAGTGAGCAATGTCAGGCAGGAGAGAGGCTTCACCTGAGGAAACGGGGGTATTTCCCCACAGTCTAGAAAGGCCCCAGGGCAGCTTTTTCTAATTCTGGAACCCATCTAAACCATTCTGGAGAGGCTCTGCTCTGATGTCTAACCTGCCTTGTCTTCAAGGACCCTTTGGATTCTAGCTAGGTGTCCATCATCCGCTTCTTTGGCTGTACACCCTTCAGGTGTCCGTTTCTTATCTCTCTCAACAGAGAAGTGTGTAGCTGATGGACCCTGGCTTTCAGAGGGCAATTGCACACAGGTGAATTGTCTTGACCCTGTGAAGTCATGCATCTGAGGACCCACTGGTCCCTTAGGACAAATTACTGCCTCTGTCTTCATTGAAAACTGAGGGCTCAGCTAGCATCTCTAGCAATAAAGACAAATGAAGTCCGGGGCCTGATGACATACTATTCAACAAGGGATTGGTACTGTGTTCACCTGTCTGTCATCTAGACCAGCACACATTTTTACTAATTTCACAGAGAAGAACAGTGCCCACTTGGTCTATCCCAGGCAAACAGTATACAATAGTAACAAAGGCAACATGAGTCATTATATACTGCTAGACCATGAAGACATGTCCTAAGAGGTACATAACTGTGAACTTCAGAGTGTATGTGTACTGGACACAGACTTGAAGTGCCATACAGTAAAGCAAAGGTTTAAGAGGCTGGTGCTGGCAGACACAGCTGGCTACTTATAAGCAAAAAAATGTAAAAATATGAGGTATGCACTCCAAATTAACAACAGAAGTTTAGTACAGTAACAACACAAATTGGCAACCACTATCTGTCATTATGAAATATTACATAGTGTATATAATTGTGTGTATTATACTTTCATGCCACTGACATTATCATATAAACAAAACTTCACATTACACATGAATAATGCCTTGTATTATCACTAAGACACTGAACATCATTCTACTCTAGTCATGTGGGATTACCATCATGGAAAGGAGCCCTTGTTGGCAAAAAAATGACATTAGGTGGGTTAAGATTAAGTTAAACTGCAGCAGGGAAAAGTCAGGACACATAGAAGTAAGGAACCCAGGGGCATGGCACCCACACACTTCTCTGCTATTATAAATTATTGAAGACATTCTGTTCTGCCTGGACCTTGGCTGATTCTGATTCTGGACTCTATTGGGGGTCAAGAAGCCACTTTCACTGAGTGAGTGCCACAGGCCTCTTTGTGGTCCAAAATTATTCTGTTCTACCAAGATGCCATTTTTCTTGAAGAATCTAGACCTTGGTGAAATGTGGGGCCTGCTTAGACTGGAAAAGGATCAAGTTTAGCTTTCTTAATATGTGTGCAGATGAAAGACAGTGTTTCTCCAATGCGATGGTGAACTTTTTTAATTCTCTGCCTGTTTTCTTGCTGTTCAGAATTATCTGGGCTTTTTATGTGCTGTAGCTATAACTACTGGTTCAGGGTATAATTAATGGTAATAATAAGAAGAAAACCTATAAAATAAATAGCAGATTTGAAATATCCTTACACTTTGTCAGTACCTTAGCTATTTCAGCTCTGCTGTTTTAGACTGATTATTTTTCTTTTCAACTGTACACTGTTTGGGACTGAACTGTTGTTTGTGTGGTTTATTTTTTTGTTAATATCTGAATGCTATGTAGTCTTGCTATGTGACTCAGGCTGGACTCGAACTCTATGTAGAGCATACTAGCCTCAAATTTGCACCTATGACACTCCATCTTGACTCTTCCTCCAACTTGCTCATGTGTTATCATGCTCAACTTCGTGGTTGCATTTTAAGTATACAACTGTGCTCAGTAGATCTCTCTCTCTCTCTCTCTCTCTCTCTCTCTCTCTCTCTCTCTCTCTCTCCTCTCTTAATCCCCCCTCTCCCCCCACCTCTCCTGTTTCCTCTTCCTGGCACATGTTCCATAATCCATTGGAATGTGCCACATCCTCACAAGCACACTGGTTGTGTCACCCAACCAGGATGACACTCAATAGGGCAATAACATCATCTAGGTTCTAAAAATGCTGCACCCTAAGTATATAAGTACACCTTACTTAGTCTGTGTAATGTTGCTTGTATGTATGTTTTCCGGGCTGACCAATTTGCTATTAATTAACAACAGATATATTCTTCCTTGAGCGTGTTCTCAGCATTTCTATCTGTTTGTAGTTCTTTGGATAGGGCTGTGGCCTCCTGGACTTTACTCTGCCCATGTTTGCATTCTATTGTTCCTACCCTTGTTCAGCTCATGTTTAAGTGGACTGTACTTATGTATTTAGAAACATACACAGAAAGAGAGATGCACCTATGTGTATGTATGTGTGTGTGTGCGTGACAACAATTAATGCAGAAAGAGACCATGAATTTGCAAAAGATCAAGGTGGAGTGTGTGAAAAAGTTTGGAAGGCAAGAAAGAGAAGAGGGAAATCCCATAATTATATTATAATCTCAATAAATAAATATGTTTTATAAAGAGCGGTATCCTAACTCTTCCTACGTATACTGAGCTCTGATTAAAAAAGAGAACATAATCCAGCTCAGTTAATAGGCATCTTCTTGGGCTTTGGAGAGATCCTATTCTCTAGCTGCTGGAGGCTGACAGACAGTAATGGATACTTTAAGCCCCTTTCTGATTGTCAGTACCTTGTACCACAGCAAAGACCTTCCCATCCATGCCTGCAATAAAACTTCCTGTGTCAAATTCATGACATTGCTTTTCAGAGACATCAACAGTGGACAGATCTGAGCACACTAAGATATGCCCAGACTGGTACTCCAAGGCCATGAGTGACATCTCAGAAGTGGAATGCTCATGAACACAACCGGTGCATGGAAAGCAAAGGCATTGAGTCCCATCTTTGACCCCCGATTCTCATCCCTGTTTACTCTTTAGAGTACCCTTGGAACTTTGAGAAGGAGCCTATGTCTGGGATCTACTCTAAACAATCAACCTGCATGCTCTAGCACAAAAGGCCATTTTCAAATTGTTCCTTGACCAAGGCTGATAAGGAGACAATGAGAAAACCATAAAATCTAATTACTTCCTCCTGGACCTGCTGTGAGGCCCTGGATACCTCCTTCGCCTACTCCACATGCCAGACAGAATCTTTACTTCTTAGACATTAATCCTGGATGAGCCACTTGACTCATTTTCTCTTCCTGTGGTCCTGTTTCCCCAATCAGAACTTGGGAAGAGGAGGTTTTAGAGAACCACTGACTAGCAGCTGCAGGATTTGTATTGACATGCTCCTCCCCCTGCTGGAGCTCAGCTACCTTTCACAGGAGCACACTGACCTTGTCATCATCCAGCTTGCTGTCACCCTCAGGGAAGGCAGCCAGCTAGAACACCCTTCTGGATGGGGCAGGTGCTGGCAGCTACAGCCTGACAAAGGTTTTGAGCCTAAGACAAAGCACATTTTGTCAAGTGCCAGCAAGCGAGTCGTTGACCCAAGGACTCAGTCTCCCAACCAAAATTACTTTAGTACAATTCAATTGCTTGTATTAATTAAGAGAGAAGGAAATAGTGGGTTTGGTGTACTTTCCATTAACTTTAGTGAGGGAACGGCCTATCTGGGAGCCTGGAGCAGTCAAGGAAGCACCACAGTCCACATCCTATATCTAATTAAGGAGGAGCCTAGGCTTGTTTACTGCTAGTAGCCTTCTAAGGGAAGGTAAGGGGTGGGGAAAGTCTAGTGGTGTGGAGAAGACTGGGCAGCAAATAAGACTTCTGTCTATAGGGAACAACCTGAACACATGTTGTATGTTTAGTACGGGGCAAATGCCATGAGCTAGTCAAGAAATGGAACATGTCATTTCTGTAGGTGATTTAGATAATAAACAACTACTATATTGAAGGAAAAAGGAATAGTTCAAAACCCAGGTTACCTGAGGTCATCTGAATTTCCAATGTTATGACCCAAACTCGGTCCAAATTCACTCCTTTTATCAATGTTTTTTGAACATCAGAAGAAGGGAGCTCTTGAGGCTAGAGAGGTATCTCAGAGGTTAAGAGCATGGCAGCTATTTCAGGGGTCCTGGGCTCTATTCCTAGTCCTATGTCACTCCACATCCAGGGGATCTGACACTCTCTTCTGCCCCCCAAGGGCACTGCATGCCAGTGGTTCACAGATATGCTTGCAAACAAAATGTTCAACAAATAAGTCTTTCAAGAAAAGTTTAGAAAGAAGTCATCTCGTGTTAGGAAGTGTGTGGCTGAGAGTGTTCTGAGAGATCTCTAGGAAAGAGAAAGAGATGCCATTTGCTCCATCAAATTCATAGAAGGCATCATTTCTATCTTCTATTCATACTCTGTCTTACTCTTGAGAAAAGGGTAGCTAAGCACTTGTTAATTGCTTAGACATCATTGACTTAGGTAAGGAGATATACATCTGTGGTATAAAAATAAGGATTACCTGCCTTCTGGTGGTGGTACACACTTTTAATTCCACTTGGGAGGCAGAAGCAGGCAGATCTCTGAGTTTGAATCCAGCGTGATCTACAGAGTGAATTCCAGGACAGACAGGGATACACAGAGAAAATCTGTCTTGAAAAGGAAAATTTTTAAAAAAGGAAAGAAAGAAGAAAGAGAGGGAGAGAGGGAGGGAGGGAGGGAGAGAGAGAGAGTGCTTACTTCTTTCCTGACTCACCTCTGTAGGAACTTGCTTTTTATAAATCTAGACTTTTGGTCACTCTAGTGCTCAGGCTCAGTTTTATGCCAGTGCTTGGGTACCAAGTCATGTATCCCTACTGTGCTATTCTAGCTGTCTTCAGCCCACAATGGGAGTGTTAAGGATTCCGGTCTTATTTTAATAAACTGTTATCTCATTTGTGTGTGTGTGTGTGTGTGTGTGTGTGTGTGTGTGTGTGTGTGTGTGTGAGAGAGAGAGAGAGAGAGAGAGAGAGAGAGAGAGAGAGAGAGAGAGAGAGAGAGAGAGAGAATGTTTTATTGACACAAATATTTCAGGGAAAGAATATACAATGGCAGGATTTGGGCACTAGATTACATAAACATCTGATGGTCTGTGCCACACTGCATTCACCTCACAGCAAGAAGCTGTGAATGTGTTTCTTCGGATGTCTTATCTTGTTCCAGAAGTCCACTGCAGGAGTTCCAAGCATGAGATATGTCAGCTAATGCATGCTGCCTTATAAACAAATTATACTCCAAATGTAAAGGAGTGTTTGTTCTTTGATAGCTTGACTTGCCGCCAACCTTCAATGAGAAGCCAAAAGTCTGTTTGCCTTGGTGTTTAAGAAGCCTTACTGTAAGGTGATAGATAGATCAAAAGTCTTCACTTTTGTATGTATGTGTTCATGATCCCAATTTTCCAAATTCAATACACCTAGGCATCATCAGTAAGAGCTCCTGACACTATGCCTCATGGACACTTCTCACGTGAAAAAGGGTATTTCTGTGGAGTCCACTGTCTCCTACCACTACTGTCTGTGTCCTGCCTCTTGTTTCCCCTAGCCTCTTCTTCCTGAAAACTCTCCACCCCAGGCCTTTCCCTTCCCACTGTGTCTCTGGATACTCCAGTTCCCTCTGTGATTACCTCTGTCACTGGTTTCTCCAAGGCTTTCACCCTCTGGGCATGTTCCTCGGTGTCACCTCATGACAGGTCTCATGGCAAAGCCGTGACAGGTGCTGGTGTTTAACTTTACAGAGCAGTTTCGGTAGATAGACCTGCTGCTGTAAATAGCATGTGTAAAAGGATGGCAGGGACAGGCACACCTGAGGTGACTTAATCATTTCCATAGCAGAGCTGGGCTAGACTTGCCTCAAGAAGATGGTGACTTTGATGTTGTGCACAGTCTAGTCAAGAGAGAGAGGCAAGGACACATTCTAAAACTGTCCCCAGGGGTTTTCAGAGAGAAGAGATAAGATTCTGTCCTGAACAATAATCTCAAAACACGGAGGGTTGAAGTCTTTGACCTGTCTTCCTTCCTACTGTGCCCTGAGGAGTCTTCTGGAGAAGCAGAAGGGGAGATGGGTGGAAGACAGATGGCCTACATTCAGCAGGCTGGGGTCCAGATAGAAGGGAGCAGAAACAGGTCAGGGGGCCTCTGGGTGTCTCCTTGGACTTCCTGTCTCATCTATTTATGCCCTAATACTTACATTACTTCCAGCTGGGAGATATCTTCCTGCCCTCCTAGACCTTCTGTGAGAGATCTGGAAATAGCAAGGATCTAAAATACCAAGTTAAAGATAGAGCAAAGTACAATCTGCTTGAAGTTTTAGGCTTCTGAAATTATTCTTGTTCTCTATATTGTGGATGCCACCCTGCTCCCACTCATACACACACAAAGTGTCCAACGCAGCTCCTGAATTATGATAGGCTTGAGGTAAATTCCTATTGGTGTTTGTGAGGACAGCAAGCCGGCCAAGCGTTCTTCTTCTGACGTAGTTTCTGTCTACATCTTGATTCCAAAGATAGAAGTGTGTCTGGTAATAACTTGAGCCTGTGTCCATAGAACCCTCTCTTGCCCACTCCACCCCAAGCACACATCCTGGTTCAGAAGAGGTGGCCTCTCACATCTTAGAAGGGCCTAATTAGTAGTTATGTGGGTGTCTGCCTTCTTAGAATAATGAGTTGAATTATCATTTTTGAAATACTCCATCCTTCCAAAGAAATACCCCTGTCTTTAAAAACTTTTAATGGGAGTGCCTGAAGGTGTAAGGCAGATTTATAATGCCGCTGGTCTTCGGCTTGAGATAGAGCATCACACATCAAGAACACTTGGGGAACTATCCTAAACACCTGCTTTCATGTCTTTTGTCAGAGACAGTATCAGAGTCAGATAGCTTTCTTTAACAGAAACCCCTTCAAATATGTCTTCACAGTTCTGAGGATCCCCAGCAGTTTGCATGTCCCAGCTCTGTGTCTCTTACCTTCCCATTTTAGCACATCTTTCCATTTTCCCATTATCCAACCTTGTTCTTTCTGCCTCTTCTCTGAAGTAGAGTCAGAAGTTAACCATCAGTTAGAAAGTGCCAACAAAGCTGTTGGCATCTAGAAATCTTAACTAGTTGTGTTTTAAAAATCACATTCAACATTTACAGTAGTTAGGGCCACCTAGATCACCTTCACCAGGCCTCCTCCTCGAATTCATCAAAGAAGCTTGTTTGTGGAGATGTGTGCTTTCTATCAAGTCATGGAGTGTCAGTGGGAAGCACAGTTTCAGGGGTTTTGGCCTCAGGCTTGGTGCGTCCTCTGAGATCCTGAGGTACTTGCACTTTCAGAGATGCAGTGCAGTCAGATCTCAGCAGGAGGGGCACTCGGTGCATCTTACTGACCTGCTGACACTTCACAGACTGAGCTGGATTCACACCATGACAGACACCTGAGATTTTAGAATATGGTGAGATAAGGTATTTTCTGTGCTTCATGGGCTGAGGGAACTGAAGGTTGTTTTGCTGTGACCTTATGGCAAGGTACTGCATCATGGTAGAAACATAATTCAGAACAATACCACTCATTTCTTAGCCATAAGAGGAAAAGGGGAAGGCCACAGTCCCCTATCACCTCCAAGGCCACACCTCATCCTTCTAAAACCCACCATTAGATCCCATCTTTTAAAATGCTACCTCCCAATGGCTTCTGGTTTTCACTAGGACTCTGACATAGGAGCTTTCAGGCAACATTTAAGATCCAAACTACAGCATAGACATAGTCAGTCACAAGCCTGTGATTATCTGGGACAGCAGGAGCCTTGGAGGTGGCCTGATGTCATGATTGCTGGAGGGTGGTTTTCAGACCAGTAGCATAGTTGCATTTGGGCACTGGTGAGCAATTCAGAATTCTTGGAACCCACTCCAAAGACCTGAATAAAAATTTTATTTTTTAAGTCTCTGAGGAATTTATATGGGAATTAAAATCTGAGAATCACTTTCTCTCTAGTACAAGCCTGACAGAATCTGTTTTCTCATCTTTTGAGGTGGTATGATCATAAGGATCCCCATACTGCATGGATTGCACCTTTTCTTTCTTGCTTCTGTGCTGTTTTGTATCCATCCCATGAAAACAGCATTGAAGACAATGAAAACCAAGCCTTACACTCCAGTGGGCGTTCAGGACCCCCTCCTCCGCAGAGTGCCCTGCTTGTCTTGTTCACACAGAGGTGTGTGACCTTGATGTCATGTGACACTGTCCTTTAGTCTGCACATCAGTCCTTCTGAGTTGACTGGCACTCTTGAGTCTGACCAGAGCTTTTGTGGTCATCTTCCCAGTGTCTACCCTGAGCTGGGGCTTTCTTATTTTCCTCACAGAAGAAAACACTGGCCTTGTTTGAGGCTCCTGCCAGGCCCATTGTAGGTAGCTCATCTGTTTTGTTAAATGCCCCATGGGTTAATTACATGGTGGCAAGTGTTCTGTAGAATATTCTTTAAAGAATAATATAGGCTCTTACCGAAGATAGCCAAATTTCCCATTCTTTCATATTTATTCATTGCCAAAGTGAGACTGGAGACTGAAGGTTTAGTAGAATATGCTTGATCCTATTTTTGTTTCATTCTTTACAAAATCTCCCAAGGGTCAGTCAACAGTTTCAATAGAGGAAATATGATCCGTCTTTGCTAAACTCTCAAACTAAGTGAAATCAGAATTCTGCAGATTAAGGAGGAACAAAAGAGAAGGTGTATATGTCTCCTTACTGAGCCTTGGGGAGTTGGGCCATGAACCCGTCTGAATAATTGGGAGGTAGAGGATTTGGACCAGCCACACCCACCAACCTCATGCTTCCTACCATTTTTTTTTTTTTTTTTTTTTTTAGCTGTTCTCAGATAGACTTCTTGTGTTTGGGGACCAATTTCAGAGCAATACTATTGAAAATCAGTACAGGGTGCTAAGTTAGGAGTGTACCAAGTACTGTTCCAGATGCTCAGGGGGCTCTTCCTGCTATACTTATTGCATAATCTCCACTCTTGTTTAGCTGGATTTGCTAGCCACTCTAACTCATGCCTGTGAGGTTGCCCTCAGGTCTGTTAGCCAATGCAATATTTCCTCACAATCACAAGGAATAGAACTCTCAGAGGTGCTGGCTTGGGGTGACTCAAATAATTTCCATAGAGAAGGGTACTGGAAATACGTTCTTCTAAGACATCATACTTTCCAGGGATGACTTTAAGAAGTGGCATCTTGAGATTAATATTATATTCTAGCTGGAGAACAGAGTTAAGGAAGACAGTAAGAATAAAGCAAGATACATGGGCAACATTAGCCTAAAAGATCCCTGAATCCTAGACCTGGAGCAGGTAGGGTGCTGCAAAATCACCAGACTCCAAAAGGCCCCCTCCAGTGCTCCCATAGATATAACACTTTCCTACACCATAGCCAGGGTGGACATAGATTTGGTTAAGCAAGCACACTTGTAGGTATACTTGTAGGGTGAAGAAAGTTATGACTCTATTTCTTGAGCTTTTCTTGTCTGGCCGAAATCTCAGGATAAGGCAGCAAATCTGTGAGAAAGGAGCATGATTCTGCCTTTTGACCTTCTCACTGCTTAAGTTTTCAGGGGAGCATAGTCTTTCAACAGAACTCAGAGAAATAGAGCTTACTCCCTTTGCAATGAACAAGGGGTACAAGATAACTAATAAAGAGAAGTGTCCAGGATGAATAAGTAAGGCAGACAATAACAAATTAAAGTGAAGCAATTCTTTCAACCTTCCAATATTTTGGACATCAAATTGCTGACTTTATAAGTGTGTATAAGTGAGTCTTTCAGGATGGCCCACAAAAATCAGGTATAGAAACTTTGGAGTGTTTTAGCAACTACAGGTCCATTGCTCACTATGTTTCATTTTGACACGTTTTCAAGCATTTTCTACATCTACACAAAATAACTCATTCACCAATTCCCTAGTCTACTCCTCTATAGTTTAAATTTTTAAATTTTAAAGTGACAACTAAAATTGTATTTATTTATCATACATAGCTTTATATTTTAATATATGTATGATATATATCATACGTATACATTGTGGAATGGCTCAATTGAGCTGGTTATTTATTGTCTGTCTCAAGTTGAAAGTGAACCAGCAACTTTAGATTTATTTTTATTAAAATGTGAAATACACTACATTTATCTTTTACTACAAGGAATTAGTTAGCTCATATTTTATATGGAAGGGCATTTCTATACAATGAAAAAAATAATATTGTTTATAAAAACCTAAAGTTACCTGCAGTGTTTAATTATATTATCGATCATGACATATCTGTTTAAGCTGTCAAGCTTTATTAATGCAATGGGGTATTTATAATGCACTTTCTTAATTAACTTTTATAATAATCATTGAAGAACAATATTGATAGTCCATTATTATCAAATGCTCTAAAAAAGTGAATGTGATTTGCCTGTAAATACACTTCTTCAAGACTCCATCAGAGACCGTCTTACTTTGTAGCACCCTATCTCTTTGTTGAATGTTCAACCTCACTCTCTGACGTTGCATCCTTCCTTTACACTCTCAGATAGGGTGGTGTTTCTGTCCCTAGAATAACAATTCTTCGCTGTTTTCTGCCCCATCTCTCTGTTCCCAGAAGGCCAGGGCTTTGTGAGTGAGGATGAATACCTGGAAATCTCTGACATCAAGCGTGACCAGTCTGGGGAGTATGAATGCAGCGCCTTGAATGATGTTGCTGCGCCTGATGTGCGGAAAGTAAAGATCACTGTAAACTGTGAGTTTATCTGTCATGAAATTCCGGAGAGAAAGGGTCAAGGATTAAACCAACAATCTAGGAGTGATGGTGCCCTTGCCTCAAAGCCCCATACTCAAGGGCCTACCAAGAGGAAGGACAGTGTTTTATCAAATTACTCTGCTCCTCAACACTTGTGCTGTCATTTACTGATGGAGTCTTCCTGGGGCTCTCAGAGCTCTCAGAGAGTAAGGACCATGGTTAACTCAGAATTGAGTTGAAGGCCTGAGAAGTTAATACAGTATCTTCATATTTAGATGTAACATCTTCCTAAAATAAGTGGCTATTTTACTAAGAGGAGAGATGTCACCAGTGGATAGATATGTCTTATTCCCCGAAGTCACTTTTTTTGGCTTGCTTTTGTTTCCGCAGACCCTCCCTATATCTCAAAAGCCAAGAATACTGGTGTTTCAGTTGGTCAGAAGGGCATCTTGAGCTGCGAAGCCTCTGCTGTCCCTATGGCTGAATTCCAGTGGTTCAAAGAAGATACCAGGTATATTAAATGAACTGGGGCAACTCTGAAGCAGAGCCAATTGATCATGCATCCCCAAGAAGGACAGTAATATAGTCCAGGGGAAAAATAAAGCAAGATAAAAATATGTTGCAACCTCCTTTGTAACAACGTTTCCTTTTAGAATCAGAAGAGGGAAGGAAAAAAAAAATCTGAAGGATCTGGGAAGTCAACACAATGAGCTGGCCTCGTTTTAGAATCTTGGATTAGTATGGACATGGTAGCCTCCACTGAGATGTCTTTTGAGTATGATTCTTTTTCCTCCTGATAAGGACATGGCACCTAAAGCTTGTATTGATGGACTGGGCTAGTCAGAAGAAAAGCCATTTGAATAAGATTTCACTGCAGTAATTATAGGACTCACTTCTGCCTTTAAATACCTGCTGTGCCCCTTGATGGCGGGCCCAGATGAATAATGCTCTTTCCCACTGCAGGTTAGCCACTGGCCTGGATGGAGTGAGGATTGACAACAAAGGCCGCATATCCACTTTGACTTTCTTCAATGTCTCAGAAAAGGATTATGGGAACTATACCTGTGTGGCCACAAATAAGCTTGGGAACACCAATGCCAGCATCACACTGTATGGTGAGTGCAGGAAGCCTGGATCTGGTGGGTGTGGCCATGTGAGGAAGCTCCAAGAGTTTGGGAGGATGATAGGCACAGTCTGCTCGGCCTGTTTCCATCCATACTGTTCAATGCACCACCCTTAGCAGAAAGTACTCCTCTCTACCATTCCTCTGGCATGCCATGCAGTCACGTTTCCAAGATAATTTATTCTGGCCAGGTTTGCTCCTTTCAAAAGCAGTAAAGCAAATTCTGAATCAGCTGTGATTGTGGATTCCGCGTGAGACCCAGAACCATGGGGCAGTTCAACAGTTGTGTCACCTGAAGGCACATGAGAGGACAGAAATTAGTGGGAACAAATGTGGAGCAACTGTAAGATGTGATAATGTCCATACTAGGAGTCTGTGCTCCTGGGATCACAGTTGGAGTTTTAAGCCAAGTCCACACTTATCATCCTGACTCTTGTGTGGGCCACCAGGTCATCTTCACATACTGGCTAATAACTGGGGAACAGAAGCCTGAGTCCTCAACAAGAGGACCTTTTATTCCCCCCAAAGCTCAGGCTTTCCACCGAGGTCAGTTTTTTCTTGTCAATGGAGATGCCTGGGGGGGGCGGGGGGCGCATAACTAGCTACTCCTTCTTCACTCCATCTTCTCATACTGTTGTGTCCATATTCCCATGCAACATGTCATTCCATAGACCAGAGTCATCTTATGGTAGTATTTCCTATGTGTGTGCATATGTTTATTTGCCGAGGGAAGCATCTGATGAACAGAGTACAGATAGACTCATTTTTCCATGTGCACCTCAGATGTAACAAGCTTGACATGTACTGAACTTTGTCCACCAACCATCTGAAATGTGTGATCTATGTCTTTTGTTTTCTCTCTGCATTGTGTGTGCATTGTGCTGTGTGTGTCTTAGAAATAAGCCCCTCATCAGCAGTGGCAGGTGGGTACAGCATGCTCCTTCCTTCCTCTGCCTGCCTGAATGCCTATGCTCTTATATTTTAGGCCTACTTCAAAAATTGGCTTGCCTGTTCCCTTCCCTAATATTTTCTCTATAGTATGCTTCAAAGGGGTGTGGCTTGACTGTTTCTGTAGCAAGCATGTAGAATGTGATGGCTTTTGTGGAAATGTAGGCAATTTGATTAGGAAGCTTAGAAGAAGTGAATTCACCCAACCACACTCTGCCACTCCATAATAAACATCTAGTGGGCCATCACTAACAAAGATGAGCCCTCTGTGTCTACCCAGAGGCCTGTTGACAGAAACACAGTCCAAAGACCAAGTGAATTATTATATGACTGTCTCTAAGACAAGCTCCCCTCCTCTGCATGGTTTTATTTATTTTTTTCTCATTTACCAAGACAAAGAAGAATTCTGACACAGTACTAAAATTCTTCTTTTAAAATGGAAGTTATCAGGCCTATTTTTCATGGTGGAAATGTCTTATTTACTATATATTTTTTAGTTGATCAGAGTCATGTCAGGGCTGGTCAGAACGAGTTATAACTTACATTTTACAGATTAATAAAAGAAGGACCAAGGAATTTAGGTAATGCCAAAATACACACAGGGAAGGGTAAGTGTTACATGAGACCCAGACACAGACTCTTTCTCAAGTGCCATAGTATTACCCAGAGAGGAATCTAATGAGGCAGAGATACTTTCACCCCCACACTCAAACATTTGGAAGGCAATATAGATGGTCCTCAGCTCTACATCCAAAAGTGAAACCTGCAGATCTACTTGTCTAAGGCATGTCAATCTCAGTCTTATGAAAAATTGTAGATCCAGGGCTATGAAAGACATACCCTGCCAAACCTCGAGGTTCACAAATGGTTGTTCCTTAGTCATGATAACACTATAGGAAAAGGGTCAAGATTAGAGTGTCATCCAGACTCTGACCTTCATTTGCTCCTTTGGATAAGAAAGTTTCAGGAGAAGAGAATATGGCCACTATAAGAACCTAGAAATGATGACCAGGTGGCTTGAGTGTTTGAGTTCTTGGCTGTCAACAGGGAATGAGTTGTGTCATTTAGAAATAGCAGTATGTCCCCGCAAAGCCTGTCTTCTGAGCTCCAATTGGAATAAATATAGAAAGATAAAATCATAAAGAAGAGAAAGGAGAAGAAAGCCATCTAGCTGACTCATGCATCATCTTCTTTTAGGGGAACACTGATGCTAGATAGGGCCTCCACCTTTATGACATCACTTAACCTAAGTTCCTTCCTATAGATTCCATACCAAAATATACTCATGCTCATGGATAGACATTTAACATGATAATTTTAGGGGGTAGAATTCAGTTCATAACACAGACATAGATTCACAACTTGAATCAGCCACATGTCAGTCAAACTCCTTCTTTTTTCCTCAACTAGGCTGTTGGAATTTTTGTACCTGCCTCAAAAGGCTGATGAGTGAATTAAATAAAAGTATCTATAAATAAAAGATAAAAGATGTGACTTTGAAAACACCCAAAGATGGACGGCCTCAGATTAATGAGCTGAAATAGGAAATGTAAATTGTTAGTAGGGCAAAGTTCATCAAATAACTATAACTCAACCTTTTCTGTGGATACCAGATGCAATGATTCCCCCCCCCCTCCTGTTTCTAACAACACTTATTGTTAATTGGTTCATCTTATCACTCTTTCTATTCAGATACCTGCCAGGATTATTAGCCAGAAAGGCATCTGCTTTTGTTTCCTCTACCCTTTAACTATAGCACTTTCCAAGCCCATAGGCCACCTGGTCTCATTCTCCTAATTGGAGGCACTTCCAGCCTTCATTCTTGAAGGAAGACTTGCCTAGACTCTACAAAGATCAGTATACAGTCATATCTTGATTTGCCCATTGTATTCACACAGTATTCATTCAACAAATATGCATTTAGTACCTGAGTCAGTTTGGTACAATGTATTGTTATGAGAGATAAGCGCATAATCCTGACACAACAGGTAGATTCCCTGACTCTATAGCCTTTACCTTCAAGTTGTGATTTTTCCATCAAGTTGTTTTGTTTGATACAAGTCTTTTCCCCCTCACAGTATCTTAATTGAGATTCATACATAGTAACTGCTCAAGATAATTTTGTTGCTAATGAAGATATGACAGTAAGCCAAGATCAAAAGGCCATATTAAGGAAGCTGAAAGTTCATCTCTCAAGAACTGAGATGTGCTAAGCTGAGTTAGGGACATGTTCCAGAGGGTCTTAGTGTACAGCCTGTGTTGTTCCTTAGCTGACTGGCTTAGGAAAGTTCCCTCAGTGAGCTTGGGGTTTTTACTCATGATGACCCTTTGGGTAAGATGTCCTCTGTGCTCTCCACAAAGGCTCACTCTGATGCTAAGACTGATGGACATAGATTCAGTTGTAAAAAAGTAAAGTGTCAAGTTGGCTCACCCTTTCTGTTGACCCTCAGTGTTCCTACCCTCATAAGTATTCTCAAGTGGCTCCAGGGTCATTATGAGGAGTGAGCATAGGGGTCTCTGGCTTCTCCCTGCATATGCTCCAAGGCCCACATCAGGATTTGCAGGCTTTACTCCCACGAGCCCTGTTTACCTCTGTATTTCAGGGTCTCTTTCTTTCATAACACTGAGCTTCTTCTCATTCCAGACCCTCCCCACTCTTCCACCCCCACCTTCCAAACTTGCTTCTGAGTCCTATGATCACAGGGAAATGACTTCCTTCTTACCTTTCCATCTCCTCTGCTCCAGACAGTCTCAAGGGTGGGCAACAGTGAGAGCTGAGGGGTCACCCACACCTTCAAGTATCATAGGAGCTGCATTTCTAAACCTGCATTAGACTCTCTTGAGGAGTCTTAAAAATGCAAATTTATGAGCCTTAATCTGGAACCACTTAATCAACGTCTTGATGAATGGCCCTGGGAATGTGACTTGTAAGCAAGTTATTTAGAGAATCTTAGGCCCATGGCAGAGTGGTAGCCACAGAATGAAACTTACTTAAGAATCTGTACTTTTAAGGCTGAACTATAACCTACTTATTCCCTGCATCCCTAACAGAAACAGCTACTATTTCTTCCTCCCTTAGATCCCCTCCAATTCAGCCTGTGCATTACTTTCAGACTATACCCTCCTACTATAACCCTCACTCCATATTTCCTTCTTCTATTAACCAAGGAGCCTTGGCCAAAAGACTTAACCCTGCCCCCTCGCCATGTTCATACATTACAGAATGCATCTAACCAGGGTGGTCATCATCTTCCCACTGTTTTCCTTCATTTAGTAGTCCCTCCCAACTGGCTTGTCACACACCCCAAAGAAACGTCATCATTTCAGTGGCTGAAAATTCTTTCCTGACAGAGAAGCATGCCACTGAGGCTGTGTGCATTTTGGAATCACCCTGCCCTACAGCCTGTCTGATTGCCGCCACTCCCATCCCCCTACCCTGGGTACTCACCAGGCTGGTCCCTGTGTGCCCCAGTATCCATCAGCTAAACCATTGACCAGGATGTTTCTCTCAATGTGTTGGTCCATTAGTTCATCTAGTCAACAAATGTTTTATTAATGCCTACTGTGTGCTGATAATTATAGCAAGGATGAGGAATGAATAAGACCGAGCTTCTGACATTGTATAAACGATTTCATTATAATAAAATAAGAGTTCCACATTCAAGAAATAGAAAAGCCCCAAGTGTCAGTAGCACATGGCTTTAAGAACCTAACAATCCATTGCCATGAAGTTATTATTATTTCCATTTCATAGAAGAGCCTAGAGCTCAGAGAATGTAAATGGCATGACACAAGTCCTGGGGTAGATATTCTACCACACAAGTATCAACACCAGACTTAATCCTGTGTTTCTTTCTGCTTTATGTCTTCTATCTCTCCTGTATGTTGGAGGTCACAGGTACAAGCTTTTATCCTCTTTTCTGCTTGGTAAAGACACGCTTATCCTCCAAATGTGTGCTCTTTGGTAGCCCTTTGGAGAGCATTTCTGAGCATCGCCGAAGAAGCAATCCTTCATCCTTAGGTTCCTGTAATGGCATGCCCGTAGGCTTGTCTTCTGTTTGTATTTGTTTCTGCACTTAGAGGATGTAGCACCGTGTCTTGCAATGGTCGTTGCCCAGCAAATGTTTGTCGAATTAGTAAATAAATCTTCCAGTCAATGGGGGCATCAGTTATAGCCTCTACCCATTTAAAACCCTTTGCCAACCAAAGGGCAGTAGCTAGAGCCTCTGAAGGACACTTGATTCTCTTACTGCAGGGAAACCCACACCACTGTTTTTCTGATTTTCCCTTGCATTGCTGCCACCCACGTGGCCATTTCCTATTCTGAAATGTAGCCCCCACCCACTCCCTTTCCTTCTGAAGGAGACTGCATCAAACATTCCAGTTTACTCTTTGGAAAGACATCTTTGCAAACATATCAAAAGCTGCACATTTCTGCCCATTTCCTGCTGATAATGTATATGATTTTTTTTTTTTTTTAAATCTGCAGCTTAAATCCAGGTGGGAAGGATGAGTCAGGGAGAAATACCATTACTTTTGGCTGATGACAGCAGCATAATTACTTATATTTTTCCCAACCTGCAAAATGTCAACATATTAGGGGGGAAAAATGCAGACATTTCACATTTCATTCCTAAAGAGGTTCCTTGTCACTGGCTGGCACCCCACCCCCTTTCTGTGAATCATTGACATCTGGCTATTAGTCTAAGCATTTAGAATTTAACACTGAACACCCCGGGTGTGCTGATGTCAGCATAGGCACACAGTTTAGCCAGAAGTCTTCTCTCTCTCTCTCTCTCTCTCTCTCTCTCTCTCTCTCTCTCTCTCTCTCTCTCTCTCTTTCAGGTTTGTGATGAGCTTACAGATCTGAGTTAATTTCTGACACCATCTTGCTAAGATGTTGTCTTTTGTGGTGAGGACAGAATAGGGTGTGAATAGAGAACCAAACATGGCTGCTGGTTATCTGCCCTCCATAGTTCATTGCAAAACCTGGTTAATCTCACTTGTAAAACAACATGGTGCCACGTTTTCCACTGTAATTAAAGACAATGGAGAGAAAGTTCTTTGAAGAGAAATGTGCCTTCATCAGCCAGCACTGCTGAAAATAGGTTGAATGTTTCACCAACAAGTGCAGCACACACATCCTGTAATTAGATTTTCCTACTCCTCTTTTAATCACCACGAACATCATTATCCTTTTGGTTCCTCATTAGGAAGGTCGTGCGGTTCATAATCACACTCATAAACCCATCCAAATTTCAGAACAAAACTGTAGCTCCTTAGATTTCAGATACTGCCTTGATCTCCCGTGTTAGCAACAAGTTCAACTTGCCTGTGGGGTTTGTTTCTTTGTGCTTTTTTTATGTGCTCGCCCTCCCACCTGCCATTTTAATAGAATTGCAAATACTTATTCTGTTGTTACTGATGAAAGATGCCTTATTTTCATTGTAATTTGCAAAGAGAAAGGAAAGCCAACAGCATGTCCCAATACCTTCACCATAGGTAGCATACCCTACACTTTAAAGCTTTCAAACCTCTTACAAGGGAATTCATTTCTTGGGGCCCATGTTTGATTCTGGAGGCTGTGGGTGGATCTAGGAGTTGGTCAGCAGCTGACAGTCTGGGCAGAGGTGACTCATCCTTGAATGCAGTTGCACACATCTAGTCTACAGGCGGCCATGATTGTTCTAATTTTGTCGGCAAAACCCAATTTCAGTAGAGATCACCAACCAATATTTACTCCGTTTCACTCAGCAAACTCTCAAAGGTAGACCTTACGTTTGTCTTTTGGTTTATTATGTGTCATCCCTGGCTGAATTTCAAGCCTAGGTATGTCCTAAGGAATCTGGCCATATAGTACATGCCAACGAATCTTTCTATCATCTTGCCGTTCATATACTCTGTCTCTTAGTCATTGTCCTTCTAATTATTTTTATTTCCTCTATGTGTGTGTATGTGTGTGTGTGTGTGTGTGTGTGTGTGTGTGTGTGTGTGTTGGCAGTACTTCAGTACTTGAGACAAACCCAAGACTTTGACTATGCTAGGTAGGCAGGCTACCACCAAGCTATAGCTTTAGCGCTCTCTCCCCCTCCCCCTTCCTCCTTCCCCTTCCCCCCATCCCTCCTCCATCCCCCCTCTCGTGTGTGTGTGTGTGTGTGTGTGTGTGTGTGTGTGTGTGTGTGTGTGTGTGTATGTGTGTGTTGGAAGCTAACTTCTGCTTGTCTGCACATCTGTCCCCTAGGTGTGGTACCATTCATGGTTTGTTTTGTGTCTTTGCATTCTCATTTCAGCTTTGCTTTTCAAAGATGCTCAACTTCAGGCATGAAGAAAGCAATTAATTTTTAGCATTCAAAAGGGTAAAGGAGGAGGAGATGGAATAATGGGAAAGGGCATAATTACACATTCTCACTGTCAATTTATCCCTGAGAAGGTGATTTAATGAAGCTTGGTATTTGTAGTAGCTATTCTCATTGAACTGAGTCATTGCTAACAGTAAACAGGGATGATGCCTTAAAGGCAGCATTGGCCTGGGGCAAGAACCAGGCTTCTCTAGGCACTTCTCCAAGATGGCTGTTCTTCATTAAAAAGTTTTTACCTGTGGACGGCAATCTGGTAATCTCTAGAGGAACAGAGTCCCTTACTAGCCATAGTCAAGGTTGCTTTTGGTTCATCATTGGCAGTCTTTGAGAAGCTGGCACTTTCCATAGGATTTTGTTAATTAAAGCAGAATCCCTACATTGCACCTCCCAAGTCCTGATCATCTCGCCTGTATACTTTGCAGTTAAAGAGTATCTCAACTAACCCCCAGAACAGCTTATACAAGGTAGAAAAAAAAACAAAACCACTTTTCCCTATTTTATATATATTAAAAGTACCCTTTTGGAAGAATGTGCCTGTGTTCATCAAATTTGTCCTCCTGGTGAGGAACAGAGGCAGAAACCACGTTTAGTTCTTTTAGATTAAGCCTCCTTATGACTATCCAGCAAGTTGGGTGCTCTTGAGGTGCACGGGGTTTGGGGCTATTTGTCCCAAATGGAATTCTCCACAGAATCTGTGAGGGTTTGAAAAAAAGAAGAAAGACATCAGATTTGCTAATGCGCGTCTGTAATCCCAGCTCTAGAGTAGGAGACTCATGAGCACAAGTTTGGACTATAGAAAGTGTAGTGTCAACCCAGGCTAGTTAGGGATCCTATTGTTGTGATAAAACACCATGACCACAAAAGCAAACTGGGGAAAAGAGGGTTTATTTGGCTTCTACTTCTATATTGTTGTTCATCAACAAAGGAAGTCAGGACAGGAACTCAAACAGAGCAGGAACCTGGAGGCAGGAGTTGATACAGAGGACATGGAGGGTTATTTTATTGCTCACTATCTTATAAAGCACAGGACTACCAGCCTGGTGATGGAACCACCCAGAATGGGCTTAGTTCTCTATCAGTAACTAATTAAGAAAATACCTTTCAGTCCTGCCTACAATGAGATATCATGGAGGCATTTTCTCAACTGAGGTTCAGATGATGTCAACTTGTCTAGGTGACATAAAACCATCCAGCAACTTGTGTCCCAACAGTAATTTAAAGCAAGAAAAAAAAAAAGTTCCATGTGGGGTATATATTTGAGGCATAGTGGTTAACATGTGCAAAGCCCTGGACTTAATCCCCAGTGTTACACACAGAGAGGCTATGTATAAGCCATTAGAATATAAATTCTTTGAAGGTAGAGTCTGTGGTTGTCTTTTGAGAAAAGAACACAACATAGCAGACATCTTGTGGCTTCTTTGAGACTGGCCTGGAATCCATATTCTCTTTTAGATTGGCTCTTTGACCCTAGACTTGGCTGCAGAACTTGGTTGTGGGTCCTCTCTCCTCATCCTTGGAGCTCAGCATCTTCTGAGTGGCCAGTAGCCCCTCTCAGCAGTGGCCATTCTGATCATTAAGCTTCTTCTAAGTACCAAAACATCACTCCAAGTTCAACATATTTGTGAAAGATCTAAATAATCCAGCTAGGGTTCATCCCAAAAGAGGCTGGAGGATAAACCATCTTATCCACAGCAACAGCTACCTCAGTTCCATGACTGCTGTGTCCCAGGCACTGTCTGAACCCTACAAATCCTGTGTACTCCGTATAATTATTTTGCTATGCAGCATGAAAGCACAAAGTACTTCGTGTAAGGCCACATGGATAGCAAGTCAGTGTCAGGATGTAAACTCAAATTGGGCTGACTCAAAAGTTAAGGACGACTAGCACTTGTGAATTATCAATGACTTTAGCCTGAAGCTTTTTTAAGCCTCATAGATAAGGCAGAGAGATCAAGGAACCCTATGGAGAGCCTTGCTACCCATGTTACCATGGGCCTGTCCCTTGTCCGTCTTGTAATCCTACCTTTTCTCCAGACCCTCTGCCTTTCTGCAGGCACACCTTGGCGACAGTTTGCTAATCAGAGCACAACACTGAAACTCTTCCTTCTACTTCCAAGTGTTAGAGTCTTGGTTTTAGATACTAATTTCCAGGCTGTTTCCACTAGTAATCATTCTAACAAAGAAAAAAGAAAATCAAAGAACAAACCTGGACATCAGTTTAATGCTTTACCATATTTGTTAAAGTTAAAACTGGTGTTAGTTATCTTCTACCTAAAGAAGCCTCTGCAGCTGGTACCCAAAGAAGTGGGGAATTAAGTACAGGGAAACCTGTGTGGGACTTTTGTGAGCTCAGGGTATGGAGTTTTTCCAGTTCCATAAAGTGCAGCATGACTTCAGATTCACTGAATTTATGTTTGCCTGCAAACACCAACCAAGATCGAAAGGTGAGCTCCAACACGGCATGGGTACCCAGCAAGTTGGTTAAACATTATCAATCCATCCCTTTTCCATATTTTAACACAATGAAATATTTGCCTAAATCAGCAAACTAACTGTGGCATATGGGAGCCTAGAGGGAGCCACCCAGTTCAGGGCTCTCTTTTTCTCAGTCAAGCAGGGTTACTGTAAGGACAAAATTTCAAAAGCAGTTCTTTGTGGATGATTTTTGTCTCATGGCCCTCCAACATGGAGGAACATGGATGTAAGCCACTGCCTTCCCACTCTGAACAAAGCCTCAGAGCCATCCTGTAGGGCACAGTTCTTGCTATTTGGACGAGCAGCCAAATCAAAACTGTGTCCAGAATCTGTATGAGGCAAAAACTGTTGGTTTTAATCTGTATCATGGTGGATTAGGTTAATTGTTGGGTTGTAATCCTCACTTTTCATTGACTGATTAACCGAAGGTGCTTTGGTAGCAAATTACGATATCACCTAACCCATCAGGCAGGTGCTTGTCATTCCTGTTAAACAGAAAACAACTCCCTGGAGCTGCACAGAAACTGGGGTCAAAAATGGAAACTGTAAGGTCTGTGGATGTTTCTGAGCCTCTTGCTGTCTTAGAAGGGGGAAGGCAGTCTCGCAGTGGTACCAAAAGCCACATGGTGATTCTTCACACTTCCTGCTGATGGTTGTCTGGCTGCTTCCCAGCTGTCCCTCCTAGCACAAGAGGCACAGTCTCCATGGACTCAGAAAGCAAGAGTAGATCCTTACAGGCCATCACACCTTACCTGCTCTTTATTTGCAGATGGTAAGACTTGCTCAGAAAGGGAGGCAGCCTGTTAATGAGCAGCTGAGGCAAATAATCTACTCATAATCTACATGATGCTGTGGTTTCTGGGGGCACATGAAGATTCATTTTCATCAAAGAGGAAGGAGGGATGTCAGAACCAAGGCACAGATTTGGGGACAGTGATTGATTCCATTTCAGCTCCAGGTGTAGGCATTGTATGATCTCAGGCAAGGTGTTTAACTGTTTCATTCCTCAGTTTACCAGTTTTCCAATTGGAGAGAATAAAAGTGGATTGGGTGAGTTGTTATTATTGTTAAAGGAATTTAAATATCCTTAACTTTTAGGCTCATGCTTGCCCCATACAGAACACAATACAAACACCACGTCTCTATTATCGCCAGCACATCAAGAAATCAATGGATTTGCTAAGTCATTCTCATGGTTTCCACTCTGGAAACTCTTCATCCATTGAGCCCCAAGCCTTTCACCCATACCACCCGAAACGCTTACTTCTCTTTAGGGTTCTACTTCTTTCTCTCTACATCTCTTCCTCTTTTATTCTTTACTTTTACTAGATCCATCCTCATAGTGACAGACATTCACAGAAAGGTTTAAATTGACCTACTGCCTCCTACACTAAAAACCCTGTTCTTCAGAGCACATGGGCTTCAGTTGTTTCCCAAGTTAATTTGAACATAGCAGATGAGCTGAACACAAGTATACATGTATGTTTATATACAGGAACATACATAACTTTATAAATGTATAGTTGTATTATATATCATAAAATATACTTTTTTAAAAACCGGCATATTAATATGCCTCAGTGTCCACAAGTCCTTTATTTATAGATTCAACCAACTATGAATTGAAAATTGTGTGTTTAGACTAACGTATTTCTCAAGAGTAGAACAACTGTCTAGCATATGTAAAGACCAATCCCCATGATAAGAAAAACAGAAGGAGGAAGAAGAGGAAGAAAGTGGGAGCACAACGATGATAAAAAGAATGAGAGGAGAGTGAGGGGAAAAATATGATCTCTATTACATAAGTACATCCTCCTTTTTTTTTTTTTACTGTTACTCTATAAATAATGTAACAACTATTTACACAGAATTACATACACTAATACTCTACGACCAATTTAATGTATATAGGAGAATGTATGCAGATTCTGTTAAAAGTGCTTTGCATTTTATCTATGATCCTTGAGCATCTGCAGATTTTGATATATGTAATGGCTTCTGGAACAAGATCCTATAGATGCTGAGCTAAAGCTGTATATTATAGAGATAACAGATTGCAAAGAAGCATGTGAAGTAACATGCAAGCCTTGAAAATCGTCACTGTTTAATTCCTTATAAGCATACTTAGCTATAGCAGGTGAATTTCAGGTTGAGGTCAGCTCAGACTATATTGAAAGACTCTGCCCCTCTCTGACCCATTCCTGACACAATATGAGAATTACACTTCTCTGCAGCTTAAACATTTTCAAACTTATTACCTTATATGGGCAAATACAATGTATTAGGATGTATGTTGGCATTGCTAGAAGTCTGAGAATTAGGCTAATTTCCACAAATAGTTTTCACCTCCATGGGTCCTATAGCACTATAATGGAGTCTGGCTCTTGCTGATGTTTAAGAATACTCCACAGTATAAATGCAGAACAGAACAAGCCAAATTTCAAGCTATCATCAAATAAATATGACATTTTAGTCTATAAGAGCATTGCATATATTGTAAGCCAAGGGGAAATTTACCTGTTTGGAAATCCTTGAGGAAGAAACAGCTACAATCACAGTGTTAAATTAAGAGTCCTGGACATCCCTAAAAACAGTTGAATCTACCCTTCCTAAGCAAGGCCATGACATAGATTGACAGCCAAGCCAATGTCATGGTTCTGGTCCAAGGTCCTCAGCTCTTCTCAACAACTCTTTCCTGCCAGCTCAGTTTCCTTCCAAATGAGGAGTGGAGGTCTGAGTGGTTGGTAGAAGAGGTGTCCTATCTGCCTGCCCATCCTTCCCTTTGTCTCTGGTCTCTGGATGTGTCTCTGGGGCTTTTAATCTTGACTTTGTGTAGTTTATTTTTCCTCGGGTAAACTCATTTACTTGTGAGCTACAGACTAGGGTCTTGGTTACAACTCCAAGTGTTTTCAAATAAAGCTTATAGAAGAGCTCAAAAGACAGAATTCAACACCTGCCCAGATGCTCTTGGATCTAAGAGAATAAGAATAAGAACAGTTGGTAGTTTTTAAAAGCATGGCGAAGGAGCCTGACTCATGATTCTAGGATTTTATTCTTCTATGGAATGTGCACAAATATATACGGCCAGAGGAAGGGGACAAGAAAGACAGAAAACAAGAGAGATTTTTTTTTTTAAAGCCGAGCCATCTGTAGGGTGATGGTTTGTTCTGGGGAGGCAGAGTTTTTTTTTTTTTTTTTTTTTTTTTTTTTTTTTTTTTTTTTTACAGGTATTAGAGCCAAGACTGGTGACTGAGATATACTCACTCACAGTCTCAAATTACTCTTTTTGAGGAGGTTCTTCCAACTCTGAATTACATATACAAAGAATGAAGTCCACATCTAGACCTCTATTACTCACAAAATATTTCTATTTCTCTTTCCCCTTTCTCACCCCTGGGGACCCTGTCCTTCATACCCATACCTGCCTACTTCCTGGTCACTCCTGAAGCCCATTTCTATGGAAAATGATGGTTACAGGCAGTTAATGTGTCATCATGTCTTAGATTACTATAGAGCCCTGTCTGCTGCCCTGATCTTGGGCTCATGTACTTAATTGACTATCATTAACTCATTCTGTCATATTTTTCATTCTCGAACTTTCAAGGAAGTTGGCAGTAGTCAAAGTAACCCATAAACTACTTGCCCCTTTAGGATTCTAACTTCCCACTGGGCATTTTCTGGCTCTCCAAACCTAGAAAGGTCAGTGGAAGAAGGGTGGGAATTGGGATACTTGCCACAGAGAAGCATGACTTGCACTTGTTTGTCAGGGGTAAATACAGTGCCCAGTAGGCTATATGCTAATGAGTCTGTCTTTCTTTCCCCTAAACAGGGCCTGGAGCAGTCATTGATGGTGTAAATTCGGCCTCTAGAGCACTGGCTTGTCTCTGGCTCTCAGGGACCTTCTTTGCTCACTTCTTCATCAAGTTTTGATAAGAAACCATAGGTCCTCTGAGCACCACCTGCTTCTCCATATCACAGACTTTAATCTACACTGCGGAGGAGGGCAAACCAGTTTGGGCTTCTTTTTGTTTATTTTTGTTCTTCTTGACTTTTGTTTGTTTGTTTGTTTTCTGGGATTTTCAGTTTTATTTGATTTTCTTCTTTTAGTTTGAATGAGTGGGGTTGGGGGTTGGGGTGGGCGGGGTTCTACCAAGGGTAGGATAATCATTCATTGGTGTGTCCCCAAACGGAATCTGTTTCTGCTACCTTGGCCTTTCTTTTCTCTGCTTCTCTTCCCACAACCATTAACACACACACACACACACACACACACACACACACACACACACACACACACCCCATAAAATTAAGCAAAAAGAATATGTCCCATGACAAACACCCTGAATGTACAACTTGTCTCACAATGTAGTACACACTAAGAGTTGCATCTACACGGCCTTTTGTCTTTGCCTTGTACACTTTCAATCATTTCCCAAGTTAAAAACTACATCTCATCCCCATGATTGTCACCACCTACTCCATTAGGCTTCTGATCCTTTCTCTGTAAAAAGCTATCTCACTATATCCATACATATGCATATAGGGACATCCATATGTCACCTCCCCTGGCCTTTCCACTCTCTTCCTTTCTTCCACTAGCTATAAGAATTATAGGCTTGAGACTGCATGCAACCCAAAACTAAAAATTTAGAAGTCACGTAACCAAATGGGGGAAACTATATTAATGCTAGTACTTCCCTTAAATGCTGTCACAACTCATAAAAAAGTCATCGATAGCTGGCTAATTATTTTATCAAGCTATCAAAGCAATCATACCATTATCCAGTTACTCAATTGATTTATCTCTCCATCTAGTTCTACCCACCTGTCTTTCTCCCTCACAATCCATTTTCTCTATTTATCATAGCATCAATGTAATTATCTAACTGTTATCTGTTTTTCTTCCCACTATTCACTATCAATTCTTCTCCGCATTAACCTCTAATCATGTGTGTTTATGCCACAATCCCCATTTCTCCACACCACCAATAGACATCTCCATCTTCAAATCTGCCTAGCAACTTCTTATGTGAAAGCCAGTGATCTCACAGGCTAACTACACTGACGAGCAATTTCCTATGCCATGGATCCTTGTGGAAACCCATCCACCCAAATTAAACTTTGTGAACAGATGGACCAAAGTAGCAATCTAAAGATCATTCACTCATGATTCCCAGAGAGACTGTTTCCTGAACAACCTTCTCAGTAAGCAGATGAGGCCTGGAGAAGCCTTGATGATGCTACATTTCTCCTTTAACAGCTGGAAGATCAAGGTACCAACCTCATGCTGCTCTTGGCCTTTCAAGAAAAGTGCACATCAGGAACTTGGAGGAACTTCTTGGTGGCTGGCTTCCGTTAGCAAAAAGAACTTGACGAAAACCACGTATCTGTCCCTTCTATGTAAAAGACAACAGTCCATCAGCCGAGGTGTGATGACTATAGCTAAGCACCCCCTTCTGCTCTAGTTTTGATTTGAATTGTTTGAAAATTATCCAGCAAAGGGCTGATGGAGGCCAATTACGTGGCGTGTGTGTTGACAACTCTGGTATTTGTTTCAGAAAGCTCTTCTAAGCTGAGGGTACTTGAGCTACTGACTTAATTTCCAAGTACTTGATTAACACAACGTGGCAAACAGAGGCGGCAAGTGTAAGTAATACTATTTCCTAGGCCGATTCTCTAGCACTTTAAGGATGGCTGTCCCTAGATTCCTATGTTCGAAGCAGGCCTGATATACAAATAAGATCAGATTGAGCTTCTCAGCATTGTCTCTTGGGAAAAGAAGAACTCAGCCAGCAAGGGAACCTACATTTCAAAAGAACGACATTGAAGGCCACAGAGGAATTTCTGCAGGGATTGGTTTACTCAGTGTTTGGGAAGGAACACCAACAGTAATGTTGCAGGTATGCCCTGCCTCGCCCAGGGACCCTTTGCAGACCCACCTCTAAAACTAAGAACTACGGGTTCCATTAGAGTTCAGTTCCCTTACAGCTTAACTGATCACTTGCTCCAATATAAGTGTCCACTCAGTGCCACTATGGCCACATAATATACCTGTGGGTACATATATAACTGTGTACACATATTCACATATATACAAATGCAAGCTTCCTCAGCATACAAAAGCTTGGCAGTGTCATAAGAGATAGAGCCAGTGTGAGCAAAATGAATACTCTACTTGCCAGCTGTAAACAGACATCTGCATTTCCTAGTGAGCTGCCAAGAATGACACTCTGAGAGTATAAATGATGTGCCAAAAACAGTCTATTTATTCCAACTTCCAGAGGCAATCAGGAGCAGGCACAAAGTCAGAATTACAGGTCGGATATATGAATTTCAGAACTGTCACCGCACTCAGCACCTGGGATTGGGTTGGTGTCAAGCCTTGTATGAGACATAAACGTGCCATTTGAGGTTTCTGCTCACCCTACCTTTGTTACTTTGGAGAAAAAGAAATGTGGATGCCATGGGGATTTAAAAGTGTTAGGTGATGTACGGCTTGAAATGGACAAGCTGTAATATCTCTTCACCACCTTGCACAAGCAGAGCATCAGAACTCCACTGAGTATGGACTCAGGGTCACCATGCAACTCTGCTGTGCCTATTTTCCCTGGATACTATCCCTGTCTTTGGTAGTTACCTACTCCATCCAAACTTCAGAAGAAAAAAATAATGCTGCAACCCATCCTCCTGTCTGAGAAAAAGAAAACCCAGTAGAAATGACTCAAGGCAACCAACCGGGTACCTGACAGAAAATGACTTCTTTACAACAGACATGCTCCAGCTCCTATGTTATCTGAGTGACTTTAGTCAGGATGGCTACATGCAATGGGAGCTGATTCCTAACACTTGGACAGCAGCTGCTCACTAAAAACTACAAGCACACTTCCACATGCCTTTCGGACTTTACACCTGAAGGGGGATGGATCAGGCCTACCAGACAGATTTGTTCACCTGTCAAAGGTGGGTGTCAGGAAGAGATAGGTTAGGAAAAAAGGGATCACATTAGACTAAGTAACTGGTAGAACATTGTGGGTTTTCTAAGTGGAGGCCAAATAAGACTTTATCAAGATATGAAGTAAAAGGAATTCAGCAAAGGTAGTTATCCTAAGACATTTCTCCTTCCCAAACAGTGCTAAATTGTCCCTTCCACCAAAGTAATGCTGTCGAGACTGCTAGTGTTCTGCCTCTGGCCAAGCTTGTTTTTGAGTAGTTTAATGTCAAGTGCCTGATACAGTAATCTGCAAGTTTAATCAAAGGTGTTTAAACATTCTTTCTTGTTCTCATTGGGAAGGGTAGAGATGTAATTGTCAAAACATATATAGCTCTGACACAGATAACTAGGTACACAGCTCTTCTGCTGTGGGCTACAGTTATGTATAGTTCAACAGAAGGAAAAGGAAGGCTGTGTGTCACCAAGATGAGAGGGCCTTCTCCCTCTGAAGTTCATACGCTCTGGGATGTTGTTCATGGGTTGGGAAGTTAGTTTACAGAATCTGATGAGGTCTGGGTCTCAAGGAGCTCCACTATTGAGGCTGAGTTTGAAGAAACTTTTTCCGCATCCATCAAATTGTCCTCAGCAAAGAGGAATAGCAAATTCTAGATATCTTAGGAAAAATACCAAAAGAGTAAGAAAGCCCTCAAAGAGGACAGTTGATCCCAGATTGTTTATCATGGCCACTGAATCACAAATGTTTGAAAATTGAATACTAATGTTTCAGTTGATGCCTTCAGGGACAAGGGGTACACATATGTTATGAGTAGCCTCTTAGCTATTATTAGCCTCATGAGAGACGGTGGAGAGGCATAGCTTATGAAGTTATGAGGGAGTACCTGTCCCCAATTTGATTCTGAGTTTTTACCAAGATAGAAAAAAACTGGTTTCACGGTGCCTAGAATCAGGAACCCCAAAGCTGTCCCTGTTGGAGTTAGAGGAAGCAGCGTAATTCTCATTTTTAATTTTGGGGGAAATGTATTTTTCTCCAACAGCAAAACTATTTGGGTTTTATTTGGTATAAGCCTTCTTCCTAGAAATTCTCATGTCCGATTGCTTCCCCTGTTATTATCCAAAGTTCCCCTTCTCTTTCTTTCAAGACAAATGCGTTTGAGTAGCTGCCTTAGCACTTCCCAGGTGTTTAACTAGGAAGGTGACAGGGCACAGGATGCCATACGATGAAAACTTCTAACGCACCGCCCCCCCAAACCAAACAAATAAAAATCCCAGGCTCATTTCCCTCATTTCTTACTTAAGAGAAGAGAAGTAAATGGAAGGAAGAAGAAATAGATTTGCAATTAAAAATGTGACAAAAAGATGAAGCAGAACCAGTGCAATTTGGCCTTCAGGTGCAGAATACGGAGCCCAAAAGAACATGGCATGGACTTAATTAGATGCAATTGTCTTCATAGTGAAAGTAGTCAGCGAAATCCCATTTCCAGTATTTGGAAGAGACTTCCCATAGTCCTTCGCCTAAGTGGTGCCCTTTTAAGGCACATGGGTGTTCCACGCCACTTGGTGGAGAAAGAAAGATTGGGAGCTACTACCTACCATCCTTGTGTGGGCCCCATCCCAGGTTATTTGGCAGAGTTTAAGAATCTCAATAATAACAATGGTAAGTAATAATAGCTGCCCTTGTGTTAGTAAAAAGGAACATTTTTAATCATTCAGAAATTCTCGTGACATGTAAAGTGCAATTGTGAGGAATGTGTGGGTGTACGAAAATGTATCTGTCAAGTTCAGAGTCCTCTAGATTAAAAAAAAAATCTTATATGATTATCAATGGTGCCGTTAATAGCTGTGTTGGACAATGGGTGTGCCCATTTTCACAATTATTCTTAAAACAAATCTATGTTCTGATGCTTTAAAATTTTATCACATAATACAAGAATATGACTTTGTCAGCCTTTAGACCTTTCTTTTCTTTTGCTTTCTTATTTTTTTCTTCAAAAATCAATACAGACTTGATTTCTGTCAATCATTGTATTGAGGGTGAATATACTACCTGAATTTTGTGCATGTTACATTGTAGTTGTATCTTTTCTAATTCAGGATGAATACAAGATGGTTGTGATTGTGCAGTGTATCAATAAAGTTTGAAGAAATTTGTAACTTTTAAGGGACTCTTCATTAGGATGTCCCTTTGAGATTCAGAAATGAAAAAAAAAAAAAGAAGAAGCAGTTTAGACTTTGGGTAGTCAATGTGATCAGAAATATGAACAGTGTTCTTATGCTATTTACAAACAACAAAACATTCAGTTTAAGCCCCAAATCTCAATTACTTACTGACACTGGTTAAATTGAAATTAGAGGTTTTCTAAAACAGTGACTAGGTTCCTCTCAGCTTGGTTACTCTTTCCCTTCAATAGTCTCTACTGCTTCCTGTGACTGAAGTGTGCACCTTTCTCCAAGGATCATAGTGTTGATGTACATTCATTCTTGAATGGAGGTGCCACTGGATTAATTATCATTCGTAGCCCGAACTGTCATACATATACATACAATAAATAGAGAACATGTCCCATTTCCCAGGTTGCCATTTCTAAAACATCATTTTAGTTTTCCAAAATTCCAATTTCTCTTCCTTTACCACATTGCTTTTCTATAAGAATGAATAATAATTTTTTAAAAATAGTTTTCTCTCAACAAGCTGTCTCTCAGTGAATCCCTCACAGTAGGCATGTCATCTTGGACACACTCATCCTTGGTACCTCTTATCTGCACCATTTGTGATTTTAACACATTCCCACTGTGTCATCTCAAAATTCTAGTTTGTTTGTTTTATTTTCCTACTATCTTCAACCACTAAATTGCTCTAGGCTTCTCACAGATAAATCCAAGGGGAGTGGGAGGTGATGATTGGGGAGTTCAGTACAGATAAAACTTCTTCAGCTCATTTCACAGTGCAAGTAGATTTTTCTCGAAAAGCTCTTGAGCTGATTTTGAGATTTTATTCTTGTTGATTATCCCAGAGCTTCTGTGACTCAGTTTCCCCAAGGAAAAGGAACACAGGCACCTTTATCCATGAGCTATGTGAGTGCTTCCTAAAGCAAAATGGCAAGTAACCACTTGGCACTGACGACTGATAGTTTCTGTTCTCCTGTTTGGTGTGAGATCATGGTTTCTTCATTCACCTACTGAGCTTCACTCCTTCCCCCTTTTTCCCTCTCCAAATTCTTTCTTCTTCCTTTCTCCATATCACTTTTTCCCTCTTGCACCGGACCCTTTTCTGTCCCTGTTCATGCCACAGCAATCTCCTATCTGTTCTTGTGGAGACATTTATCAGTGTTTCACTCCATCTGGCCACTCTGTGCCATCAAACATCAGTGTACCAATTTATTTGTCCATCAGCTAACCACTCAGCTAGCCATTCACATATTATTTCCCCATTTATACAAGCCTAATTCTCTCCATACAATCATGTGCCTCCCTAATGTGGCTGTGTTCTCGGCCTATTTATTTAAGCCATCTATCCATTTCTTACCTGTCAATCCATCCACTGAGCATCCTCCAGCTAGCCTTTGGCAGAAACACCTATTTCTCAGCCCACTTCAAGGTAATGAAAATCTTGGCTGTTATCTCTCTATTTCACAAGGGAGGCTTTATCTAGTTATTCCGAAACACAGTTGCTAAATGATTGGATGCATTTTTGTTATCTTCACCCCAAATACACCCTATTAAAAACGTATACCTACAGAAGTGCTTTGGGAGACGTGTAAGGGCATACCTGCTTCTGTTGAGATGTGCTGGGAAGAAGATGAAGAATTAGGTCTGAAAACACTCCAACAAGGTTTAACGTCTCATATTTTTGATGTTTGGTTAGTTTTGTTACTGCTATTTGTTCATTCGGATTTATTTTGAACAAGGTCTCTTTCTACGGTATATGCAGGCCTTTTACTGAGAACCCTCCTTCCGATGCACCCTAGTGCTGGGATTACAGATGTGTGTGCCACTACGTGCAACTCCACACTTAACTTCCTCACAAAAGACTGCAGTTGTGCAGTGAGCACTGCAAAGAACTGCGGAAAAAGACTGGAAAAGCCTCAGTGGTGACTCCCCCTTTTCGTCTCATACACTTTAATTTGATGGTCAGTAAATTAATTCCCTTCATGAAAGTTAATGGTGACCAACACTCACTGTCACCAAGACCTTTGATCAGTTCTAGAGCCCAAAACCGTGACTCCACAAGTGATGCTCCCTCGGTGTCTTTATTTTCATCTGGTCTTGAGGGTTCTCTGCTTCCTCATAGGCGCTCTGTCTGCTCATTTATTCATCGTGTATGCATCACATCTGCAGAGAAATTCCCCTCAAGGAGTTCACATTTAAGATAAGAAAAGAGCTGTATAAAAAGGAACAATTACAGTAAAATATTGCCAGTATTATGATAGAGATGAAAACATGGTTGTAGGCTACAGAACAAATATTGGAAGATAATTAGGAAACTTTCTTATTTTTCCCAATTGATCCCCCAGGGACAAAAATCTGGGATGTAAACAGCTAAGATAAGCAGTGGACATCGCTCACAGATATTATTAATACAAAATAAGCAGGTTAACAGAAGTGTGGCACATTCATTGTTCAAGAAATCTGTGATGGAAAAAATAAATATTTATTAAGGGAATGAGTACCAGAAAACACATAAAAACTCTTCAAAGCCAAAGGGACATACCGTGCCATTTGTGATAAAGCTGGCTCAAGACCTTTGGGATGGACTGAACTAACATCCATGGTGTCAAAGCTGACTGGAATCTAAAAGTCAGTCTCCATGTAAGGTTACAGAGTGCCTTATCCCTCACTAGAAAGCTCCGTGAGCCTTGTTAATGGTTGAAAGAGCTAATAGTTACTGGGACCTGGCACTTGGCAGCATCGGAAACCATCAGTGGATGCTAAGGGTAGCTTTACTGGGTTCTGGATCTAGGTTCCACGAAATAAGACGCTCCAACTGCTGTGCTGTGAGATAAAATGGCAGACTTATTTGCATTTAAGTGTTTAAAAGCATCTCTTCTTTCAAACACAAGAGTGGATACAGTATTTATTTCTCCATTAACTATCTCCAGTGAGACATATTTTCTTTCATTTCCTTGAAGTTCTCAAACCAGGTATTTTCCTCGGAAATGTGACATGATACAACTAGGGTAGTATCTTTTTAAAATTACAACTTTTCAAATCGCCTTGGACTGATTTCTGCCTTCTCTGAACTTCATTCTCAACTCTGACTACATAGTGGCTATAATAGCCAACTTCCAAGACTGCCTGTTAGAAGTATTAGATTATTAGATGTGAATAGATGAAAATATTAGTGTAAGATATGACGAGAAATAGTTTGGGTATTTTTTCCAAAATAAACATTGATTTTATTCTCCTAACCTTCCTTTAGACACTCTATGCCCCCACTTTCCTAAACTTCTGAAACACATCATTGCAGTTATGTTTGCCTCTTAAGAAAAACCAAACCATGCTCTCTATGTCATTTCTCTATTGAAATGCAAAAAAGACACACATTTCTGAGGCTTGAGCTATTAAAGAGCACAAGCTTGGAAAATGTCATTAATAAGGTTTTTTTTTTTTTTTTTTTCTTTTTTCATAGAGCCTGACTTTCCAGGGCATCACCACAGGCATAGGGAGAACAAACTAATAGGAAAAGTATTCCTTTTCAAGAAAATTTCAGCCCAGATATAAAAGGACAAGATAGGAAAGGGTCTTTTAGCATTAACCAGGATTTCATTTCATAAAAAGTAGTCCACCCAACCCATCATTTAAGGCATTGGGAAGAATCAGAAGAGTATGTATCTCAGACTGGGGGAGTCTAGATATACATCTAAAAGAGGAGATGAAATGGAGTCTTCCAAAAAACAGAGGAAGGTAGCCAGAAAAGTGTGGAGGGGAATGATGGGGGGGGGGGGTGAGGGACATACAGAGTGCCATTCCATAGTCACCACAGATCTGGGAGAAACACAAGAAGGCTAAGAACCTGGGCATGGGAACATGGGCCACTTGAAGAAGTACAGTTGCAAAGGTATCTGAGAAGAATACAGACAGGATCAGCAACAATCAGGTATGTCCAATCTTTTGCCAGTGTAACAAGTTTTTATCTGCAAAGTTCATACTCGAGAACCAATAAACTGAGTGACTAAAGAAACCACACACACACACACACACACACACACACAAACACATGCACACATACACTCACGTACACATACACACACATTCACACACATACACACACACACAAACACATGCACACATACACTCACATACACACACACATTCACACACATACACACATGCACACACATATATACAATGTTTTGAGTACATTTATAATTTTGTATTGGGCCACATTCATAACTCTGTAACTATATTTGGGGAACATACAGCCTACAGGCCACAGTTGGACACTTGCTGTAGACTCTTAGAAACTTTGCACAGACCATGACCATATGCTGATAATTTCCATAAAAGAAATGAGTGAGTAGAAACATTGAGACAGGAAAGGGAAATGTTTGGATTTGCAATTGAGAAAGACACTCAGTCAGCCAGGAAAAACCAATGAATAGCTCAAGTGAGGCAGGATGAGGAATAAGAAACAGTAAGCAAGTTAGAGTGGTTGGTGGAGGCTTGATCTGGTGTTGGAGACCAGAGACATTGCACACTGTAAGATGTAGAATACACACGAACAATATGCCATGTTTTCAGCTCAGCCAACTGCATAGAAGATGGTTGCTTCTAAAAGCTTTGGGAGATGATGCTATTCGATGCAGTTTTGAGCATATTCGGTTTTAAATACCCATCCGTAGAAGCTCCAGGTGGAGATGTTTAAGTACCATCAGCATTTTCCTGAGTCATCCAATCATATCCGCATGGTCCACAAGGGATGCCTGATTTCTTTTCTCTGCCACCCTCCCTAATTCCAGAGGAACCTTAGCTCCCTGGAACATCCATCTGCAACTCATTTCTTGTCCTCTATTTCTGCTTTATCTTGATTTTGTCTTGAGAAGGTACTGTTTTTATTGCTTGCTGCAATGGAAGGTAAAGAGCACTTGGCTGATTTCCCTGATTAGGCAGTCAGGAAGTAACAGATGATTTCAGCACGAAAGAGGGGGAATAGTACATCTGTCCTGCCACACTCAGAGCATGTGACACTTCCCATGTCTAACACAGAGGGTCAAGCCAATATGCATTGGGTGGCATGAGAATAACTGAATACCAAGAAGCTTTGGACTTAAAAAAAAAAATCCTCTAACTACAGTGGCACAAGAATTCTTTACATTTTTACCATGTAGTCTGATGCTCCCTTGTGTGCAAATCCAGAAGAGATTTTATGCTTCCAAGCTTTATCAGAAAGCCTGTCTCTCACTGGAACACATTTCATTTGAATAACTTAAGAATATAGTGTATCCTTGTCCCCACTTGTCCAAGAGAAGCAGTCCTGTACCCAGCTACAGAAGGCTGCATCAAAGAAGGAAGTCATGATGTCTAGCTGCATTCAGAGGACTTGTAACATACGGCCTCACAGAGTCACAAGGGCTCCAGTTAGTATAGTTCAGGAGGCAAGTTCTTTCCAAGGAGGAGTAGTTTAAGTATAAACCCTGATTCTGCCCAATAATAATCTGTATGCCTGAAGGCTTGAAGGATAATAACCTATGCAGTCAGTTTACTCATTCTTAAGTAGAGTGGGTAACTATCTACTTCAGCATGGCTCTCTGGAACATAAAGTATCCCTGGTATAGCTCTTTGCCTACAGTTGTATATCATAGCATCTACAGCACATTTCCCTGTTCTGTCTTAGCCCTCTTTCAAAGCATCTCTACCTACTTTGCATGGGGTTCAGGAAGGCTTAGTGTAGAGGGTTGCTTTCTTGGTCAATCCCTTATGCTGTGGTGGGGGCCTTGCTGCTGATTGATGGTAAAGGGAAGACTTGGGGATATAGAGAAGGATGGAACTTCTAGGTAGTGTGTCCATTTTTGTCACTGTCCAAGAGAGAATTCAGAGAAAAGTAGAAATGTTTTAACCAGGGTAAAGGTACACAGTTGGGCTGAATTTGGGCTTCTTGGAGGAGGTCATACATGTGGGACTGGGGATAGTACGTGGCAGGAAATCTTCGGGGTGCACTAAGGCAGTGAAACATAAGAAATCGCAGGTAAATTAGGGGATTTCGTAGGAAGAAGGCTTATTCTTCATTTCCTTGGCCCATACAGAGAGCCTTATGGGTGATGTGTCATGATATCAGATGTAGGAACATTCAACTGGGAGAGGCATTAGAATGAAGCAAAGGACAGTTAGTATTTGCCTACCTTGCAGTCACAGGAAATAAAGCAAGTGCCTATTCTCTGGTTCAGTTTTTATGTTCAACACTACCCACTCCCTGGACTTCTTATTCCATGCCTTGGAGAACTCATTTTAACATATATAAGAAAGTCCCAATGCATTGGGATGTCTAGTGCTTAGGCCCTGCAGGGATGGAGGTATTTTCAGAGCTGTCCCTGAGGACCAAAGCAGGCTAGGATCTGCCCGGCAGCCTGTCTTTTGTTCATGGTCTTGTTCAGTACATGTTACATTTGCAAGGATAGTTGCTCTGGTTACAAGACCAAATCACTTCAGTTTCTGTCTCTTTGTCACTAACGGTCTCAGGGGAACGAGCTTATTAGGGTAATAATCACTGTGTGGTTGAGTCAGCTATGGCAGTAAAAGGACTCCCTGGAAGGCTTCAAAGACAAAGGTGCTGATTCTTTGCATGGTGCAGCCATGGTCTTAATTTCCAAGTCTTAATCTCAGTGCGGTGTCAGTATGGACAATGTGATCTATGACTTCCCTCTGCCTCATATTTTCCAGTGTGTGTGACAGTGGTTCCTGTACCCAAGTCAGTCTGCTCCTTTAAATGGGTTGCTTTTGATCTGAATTTCTTGCTGAGTTCCCCAAAATTCCCCCTTGTCCCTGTCTCCCTCTTCCGGCATTGATTTGAGTTCTGTGGGCAGCTTTGACACTCATCCACCTGTTCCTAATTCTCACCTTAAGAAAACTCAAAGTGCCAAGGAGGAGTGTAAGACAGGAAGCAGAAGTTCGGGGGGGGGGGGGGCGACACTAAATCCTGTGAGCATACATGGTTGCCAAGCACTGAAATCCCCCAGTGAATAGCACATCTCCTCATACCCATGGCCACCATGTGTGTAGAAAGCTGCTAACTTTCATGTATATGCTGAAAACACAATGAGGCTGGGATCCTTTGTGAATGTTAACTCACATAATGTTGAAAACAACCCCACAAACATGGATTATCTTCACTGAAGTGCAGTCCACTGCCAGACTGACAAGGCTTGAAATCTAAGGTAGATCCATGCCAGTCAAAGCTAATATTCTTTCCAGTTCAACAGCAAACTTGCCCCAGACTGAGGAGTGCCAATGTTAAATACTCAAACACACTGAGTTCTCTTTACTAACACAAGAGAGGCTTACTCAGGCATTATGGAAGCCTTGCTTCCTGTCAGCTTCCAGAAGATCAGGTGTTTCTGTCCACTTAAACACTGACTCCAAGACCAAGATAAGAAAAAAGCCAGGCTATTTACAGGCACTTTGCCCATTCCCCATGGACAAAAAAGCTGACAGGTGTGACTTATGAGCCTGACCCTGGTCTGGGTGGAATTCTGAGTATTGAGTCAGAAGGGAGTCTGCAAATTCACCAAGTACTAAGGGAAGGAATGAAGTGACTCCAGACTCTACAATCAGTGATCTAATGAATAAGAAGAAATATCATTTCAGTTTGGAACAAAAAAAGGTCAGTAAAAATGATATTTTGTGAAGTTATATTTTGGACTAGAAAACACTTAGCCTAATCTATTCAAGAAAATACGAATGACAAATTTTAAGCATAATTATTAATATAAATGCATGGCAGAATGAAAAATCCTATCATCTCTCTATCCATCTGTCATCTACATATCTATTTTCTATCATCTATCTATAGTTCATCAATGCATCTATGTATCTATTTACCTATCTAATAATCTTACATCTCAGTGAGTCACTTTTCTCATTTCTATAAACAAATATAAGACATGACAACTCAAAGACAGGAAAGTATCATTCTGGCTTGCAGCTTCAAAAGATTCAGTACCTGGTCCTTTGGTTCTGCAATTATGAGCCCATTGAGACAGAGGACACCATGGTGACAGGAGGACACAGCAGAGGATAATAAGCAGAGAAAAGATGCCTCTGT
Source organism: Phyllotis vaccarum (assembly GCA_033318265.1). Lineage (NCBI taxonomy): Eukaryota > Metazoa > Chordata > Mammalia > Rodentia > Cricetidae > Phyllotis > Phyllotis vaccarum. The sequence continues at coordinate 101,074,786 of JARWLC010000012.1, read as the reverse complement.
GTTGAGGCCAGGGAAAGAAATAGCTCCATAGAGACATGCTACCTTTTACCACTTCCCAATGATGATGCTACAGTGTGGACCCATGAAAAGATCAATCCACTCAGTAGGTTGGAGCTCTTAGGAGCGAGTGAGCACTGGAGACAACCTCACTGACAGCTAAGCTTCATTAATCTCCTAGGTGCTTCTCAACCCCATCAAGTTGAAAATCAAGATTTCCACACTATCTCTATTCCTCAATCTGACTGCTATTAACCATGTCTGTCATAAACCTACTTGAATAAGACCCGCTGTTAACCTTTGATATCCTATACTCAAGGACATTGGGTAATTTCTCTGTGTGCTTCTTTCCCATCATACACAGCAGAGCCTGGCATGTCTTTTGTATGAATGAAGCCATGGCTTTTAAGGTGAGAAGGAGCATAAGAAAATGATCACTTGGGCACATCCATTCTAGAAAGGAGTGAAAAGGATCACAGAAAAGAAAGGTAGTGAGACCAGACCATCAGCAGCAGTTGGCTACTTCTTTGAAGAAATAGTGACCTAAATGGAACAGGTGGTCCCTTAATCACATTCTTCTTTATCTGGAATAGTAACGCTAAACTTATATTATGATAACATCTCATATTTTCAGATTTGGGAGTTGCAATTTCAATTAATTAGACAGGGCATCTACACCACAGCAGCTAGTTAATAGTAGTTAAATGTGGATAGGAGCCAAAACCCAGTCTCCCAGATTCCAGGTCTATTTCTTCCTACCTTCCTTTCCTCTCCTGGTAAGTTCCTCATGTCCTGTTAGGGCTACAGAGATTTCAATTCCCTTCTGCTCTGAGAAAAGCAAACTTTTATTACCTTTGCATATTTTTTTTCTGAGCCCCAAAACAATCTCCTAGTTCCCAAAAGAATGACCCATATCAGGCCTTCCCCTTACACCGCAGGACTGGAAGAGCTAGCTCATCAAAGGCAAAACATTCATTTCTCAAGAAATATCACAGTTGAAGGCTCAAAGGCCTTGTTCAGTGAGATCTAGGGCTCTGGACCAGTAGATTCCTAGTATCCAGAGCATTCTTTTGAGAGCATCTTCTGAGTATTGACACTATAACAAGCCCTGTAAAATTCTCATTGACACAGATGTGGTTCTGACTTCAGTCATGTAAGATTGTGAGGATCACACCACACCACACACACACACACACACACACACACACACACACACACACACACACACACACACACACACACACACAGGACTAAAACGCTAGATGGGAGCCTGTTATTTAGAGAGCACCTCATACAGGGCTAGCACTGGTAGGTGATTAAATCTGAAAGAGTATTTTAGATACACAAATTACCTTAATCTTAAGGTAAGTTTCCACCTAGTAACTTAGGAAGGTTACCTGAGGGAGAGACCCTGAAGATTTACAGCCCCAGTAGTCCAGGAAATCTGCAGCACCCAGACACATACTGCTTTCTTTCCTAAATTATGAAAGGTACATAGGAAAGGGGAGATCCAAACACCAGCTGGGGGAGAGCCCTGGTTGCTCTGCTCTGGTTCTGGACACATCAGTAAACAGCACCACTGCATTCAATTTGGTTTGGTTTTTTTCATGCAGACAAAACCATAAAAGAAAAGCATCCGGAGAGGTAATGAAAGCCCTCCTTGTACAGTTAATAGAGAGCCTCCTAGATGAAACAAGCCCAGCTGTTGCTGCAGCAAATTTACTTCTGTTTTCAAGTTCAAATAGAGACTAAAACATTATCTTCGCAGGAATTGATTTTACGTCTTCCAAACACATATGCCACCTTAATTGTGATTTGTGTGATAGCGTGGCTGCTGAAAGCTTTTGTTTATCTCTACCTCTACCTGGTTAAACAACTTTAAATAATAACAAGTCAATATATCTGTCTATTGACCAGGGCTCTTCCGCAGCCCCAGAGTACATGGTTGAAGAAGAAAGACACATTTAACCCTTCTTTGCCAGTCACTGCCTCAAGTCCGTTTTCCTCGGCTTGGTTTTGATGGCGAGGCATAACTGCTTTTAAAACTGAATAGATTAGGAACATACCATGCGGAGTTGTTTTTTGAACAAAAGATGTGTTGTGGTTTATTCACTTTTTTTCAACTTTAGAATGTTTCTTAAAAGGAAAAAAATGTCGATTTTTAAAAAATACTTCTGTACCAAATTTCCTCACTCATTTTCCTTCTAGGGTATTTACTTGAATAAATGGCATTGAAGATTAAAGCTTAGGTTAAGAGCCCACATAAACAAAAATTCATGGGAGGTTTTTTTCAGTGTTTCTTGTCTGTAAAGATAGGAAGGCTCAAAGCCATACAGAATGAGCAAAGAGGAGAAGGGGCAGTGAATTCATCTATTAGATGGTCTTAGGTTCGGAAGTGTTTATTTAGAGTGTGAAAATTTTGGTCCCCATTGGTGGTGATGGGGGAATGATGGGATTGTTTTTATTATTATTGTTATTTTGTTAAACTTGTTCGGTGTTGCCTTTTTTGCTTTTTCATATTCACTGGTCTAAATCATTTCTTGACCATTAGGAAGCCATACAATTGCAGCCCAAGGCCAGCCAACCAATACCAGCTTCTTCTGGAGAAGAGGATGGCCTACAAGGGTGGCCTCCTGGTACTGTGGAAATAGCTAATCCCCATTCCCAGCACTGCTAATGGTGTCTGCTCTGCCCATCAGTTTCCTCTATGGGAAACTGGGGCCGTAACACAGATAGGGAGCAGGCATTCCCTCTCTTTGCATTGCCCAAACACTTAGCAAGAAGTCAAGCCGCTGCCTTGCCTGCCCTGCCTTACGGTGCCAGGGCATTCTGGACCACTGAAAAATAAGGGTGAAGCAAAGATCTGACCCTTGCCATGGAATAGATTTCTAGATGTTACCATCACAGTCCCAGGGCAGGACAGGGGCATCTTCTGGGAAGAAGAAAGGAAAAAAAACAAAAGCTCCCCCCCCCCCCCCGCCCCGCTCTCCTGCTTCCATGAGTCCCAGTGAGCCAGCCCTACAGATACATGGAAGTAAATAACAATCTTAATGATAAATAATCACACTTAGAACTGACAGGGTGCTCATGACCAGTGAACTCTTAGGATGGAAAGCTATCAGTAATTACTAATTAGGGAACTCCTGAGTGCATGCACATCCATCAATGGACATTTTTTAACTTGGTCTTGGGTGCGTCCCTTGTGATTTTCCTCCAGAGCAAGGATTGTTCACTAATTATGCTATTTTGCTCAACAAGAGATGAATGACAAATCCACTTATTCTTTTATTTTTTTTTAATCCCATAACTGCCTCATAGGAACTTCTTTATTTTGACATAGAAATGCCATGTGGAGGCATTCTCCACACCACCATGGAAATGACCCCCAGCAGCCTCAGTTTGCTGGTACTCTGTGCCTATTAAACATGTTTTGTCTATACATGCTTGCTATGGACCATGAGAGCATTTGTCCAGAGAGTATAACATTGGAACCTACCCAGTGGTCCTACAACATGCTGTCACGTCAGCATGGGTTCCATGGTTTTGACTTCTCTCTTTTCCCGTGCCACAGTTATGTTCCGTACCCACACAACAGTGATGTGACACAGCAGAGATAAGAGTCCCGTGTTACAGTGACTAAGATACAAGTATGTATTTTCTGCAGCTTATCAGTTTTATGGCATGTAGAGGGCAATGCTTCACCTGTCATATAATAGTCACTGAATAAATATGCATGTAATGGCATTAAATGAGGGGAGAAAAGTAATGCTCACCTTCAGGGTAGGAGCTGATTACTCTTCCGCAGAATCTAAGACAGCAGCCAGGGGAAGCTTCATGAACATCTCCTTCTTCATTTTCTAATCTAAATAAACCATCGAACCCACTGAATCACATGATTCTTCAACACTGGCTCCACGTGGGAAGAGAGAATGGAGAGCAATGGAGGGAGAGAGGCTAGTGGAGGGAGAGCCCAGCAAGGGCAGAAAACAATTCGGATCAATGCAGAGGAAACTACTGCTCATTTTTTAGACTGAGGAGTAGAACTCCAAAGTACAAAGTGTCAGCAGAACAAAAGGGTTAAAAGTCCTACCCTGACAACATTTACATCAGGTCCTTCTTGAGGCCCTTTCATTCCAGGCTGTCTTCATGGCCCAGAATCCCACTGGTCCCTTGAGGGAATTCTCCAGCTTTCCCCATCCACAGCAACCTCAGGCAAGAAACCAGAGAGAGCAGAGAAATTGACTGGAGGAGGAATAGAAGAGTCTTGCCCTGCAGCTGCGGACATGGGAAGAGTGATTTCAAACTAAAGGGGCTGCTTTAAAATGCAGAGATTAGGAGAGTCAAAACAGAGCAACACAGCTTTGGTGAGATGTTCAAGGAGCTGCCAATGCCTTCCTGTATGCCCATGGACTTCTCAGTTCTTTCTTTGTGCACAGGGGGGCACTAGCAATACACTCGCTGCAGCCCCGGCAGCCTGCTCTCTCTGCAGCTGCTTGGGAAGGACTTAATTACACCCACTTCCAAGAGAGCATGGCAAGCTGCTCAGCAAGCAAGTCTGCATTGCAGCCCTGCTACCTCCAATGGCTCCGAAGTCCTCCTGTAGGAAACCTGGCCTTTCCCGATTAACCTCACTTACTCTGGATTGCCCTGAATTGCGATGGCTCCCCTGTGTGTTGGTCACTTGGCCCTTTACCTACTAGCATTGAACAAGTTGTGCTTTTAAAAACATCCCTAGGCAGTTCTCTTTATCTCCTTCATCCTAGGTTCCCATTGTACAAAACCCTGTTTCCCCCTGCTAGTCCTGACAAGGAAAGAATATTCAGTAGGTGTGGTATGGAAGAAGATAAATATTGGGTTGTGTGACAGGCACATTGATGTTAAAAATATCACTAGCTTCCAGGAAAGTCTAGGCAAGCTGTTTTGCTTCTGGGAGCCCCAGTTTCTTTATTCATTAGTTAATAATAACCATCACTATGTCATATAGGGTTGTGTGAGAATTAATGAACAAAAATTACTGGCAAATGCTTGGCTGGGTGCTAAAATATACAGAGTTGTAAGTAAAGGATACTCAGAACCATTCTTTCAGTGACAGAATTGTCCTGATCCTTATTTACAAAAGCCCCATGATAAGTACAAAGACTCAACAAACAAGACAAGGACTTGAACTGAGCATTCCCAGTGGGCCCACAGGACAGTTAAAAAGTGTCACTGGAACACAAAATGGTATTGGTAGACCTAAGATGTTAGAACATGGTGGTCACAGACCTAACCTAGCAGGGGACAAGACGGGAACATCTTATAATCTTTCCCCAGCCACAGGCTTAGAGACAAGACCCCTTTCACCTATATTCTTAATCTTTCCTGTCCTCCATTACCATGGTTACTACTCGGTTTATAAATGTGAGACCAACCTGGGCCTCTTATCACCCATGACTCCAACAGCCAGAGTATCTTCCATGCATTTGTAAATTGTGAGATTTCTACTACTCACTGTGTGGTTGGAAAAACTGAATATGCTTAACACACGGCAGAGAGCTAACCCTGGTCTCCCTCACCTTGTCTGAAGCTAACAAAGCTCAACTTTAGTCTTTCTTCAGATTTGCCTCTGTTCTCAGAGGTTTTCCGTGTGGACCAAGAGAGCACCATGTTAAATGAAAAAAAAAAAACCAGACTCAGAAAGGCAAATGCCACCTATTTCACTCACATTTAGAATCTAAAAAGGCAGCACTCATAGGAATACAAAGCACAATAATGTTTGGTAAAGTCCAGAAGGACTGAGCATTGGTTCCCAGTACAGAGTAATAGCTAGGAGAACCTAAGAAATGGTTATGGTTGATGAAGATAAAATAGTTAGAAAAGAACTTGCATGATCTCATAATAAAAAGGTAATGGCTAAACTAAATAACCTGACTTGTTCATTTGTCAATGTATAAATGTACCCAGACAACACAGTCCACCCTGTAAACATATACAATTGTTACTTTTTAAAGAAAGAAGAGAAAGATGGATGAGGAGAAAGGAAGAAGGAGGAGAGAAAGACAAAACACCTTCCCTCAGTCTTGGTTATTTGAATGAGGATGGGAGATTGCCTTGAGATACGGAACTGATAGGTTCACTTTCCCAGTATTGATTTACAATCTCTCTGGACTCTTAGCAAGTGGGATGAGATGTATTAAGAGAGAGTGCTCAGAAGTTAGACTCTAGATCTCCTCATCCTCCACATCAGAGACCACAGACTCTTAAGACTAGCTTTTCCTGTTAAGAGAAGAAAGGAGCTGGGATATTTGAAACCTCACTCTTAAAATGCAGATTGCTCAGGGCCAGCAGGATGTCTCAGCAGGAGGAAAGGCACCAGGCAGGCAAGCCCAGTGATTTAAGCTTCAATCTCCTAAACCCACAAAAGGAGAGAAGCAACTCCAGAGTTGTTCTCTGACCTTCACACATGTCCTGTGGCAGATGCCTCTTTCCCCCACTGCCACACACCATGCAGTAAGAATATTTTAAGAATAAAAATTGCCTAATTTTTAAATTTACATCTTAAGTAATTTTAACACTTTTGTTGAAAGTTCCTCTTTCATCTTTAGGGAGTATTTCCTAATCTGTTTAATTTGGAAGGAAAAACAGCCTAAAATTAGATTTCTGTCTTGGCATTCATGAACTCTTGCAAGTTCTTCTTGACCGCAAAATCTGTTTGCTTTATTGGACTTTGTATGACCTCACCCCTGTTTGTGTGACCCCCTTACCCAGGGTCTTCATCTTTCTCTACTGCAGTTTAAAGAAATATCCACTTCCCAGAAGAAAATGCCTCCACTGGTTTTGAGGGGCCTCCACTGACCTCCATAGGACCCTGGTGAACTTGAAATGAGAGAATTGATCTTTCTATGACCCCGTTCTCAGGATCTGTGGACTGTTATACTCTTGGGATGGCTGAGGAAGCATGGCTCAAGTTCTGCAGTACTCTCATTCCAGTTGGTTACTGGAATACCAGCAGTAAATAGTGTTCTGTTAAATCAATTAGTCTACGTAGAGGGAAACTGAGCCACTTGATCACCTTTCCTATACCAAGAATTTCCCCAGGATGGAGTTATGTCAGAACTATGATTCTCTCACTTATGACTGGATTCATGTTCTCCTCTGCTCCCTCTATGTAAATCCTTCCTACTGGTCTTGGCTCATAGGGGGCCCTTCATCTCTTTATTTTCTACCTTGGGGATGCTGTTTTGTTTAAGATCATCCATTACCTTTTGTGGTAAGTGAATGAAAAAAAAAATAAATAAATAAAAAGAAAAGGATATGATTGGTTCTAGGTATGGTTAAAAAAAAAAAAAAAAAAAAAAAAAAAAAAAAAAAAAAAAAAAAAACTTAAATATAGGTATGTGGCATAGCCAGAGGCAGAGACATCTAGAGACCTGAGTGGACATGACCAGTCTGAACTGAGCCACATGGAGAGAGGGAGAAGGGGAAGCAAGTGCAGAAGTCAGGAGGCCTAAATTACAGAAAGGGTGGGTAACCAAAATATCTGGATTATATAGGAAAGGGCCTCTGGGGGAGGGGTAGCCCAGCCCTTGGAGTAGAGAGTTCAGGAAAGAGGGTGGGGTTTGCCAACCATAATCTGTAACATGGAGAAACTGAGGGATGCTGGGAGAATCTGGAGGCCAGGACCGCTTTGATATGTCAACTAGGCACCTTACCAATTTGTCCCAGGTTTGAAACTTAACAATAAACTAGAAAATGGTTTGCTAAATATGCCCATGTTCTTCTAACGTCAGCTGGTGACCCTGACATAGAAAAAGAAAGGAAAGGAAAAGAAATGGATGCTCCAAATGAAGTCATGGGTTTTGCTCTGTTATTCAGTTTCATGAATTCTCATGTCTTGCTCCATTTTGTATTATCAAAGCAAAATAAATTATAAATGATAATTTGTAAAGAGTACAGGTATATTCAACTCATAGATCTGGGTTCTCAGAAACACAAGGTCCAGGTATCACATCTGATGAGGCTACTTTTATTATTGATGACTTTCTGTGGGGTCCGGAAGTGATATATATCACATGGGAAAACAGCCACAACCAAGACCCAGGCAAACATCAAACTGACTTTTATAAATTCATGTGGAATGTCTTTATGCTGTAATAGAGGACTGTTCCATCAGGCACTGTAGAAGTAGGCAGAGAAATCAGAGCCTAGGTAGGAAAAGGAGGCCAGCGTAGACAGAGATGTGATCCCGCCACCCAAGTATCATGTAACAAAATAGGTGAGTCACAGGCCATGTGGCAGGACAGATTAATGGAAATGGGTTGAATTAAGATGAAAGAGCTAGCTAGCAATATGCCTGAGCCATAGGCCAAGCAGAATGAAATTAATATGTGTCTGTGAGTTTCATTGGGAATTTGAGATTGCTGGTCCAGATAAGTGGTAGTGGGCAGATCCAGACTGTGGGGGTAGGCTATCTGGGACTGCAGGTCTGTGGGTCTGGACCTCTGGCTGGATGGGGCCAGAAACCTCATACTACAATAAGTGACCTGTTTGTGAGTAGATCAAGCCATTGCTGTGAGCAAGATCCTCTTTACTGATCCCTTCATAGGAGTCCTACCTAATTTCTCTGTGTAAGACCAAAACTAGAGGTGAAATTTTCTCATGAATTTTGGAGACATTCAGCCCATTATGCCTTTCAAGAGGGAGGAACAGGGAATGGCACACACAGAGTATGTAAGGGTTCTGGCTAGAAGTCAGAAATGAGACAGTCAAAATCAGTCTAGGGGGCTTAGAAGAGGCACAGGTCCAGCTCTCCTCTACATCCTTGAAGGACATTGGACCCAGAAGATTTCAAAACTTCAGCCCATTGATTTCTGATGCTTACCTCTTGCCTTCATAATTGTAAGGGGGTAAATGTGTGTTTCTTTAAATGGCTATGTTTGTGGTAATTTGTTCAAACAGCCAGAAATAACTAATACATCACCCATTACTTCTTTTGATGACTGGCCATTTTCCCTAGTACTAATTGCCTCTTTAGAGTCTCACCACACTATCCCATAATAAACCACATTTCCAAGCATCATGATGAAAACACACATTAAGAACTGCTCCATGATGACATCTGAGACATTTTTAAATGAACTTGAAGATTTCTAGTAAGGACTTCTCTGAACTATCATGAGAAAGTAAGTGCCAGCTTCTGTGTCAAACACCTAAAAGGTTAAATAAAACATTTTTTGAAGAAATCAAATCAAATATGTAGTTGAACCTGGGAATTCAGAAGTGTAGTCACAGTCTGCCACACAGAGTATTATGGAGACACTGGGGCTGGGGAGATAAAAGTTCTTGCCCCACGGTGTGAGGAATAGAGTTATGCTCTTTCAAACTCACATGAAGTGCCAAGTGGATATGGCAGCCCAGACTCAGAAGACAGAAACAGAAGATTCCCAGAGGAATCTTGTTAGTGAGACAAACCACATCTCTGAGCTCTGGGTTTGACTGAGACAGCCTGCCTCAATGAATAACATAGAAGAGAGATTGGGGATGATTTTCAATGACAACTTTGGTACTTCACATTTGTACACATATACATGCATACACATATGGACAACATACACACACACACACACACACACAGGGGGAGGGGGAGGAGGGAGAGAAAGAGAATGAAAAAAGAACTCAGATGCTGGAATTGCAGAATTGATGGTGGGAAAAAGACAATATATATACTGCTTATTGTGTACCTTTCTGCATGCTGGGTTGAAGGTTAATCACCACCATGTGTGTAGTTTGTTTTGAAATCTGTTCCCTGCCTTAACTGAACTGAGGTGTCTATAAAATGCCATCACCTAGGAAGAAGGACTTTATTTTCTGGCCAGAGAAAGGCTAATGAACAGTAGTACCTTCTTGGTCACAGGAGAAAAAGATTCAGTGCCAGGTCCTGATAGAATAGAAAGCTCAAATTTCGTATTAAATAAAAACAGTGCCCTGATTATTGGGCACAGGCAACTAGAGACCCACCCCTTATGGGTGTCTCTATAGTGTATGGAATATAAGAGAATCTCACAAGAGGAGTAGGCTGTGAAGAAGAGCTCTTCATTCAAAACATTAAGAGAGAAAAGGCCAGAATTGTAATGTTTAAGGTAAAAGAGAAAAAAGAAATTCCCAAGGTGAGAAACTAAAGACATACATAGAAGAACTGGTGGCTTAAATAAATAAAGGAGTGAGCACTGTCAGAGTGGCAGTAAAGAAGAATTAAGTCATTTCATTTGTCAGCTATTCACTCAGTAAATGCTTATTGAATGCTAATGATGATTCAAGTTCCTTTTAACTTCCAAGTGATTCTTCCAACCAGCATGGACACAGTAAAGGAGACATAAAGTCTTCAAGTGAGTATATGAAGAACTATTAGTCAATGATGTTGCCATGAAGGGACAGAGCAGCAGATGCACACTACATTGATTTAAGAATGGGGCTGGAGGTCACAGGAAGCAATGAACAAAGATCTTAGGAAGAACATTTCTTACAGTCACATTCACAGGAGTAAAGGACCTAAGGTTGATTGGGTGTTAGAGAAACTAGAAAGGAGTCAAGCTTCAGCTGTGGAAAATAGAGTTCAGAGATGGGATAATCAAGGTGGGCAGTGCCCTGATCACACAGGATTATATACATACATGCCTGACATCTTAGTCCCTATTCTATGGCTGCGTAAAGACATTATAGAAAGCATTTAAGTGAGTGAGGGAGAGTCTGGGTTTGGCATGGGGTTTGAAAACCTCGAGGGACACCCCTAGTTACACACTTTCTCTAACAATGCTACACCTCTTAATCCTTCTAATTCTTTCAAATAGTGCCATTCCCTGGTGACTAAGCATTCAAATATATGAGCCTATGAGGGCTGTTCTTGTAGAAACCACCACACCAGATAAGCGTATTTACTTACTTATTTTGTTGAAGTGTACTGGGAAATCATTGGGATCATGCATGCTATAAATAAAGCCATATCCTTCACATTTTTATTTAAAGATTTTTTTTCCATATAGTTTGGTCATGTTTTTCCTTCTCCTCCAACTCTTCTCATTCCCTCTCCACCTCCCTATCTACCCTACCTTATGCCCTTATTAGGAGGTAATAACAATACCTCCTAAGTTTCATTTTAGGCCAAACTGAAGAAATGTGGGTTGGACTAGAAGTGAGCAGAGGAATAAGTGTGTGTGTGTGTGTGTGTGTGTGTGTGTGTGTGTGTGTGTGTGTGTGTGTGTGTGTGTGTATGTGTGTGTGCTTGTGTATATATGTTACAAGAAAGTGACAGCTTTATATCTCTTCCAAAGAGTAGGGAGTCAGGGTACAAGTTCAGGCACTTGTAGAGACTCCTTTGTGGTTTCATCCACTTGTGAACTCCTAGGATATTAAGTCAACTAGACATCTGTTGCAGAGTAGCTACCACAGTAGCTGGTCCCAAGCTTGCCACTGACTGATATTCTTACTTTCCTTTGCCAACAAATATAGGCCAGGACTCACAAACACTTACTAATCTGGCCAGGGTTGAGTGTATAATGGGATGAACTAGATTCTGGCTCCCTAGGCATCTAAGTCATAACTTTTCTTACACGTGTTGGGTTGCACTTTTATACTTGCTCATTAACAGTTATTATCAATCATGGGAATTTCAAGTGATAGTCAAGTGTAGTAGCCATCTCATTTATCCTTATTATGTATAACCAATTCAAGCTCCTCATGTAAACAAGACCAATTAGCCCAAACACTTCTATTACCTTCTTTCCTGTTTAGACACTTACACAAGGAACCCATGCAGCCAATGAGGTGACCATTGGGCCTTATTCAGTGGGACATTTGACTTACCCTTGGTGAAATTCTCTATTTTGTCAGACACTCTGATGTTGGAATCTTTCCTCAGCATGATTAAAGGTTGAGAACACAGAAAGTACAACTTTTTGACTGGGAAACAGGGTGTGATGATGAGAACAGCTGCTCTTTTCTCAGTCCTTGGCATCTGGACCTATGTATTGTAGCTCCTAGAGAATAGAATCATGTATTGGCTCTGCTATAACACAGACCTAATCCTGCAGCATAGTAGACATGCTGCTTGTACCTCACCAGAATCTTAGTGAGCTAACCTTAGTGAAGTTAGTTAATATTATGGATGTGGGATGGAAGGTGAGGTTGAAAAGTTAAAGAGGGGCAAAGCATTCATCCATCAAAACAACACCAACAACATTAAATTGTTAGATGTCAGTGATATTATCGAGACAGCAAACTGGAAAGCTACAGGACTTTGCTCGCCATGTAAACATTAAAAGCACAGTCAGAGACAGGCTAAAATAACTTTATTGGTCTCCCTCCCTGAAAACAGAGAAATATCAACAGAATTCAGGTAAGCTTCCAATTAGGAAAAACAAAAGGATTCCAGTACATTTTTCTTTCTTTGTCACCATGTCCTAGTTGCTATCCGGCAGTTGGAAGTGACCTGTCCGTGGTTGTCTCTCTTAGGTAGCAGAGGAAGAGTTTTTCACAATTTTCTCACTCATCTGTGGGTTGCTGAAATCTTTGTGTTCAGATTCCTGTCAAAGGACACAGCAGAGCAATGGCATGCTCACATCGGGCTGCAAAAAACTAAAACTGTGGACATTTCAAAAGAAGTGTACAACAGATGCTGGGACAGCATGCTCAAGTACACAGATGCAATAATTTGCCTCATATACTGAGAGCAAAGGGACTTGAATCTATCTGGAAAACTAGGCCACTGATGCCTAACAGTATCCTAGAGACAAATACTTTTAAAAGATTCTAGGTACACATGGCCAAAAATACCAGAAAGAATCCAAGAAAATTTAATTCTTTCCTTGGGATGACTTCAAGGCTTAGCAGACCCCAGTTAATTACTAATGTTCTTCCACCACATGGAGCCTACAAACAAAGACTTTTATGAGTAGTACCTTATGAAGTTTTGTTCATGTATTAGATTGGTTTGGTTTTCTGAGACAGACTCTGTAGCTCTGGGGTCGTCATGGAACTTCCTCAGTTTCAGCATACCAGACTAACCATAAACTCGATGTAATCCTGCTGCCTTAGACTTCTGTGTTTTTTGTCTGTCTGTCTGACTTTTTGTTTTAATGTACATATATCAAGGAAACATCTAATGCTGAAGGAAACATAAGCCATTCAAAAGAGTAAAAGGCATCTCCAGAATCCATGCCAGGAAAAGCACAGACAGTTGATTTCCTTCACAAAGACTTTATAGCAAACACTGTGTCTATGCTTCAGACATTTATAAGTCACAAATAAAGAAATATAAAAAAATCAGTAAAACAATGTTTGAATAAGATTAGCATATTAACAAAGAAATGTAAGTTATTAAATGAACCAAAAAGAAATACTAAGTTTGAAAAATACAACAAATAAACTGTAAAACTTTAGTAGAAGGACTCAACAGCAGACTTAAAAAGCTCACACAAGGAGAAATAATAAACAAACTTGAAATAAAGGTCATTTGGAATGTCTGAGTCTATGAAGAAAGGGAAAAAGCAAAGCCCATGAGAATTATGAGATACTGTAAAAAAGACAAGTATATATTGTAGTTGTTTTCAACAGAGAGAGACAGAGACAGACAGAAACAGAAATAGAGAAAGACATAGATACAAAGAGACAGAGGTAGAGAAACACACACAGAGAAACAGAGACAGAGACACAAAGAGAGGTTGTTAGATTGAAAATTCTGAGATAAGGTATACATATAGAAATTCAAGGGGCCTGAAGAGATAGCTTAGCTCAGAGCCCTGAATGATATGGGAATGTCTTTCTGTATGCTGTGAATATCAACTTTAAATAAAGGAGCTGTTTTGGCCCCTGAAGGCACCATAGAAAAAGTAGGAGGGGAAATCAGAGCATAGGCAGTAGAAGGGTGGAGTCAGACTGACTGAGCCAGCCGCCAAAGAAGAAGCATGTAAGGAACACAGGTGAGCCATGGGCCACATGGCAGGAAAGATTAATGAGAATGGGTTGAGTTAAGATGAAAGAGCAAGCTAGCAATATGCCTGAGCCATAGGCCAAACAGCATGAAGTTAATATAAGCATCTGAATTATTTTGGGGCCTGAGCAGCACCAGGCAGCTAAGTGATCTGGGGCTGCAGGTCTGTGGGTCTGGACCTCTGGCGCTCGGGACCAGAAACCTATTGTAACAGATGGAGTCCCAACGTGGGTTGAATACCCACATAAAGCTAGAGAAAGTTTTAAAAGGGCTCTAGAGCAGAAACATCCAGTAGCAGATTTCAAATTGTATATCTGAAGCAGGTCCTCATACAGAGATAGTGCGGGTTCCGGGCCACATTAAAAATGGCATGTGCAGACTTGCAGCAGGGAGCATAAGTTACAACCAGGCGGGTTCCAAAGTATCACAGAAGACTCAGTAGCATGTGATTGATTTAAAGTTTATAGTTACATTGAACAAAAAGGAAACAGAGTCAAAGACAGTTTCTTAGTAGCAGCATTTCTTGTGTCTGCTGTTTGCTGGTGAGAAACAGAGACGCGGCCCCTTTAAGAGAACTTACTGATTCAGCTTTATCTGCAAAAACTATGTGACTCTTTAAGAGTGTATTTTTAAAAGCTCTTCTCTTTGGAAGATGATTAAGGATTCACAATAAAACAGATTCAGATGATGAAAAAAAACCTGTAAACGGGTTACAATGTGTGCAGAGTGAACATAAGTTTCAGAGAAAAGAAAGAAGGCAAAGTCCGTAAAAAATGAGAGTATAAAAATATAGTAAGCCATGTAAAGATGGAAAATAGACACAGAATCTGAATTTTGGTTGTTATTGTGTTTTCTTTTAATTTTTACTGTTAATGAGATAACTGCAGCAAGACAATGGATTGCAAAGGCAAAAATATATATTTAAAAAGTATCTTGACTTTGAAATTTGTGTCTAAGGATATATTGCTTTGGAAGAGTTCTGCTTTTGTTTCCACAGAAAATGAGAACCTATGGATTGCTTCCAGGCTCTTATGGTTTCATCAAGCAAGACCACCTGAAAATTTTCTGATGGGAAGAAATAATCACATCAGCTTCAGGCTATAGACTAAGATGATCCAGTCTCAAGAACCCAAGAGATTGCCAACGCTCCTTAATCAGCAGGAAGTAGTAATGAAAAACTATGTCCCAATTCCCCAAATATTGTTTCTAAACATTTTTTTCATTATAAATTGTTAATGGTCATAGTTAATCTCTTTCTAGTAAGGAAAGGGGGATAAGATATAGGAGTGATTTTTTAAAAAATTATTAAATTTACTTAGATCAGAAAATCAGCTATTAATCTCAAAATGTTTTACATTGGTATAGATTGTGGTTTATTGATGCAAATTTAAGGTCAATTCTCTTATGCTGTATGTTTTTTCTACTCTTGTTTAAGGTATGATGTTTATGTAACTGATTTAAAATTGTAATGTATAATTAAGAAATGCCTGTTAATTAGATTTTTAGGTATACAAAGATATATTTCAATTACATAGGAAGTCTTGAAACATTTCTAAGACCTACAGAATATGAAATTTAAAATATTTTAAGAACTTAGACTTTTCTGGACAGTGAGACAGATCGGGTCCTGGCAACACCAATCTATTTCAAGAGAAAATTGAGCATAGAAGAAGCTCCATATGGAGTCTACTTTCTTTGTGGCAATGGTTAGCCACTGGACAAGAACCTGTTCTTGTATTGACTGCTTGACTGGATGCTCTTTAAACTGGGCATGTAGGTTCCATAGGAAGGTGACCTCTGAACTTTGGCAAAACAAGCTGAGAGGATCCTTCAGTTTCCTGCTTTACAGAGGAAACTGTCAGACATTCTTTATGACTCAAGGAAAAGCGACTGATTGAACTATACCAAAATGGGCAGAGTATATTTCCTTCTCCACTGAAATAGAGACTCTGGGCCTGTAGGCTGAAGACGAATACCCCAACTTTGTTAAGGAACTTAGGGTTACGGTCCAGACAGGTAGGTCTTTATCATTTCAAGATTTTGAAAGTTGCTTGCACTTCTGGTTTACTTGGTAAATATATCCTTCTGTGGTCTTTGATGTAGTTGAAGATTAGATAGTTATAGATATAGTTTTTCTTAGTTATATCCTTATGTGGTCTTTGATGTAGTTGAAGATTAGATAGTTATAGGTATAGTTTTTCTTAGTTATTTGAAAGGTATATTGGATACAAAACTTTTGATTCATAGAATAACATAGATGGTATATTAGTTAATTTTGCTAAATACACATAGATTAGATATTATAACTGTAATTTTTGCTTGATAGCTGTTTTGTTATATGTAATTTTGCTTTGGTAAAATTTAAACCTTCCTTTTTGATTAGACAGAAAGGGGGGGTGATGTGGGAATGTCTATCTGTATGCTGTGAATATCAATCTTTAAATAAAGGAGCTCTTTTGGCCCATGACAGGAGCCATAGAAAAAGTAGGAGGGTAAATCAGAGCTTAGGTAGGAGAAGGGCAGAGTCATATCAGATCGAGCAAGCTGCCCAAAAAAGAAACATATAAGGAACACAGGTGAGCCATGGGCCACATGGCAGGACAGATTAATCAAAATGGGTTGATTTAAGATGAGAGAGGCAGCTAGCAAAGTGCTTGAGCCATAGACCAAACGGCATGAAGTTAATGTAAGTGTCTGAATCATTTTTGAGGGGACTAAGCAGCAGCAGACAGCTAAGGCATCTGGGATGGCAGGTCTGTGGGTCTGGACCTCTGGCGCCCAGGACCAGAAACCTATTGTAACATCTGACTGCTGTTCTAGAGATCCTGAGTTCAATTTCCAGCAATGACATGGTAGCTCACAAACATGTAATGAAATCTGGCACCCTCTTTTGGCCTGCAGGCATGTATACAGACAGAACACGTTATACATACTAAATAAATCTTAAATAAAGAAATTCAAATAGCTCCATGAACTGCAATAGCCAAGAAATGCCCCAAATAAAATATGTTTAATAAACTTCCAAGATATAAAGAGAATTGAATGCAGCAAGTAAAATCCAAAGCAAATTATTGTATACAAACTGTTGGTAATAATATTATCAGAGTATGTCTTAGCAGGAACATAGAGGCCAGAAACAACTCAGGACCTATATGTAAGGTACTGAAATAAAAAAAAAAAAAAAACTACCACACCAATTAATTATTCTATAACCAAAAAACAAGTGATACTTCAAAATCAATTGATTAATTGAAACATTTTTCAAATCAGCTAAAGTCAAGGGAATTCTCTGAACTGAAATGAGAGGATAGGAAACAGGCATTTAAGGCATATAAATAAACAAGTTTCTTTGATAAGAATAAATACATAAGCAACATGTATAAATAAATATAAAGGCGAATACAGAATAACACCATCTTTAAATTTTTTCTAGACAGAGTAAAACAAAAGAATTGGAATTACAAAGAACTAAATATTTGTCCAGAATATTTCATGTTGAAGCCATGCTCACATGGAGTAAAGTGAGTTGTAGGGTTTCTTTATAATGCAATTGCACCTAAATGGAATCTTATTTAAAATGTATTATTATAACTTTAGATGTTACCTTTACTCCATGGTAATTACAAAGCAGATACCTGCAGACTATGCAAAATAAAAATTAAAAATAAATTAAAACATGTTACTACAAAAACAAATATGAAAGAAATGGAGAAATTTGATGATGAAACATAAAACACTAAGAGAAAATTATAATAAGTTCTTCTTTACCAGAAATTACTATAAATTAAATGGCTTGACCTCTAAAGTTTAAAGATCTAAATAAAAAGAATTCTTAAAAAGTGAAAAGAAAAGAGAAACACGACCCAACCATGTAGTTTGTGATAAAGTCGGCTCAAGCCTACATTCTTGTATAGACTGAGAACTGAGTCCACTGGCTTAGGAACTAAAGGGAGCAGGAAAGCCATAGTAATAGCAGAGAAAATAGACTTCAGTTGAACATCTCTTGTACGATACAAAATAAATAAATAAAAATTGACACTTGGGCTTCCCTTGTTGGATATGTGGAGGTTGTTACTGTAAAAGACATCAAGCAGCAGGAGTTCATCAGAGCTCTGGTAGCCTTCATGAAAAAGTCCAGGAAGCTGAATGCCCGCACATTGGTGGACACAGTTGAGATGACCCTATGATAAAAACTGGTCCTACATACAAATTGATGATCATAATAAAATCATTTCAACTTTCAACTGAGTAGGCTAGCATGCTGTAATTCAAGTCCTTGTTCTAAAGAAGGCTTATCACAGCTCCAAGTGACTAAAAGAAAATTTGTGAATGCCTAACAGTCTCTTATGGTCATTTTTAACATCTCATGTCATGAGTTATTAACACCTGTCTGGATAAATTAGGGTTCAGTAAACTGTTACCCTTGTAAAATATTAGCACAAGGAGTATATAAGGGGGATAAGAGCTAGGATGTACCAAGGTTTCAGATTCTGTGCAGGTTTTTGCTAAGGGACCTCAGCCTCTAGATCTGGCATCTCCCCTTTAAATGGAAGCCCTAATGTGATGAACTCATCAGATTATAAGAAACAAGTTGCCTGTTACACAAACTTCCCACCACTTCAGAATGTGAATGACTATATAAATGTATATTAAAATTTTATATCTAAATAAAAATATACATTGGTCTATCCAACACAAAATATAGTTGTTATAAACATTAATGCATCAAAACTCAAAGCTCCAATGTATGTGCATAAAACACTGCAAGAATTTAAAATAGAGATATATAACGTAAAAAAAAGGATGACTGAAATATTTTTTCTAAATAATTTATGTATAAAGTAGCTAGAGATATTAGTAAAGAAACAGCTGTCTTGTTGGATATAATAACACAGATCTATAATTCCAGCATTTGAAAACTGAGGCAGCAGGATCTTATGTTCAAGGCCAATCTGGGTTACATGGCAACCTCAAGGTCAATCCAGACTGCAGAATGAGGTTCTGTCTCTAAGCAGATGAATAGCAGTTAGTCACTAACTAAATACCATAGAACAATTACATATGACAAAATTTTTGTAGAACATGAATTTTCCTGAAGTAGACATAATTCAAGAGAAGCAGAAAAAATTTTAAAAGCCTAGTGAATAGTAAGGAGATCGAATCAGTAATGAGCAATTTCTTAACAAAGAAAATCCTATACCTAATTGCTCCCTTAACTTTCACAAAACAGGTCTTACCAAATTGAAATAGCTATTAAAACAACACAAAGATTCTTCTTGTGCTCACAAAGCAATGAAGCCAGAAAAATCAATGGCGGAAAATCCTTCACAAATGTATACAAATATAGAAACAAAGTCTCATACTCTTGAACACTCCAAAGCACAGAGAGGATTTCACAAAGGAATCGAAAATTATCCTGACAAAACTGAAAATGTAATACATTCCAACTTAGAGAATGCAGGAAAGGCATTCAGAGCTGTGCATTTATAGTTGTGTTTGTGATTGTTTATACTAACAACATGAATGCTTCAAGCCAATAACTTGTCTTCATGCCTTAAGAAATTTAAAAAGACATACAGAAAATTTCCAGATTGGTGGAAATAACAAAATTACAGAGGCATCAAATAAAATATGGAACAGAAAACAATAGAGAAAATCAGTGGAATCAAAACTCATTTTTTTAGAAAAAAAGTCAACAAAATGACAAATTTCTACAGAAAATGACTAAGAAAAAAAGAAATATGTGCCAAATAACTAAATTTCAAAATAAAAGAGGATAATACTGTTGATCTTGGAAAAGTTTAAAGGATTATTAGCTACTACATAATCAGTGAAAACTAATCAGATAATCAAATTAAATGAAAAAAAAATCCCAAAGCAAAGAAAGCACTGACTGACTCATGAATAAGTGGAAGGCAAAGTAGAAGCCTATGAATAATAAAGAAATAAAATCAGTAATTAAGAATTTAACAAGGAAAAATTCTATACCCATCTTCCTAACATTCACCAAATATTCAGAGTAATTAACATCATTATTTATCAAATTCTTGCAAAAAAGTACAAGAAAAAAATCACTTCATAATGTACTCTATAAGGCAATAGTACTCTAACCTGAAAGACAAATACTTCAAAAGAAAACTACACACTAATCTTCTTTATAAATACTGATGCAAAATTCCCAACAAAACAACCAGAAACCAAATTTACTAGTGTACTAAAATGATTATATAGCATGAACCAGTAGATATTGTTCTTATAATGCAGGAATAATTTAATATATAAAAATCAATCAAGCAAACATACCACATTAATAGCATAAAGACCCAAAAGATCATCATGATAAAAAGCAATTGAAAAATTTAATGTCATTTCATGATTAAAAACAACACTTGACTAGGATCAGGAGGAAAGTTCCTCTGTCAAAAGCATGTCTGAAAACCCAACAATTAATACAGTACTCAATGGTGAAAGACTGAAAGCATGTAATCTCAGATCAGGAACAAAGCAATGATGTCCACTTTCAACCTGTCTATTCAGCAAGGGACTGGGAGGCTTTGTCAAAGCAATGAGGCATGACGAAGAAATTAAAGGCACTCAAACTAGAAAAGAAATGGTAAAATTGTCTTTTAGCAGAAAACTTATTTCATACCTAGAAGTGTGATGTTGGATGTCTTTGTGCATTCTGTGAATACCATTGGATAACAAAAGAGTTGTTTTGGCCTATGGCAGAGCAACTTTGAAGCAGGCGGTATAGATACGGGGAAGGAGGGCAGAGTCATAGGACACTAAATCCAGCCACCCAAGAATATGTAGTGGAGTACAGGTAAGCCACAAGCCATATGGCGAGACAGATTAATAGAAATAGGTTGATGTGAGAGCTAACTAGCAATGAGCTTGAGGCAGAAGCCAAACAGCATATAATTAATATAAGCCTTTGCGTGATTATTTGAGACCAAGTGAGATTGTGGGTTCAAACCTTAGGCTGGGCCAGACCATTTGGACTGCAGGGTTAGGCTGGGCTAGAAATTTCATACAACAAATGGCATTCCAACATGGGGCACTGATACAGATAGACCTAAGGAAGCTTTAAAAAAAATTTAACTGCACAGAAAAGAAACCCCATTGGGCTTCCTGGTCTCAGCCTCAGAGCTGCATCTCCCAGAAGCAATTTGGAGATGCAGCTGGCACCAGCCACCATAAGCGGAACAATATGGACAATTTACACACTCTGTCTTAAGGGCTGCAGTACAGAGAAGCTTCTCCTAGATGCTGCATTCAAGTTTAGTAGTACAACTGGGGGCTTAAAAACATAGCTCCAGGAGATTTAAAACTGTTTCCTAGAATTGGGACAGTAAGCATGATACTGGTACCTCTGCAATGTTGAAAAGCTGAGTGGGGTAGTGCTAGCAGTCAAAGCACTGCTTTACAGGTTAGCATTTTAAAAACAGTCTGGTTAGAAAATGATTAAGCATACACAATAAATAAATTCAGATGGAGAAAACCTTTAAATGGGTTACAATGTGTGTGAAAAGGAAACCAGGCTGGAAGAGAAAAAAGTGGGGGTAGAGAAAATCCTTAAAAAGGAGAAATAGAGGCCCTGAAGTGTTCCTCTTGGTCCACAGCTGACTAAGAGGTGAGTGGCACCCTGACCCTCAAGCCAAGCAGAGACTGTGGTCTCCAAACCCCGGCCCAAGGACACAGCTCCTGGCACACCAACCACACCCAAGTCTATCCTAAACCAAAGAAACACAAACCACAGTCTGTCATCACACACCAACAACTGGAGACCCTGAAGCCTCCTGGTTCACAGATGACTAAGAGTCAACTAAGATTCAACTAAGAAAGACCCCTGTGACAACTGGAGACACACAGCTTCTTGGCCTACAGCCAACTAAGAGCCAAATAAGAACACCTCCTGCAATTACTGGAGACACTCAGCTCTGGGCTCTCAGCTGACTAAGAGTCAATTGAGGAAGCAATGGGTAGATGCCAGTGCAGGAATATGTATAACAATATAAAGAACAACAAGACACCACCAGAAGAAGCTGATGGTTATACAATTTCAAGACCTGAGGATAACAAGGAGGAAGAAACAGAAGGAAACAACGTTAAAAACAATTTTATAAAGATAATAGAAGCTTTATAAGAGGATATTAAAAACTCCCTTAAAGAAATAGAAGAAAATACAAACAAAAATTGGAAGAGATGAACAAATTCATGAAAGAAAATAAAGAAAACCAAGAAAAAGAAAACAAACAGGTGAAAGAAACATTCCAGGAATTAAAAATGGAAATAGGAGCAATAAAGAAGGCACAAACTGAGGCAAAGCTGGAAATAGAAAACCTGAAGAAACGACCTGGAACTACAGATGAAAGCTAACCAACAGAATGCAAGAGATGGAAGAGATAATTCTTAGAGTGGAAGATTCAATAGTGAAAATAAATACTTTAGTGTTAAAGAAAACACTAAAACCAAAAAGTCATAACACAAAACATCCAGGAAATCTGGGACACCATGAAAAGACCAAATCTGAGAATAACCTGCTCAAAGGCACAGAAAATGTATTCAACAAAACCATAGAAGAAAACTTTCCCAACCTAAAGAAGGAAATGCCTATAAAAACATAAGAAGCTTACAGAACACTGAATAGACAAGTCCCCTGATCAAAATAAATCTGCTCACAACATAATAATCAAGCCACTAAACCTATGGAACAAAGAAAAAATACCAAGATCTGAAAAGGAAAAAGGCCAAATTACCTATAAAGGCAGACCCATCAGAATAATACCCGACGATTCAGTGGAAACAATGAAAGCATGAAGGCCCTGGTGAGATGTTACATAGACACTAAAAGAGCATGGCTGCCAACCCTGACTACTATACCCAGCAAAACTATCAACCACCATACATGAATTAAACAAGATATTTCATGACAAAGCCAGGTTTAAACAATACCTATCCTCGTGGTATATATCTGCCCCTATAGATAACGCTATAGGGAAAACTCTAACCAAAGGAAACCAGATACACTCATGAAACTACAAACAATCAATAATCCCACAGAAGAAAAACCCAAAGAAAGGAAATACATACAAGCTACCACCAAAAATAACAGGAAATAACAATCATTGGTCATTAATATCCCTTAATATCAATGAACTTAATTCACCTATAAAAAGTCACATTCTAACATGATGGATACAAATACAGAAGTCATCCTTCTGCTACATACAAGAAACACATCTCAACTTCAAAGACAGACACAGGCTCAGAGTAAAAGGTCAGGAAAAGACTTTCCAATCAAATGGTCCTAAGAAACAAACGGTGTAGTTATCCTAATATCTACCAAAATAGATTTTAAACTAAAATCAATAAAAAGTGACCAGGACAGACACTACTTATTCATTTCAGGAAAAATCTACCAAGATGAAGTCTCAATCCTGAATACTTATGTCTGCAACACAAGAACACCTACAAATATAAAAGAAACACTACTAAAGCTTAAACCTCACATCAAACCCCACACACTAATAGTGAGTGACTTCAATACCCCACTTTCACCCTTGGATAGGTCCACCAGACAGAAACTCAACAGAAAAATAAGGGATCTTACAGATGTTATGACCCAAATAGACTTGATAGATACATACAGACCCTTTCACCCAAACACAAAGGAATATACATATTTCTCAGCACTCCACGGAAATTTTTCTAAAATTGACTGCATACTTGGTCATAAAGCAAATATCAATAGATACCAAAAAAATGGGAACAATGCCTTACATTATATCAGATCACCATGGTATAAAGTTAGAGTTCAACATCAACAAAAATCACAGAAAAGTCTACAAATTCATGGAAACTGAATATCTCTTAATTGAACTACCTCTGGGTCTAGGAAGAAATTAAGGAAGAAATCAAAGACTTCCTAGAATTTAATGAAAATGCATCTACAACATACTTATGGGACACAATGAAAGCAGTGTTAGGAGGAAAACTCATAGCACTAGATGCCTATATGAAAAACCTAGATAAATCTCACACAAGAGACCTAGCAGCACAGCTGAAGTCTTTAGAACAATTAGAAGCAAATTCACCTAAAAGGAGTAAATAGCAGGAAATAAACTTGGGGCTGAAATCAATAGAAGCAAAGAGAACAATACAAAGAATCAATAAATCAAAGAGTTGGTTATTTGAAAAAGTCAACAAGACAGATAAACCCTTATCCAAACTAACCAAGAAGCAGAGAGAAAATATTCAAATTAATAGAAGCAGAAATGAAAAGGGAGACATAACAACAGACACCCAGGGAATCCAGAGAATTATAAGGTCATACTTTGAAAATCTATACTCCACTAACATGGAAAACCTAAAAGAAATTGGTAGCTTTTAGATAGGTACTACTTACCAAAATTAAATCAAGATCATATTAAAGACCTGAACAGACCTATAACCCCAAAGGAAATTGAAGCTGTTACTGAAAATATCCAAAGTAAACAAACAAACAAACAAACAAGCAAAAACAAAACCTCAGGACCAGATGGTTTCAGTGCAGAATTCTACCAGACATTCAAAGAAGACCTAATACCAATACTCTTCAAACTGTTGCATAAAGTAGAAAATGAAGGAATGTGGCAGAACTCCTTTTATGAGGCCACAATCACCTTGATTCCCAAGCTACTCAAAGATGCAACAAAGAAAGAAAATTACAGACCAATCTCCCTCATGAACATTGACACAAAAAATGCTCAATAAAATTCTGGGAAACCAAATCCAACAACATATCAAAAAAAAAAAAAATCATCCACCACAATCAAATAGACTTCATTCCAGATATTCAGGTATTGTTCAACATATGAAAAACTGTAAATGTCACCCATCATGTAAACAAACTGAAAAAAAAAAAAAAAAAACAACACATGATGATCTCCTTAGATGCTGAAAAAGCTTTTGACAAGATCCAACATTCCTTCATGATAAAAGTCCTGGAGAGATCAGGAATACTTAGAAAATACCTACATACAATAAAGGCAATATACAGCAAGCCAACAGCCAACATCAAACTAAATGGAGAAGTACTCAAAGAAATTCCACTAAAATCAGGGACAAAACAAGGCTGCCCTCTCTCTCCTTATCTATTCAATATAGTTCTTGAAGTTTGAGAACAAAAGAAGATTAAGGGGATACAAATTGAAAAGGAAGAAGTCAAACTATATTTACAGATAATATGATCATATACATAAGTGACACCCAAATTCTACCAGGGAACCCCTACAGCCGATAAATACTTTCAGTGATGTAGCAGGGTACAAGATTAACTAAAATAAATTAATCGCCCTCCTATAAACTAAGTATATTATTACTGTAGCTCTATAGTATAGTTTGAAGTCAGGGTTGAAAAAGAAATAAGGGAAACATTACCTTTTATAATAGCTGCAAATAGCATTAAATATCTTAGCATAACTCTAACCAAAGAAGTAACAGATGTTTTTGACAAAAACTTTTAAGTTACTGAAGAAACAAATTGAAGAGAATATCAGAAAATGAAAATATCTCCCATGCTCCTGAATAGGTAGGATCAACATAGTAAAAATGACAATTTTACCAAAAGAAACATACAGATTCAATACAATTCCTATGAAAATCCCAACATTTTGTTTTTTACAAATCTTGAAAGAACAATATTCAATTTCATATGGAATAACAGGAAACTCAGGATTGCCAAACAATCCTACTCAATAAAAGAATCAGGAGGAATCACCATCCCTGACTTCAAGCCTAGTACTGACATATAGACAGACTTGTGGATCAATGGAATCAAATCAAAGATCCAACATTAACCCACACACCTATAAATATCTGATTTTTGAAAAAGAGGCCAAAAAATATTCAATGGAAAGAAGTTAATATCTTCAACAAATAGTGTTGTCATAACTTGATGGTAGTATGTAAAAGAATGCAAATAGATCCAAACCTATCACTCTGCATAAAACTCAAATCCAAGTGGATCAAAGACTTCAACATAAACACAGCTACAGAAAAGAAAGTGGGAACTACCCTGCAACTCATTGGCACAGGAGACCACTTCCTAAATATAAAATCAGTAGCACAGACACTAAGAACAACAGTCAATAAGTGTGACCTCCTGAAACTGGGGAGCTTCTGTAAGGCAGAGTACACAGTCAATAAGACAAAATGACAGCCTAAACACTGAGAAAAGATCTTCACCAACCCTACATTGGGTAGAGGACTGATCTCAAAAATATATATATATAAACTCAAGAAACTAGAGCCCCCAAACCTAAATAACCCAATTAAAAATGAGGTTCAGAGCTAAAAAGGAAATTCTCAATAGAAGAATTACAAATGTCTGAAAGACACTTAAAGAATTGCTCAACATCTTTAGCCATCAGAGAAATGCAAATCAAAACAGCTTTGAGATACCACCTTACACCTGTCTGAATGACTCAGATCAAAAACACAGATGACAGCCTATGCTGGATGTGGAGCAAGGAGAACACTTCTCTGTTGTTGTTGGGACTATAAACCAGTACAGCCACTCTGGAATGCAGTATGGTGGTTCTACAGAAATCTGTGAATCAGACTCCCCAAGGATCCAGTAATACCACTATTGGGCATATATCCAAAGGATGCAATTCATACCCAAAGGCATTAGGTCAACTATGTTTTTAGCAGCATTATTCGTAATAGCAAGAACCTAGAAACAACCTTTATGACCCTCAACTGAAGAATAGATTAACAAACTGTGGTAATCTATACAAACATCCTAAATTTGCAGGCAAATGGATGGATTTGGAGATAATCCTCCTAAGTGAGGTATTACAAGCCCAGAAAGATAGGCATGGGATGTACTCACTCATAAGTGGATTTTAGACAAAAAGCAAAGAATACCCAAGCTGTAAATCACAACCCGTGAACAGCTTGGGATCTGATGGAACTTAAGAGAGACATCCAGAGATTCCCCTAAGAAGAGAAAATAGAGAGGACTACCTTAGCAAATTGGGGTCATAATGAGCTACAACCAAGAAGAGTTAGGAACAAATCATGAAAGGAGATTGTTTAGTGAGAGGGGCAACAAAGTGGAAGAGAAAAAGAGATGGATATCTTGATAGAGGAAGCCAACGTGGGGATGTAAAGAGACTGGGTCCTAGGGAAACCTCCAAGAACTCACAGGATGTCCCTGGCTAGATCTCCAACCAATAGAGGAATGGTGCTTAAACAGGACTTCTCCTATACTCAAATGAATAACCACCCTAAGTGTCATCAAAGAACCTACATCCAACAATGAATAGAGGTGGAGGCAGAGATCCATGGCTGAGCACTGGGCTGATCTCCTGGTCCAGCTAAGAGCAGGGGAGGAGAGTCTGTATGAGCAGGAGGACAGGGATTATTAGGAAAAGTTCCCACAGAGATGGCTTGCTGGAGCTTTGGGGAGCTCACTGAGTCAAGGTCAGCTACTGGAGATCTACCAGGAAAAGGAGCTAGGCCCTCCAAGGGTAGGCAACTGTTTATTGGCATGGGCTGTATGTGGAGCCTTGAGGGACAGGATAGAACTGTGTTCCTGTCCGTGGGCTGGCACCTTGGAGTGTCCTGCAGAGGAACACCTAACCCAATCTTGACCTTGGGATGAGGAAATAGGAGTTGTCTGGGGTGCATGTGCCATGCTGAACTGACCCACCTTGAGACTTCTTGCCCTTTGGAGGGAGATAGAGAGATAAGGGGAGGGAGAAGGCTGAAGGCTAACTGGGAGGGATTGGTAGGAGGGAAGGGGGAGCAGGGGTATAAATGGATAAAAAAGACATATTTTATGAAAAATATAATAAAACGAAGAAAAAAAAAGGACAGTGATGGCCATTGAAAAACTCCATGTGGAGTTTACTTCCTTTGTGAAATAAGTTAGCCATTGAACAAGAAATTGTTCTTGCCTCAATTGTCTGACAGTATGCTGTATAAACTGGACATGCAGGACCTATAGAAAAATGACCTCTGAACTTCGACAAAAGAAGCTGAGATGGTTCTTCAGCTTCTTTCTTCACAGAGAAAACTGCTAGACATTCTTCAGAACACAAGAAGAAATGACTGACAAACTGTGTTAGAATGGGTAGAACATTCTTTCAAATTTCCTGCTTCACTGAAAGGTACACAAAAGACTTTAGTCCTATAGGCTGTAGATGGATGCCCCAATGTTACAAAAGAACTTTCAGTGACTATCGATGAAGCCAGATGTCATCTCTGTTATTTCTAGATTTTGAAGTTGCTTACACTTTCTGTTTACTTGGGTAATATTACATCTTTTTGTGGTCATTGATGTAATTGAAGATTAGATAATTATAATTATAGTTTTCCTTAGTTATAATAAAAGGTAAATTAGATGTGAAACTTTGGACTCAAAAGGATAAGGTAGATAAAAGAATATTTTCTTTAATTTTGCTAAATACAAATAGACTAGAAATTGTAACTGTAATTCTTGCTTGACAGCTATTTTGTTATATGTAATTTTGCTATGTTAAAATTTAAACCTTCTTTTTTTGATTAGACAGAAAAGGGGAAGTGATGTGTGATATCTATGTGTATGTAGTTAATACCATTGGATAATAAAGGAATTGTTTTCACCTATGGCAGAGCAGCTTAGAAGTAGGCAGGAAATCCAAGCACAGATTCAGGGGAGGGAGGGTAGAGTCAAGAGAGATGTGATCCAGCACTCAAGAATGCAGTACAGTAAGCCACCAACCATGTGGCAAGACAGATTAATAGATATGGGTTGAGTTAAGATGTAAGAGTTAGCTAACAATATGTCTGAGCCATAGGCCAAGTGGCATGTAATTAATATAAGTTTTTGTATGATAGTTTGAGACCAAGTGAGGTTGTGAGTCCAAACCTTAAGCTAGGCCAGGCCAGGGGCAAGAGAGATCCATTTGGACAGAAATTTTTTACAACATGGAAATCCCTCCATAATTCTCTCACTTCTATATATTTGTCTGTCTGTCTATCTACTATCTATCTATCTATCTATCTATCTATCTATCTATCTATCTATCTATCTATCTATCTATCTATCTATCTATCTATCTACATATCTATCATCTATCTATATATCATCTATCTTCTATCTATATATATATATCCTCATCTATCTATTTATATATCTATATCTCTTTCTCTTTCCCTCTATCAATCATCTATGTCTTTTCTACCTTACACACATATGTACATATGTATGAGCTTGCAAAATAAGTAAATAAAATGTAATATAAATTTCCAAGAAGAATATTTTCAAGGTATACACACACTAAGAAAATACAATGAAGTCATCCAAGTCAACAGCTAACAGCAGCCAGAAAACAATTAGTAGCAAGAGAGATGTGAAATTCATAATCTTCCCAAAGAAATTACACAAATAGTAAATGCAAACATGAGAAAATGCTCAATATCATTAATAATTCTACACACATCATGGTTAAACACTAATAGACTAGAAAACTATTGGTGAGGATGTTGAGAAAGGGGAGCATTTTACCTTGTTAGTGGGAGCATAAGATACTCTAGGAGGACAGTATGGGTTCTGTCAAAAAGTTCACACCTATTCCACACCTGGGTACACATTTCTCAAAACATAAAATTCAATAAATATTACTCAGTCTTTATTCTGAAGCATGGATGAGCCATAAGAGATGGGTGAAACAAGCCAGTTACAACAGACACATATATGTTTCTACTCTATGTGAAATAGAGCGATCACAGGAACAGAAGTAGAATGGTGTAGTAGGAGGTTTCTGGCCCGGACTTTCAGGCCTAACCTCAAGGTTTAGGCCAGCAGACCAGCAGACCCACAGACCTGCAGACCCGCAGAGACACACAGATGCTTTCAATAGTTTTAGGCTGATCAGCCTCATTCCCAGGCATATAACCTGCTAGCTCTCTATCCTTCATCTAACCCATGACTCATCCTGTTCAGCCATGTGGCTTGGTACCTTTTCTTAGAGCAGCATAATTGTCCTCTGCTTCTTCCAGCTTCTCTCTGGCATTCTGCTCTGTGCTTCCTGTTCTCAGAGTTTTCTTAGTCTGGTAGCTCCGCCTATACTTCCTGCCTGCCTTTGGCCAATCAGCACTTTTTACTAAACCAGTGGGTGGGACAATTATTTACAATGTAACAACACAATCTCCCACATATCCCCTTTACTCTTTTTAAAACAAAAAGAACTCCACATCTAATATTCTTTTCCCCCCTTGTCTATAACAACTTATAAACAACACTGTAAATTAACACAAACATCCATAATCCATGTTTTGGGAATGTGGGCATTGTTCTCTAGGCTACTTCCTGCTGAATGGGGGCGTTGGCAATCTCATGGGAATCCAAAAGTAAATGTAGGATTATGGACAAATCTTTAGTGGAGTAATCTGGAAGGCTGGGTCATCACAGACAGTCTCCTTGAAATTGTTCTGGATACAGAGCTCTGGAAACTTCAACAGAGGTGCTCTGAAATGCTGAATCATCTAGGCCATCCATTTCCATTGGACATTTTTCAGGGGGTCTTTCTCTATCAAACTTTATGTTCTTTATCCAGGAATAAATCCACAGCCTCTCATTTTCTGTGAAAATAAAACGAAAACCTCTTCTCCAAAGTAGCATATCTTTGGATTTCAATTTTAAAGTCAACTCATTTACAAAATATATAGGTTGAATTTATACAAGAGCATTTATAATCAACTGTCTTTTAGCAGCTATTACTAAGTCATTTTTAGTCAAGAAGTTTAAAGATAAGACAATAACATACAGTATCCAGACATTCTTTTTATTTTCCATCTTTACGTGCTTATTATTTATTTATTTATTTATTTATTTATTTATTTATTTATTTATTTATTTTGCTCTATTTTTTTTAAGGGCTTTTGCTACCTTTTCTTTTCTTTCTCTAAGCCTATGTATATATATTTTCAACATGCTCTAAACCACTTAGACTTTTAAAAAAACTGTCTTTACTGTATATTTATTTCTTAACTTTTTCTGTCTCTGACCACACCTTTGCTTGGCTAGGGTGATTGACTCCACCCAGATTCTTCTATTTCTTTCTGTTTCTGAACACACCTTTGATCTGCTAGAATTCAAGATTGGTAGGATGGGTGGATGGCTCCACCCCGCTCCCTCTAATTTCATAGAATTTATCTTTTTAACCCAGGTACTCTGAGAATTTTAGGGTCCATATAATTACTAAGTAAAGCTTTGTCATCTGCTGCTCATTAACTCCATTTAGTATTAGGCAGTGTTTTGCCTCTCAGGCTGAATCAGGAAGTTTTTCTTAAAAAAGCCAAGCCTCTGTTTGCCTCTGGCAAACAGAACTGATCCAAGAAAACATAGACACTAAGAAGTCATCTTTGATTCTGTTCTGTTTTTGTCCTTATTAACAAAAACCTTAAATCCACCATATAGAGCTCTTTTAGACCATTTTTAAGCTTTCTATGACTTTATCTGGGTATATTTTACCCACGTTGGGCTGCCATCTGTAGTATGAGGTTTCTGGCGGGGACTTTCCGGCCTAGCCTCAAGGTTTAGGTCCACAGACCCACAGACCTGCAGACCCGCAGACTCACAGACCCACAGACCCACAGACCTACAGAGACACACAGATGCATACAACAGTTTTAGGCTGATTGGTCCAAGGCCCAGGCATATAACTTGCTACCTCTTTACCCTTCAACTAACCCATGTCTCTTATCTTGTTCAGCCATGTGGCTGGGTACCTTTTCTTAAAGCAGCATAGTTGTCCTCTGCTTCTTCCGGCTTCTCTCTGGCGTTCTGCCCTGTGCTTCCTGT
The DNA here is from genome assembly GCA_033318265.1 of Phyllotis vaccarum. Lineage (NCBI taxonomy): Eukaryota > Metazoa > Chordata > Mammalia > Rodentia > Cricetidae > Phyllotis > Phyllotis vaccarum. The sequence goes on along the minus strand of JARWLC010000012.1, from coordinate 101,042,990 downwards.
TCTCAGAGTTTTCTTAGTCTGGTAGCCCCACCCTCACTTCCTGTCTGCCTTTGGCCGATCAGCGCTTTTTATTAAACCAGTGGGTGGGATAGTTATTTACAGTGAAACAACACAATCTCCCACATATCCCCTTTTCTCTTCTTTCAGGTTATAGAAAAACAGAATGGCTGGTGTTAGCAGCTGGTAGGAGAATAAATGAAGAGTCATTTAATGAGTAAAATTTTGATATGGAATTATTTACTGTTCTGGAAATGAATGGTGGTATTAGTGGCCCAATAAAATGATTGCACTTAATGCCACAGAATTTCATACTTGTTAAAAGGGTTTTTTTTTTTTTTAAGTACATTGCTTGTCAACAAATGCCGAACTGCATATGTTTATCATAACAAAACATATACATAGAAGGAGAGAAGGGCTTTCTAATCTTCAGGGTCCCCTACTTGTTCGGGTAGTATATATAAAAATAACACTAGACTATAAGCTGTGTTCATTTCTCTGGTGGTTTTTAACCCCAGAGAGAAAGAAGAAAGGCATAGGTTTGAATTGTAGTAGAGCAATTATTCTTTCAGGTGAATGATAGACATGAGGGAAAAAAAATGCCAGGGAGTATACATACATAGGATGTCTTCAGTAATAGGCTATTTTTATAAAATGGAAGAGAAAACATTTGGATGGGAATGGAATGCTCACTGAGATCCACATAGTGATGGAATGCTCACTGAGATCTGCAGAGGGATGGAATGCTCACTGAGGTCTGCATAGGGATGGGATGCTCATTGAGGTCTGCATAGGGATGGAATGCTCACTGAGGTCTGCATAGGGATGGGATGCTCATTGAGGTCTGCATAGGGATGGAATGCTCACTGAGGTCTGCATAGGGATGGAATGCTCACTGAGGTCCACATAGTGATGGAATGCTCACTGAGATCTGCAGAGGGATGGAATGCTCACTGAGGTCTGCATAGGGATGGGATGCTCATTGAGGTCTGCATAGGGATGGAATGCTTACTGAGATCTGCAGAGGGATGGAATGCTCACTGAGGTCTGCAGAGGGATGGAATGCTCACTGAGGTCTGGATAGGAACGGAATGCTCACTGAGGTCTGCATAGGGAAGGAATGCTCACTGAGGTCTGCACAGGGATAGAATGCTCACTGAGGTCTGGATAGGAACGGAATGCTCACTGAGGTCTGCAGAGGGATGGAATGCTCACTGAGGTCTGCAGAGGGATGGAATGCTCACTGAGGTCTGCATAGGGATGGAATGCTCACTGAGGTCTGTGGATCATTGAAGTGGAAAGAAAAAAAAAATAAACTGCGCAGTTAAGTCTTGGAAACCTGAGGTTTCAAACATAAATATAAATCCTTCTCTTCTCAGCTTTCACTTTGGAGTCCTTTGATTTCAGTCATCATCTCTGACTGAAATATTCATGGAGACAATGCAAGACCTAGTACCTAGCAGGGATGCCCAGTATCAAAACATTCATTCAAAGAGAGCCACATTTTTATTATTATTATTATTATTATTATTATTATTATTATTATTATTATCACTCATTTCTTAGGTTTGTTGTGGAATGAATGATCAGGGAAAATTCTGAGACCTCAAATTCCACATTCCACCAGTCAAATTCTCTCCATGAGCTCTCATGCCCCTCCCGCAGCCCCCAACACATAACCCAAAGACAAGACCATTGTTGAGAAAAGCCCTAGGCAGAGAACAGGAAGTGGCAGCTAATGTTTTAGAATCGAAGTCACATTGAAGATTCATGTGCATACTTGTACACTTAAGTTCTAGACAACATAGCATGGAGATGAAGATCATGACTGCAACATGACAAAAATATAACTTCAATATTCTCCTATGAACTGGCAAACTAGACTATGCCACTGACGAGTTAAGCAAAAAAAAAAAAAAAAAAAAAAAAAAAAAAATCACAGTAGGCCTGTAAAATACTTAGAAAGAACTGACAAAGAAAGATGGGACATTTAAACCGCAGCCTGGAAGCAAAGTAGGAACTGGAAATAACCTTAGAGATTAAAAACAAAACAGAAATAAAATAAAAACCAAAAAGAAAAGCAAGAAACTCTGCTGCTGGATAGCTCTCACTAATGAGCTACGGGTCAGCCACAGATCTTTATCAAATAAAACAAACATGTAAGGGAAGAACAAAAGTAACTGATAAGGATAGTAAATCCTAGATGCATGTATATAGGAATCGTAAGAAAGCCCAAGAGCTGATTCCATAAACTGGAATGACAAAATGGGTAAACTTTGTAGAACTTAAAGAAGAAAAATAAAAAGGATATGGAAATAGACTATAAGCCCCAACACTTTGAGCCAGTCATAGTTAAAATTAGAATAATCATAGTTTACTAGTTCCAATGTTAATAAAAAGTTTCAATCAGACATTGTCTTATGTATTTAAGGGCTTTTTAGCTGGTATTATAAAGTTTTGTTTATAAACTTGCATCTATTTTAACCTGTATTTTGCCATAAAATTTCTTTTTTGCTTGGTTTGAGAAGAGATTTTAAGATAGTCTAAACAAAGTGGTTCATATTTATCCCATAGAATCTAAAGATTCTAAATCTAAATCCCAAGGCTGTGATTACTATAATATTTGTTTTGGTTGTTAGTTGTAGAAAATTATATATACTCATTTGATATTTGTTATAGAAAGTTGTTTTTAACTCCTAGATCCTGAAATGCCTGCCCACTGATTAAGTCCTCAAAGAGCTTCTTAGAATTAAATAAAACTTGGAGGTGCCCTTGGAAACAGAAAAATTCTCTGTGAAAAGTTTCTTCTTCTAAATGCCTATGTACAAATACAAAATGAATGTGATAGGCCAGGAAGATGGTTTAGAGGGTAAGGTGGCTTCTGCTTAAGCAGAAAGACCTGAGTTCACACCCACCAGTACCTATGTAAAAGATAATGCTGGGCATGGTGGCACACACTAGACTGTGTGGGTGGGTGGAGGTGAGGCAGAACTAGGAGCATTACTAAGGCATGTCAGTCTAGCAAAAATGGTGAGCTCCAGGTTCACAGAGAGACCCTATTTCAAGGGGATAAGGTGGAGAGTGACATCAAACAAAAATGATACACCATGTCCTCTGGTGTCCACAGCTGCATGCATTGTCTTCATGGGCAAGCAGTAGTACACAGAAGAAGAGTATATTGCACACACACCCCAAAAGAATGTGCTGATGGAATAATTTTTAAGATGTTATGTAAATGTGTAGTTCCCAAAAAATGAGAAAAGTTTAATCTAGTTATAACTAAGACTATGAACAATTCTGAACTCACCATCACTTAAAATATAAGGCATATACAGATTTCAAATTATTTTGTTACATGTGATATACATTCTGTCATATAGGAAACATAATTTCCTCCAAAAGTCGTATAAAAGTTAAACATACCAATAATCATGAAGGAATCAATTCATAAGTCTAGATTCTTCTCTATAAAAAACAACACTGAATAGTTTTATAGTGTTCATCTCATGTACTGGAATGAAATGATAATTCCTGTCTTATAGAAACTGCTTTAGAGTATAGATTTTTGTTTAAGGCAGTTTTAAGCAGTAATATAATATTGACCCAAACTGGACAATGACCATAAAACAATATAAGCTAATGTAACTTACAAACATTGGAGCAATGCTCTTAAGATGTTAAATATAATAGAATATAAAATTCTATCACAACTAAGTAAAATTTAATTCCACATATGCAAACATGTTGAATATAGAATAAGCTAGTAATTTACTGCATCAATAAAAGAAGGAAAAATCCTATAATAACACAACAAGGTGTTGTAGAATAATACAGTACAGATTAATTCTGTTTTGATGAAGGCAGAAGGGAATCTTTAAGATTAGTTCGGCAATTTCTTATTAGGGCTAATTAACTACTCGCTCCAAAGTGTTTGTAAGAGTTCGGTTTCTCTCACCTGAGGACATCTTCTGCAGTTCTCCCGCAGTCCTTTATCTTATCATTGCTCCCGTTCCTATTGCGCATGCTCCAGCAGCGTGTAAGTGTGACCTCCATCTTGCTCTCATTACTCCTCCCGTAGAGCTATAGCCTCAGTGTTCTCATCTCTTTAGCCACAATCACAAAGGAATTATTTGCATCTCTTTTGTTATCTTGGAGTTGTCTCGAAAGGGTTTCATGCCATTATTCTACTGAGAATGTGAATCGCATGGCCGTAGATGAAATACATATTATTCCATTACGTTTTTCTTGAAGAACACGCTTTTTTCAAACAGATGATCAATAAACCAAAGAAAAGATTTTTATCCAAGTCCAACTTAGTGAGTCAATGAGTTTAGTGGAGTTATTTACCGTAATATAGGTGAAGGGTAACTTAGAGGAACATAAATGATTCACCAAAAAGCTCACCCAACATCAATAATGACTCATGAAGCTCCATGATGGATGGCATAGCAGTCCCATTCATCCTTTAAACTTTTCATACGCTACATATTTGGTATCTCATAAACCACCTGCAACTCTGACAAAATGAAGCAAACCTGGGAGAAAAAGGAAGGAGTACTGAATAGTCTCAGGTTAAAGTCTCCTGAGCCTCTCTCCTTCTACAAGTGAGCATGAGCAGCTTCATAATCTTTTATGATTATGTTTATTTCTATGGCATGACTATGGGATTAAGTACTCTGTGGTTAACATGAGCTATGGCCATGCCGCCCTAGGATGAAAGGACTTACTATAACAGCATCCAGTGCTTATTTGGTCCAATGTCCTTGACCTGTTTAGAGGATTAGATAACACTGATGACAATTTCCTCTTTAATATGTCTTCATTCTGAGTCTAAGATGCTCCTGATTTCCCAAACCAACTCTTTTGCACACTTTTGCTCAGGTTCTTTTTCCTATTCATTTTTACAGTCTCATGATTTTTCTGTGTCCCAGGCCCACGTTTTTGGTTCTGAGGATTTCATCTAGTCTTAAGAGACTTTTAGCCTATTTGCCAAGGATACCAGTATCCTTAAAAGTGTTTCTCCTGACAGTTTTCACTTTAAAATGTCCAAATGAATAATATCTTAACATTTCTACTTGGATGTCAAGCTTTCCCACATACAAAGTTGGACTCCTTATATTCTAAATCCCTGTCACCCTTGTCCTCTGCTTTACAGTTATCAGAAGGCATGATTCTTCTATCAGCTCTGGGAAAATGCTTCCAAATCTTTGATAGCTTTTTTTCATTTTCAAACAAACCACGAATGAATAATCTCCATGTCTAGTCTAATAGAAAACTCAGAATCTAGTGGTTTCTTGGTTTGTGACTTAATTAGGGTTTTATTATTGTGAAGAGAATCCATGACCATATCAACTCTTACAAACAAAACAAAACACAACATTTAATTGGACCTGGCTTATAAGAGGTTTAGTCCATTGTCATCATAACTGGAAGTATGGTAACATGCAGGCAAACATGATGGTGGAGAGGTAGTTGAAAGATCTACATATGGATCTGAAGGCAGTAAGAAGGGACGGTACAGCACTAACCATAGTTGAGCTTATGAAGCCTCAAAGCCCACCCCTCAGCGACACATTTCCTTCAATAAGGCCACACCTACTCCAACAAGGCCACTCACCCAATAATGCCACTCCCTATGAGTCTGTGAAGCCACGTCCATTCAGACTACCATATTACTGTCTTTGGCCCTATAGACTTGTAGCCACATCATCATACAAACTATATTTAGTCCATCTTCAAAAGTCCCCATGGCCTATCACAGTCTCAGCAGTGTTTTAAAATCCCATAGTTCAGTCTATGATACTTAGGCCAATCTCTTAACTGTAACCCCTGAAAAATAAAAATAAAAATGCAGATCACATACTTCCAGCATAAAATGGTATAGAATATTCATTACCATTCCAAAAGGAAGGAAAAGGAGCATAGTGAGGAAACACTGGACTTAAAGAAGACCGAAATCCAGCTGGGCAAATTCCAAACTCTGTGTCTCCATATGTGATGTCAAAGTGCTCTTATGATCTCTAACTCCTTTCAGTTTTGTTGACCACAAGATACATCTTTCTTATGGATTGGTTCCACATCTTGTTAGTAGCTCTCTTCATCAGGTACTCCACTACTCTGGAATCTGACACATCTTGGGGTGTCCAAGATAATCCAGTTTTAACCTTCACAGATTCTCACAATGGCCTGTCCAGGCTTCCATACAGGGACACCTCTGACAGTTATGCCTGGCCTCAGCAGCTTTCCTGAACCATGGAGGGAGATACTGTCATTCCCATTTTCTATCCTCAACTCTAAAGCCAGAGCCATGTGGCAGAAGCTTCTGGGTTCTGTTGCTTGCTGGAGGTAGAACATGGCCCCTTAATTCAATTTCATCATTACCAACCTTCTATGTCTGAATGATTGCTTCATCGCTTAAGCTTAGCTGTCCTGGAACTAGCTTTGTAGACCAGGCTGGGCCTGAACTCAGAGATCTACTTGTCTCTGTCTCCTGAGCACCTTGTAGTAAAGACCTATATCACATGCCAAGACCTAAGCTTTTCTTCAATTCTTTTTCACAACTTGGAAGTTTAGCTGTGTGAGGTTTTACCCCAAGGTTACTACCCTCTTTATTCCATTTAGCTTCAAGATTTTCTTTAAACCTTTTCCTGGTGTTCCTTTCTCTCTCAGACTTTATATTTTGAATTTTGTTCTTGCTTATCTTATTCGTTTTCAATATAGATCTGCATATGACTGGCCAGTAGAAACTAAGCAACATAGTCAATGCTAGATTGATGCTAGGTTGTTTTAAACTGTCCTCTGTCAAAGCTGTTAATCTATAATTCTTCAATTTAACCTCAGGCAGATTTTTTTTTTTTTTTTGGACTGTGGGAGAAAGAAACCCAGCTCTTTGCCAAATTATTGCCAGAATGATCTCTAGGCACATATTAGTATTCTTTTCTCTGAAACAACTTGAGCTAGACCCCTATAGTTCAAATCACCCTCAGCACTACTGTTTTCCATGACCCTACTAGTAGTACGGCCTACTAAACTGTGCTTAAAGCATTCTACTACTTTCCTAACCTAAAGTCTCAAAGTCTACATTTTCCTAAACAACAGCATGGTCAGGCCTATCACAGAAATAACCCACCCTTTGATATCAACCTGTCTTAGTAAGAGTTTCTATTGCAGTGAAGAGATACCATGACCATGGCAATTCTTAAAGAAAAACATTTAATTGAGGCTGGCTTATAGTTTAGAAGTTTAGTTCATTATCATCATGGTGGGAAGCATTCTCCAGACTTGGTGCTGGAGAATTAGTCAAGAGTTCTATGTATGGATACACAGGCAGCAGAAAGGGACAGAGAGCCATTAGGCCTGGCTTGAGCTTCTAAAGTCTCAAAGCTCATCCTTCAGTGATGAACATTTTCTCCAATAAGGCCACAGCTACTCCACCAAGATCACACTTTCAATAATAGCAGTCCCCATGAGTCTATGGAAGCCATTTTCATTCACATCTCCATAGATCGGTGTGATAAAACAATCAAAATTAACTTGGAGAAGAAAGGGTTTATTTTATTTTATAGGTTACAGTCCTTTATTGAGAAACTCAAAGCAGGAGCTTAATCAGGGTATGAACCTGGAGGCAAAAATTGAAGAAAAGTTCACAGAGGCATGCTGCTTACTAGCTTACTATCTCTAGATTGTTCAGCTTGCTTTCTTTTAGAATCTCACCTCACCTGAGCAGGGGTGGAACTTTGTACAGTGAGATGGGCTTCCAACATCAATTGCTTATCATGAAAATGTCACAGACTTCTCCACAAGGCAATCTGACAGAGATTTTTTCTCATTTGGTGCTTTTCTCTCCCCCAGATGACTCTAACTTGTATCAAATGAACAAAACCAAACCAGAACAAGTCATTTCTTTCACACCTCTGCCCTTGCTCAAATATTTCCTTCTACCTGGAATACGCTTCCCCAGCTCTCTGCAAAAACACACAAGCATCAGCTCCACTAAGGCACATCCTGAGGATATCGGTTAAGAATGAAGTCAGGCTTTTGTAGACTCCGATAATCCTTTTTATGATTTTTAACATGTTGGTTGAGTTCAGGAGATTCTTTCGACTTTGGCATATTGATTATTCTGAGTTGAAATCCACAGATAAAGATCACTAAAGTTAGTATAAAATCCTTTGACCCCATCTCTTAAACCTAACTGACTTGCTTCAAAAAGAGATGATTCCAGTGTTATCCTTCCCTACAAGGAAGAGACGATCTCAACCACGCTCTTAGCAGGGGAATCCAAATGAACAATCTTACTAAATTCCCCAAGTGTGTTAGCATTAGGTCATATCATGTGGTTCTCTAATTACACTTACACATTACTTGTCAGAAAAATTAAAACTATATTTCTCTTATTTTGAATAGTTTTCATTTTCTGAGGTGGCCACGCCATATAAAAAGTGCATTAAGTAAATCTGTGCATTCTACTGTTTTTACACCCTTGGTTATGTTGTTTCTGCTATGACCCATAATGAGTGAGAAAAAAGGATTCTTTACTCCTCTCCAATGCTGTATGTAAAATTTATTTAGCTAGTTTTAGCTTGTCTTCTGTGAGGATACAGATTACACCAGGGAAACAGTGTTTATTCTTTTGCATACTGCATATTTCAAAGCACCTAACAGGGTCTATTATATGGTAGATTCCCAATAAATATGTGAGATATGAATTAGTGTTACACACTTTGTACCAACATATTTTTTATAATAATGAAAGTAAAAAAGCTTAGACAGGAGGAACCTCATCTGAAATTTATGCTAGTAATTGCTAAGGTGAAGTAAGGAGAGTAGAAATTAGAAACAAATCATGCTGTTCTGTGTTTATAGACTGTCATAGTTATGCATGGCTGTGTAACAAGTCATCCAAAAGCTCAGTGACTTAAAACCTGTATGCATTTTGTTTATGATAAGGTCAGGGGGCAAACTGGGTGGTGTACAATACAGTCTGAGGTAAAGAATAGCTAGAATTGAAAGACTTAGCCCTGCTTCTCTCTGCCTGTGGTACCTCATTCTTCAGAATTATCTGACTTCCTTCATTCAGTGGTCATAAAGAGAGCAGCAGGTGAGTCCGAGTAAACAAGTATTTGTCTCAAGTCTTTGATTTGTCACATTTTTCAACCTTTGTAAGTTCAAGTTAGCTCTAGTTGAGTCAAGATTTAAAATAGGGTGGTTCTCAAAGCTGTCCATGTTTAGAGGAAAGAGTGTGTGTGTCTGTCTGTGTGTGTGTGTGTGTGTGTCTGTGTGTGTGTAAGGGGGGCTGTCATTTGAAAAATCCATTATATAGATGCTTAGAACAATTCAAAGTGATGAAAGAAGAAACATTAAAGAAATAGAATGTGTCTACAAAGATGCATATACATATATTTTAAAGGATAGACAAGCATAATCACTTAGGTCAATAATATAATTGGTAAAGAAGGTTAAAGAATTATTAATAGTTTTTTTTTAAGCATGTGATATTTCTTACATGGCCAAGGGCATGTTGAGAAATTTGACAGGCAATAGATACCTTAGCATTTTCCCTGTTCGGATTAAAATCATCAGCTGGCTAGAAAACACATGAGGTAGCAGGTAATTGCTGTATAGATATTTCCTCTGTGGTAAAACTTTCCATCTTTCTGGGAAGCTCAGAATAGTGGCAATGAAACATTCCATCCTGCATCTGTTTAACCTCATGAAGTAAACAACTCAAAGGTTCCAGGAAGTCCCTGAAATTGACCAGCTCCTATAGGCTCTTCCTTCACCATGCTTGTATATGTTGGAAGGATTGCTGAGGATTACTCTCAGGCAAGCTGAGTTACTTAGAAGTTACCCAGACAACAGAAGCTGCCTGGATGAGGTAAAGACCAGCCTAGAAGCCTAGATGCTTGGAATAAACAGACACCAGATAAGCCACCTTTAAAAAAAAAAATCAGCTGAGCTACAGAGAAGAGGCTCAGACCATCTGAGCTGCCTGAAAGAGATGCCATCCCCATGTTGAACTGCCTGTTAAGATGTACAGTGTGCTCAGAGTTTCCAACTTTCATGAGCTGTCATCCAAGCCAAGATGGCTTTGATTAATTTCTGCTTCTGTAAATAATCCCTCACCCATATTTCCACAAGCAGCACAACTTATTAGTTCACCAAACTGAACTTGGTGGTATTGGTATTTTGATTTCCCATTGGATCCCTATCTGGGTGAGTAAGCTCTTTGTCACATCTTCCCAGGACAAATGCCATATGGCAGTATCTAAGCTTCTTATTTTCTGTTGTCATCTAAATATTAACAACAACTTTTTTTTTTTTCAGACAGCAGATATCCTTTGGTAGTGGAAATATAGTTGATACCTGTCAGCAGCAATGGAGAGTAGAATGAAGAGTATTGCCTGGATACCTTGTTTCACAGATCTCTTCCATTGAAGCCAGGAGTCTTGGCTTGTTCCACAGAAAAGAATTTCAGATGGAGTCTGTACAAAACTTGAGTTGTCATTTGTTAAGAAAATAATTTAGTCTATGGTTTATTCTATCTTAAACAGGTCTGCTCTCATTTGATGTCAGTGACTAAGCAGGGGCATGCCTGGTTAGAACTTGGATGGGAGAAAGCCATCTTGACACAGGTGTAAGCTTGGAGGTTAATAGATAGGTACTCAGAGAAAGGATAAGACACCAAGATGTGAGTGTGAGATTCTCAAGACAGAGTCAGCCTGAGTTATTTAAATGTCTTTATAATACCAACTTAAATGATTTGGGTGGGTTTTGAAGTTAGATCGTCAATGGGTTGCTAAGACATTAAAATGAGAAAATAGCATGATTCCAGAGAATAAAAACTGATGAGCCACATCCTAGATCACATGGGTTGCAGGGAAAGTTAAGATGTTCTTACTATAAACAAAAGTCTTGTTTGTGAGATTCCCAAGAAATACTTTGGAAAGTCGCAAATCAATAATGCAAGGTCTTATATGCTCAGACTTTGGGCATATTCTTCCTTGGTATTTCAACATATTATTTGAAAATATCTCTATATAAAAGAGATATTATTCCTGTGCTATCATCCTTCACAGCAAATTTTAATAACTGTGGAATTCTTGCCTCTGGTCTAACAAGAGGCTTCAGCTAGACTCTAGAATGGTGGTTTCTTTTCCTCCGAAGTCTCCCTAGTTTTATTTTGTTCTATCTTGTCCCAATATTCCACTTGTTTGTCTCCCCTAACGATAATCAAAGTAAAACGAATTAGCCTACAGTTAGCAAAGCACACAATGGCTTCTGGAGGAACAGGGGAAAATAAGGTCAGAGAAATCTCAAGTTCATTGTTCCCCCACTTCCCCCGTGTCAGAGGGAAGCAGAACTAATTTAAACATCCTTCAGCTTCCAAACTCCAAGTTACCCTAAACAACACCTCTCCTTTTCATTTCAATCTGCAGTGATAGAGATTTCATATCCTGCTTTGAGAACACGTTTCTTGCATTGAACTTCTCCACAGCGAGTCCTTTGCCCCCTTGCGTCAAGCCTCCGTTTGTGCCGCTGCCATGTGCTAATTTCCTGTGAGGCTCTGACCTCCGTGGAGCTGGTGAACACATTCCTCTGATACTATTCTGTCCCAGATCAGATATAATGGGCTGCAGCCCTTCTGCACATTTCTCCGCATCTCCCTTGAAAGACCTCGATTCCAGAAGACATAATACTAGGGTCTGCCCATCACCAGCAGTGAGAGGAGAAAGGCCATTGTCAAGTTTCGTTGGTGATTCACACACTTATTAGCACAGATGGTCTTTTACCTCGGAGTTTTTAATAGCAGTCCCATGTAACAGCCTCACTTGTTACCTACACTCCCTTCAACGTCAGGTTCCTCATTGTAACCTAGAGGCAGTGGGAGTCAGTGCAGAGATCACAGCACTGTGATCCACAGAGCCTGTGTAAGTTCAAGCTCTGTAGCTTATTTGTGGCATGACCTTGGACAAGTGGCTCAAAATCTCTGCCTTGCATCCCTGATTGGAGGGATAATAAGACCAGCTTCTCACCTGTCTCAGTGTTGATGGGGAGGATTTGATAAAATAATGGATCTGAAAAGCCCCTTGTAAGCTTTAAACCAATGAAGTCCCCTAGAACTCCAGCCTGATTCAGCTCTTCAGCACAAAGCAGTGTCAGGAAAGCTCACGAGAGTAACAAAATCCTCATTCCTGACATACGAGTTAGGTGAATTGCTAAAGTTTATCTATAAGCTTTTATTTGGGAATTGAAACATGTTTCTTGTTATTTTTTTCTTTATAGATAATTCTATGAACATAACTATATTAAGATACCTTTTAAAAACTGTAGGATTTTACTCAATTAACAGTTAATATTTAGAAACTGAGTGTACCCCGCTAGACAGAGGAGAAGATATGTAGACAGTTTCTGCTGTTACAGATTCAGAGTCCAAGGCTAGAGGTGAGAATTAAATTTTGTACCCTGAACAAAATGTTGTTAGGGAGACATGCTAATTATTTAAATCTTTTTTATTGTTGTTGTTTAAAATGGGAAAAGAGAATAGAGAAAGAAAATTCTATAAATACAATATTGAAACCTCTGTGTCTGGTTTGCTGTGATTTACTTGTATAATGTCGTCCCTGCCCTAGCTCATCAAAATGACCTGCAGTATCTCAAATGTATAGAGCTGCCTCTGCTCTTTGTGGCTTTAACACTGCTGTCTCTTGTCCCTGGTGAAGCTGCCACTGTAACACCTGAAAAACAAGTTCCAGCTGGCTCCTCCCTTTATGCATTTATATTCAACACGTAATAACTGTACATATTAATGGAGTCACTTGTGATATTTCAACCCATGAATATGCACCCACTGATCGTGTCAGGCTCATTATCATTTCCTTCTTGAAATCATTTCTCTGTGTTTGGGGCACCAATAAATCCCTTCTCCAGACCTTCATGAAGTATATAGTAGATTGTTATGAACCATGCTCACCCGCTCTACTGTGTAAGAACAGAACTTTTCCCTTGTCTTTTGTACTATCTATTTTTCTGTACCCACCTAAGACAGCAGGATGTTGGATGAATTGTCTCTGTCGTTGCAGAAGACAGGGTACAGGGAGTAACAATGAAGCAAATGCCATGACCTTTAGTAAAGAAAGGAAAATGATCAGTGGGCAGAGGGATGTGGCAAGTGGAGCGGAGGTGGGCTATGCAGTTTCCTGGCCTGAGTCCAGTGCTTTGAAGACTTGGAGGAAGGAAGAAGTGATTTGCAGGCTGCCACAGTGAGCAAGGAGCATACTGACAGAACAGAGGCATCTGAAGGGCAGTGAGGAAGAAAAACAGCATCCACCTGAGAGAAGAATTAGAGAAGCGGTCGCTTCACAGGGAGTTAGTGGAAGCACCTGAGAATAACTTTTAAGACAAGGGTCAGATTTATGTTGATTGTTCCGACTCGTGTATAAAGGGTACTAGCAGAAGAGGGGTGATTCAGCTGGAGTGATGACTGAGTGGATGATTTCAGTTTGGGTAATGCAGACCTTTCTAGGAAGCATAGCTTTCTAGAACAGATAGCAGATAAGACCGGGCCATGCACTCTCCACCATTTTGGTAACACCTTCACAACCCAAGACGCACAAATCAGATTAATTCCTAAGATACATTCAAACTGGCACTTGGAACTGAGGTTCAGGATGCTTGCCTATCAACTGAGTAACATTCAAGGTTTGAGAACCCGTTGCCTCATGTCTTCTGCCATGTAGAGGAGGCTGTCTTGCAGTGGAAAAGAATGCAGCATGCATACAGAGAAGAGTGAGCATGGCTGGGCCATTAGGTTCCTGTTTTTCTGTGGCCAATGCTCAGTATAGGGTGTGTTCGTGTTCCTGTCGTTCAGCAGAGCTTGCAGTAAGCTCTTCATCTGACCTAAACAAATTCAATTTGGCTATCTTTCAATTACATCCAGAGAAGTCTCAGCATATTAGTCTAATTTATAATGAAAGAAATCATTGGCAAAATTTGCTAGTTTATTATTACCAACAAATTACTTGTGACATGTCTTGGAGTGGATTGTGGTACTGCTAATTAGTACAGACAGTTAAAAACTATTTGTCTCATGGAATGGAGACCCATTTGTGACTCTTGAGTTGGAGATTATATATTTGCTTTCATTGCCCATTTTAAACTTTAGGCTCCCAAATGAACACCACCCCCCCCAAAAAAAACCCAACAAAAACAGCAGACCTGTCTTCTGAATCCCTTTTGCTTGGTTTGAGTGTAATTGGTAGATGTGTAGCTGTTCGCACCATTGTTTGGATTGGGTCTCGCGCACTTCCTCAATGAGGTATTCTGATTCACATGACCTTGCAGAAGCTCCGACCTCCTCTGCCCTTTCCACATCCTCAGCTATGCAACCGAGCATTCCCAGGCTCCAGCCTTAAGGGAGACATGCTTCCTGAGGCTGCCTTCTGGGAACCACACTCTGTGACTGCCATGATTTTTATAAAGTGTTTGACGTGGAATTATACAGGCCAGTGGCAGCATATATTTGTTGTAGATTAATGAATGCTAACATCTGAGAGAGAGGGAGTACTTGTCCCTACAGAAATCCTACAGAGAAGAGTCAACTGCTACTAAGGCAGGTATCAGGGAGTAAGGCTCTACAGGGGTCACACACAGACACAGAAGGTTTATCTTTCCATGGCACTCTGCCCTTTGTTCCGAAGAAGCTAAGTCTATTCTCTCGGCTGCCTCACTTTGCTTAATCATAACTTATATTCTCTGAACTTCTCATATTGAAAGAAAATGAAATAACAACCTGTCTTCCCCACAGGTGAAACAGAGGCTTGAATGTTAATAGTAATGTAGTATTGTGCATTAATGGTGGTGTCAGTCTGAATTTCTAAATGTAATTTAGGCTCATCCAGCTGGTTTTACAGCAAATGCACTCACATCTGTTTCATATTTCCAACCAGTTACCCAAAAGGTTCCATACCTACCCCCTCTTACTAGGAAGGAGCATCTCTGCTTCTCAAGGCCCCTCCCTCTACTCTATCCATCACTAGAAGAATTCACAAGGTCTCAAAGGGGAACCCAGGAAGAACTGGTTCTTCCCGACAAAGGCAAAGGAAGAACAAGAATTCCCTACTGGTCCTCTGCATTCCTTCTGGCTACCTTATGTTGTTTCTGCTGAGTGACAAGGCTTGCCTACACTGGTGGGAGCGGTGTAAATATCTTCCAGCTCTGAAGTGAGGTGGTGTGATTACAAGTTTATTGCTCTACAGTTCACAGGCATATGCTCAGTCACTTTCTTTAAATGCACACCACAATACCAGATGCTAGCCCAGGAGCTGCCCATAAAATCAGATACTGACAGACATGTTCCCGTTCTTTAGGAAAGTTTTCTTTTGATTCAGGATCGTGTCCTTCCTTCCAACCAGGCCAGAATCAGGTTTATTTGTTCTTCTAATGCCACGATTTAGTAAGCCTGTTTGTGGGTTCTTTGTAGCAGGTGATAGCCAATTACCAGTATCATGCCCTATTTTGCCTGGGTTGCAAAAGATGTTTAACAGATGTGAACCCCTGTGGAGGAAGTGGGAGAAAATGACGTAGGCAGAGGGAGAGACCCGAATATGAGTCATATGTGGATGTTAACTGTGCTTATAGTAATGTATTTCAGCAGTGATGCAAAGCTAATGCAGCCTCATCGTTACAATGGAAAGCATTTGGGGTGTGGGTATCTAGTACCTGAGAACATCAGTTCTGATATGCTCACATGTTGGGCACTCGGTTTTCTTTTAAAGGACTTTCAGCCAATAACTCTCTTCATTTGTCATCACAGAGTTACAGTAAGTTATACTGAGAAAAAAAGCAAATATTTGTCCTTTCCAAAGAGAGCCATTGAGATAAGGATTCTCTAACTCAACACTGGTCCTTCCTTCGGACACGAATGCAGTGCTCATGGTCTTTTGTCTCTATCTGCAAGTATTTCTCTCAAAACTCTCTGGGACTTGAGGCTCAAGGTTATTGTTAACCTACAGGGAGGGAGTTTGGAAGTGATTTTTGATTAGATGGAGAGACCTGGTTGATGGACCTGGTTTTTTAGACCATGTCCCAGGCTCTAGTTGTTTTTATTCACAGGGTGGATATTAAACCAACTTGTTTTCTACATGGTAAGAAGACACAATCATACTTTAATGAGTCTATAAAACAAACAAACAGAAAATGCAGCAACCATGCAATGTCCCACCAATTGTACCAGCATCATGTTTTCCTTCTCTCAGATTGGTCCACATCCTTCATGAACCCTCCAGGGTCTGAGTCATCTAGGGAAAATGGTACTTCAATGCCATAATCCAAATTCTACACGGTGTCCTTCTGGTTTATTGTCATCTCCCAGAAGATACTTGCTTCATAATCATGGAATATATTCTCAAAATCATTTGATCCTGCCACATATGACCTATTGCAATGACTGAACAATGATCAACTATCCCTAAGAAATTCTGGATCGTGACACCAGGACTTCTTATTGTACATCAGTACTTGACAAAAGAGACTTTGCAGGTGTGATTAATTAAAATGTGATGAGACTGAAGAAGATTATGGAGTATGTTGGTATCACATAACTTTTAATGATGAGGTATGAACAGATGATTGCTCACCCCAGATAGGGCAACGGGGGCATACCAAGAGTCAATTGTATTAAAGCCTAGCTTTGTGAACAAATGAGTTACTTATAGGAACACAGATCAAGTGCTGCTTACAGGAGCATAGGTGATTCAGACAGCTACATCATTGAAAATCTACTGGGACATAGATAAACTCACAACAAGTTCATCATTGTTGTTCCTGTGAAACATTTGGGTAGCACCATATTAATACAATTTTGGGTGGTGGTGGGGGTGCTAGAATTCCAGTCTTATGAATATCATGAGGTACCTCGTCTCATGAGTTTCTTCTTTTAGGTAAGAATGTTTGATCTTAATGGAAATAACTACCCAATGTCCCACCCACTTCTCCCACTCCTAGATTCCTTTTACACAGTCTCCCACACTGTTCTTTGAGCTTCACAGGGGTTACATAGGTGTCTGACCATTTTCTTGCACTTCCAGTTGTGGGTATTGGGCTGACTTAACATAGTAATAGTCACTTGCACTCAGCCACTTGACCACTTATAAGACTCTGCAAGAAAGAATGTCCACCACATGCAAAAAAGAAGTTTCCCTCTACAAAAAGGACTACCAGCAGGAGTAATCCATAAAAATAAACAAATACTTAGAAACCAGATTACGTGCATTTAACAAAACATTATCACTCGCCTCCCTACTTGGTCCTGACATTCACAGCCACAACTTTAAGCCCTTCCTGGTTTATGGTTCGAGCCACAGGATTTTGCCCAAAGAATAAATTTTAAATCAAATTAGTATGCAGTTGGTTTCACCAATGGCAGATATGGTACTATTGCACCATTAGGATATCTCTCGTGCAAGTTGATAGCGTGATATGCAGATTGTATAGCCTAAAAGGACTCTCTCCTATCAACCTGCACAGCAGTATGAAAGCTAGTCAGCAAGGAAGAAGATTTTAAGTTAGATTTTAAACTGTCAGCTCGATTTTACGATATTCTACAGCTAAAGGATGCAGTGTCCCCAGAAACAGGAATTTACTTTGTTTTGGCATGCAATCAACACAATTGACAAGAGCCATTGTTGTATGTGAGACCTGCCTGCCCATCAACTTATAAGGAGATAACCCACCTCAGTCTCTGGAATTTTTACTCAACAACCTTGTGTTTCTTGAGAGAGTGCCTAGTTTATCTATGTAATGTGTCTTTTGCTCTTACACTTTAAATGCCATTTTGTCTCATTCTTCCAAGCATTTTTCCAAATCTGTAAGATACTCAAGTGTTACCATTATATAATTAAACCATGCTGCCAAAAATGAGGAGGGTATCTAAAGGTCTACAGCCCTCTCATGATACTACTTGGTGATGGGACTTAGCAGCTGAAGGAATATGAAAAAAAAAAAAAGTTAGCAAGTCTACCAGAGGATCTCTATCAATTCTTTCCTCAAATGGGCAACTGGTGCATCAACATGAACGAGCAACACTAACTTCTTTAGCTCTGTATCATTCATAGTCATTCTCCATGAACCATGTGTTCTTATCCTGGAGCACTTCCATGAGGCGTCTGTGCACGGTACGATCCCTGATAGGCTCCGCAGTTGATTTGCACTGCTCAGCTAGATGTGTGAGAAAGAACAGGTCCATCTGTGCCCAGTGCTGCAGCCAGTTCTTGGTTCTGACAGGCTAATGGCTGAAGTTGAGGTTCCTGCTTTTCCGTCAGCCGCGCTTGGTTGTTGAGAGGACCCCGGGCTGGCCAAGAAATCTTCACGGTCAGCATAACTGAAAACAGGGAATAAATATGTGCAGTATACTTTAGGAAGATAACTGTCCAGCCATGGGCAAGCTTAATCTTTTTCACCTGCTCTGTCTTGTCTTTTTCCTCCTTGGTGAACTGCAATTTGGATTTTAAAGCCTTTCAGAGGCTAACTGGCACAGTGTTGGCTTCCAGTCAACTTTTTTTATACCAAACCTCCAGTTTTATATAAATCTTTCCACATTTTTTTTTCTAGTGACTCAGGCAAATCCCATTGTCTGCTTTTCTTTTCTTTTCTTTTTTTCCTACCTTGAATGTTTTAACACGTCATGAATCCAAGTACATGCTTGTCTAAATCATTCAGATCGATGAAAGTCTCTCCTCCCTCATAGAAATTGTATGCCACACTGGGACACAGGAAAGCCACAAAAGCTCCATTATTATCTCAAGGTCACTGCAAATTAACTTCTTTAACTGTCCTGTGAGCACTGGGCCTGGTGAGCATCAAACATTACCTTGGTAATTCCTGTCCTTCCCTTGTCGTCCTTCAGTCTCTGATGTTCGTGAGCTGATGACAAGCAACTGTTCTCAATGGCTCACTCGTGCCCATGCATTGCGGCTGGCTTCCTCTGTGTTGCCTTGGATTGTGCAGTTGCTGAACCTAGAAGGTTTGCTAGTTGTATTCCTCAGTTTCTCAACTTCCATAGCACCAAAGGTCCAATGTCCCACCGACTCCTAAGTCAGGCTTTGAAGGAAATTTTACTTCTTGTTTAAAATCTTTGTAGGTTTAAGACATTCATAGGCAGAATGTTATGTAATTATTACAGTTTCCTGAGCAGGGCCATCATTAATAACCTGCCTGAATTCTGAATCGTAGACTTTTTCTTCTTTTATATTTAAGATAGGACCTGAGTGATATCTTCTTATCACTCGTAGCCCTTTCTCTTTCCTACTAAATATTTAATTCTTCCCATGGGACTCTTACATTTATCTCCCACCAGGTGTGAGAATGCCATCTCATCACACACACACACACACACACACACACACACACACACACACACACATTTCCTAAAACATCAGAGGTTATGGTGGAGAAGAACATCTGCATACCTTGTTTCTTTGTAATTCTTCCCTTATGTGTGCAAGTTAATTCTGGAAAGAAATAAGGGCCTTAGTAGAATATCTTCTCATCTACAGAAAAGTGTATATAATTGTTGTTGCAGTCAGCTTATGAACCCATTCCATTTGTGATATTTTCACGGCATAAAATGTATTCTCTAGTCCATCTGTCTTGGAAATATCTCTCTACTTATGAGGCAAATCACATCCACAGAGAAGGAATGAAACCCAATGAAGGGGGATTATGTTGTTCCATTGTAAATAATTTTCCTGCCTATGAGTTTAATAAAAAGCACTGATTGATCAAAGACAGACGGGAAGTATGGGTGGGGCTACCAGACTAAGAAAACTCTGGGAACAGAAAGAACAGAGTAAAAATGCCACAGAGACTCCAGAGTTGCCAGACAAGTCAAAAGATGCAGAGGACAACTATACTGCTCTGAGAAAAGCTACTGAGCCACATGGCTGAACAAGATAAGAATCACGGGTTAGTTTAAAGGTAAAGAGTTAGCAAGTTATATGCATGGGCCATAGGCTGATCAGCCTAAAACCATTGTTAGCATCTGTGTGTTTCTGCATCTAAACCTTGAGGCTAGGCCAAAAAGTCTGGGTCAGAAACCTCTTACTATAACCCAATACTGAGTAGAAGAGGGCCACCTTGGGATTTCTCCCAAATATTATCCACCTTGAGATGTCTCAGCCTTTGCTGTAAACCTTATCAGCCACAGAAGGTATATGCAACTACCTTTATAGAAAGGAGGAGTGCCATTCTGTACCACATGGATAAAGGTGCTATATTGAGACTGTCCTCGTGGACACGCCTAACTCAGAGGAATTAGCTTCAGTTTAATGTCTTAACCCTGGCCACTGTGGCCATGTTTCTGCTAGTTTAGTCATTTTGGCTTCTTATTCATATACCAGTTATGTTGCACCACTTTTTCTGGGAAGACATAAAACATTATTTATCTCAGGAAGAACAAAGGCAGCAGCCTAGAAAAGCTATTCTTCTCCAGGTCAGTTTGGTAATCCAATACATTTATTGGGGCTCTTTACAAGATCATGCATGATGACTTATACAAGCCCATCACTGAAGTTTCTGTTGCAGTCCACAGGCGACTCCACCAAAGACACAGCAGCTCTTTATGGCTCATCAAACATCTTCAGGAGGAGTCAGGAGTGTGGTAAATTTCATGAACTTTATGATTCTTTCTCCTCCCCCCAGGAGGGAATATCCCATTCAAAGAAAATAAATGCAAAATCTTCGTCTTGAAACAGTGTAACCCTAAACTCCTGTAAGAGGGAATATAAAGGTCAAAGCCATATGAAGGGATGTGTCAAAAAAAAAAAAAAGTAGAGGCAAAGAGAGCTGGAGAGGCTTTGTTGTCAGCTTGCAGAGGGAGGATGGGGCTCCACTCGAAGGTACCCAGAAGCCTCACGAGCTGGGGCTGTGTAATGCTTGATTCCGATTACTAACTTGAGAGACTCCAAAATGACCCAGAAGACAAGTCTCTGGGTGTGTTTGCAAGTTTTTCAAGTTAGGGTTAACAGAGATAAGGAGATTCACCCACAGAATGGACAGCACCATTTTGTGGTCTTAATGAGAAAGAGACCAGAGAGTATCTGCATTCGTGTCTCTTGGATTCTCCGTTGTCAGCTGTCTTGCGGTTCAGCCAGCATGTTTTCCATGCTTCATGGGAATGTATCACCTCAAACTGTGAGCTCATGTAACCAGCCCTTCTTTGTTGGGTATTTTGTTACAGCCAACTGCGTAAATAAGTAAATTCACAACAGCAAAGCAGGGTTTTCTCTCCAGAGCCCTCCAAGCAATCCAACTACACTCTTAGTGTGTAGTGCAGGGAAATAGACTTGGGATTTCTGCCTTCCAGAATGGTGGATAGAACACACTCGTGTATTGTGTTAAGTCACTATATATAGCTACCTTGGTACAGCGGTAATGAAAAACTAATATGCTTACCTACTGAAAACAGCGTTCACACTTAGTTGGTGGGCTTCCTAGACGTGTCCCCTTGAGAGATAAGTGAAGCTCCTTGAGTTGATTTCTGTAGCATTCATTTTGAAATGTTCTCTAAAAGGTCTGACTGCTAGCTTTAGGAATGTTCTTGTTTGACCTACTGCTACTCTGAGCCTGCCCTCTGCTTAGCACTAGCAGAAGATGACTTCCTTGCTGACTTGTGCCCAGGTTCTTTATAGCAATAATGGTTCCTAAGTCCTTGCTTAGAGAGTCCTGCCTAGAAGGAAAGACTAGCTGCTGGCCTCACACAGCTTGCTTCTGGAGGCTAACCTCAGAGCTCTCTGATTGGTTATCATCCTTTGCCCCAGAGCTAAAGCTGGCCTAATGTGTTTTGGAGCTGAGCTAGTGATGACTTTCTCCATTGTGGCCATTTTGACTGTCTGCTCCTGAATTAACTCCACCCATTAACAGTAAACACTGGGGACCCAATGTGACCTCTCAGAGTGTCATTTCAGGGCAAGGATGTACTAACATCCATAAGTTTCCAGAAATATCCTATTTCCACTCCACATTTTGCCATGGCTTCTCTACTATCCAGCAATACCTGGCAGGAGGGAGCTTTGCTAGCCCATGTTTCATGATAAAGGAAACTACATGGAAGACCCTGTGGCTTCCACCAGAAAAGTTCATCTTAAACAGCCTTAACCCCTTGGAAACAGAGACCAAGACATTATCATTTTTGAGGTCACACATTGATGGCATTTTCTGTAGAGTCATGCATCTTTTTGAAACTATCATTCTCTTTGCCTCAGGGACACTGCACTTAGAACAGAAAAATAGCTTGGGAGAGTCCGCTTAGGATTGTTCTTAGGAATGGTTACAGACCTTAATAAAATCTCTAGTGGCTGGTGTTCTTGGAGAGTTATTCAGGCTTCAGAGTCTACTACATGGTCTGCACTGAAGTTTCCATGTAGTAGACTCAGCCCGATGGTGTCTTAGTCTGTCATATAAAGTCTGGAGTAATTTTAGAAACTGGGCATCCACAGATACTGACAGGGAGGCTGTCTTCCTGTGCCCTTTCTGACCGGATGCATTTGAGACATTTAAAATATTTTACAACCTTGGAGAGTTCATTTTAAACAATTGTATATGTCTTGCTCTCTGTCTGATGTGTGTGGTTTCTAACAGGATGTCCCTTTCAGGCACTAATTCCAGGAGCAATCTAGTGTCAACCACTTGTCTCTCCTTTTGGCATGTTATGCTGAAGCCCCGCAGGAGAAGGTAAATTTAAGAGAAACACTGGTCAGTTTGCCAGGGAAACTAAACTCACTCTGCTACAAAACTAGCATCATGCAAATGAGGGCTGCTATTGCATTACCTCAATCTTGAGTCCAGTCACCAATGACCATAGGGCCCTATGAATTTTGTGGCAAGAATATTGCTGGTCCCAGCACTTGACTGAGTGACTTCATGTGACTTCCCTGACTGTGGAAGCCTGGGTTGCTTGCTTGTACCTTTTCATTCATAAATCAACATTTAAGTCCATTCCCAGGCCCTTCTAATGTTGATCCTTTAATGATGTTGCTGACTAACATTCTAAGGCCATTTTTTTTTTTTTTTGACGTTTGTTCTCTGTGGCAAGACTAGAGTTCCGACCAGTTTCTTTAAGAAAGATTAGGTGGGTCTAACTAACCTAAGGGAATAAAGAACAAAAGCTCATGTGTTTTGTATGTGAGACAAGTACTCTTTCCGGGAGCATGCTGGCCATGTGGGAGCAAGTGAGAAGGGATGGGATTTATGTCAGTAGCTGTGGTCACTAGGACTTGCCTGTTGCAAAGCCATCTGCAAAGTGGGCCCCCAGAAGCACTGGTGTGGTGTTTTCAGACATGAGTGACAAGAGAAAAGGTTTAAGGAGAGGGAGATTGTCACCTCAGAAGTCCTTTGTGCCTGAGCTCTCATTTGCTGAGTATAGAGGAAGTTGATACTCCCTATGCCTGAATCCAGTCCTTGATGATTCCATATCTACTCGCCTATCTCCTGCTCATAATTGGGCTTACTGATCTTAGGCATTTGAGCTGCATATGGCTTTAGACATGGAAACTACATGGGGACTTGGGTAGCTCAAAGCACTGGCCATCTTGCAGATATGAGGCCCTAGGCCTGGGATTTGACTCCCATTCTCCTTCACCTCTCCATTTGCCTGGAAGCTTTATTTACCATGAGAGTTGCATAGAAACTAATGTTGGTAGTGTCACTGGGGACTTCACAATTAGTGGAACACTCCTGGATATGCTGGATCCAAGGAGACCACAGGACAAACAGCGGCACTGATTTGGCCTCTGTGGCCATGACAATATTGTGGTAGCTTCTAGCCTGTTTGGTACATATATGACTTGTTGATATCAGAGTACACTTAGTTGACGAGAGCTAGGTAGGCACATAGCATACATCTGAAACCAAAATGTCTCCTTTTCAAGTCACGATGTTGGGTGCCTAGTGAGACAAGCAAAGATATTCCCAGAACCATTCTGAGTTGTCCTGTCTATGCTAGGCATTTGTCTCCTTTCCTCATCCTGTATAGTTCTACACAACTTGATTTGATCTTTCTCTTGTATGGTATCTGTGGTAGCTTGAAGGGAGTTGGCCTCGAGTGGCAGTATTAGGAGTTATGGCTTTGTTGAATCACTGTGGCCTTATTGAAGGAAGTGTGTCACTCTGGGGGGTGGGCTTTGACCTCTCCTTGCTCAGGTTTCTCTCAGTGTTGACACTCAGTCCACTTGCTGTTGTTTTTGGATCAAGATGGAGAATGCTCAGCTCCTTCTCCAGCACCTTGTTTGCCTGCAAGCCACCTTGTCCAGCCTTGATGATAATGGATTAAGCCTCTGTACTGTAAGCCCTCTCAATTACAATTTTTCCTTTTTAAGAGCTGCTTTGGTCATGGTGTCTCTTCACAGCAATAGAAATCCTAACTAAGATGGTACCCTTCCATTGTTGTTTTGAGACAGGTTCTTAATATGTAGCCCAAGCTGAACTAAAACACAATGTCTTCCTGACTCAGCCTACAGAGTTCTAGGAGTATAGGCATGAGCCACCATGCCCAGCACTGGCATCTTCTTTATCAGAGCTCCAGTCCAGTCCCATAGTCTTATCTCCACATAGCATGGATTTCTCTGCTGTTGACTTATTTTTTACTCACCTTTGCCTGATTTCACTGGTTTATCCTTAAAAGCTAAATTTCAATATTCTCTCCCATTGGACGCCTTTTTGAACCTCAGGATCCAACCTCAGGAGTACATTAGGTCCTCAGGTTTTTGTTAATTCCCACTTGGTTTTCCTACATGACAATTATTATTGCTTATCAAAGACCCCACACTGCTCAAAGTGCTTTAAGCTTAGATACTCCTTATCTTCAGGTGGCGTCCTACCTTAATAAACTCATCGTAAGTTGAAAATATCCTAAATCAGAAATACATTTACTTCATGGAACTCACTGGCATAATGGCTTTGCTGGTGCTAGACAGTACTGGCTATTTCCCCTCGTAGTTCTATGACTGACTAGGAGCTGGGATTCCCTGTTGCTTCTTAGAATCTCATGCCACATATAACTAATGCAGAACCCAAAGCATTACTTTTATTGGCTTTTTGCTGTTTTGGTACTATTGTGAAGTTAAGAACAAAGCAAAACAAAGCAAAAAGAACAATGAAGGAACTAGTCATAATTACCTACTCAGCCCTAGTAAAACCCTGTGCCACGGGTTCTCCAGCATTCGACTAATGATAATGATCTGAAAGGTTATTGGTTTCCTTGCTGCCTGTGGAAGTACAAGTGTTATGAAGAATGTTGGAGGCCATCTTGTTCATCACACAAGCTTTAGAATATACAATAAAAGGTACATCGAGGATATGGAAGAGGAACTGAATGACAAACTATGGTAGTTTTGTAACTGCCACACTTGTAGCATGAAGTGTTTCATGTAGACTAGACTCATGACAATCTATTTGCTATAAATGAGTGCCCAGCCCTTTCCATTGAACTAATGAATGTCTGCCACAGAAGGAGTAGTATTGCACAAATTCTAGTTGGTATTTAATGGAAACCTTGAGCCAGATATTGGGAAAAAAACTGCAATATCAAAGAAAGGAAACAGACCACAGTCAATTTTCACCCAGCCAACTTCTTAGGCCGAACAGGGTAAATGGTAACTTCAGGAGTCCCCTGCCTGGCTGGTCACTCCTACAGGATGCCTGAATGCCTGCCTACATGCCTACACCAGCCTTAAATATCTTCTCTGCCCAATTGCTTCATTCTCGGGTTCAACTCTGCATCATAATCCCAGAGTTAGGATTAAAGATGTGAGCTACTACTGTTTGTTGGGCCTTTAACTCACAGAAATACAGAAAGATCTCTGTCTCCTGAGTGCTGGGGTTAAAGGATAGGTCACCACTTTGTTATCCTCAATGCTGGGATTAAAGGTGTGAGTCACCACTCTCTGACCCTCATGGCTTGACTGTGAGTGATTCTGTTTTCTGATATTTCAGGCTGATTTTATTAAATATAAAATAAGTCACCACAGGACATTAGAGGCATATACTTTGCTTCTCCCCTCTAGAAGGTAGGACTACTGTCTTGCTCTCTATCATAATCCTTAACTTCATTTGCCTTCACTTTAAATCTGTGTTCCTTGCATGTAAGTGCCCTTTGACCTGTGTGTACAGTGTCACAAGAGGCTTTGGCAGGAAGGATTTGTCTCAGATAGGCGAAAGGAAGGACCTTCGTAGTGTCAGGGCTCTCTAGAGGACACAAGAACACAGATACATGGGGACACTCCTGAAATGGCCATAATTCTAGCTTTGTGCTGGCCAGAGACTGAAAGTGACCTAAATGGCCTGTGACAGTCCCTAGGTCCAGACTGTAGTATATGGAGTCTGTCCACCCTGTTATCTTGTATGCATATAAAACGTGGCATGATCACATTGAGCCTAAAGCCTCTCATGGACAAGGGACTATTAATACACATTCACTAAATGCCAACAGCACACTAGATTTTGTACCAAAACAAAGAATTAGATAAGATCTTTGCTGGAAGACAGGTTCTTCCCAGGAAGCACAGAAACTAAAACCATTGAGTTGACAGGAAAAAAATCACAGGTAAAGAGCACAAATGTAATCAGGGTCCTGACCCCTTTGAAAGAATTTCTTACATATTTCTTTTATATGCCACGGTTTATATATAGTGTGTGACATTCACCATCTTGAAAGGATTTGTAAACTGTTGCCCCCAGACCTTTACAGACAGGAAAATTACATTGGGCCATTTCAGATGACCTTCCTAAGCCATGGTTTCTTTATTTATAAAACTAGACAGGAATGGTTAATAGGAAAGGACAAATGGGACATCACCCACGTGCTCCAGGTGCACCTCAGGTGGGATCACCTGTGCCATTGGAGGAGCTACTCATGGAAATGTTTTGGTATGTCCTTGTCCTATATAGATATTCCAGCCACCTCCCCCTTATCTCCTTACCACTGTATCTCTGCTTGCTAGTCAGGGGTTTTTCAAGAAGCAAGATACATACACCAAAGGCACTTAGGGATGTGTGTGTGGGTGGGATAAAAGTGTAGGGGTATTGTGTTGTTTCATGGTAAATAATTGTTCCACCCACTGGTTTAGTAAAAAGCGCTGATGGGCCAAAGGCAGGCAGGAAGTGTGGGCGGGGATACCAGACTAAAAACTCTGAGAACAGGAAATACAGAGCAGAGCCCCAGAGAGAAGCCGGAGGAAGCAGAGGAGAACCATGCTGCTGTAAGAAAAGGTACCGAGCCCCATGGCTGATCAGGATGAGTCATGGGTTAGATGAAGGGTAGAGAGCTAGCAAGTTATATGCCTGGGCCTGAGGCCGATCAGCCTAAAATTATCATATGCATCTCTGTGTCTCTGTGGGACTGCAGGTCTGCGGGTCTGCAGGTCTGTGGGTCTGCGGGCCTAAACCTAGAGGCAAGGCCCAAAAGTCTGGGCCAGAAACTTCCTACTACATACAAGCATTCAGGAGTAGAGAGAGGCTCAGGTTAGCAGCAGTGGGAAACCGCTACTTTTCTCCAGCCCAAAGAGTGAAGGACATGAGAATCTATATCTGTGGCTCTGGAGGGTCAGCTGATCAAAGCACAAACTCTTTTTCCCTATCTATTTTGATTTCCTGCAGGTGTTTGCCAAACAAATGGGTCTCAGCCTGGAGCTAGGCAAGAAGGAACCTGGTAGAGGCTGATGGTCACTAGATGAGTTTTCTGGTATAGAGTGAGATGTATTACTAGAGGGATTTTAGCAGGCAGAAAGGAAGACACTCAATGGTACACGATTAGCTCTTGGTGCAGCAGGGCTTGCTGGGCCTTCTCCTGCATGACTGGAGTCTTTCCTGGCCCATCACTATCCCATAGGTTTAAAGGATTTCTTTGACTCCTGCCCCTGGCTTCTTGCCCAAGCACTAGGTCTTAGAAGAGGAGTTTTCTTCCTCACATTGGATTTCTTCCCATTGTGGATCTTTCTCTTTCCTTCAGTAATTTCCTCGGGGAAAGAGAGTCAAATTTGTCTGCAAAGGTGGCCAGGACTAGGCGTCTTATTCTCTCGGGACTGTAAGTGGTCAAACAGAGGACACAGAGAACTGTGACTCACCTGAGACCCAGGCAGGCTGCTATGATGAATTTCTAGCTAGTGTTTGCAGCTTAAGTTCCCAGCCATCAGCTCTCTGCACTGGCCCAGCATATTCCCTATTTAGCCTCCTTGCTAACAGGTGCTGGAACTAGGCAAAATTTGATCACAACTGGGTCTCACTGTCTCTTACAATGTCTTCTCTCTAGAGAAGAGCCTAATTGCTTGGCTCATTTCCATGTAGAAATGCCCTTTGAGTGGCTTCTTTGCTGACAGCCTAACTCCTTATTGTCCAACTCTTTCCTTTGTTGTCCCCGACTTCGACGCTTCCTCCAGTCTTTCCAGCTGTGGCCAGACCCTTTGTTCTCTCATTGGCCTTAGGATATACTCAGCATCATTTGGCACATTCTCATGTTCTGTTTTCTTCAAAAATAAGTCTGCCTTTGACCTGCTACAGCCGTGAGAAGGAAGGTACCCATAGACAAAAGGGAGATGTTGAAAAGCCTCCCTGTATCCATCCCAATGTTGAACGTGCTGTAAATCTCCCAAAAGAAGTTGAAGCTGCTGGTTGGCTGGTTTGTATGCTTCTAGTTCAAACCCAACGGAATACTGCATCTCCCGCCCAGGGATCATATCAAAAGAATCTAATATGAATAGCCCCCTGACAAGGACAAGCTATTTCCTCTGCGGTTTCCATGGACTGGGGGAGGACGTTGGGGACATAAGGGTGTGGCTGCTTTATCCACAGCAGCCATTTTCAACAGAAGATGAGTGCTGTTGGTACAGAAGTTATTCTGAGACTGTTTTCATAGCTCAAGACACAATGAACACTTGCTGCCACGGATAGTTAGCAGCACCCTCCCTATCCTATTCAGCACCAAGGCCAACACGTTCACCTGGTTGGGGTAGGATTGCCTGTTGCTCATTGCTTTTTCCATATAGGAACTGGAACCCAGACAAAAGCGGCCGAAAGACTGCCGAGCGCTCCTGTCAATTTCAGTTTAACCAGGTGCTGTTTTTCCTCTGTCAGTTGCCTCCCTGAGACTTCCTTTGCTTAGCAACAACCTCTGGTTTTCACAGCAGCTTCTCCCCAAGCCTTCGCAGCAACTCTAGAGCTTCCAGAGGGCTGGAAGCTTCATGGAATTAAGTGGAAATGAGAGAAAAACCTCCCAGGAGCTGTAAACTCCTGAGGTTTCTTCAGCCTCAGGCATTAGAACTGGGTTTAAAGACTGGGCCGCTAATGCTATTTAATATAAAGGGCTTGTGTCCACAATGTATCAATAGGTCTTAGGTACCTGACACTGCTCAGAAGCATGAGGATAACCATAGAAGACGTATTTAGGATATACGCCAGCCCTAGTACTATCCGGTCCATCAGGAAGTCTCAGGAAATTCATCTTCCTAAACTGGAGAATCTTTGAATAGGCTTTCAGGCCAATGGAAGATAAAAAGGAAGCAGGGTACAATCTGTGCAATACATAAACTCTGAGGTTTAGTTCCCTGAAGATCAGCACGGTAGTCTTTGGAGTTTTCCAAAGCGAAAGGTTTCCCAAATCCCCTCAGTTAGCATGACATATCAGGGTGAGAGGCAATGCCAGGGTCAGGCGATGAGTAAATCTCAGCATCTATGTTATTACAAGAGCTGCAGGGATCCAGCATAAGCCATGTTATCTCTTCAAGCTACAGTTCCTATGTTATACTTCCCACATACCCCAGCAGCAACAGAAACCCTATAGATGTGCTCTGAGCTTCACCTGGTTGCATAAGGTTGAGGCAGAAAATTCAGTCAGCATCAAAGCATGCTGGATTATTCAATACTCCAGATATTGCAGCATACATAAAATGTGCGTGCAAGTATGGCACATATGGACATCCATGGCGGTGTGCCACACATGCACATACATGTACTATGTATGCTCCACTGACTTTTCTTTACCTTGGTCTTCATGTGCCAGACTAGTGTTAGACACCTATTGTTACTACTGCAGTAAGTACCTCCAGGATTTCCCAAGTTTCGTGAACTGACTTCCCCTAGGCTAATGTATGTCTTTGGGTCTTTCTGAAGTTGGCATTTGAGAGCCCACAAGGTACGCAGAGAAAAAAAAAAAAAAAACAGTTAAGGAGGTGTGGAGAGTGGATGTGACTCTCTGCAGTCCTGGAGAATCTTAAATCAAATTAAAGGAGGAGGAATATGTGAGAGTACTTTATACATTGCAAAGGCAAAGAAAGATATAAAATTGAATCCTATTTTTAGGGCATCATTGTACAAGCAGATAGTCTCTTACTGGTGGTAATGTTGAGAACCCCTAAATGTCCAATTCCAAGTCACCCATGCATGTAATAAGTAAAATACTTATGACAAGGCCAGTGACTTATCTACCTGGTAGAAATTTTTTATTTCTCGAACATGAGAAAACATTGAACTGTGTTTGAAGAACATGATTCACAGAGAAGAATAATGGTGGCAAAAATTAGGAACATCTAGTCTGAACCAGAGTAATGGAAGATGGAATAAACTGAATACTTCTGAATATGTTAAAATGTCTCGTAAGAGAGTTTGGAACAAACGTTTTTTTGGGAGGGTGCTAAATTTTTCATAATTACCAGAAGATGTTAACGAAGCATTAGCTACCTGGATGTAATTCACCCTACTTTCTTTTTGTTATATAAAATAAAATTAATTTCAGTGTTCAAAGACGGTGACCATATAAATGGTTATTACCTTCTACTACTATTTTCTCGATGTTCAGTATATTATGAGTGTGCTGTTCTCTTGGCTGTGAGGTCTAAAGCAGAGTTATCCAAAGTGGTTCCCTGATCTGTTCCTATCCATCCACTCAATAAGCACAATGACTTACCAGCTCAAAAAAAAAAAAAAAAATCAGTTGTAAGAAGTGGAGAAAGTGCTGCCAATTAAACCATGGTACCCTGTCAATTACGAGACACATCTCAAGCTTTGAAGACTTTTTAGTGAACAATGTCTGTCTTAGACTTGAATGAAAAATTTAAAAGGTAAGGATGAACTATGCTTGTGGGCTCATCAGATCACCTTGATAAAGACTCTCTTCACCTTGAGAGATTTACATAGGCACTTATGTCTGACATTCCTCATGTGCAAATTAGGATCAGAGAAGCAGTTATCCACAAAGGAGTTGTCCATTTCCTGTCAGCACTGATAGTGGAGCAGACTATGTGATGTGGCTTGCTTTGTTTATTTTGTTCTATCTTAATGTAACCACAGCATTGTTGTATGAATACTGTGTGTGCCAGGAAATTGTGGAATAGGTATAGGCTGGTATAGCCTCCATGGCAGGTGTAGTGAAGTCTAAGAGAACTGAATATATAATACAGTGGGGAAATGATAGCACCATGTGTACATATTTCAGGAGATATAAAGAAAAAAGAAGAATTTCATGTTATATTTGGGACTTACATTGTATTGCTGTCTGGTACTGGGAGTTGAACTAACATATATGCATGTGTTATACCACTGAGGTATACTCCTTAATCATGGGTTTATTTACTTAGGAATACAATGAGGTAAAGTTGTTTAAAAAACAAATTACACACTCTGAAGATGCTTTTTGAATAGATATCTCCTATTACTAATTACTACACTAACTACTGAACTTCATGAGACCTTTATAGAACAGAAGTCCTCTGGTACATTATTTTATATTTAGAATAAATAGTAGTTATACTGGATTGAATTCAATTATATGTTAGAGATTTCCCTATCCACAAAAGAATCCAGATGAGATTCAAAGGGAGGTAAAAGTCAGGGAAAAAAGATTTGCCTAAGTCAGGTATTTTTCCCACTTCAGGGCTTTTGTGCTCTGGTTGCAAAGTTGTTAGCTTGAAATGCACTGATAGGGTTAACTTAGCTTCACCTTGATAGACCAGTGCAGGTCTCATCAGGAACCCTCCCTGGCTTCCTAGATGGGCTTCCTGTGTGGCAGGTGTTTATAACACATCGTGCACACACAGCACATTTATTCTCTACATGGGCCATAATTCTATTATTGATTTCCCCTCTGCTAACTTGGAAACTTTCTAGGAGCAGGAAGTGTTTTTGATCTGGCTCACCAGTTAATCATCAGCATCTAGAACAGTGACTGGATATCCTGGGGCCTCAGTAAATAATGGGGAGTAAATAAGTGTGGTTTCACACCAAGTCCCACTTACAATTCATTTCAGCCTCATGAGTGCAGATTCTTGAATCTTTAATTTCTCCAATGGTTTCTGGTGACCCTGAGGAACAAATGCATCATAAAGAAGATAAAATGTTTCAGACAAATATTTGTACTTAAAAAAAAGTCTTTACCTAGACTCAAATGTTGGTAACAACAAAAATCTATTGAATTTCCTTTTTAACTGTCAGAGGAGTTCTGATATTTCAGAAATCATGTTTTAATGTCCTGGTTTGTGAGTGTTTGAAGAGAGACTTTTCCCAAGCCTTGATACCAAAAAGCACTGACCACTGGGTAATGCAGATTTAATATGACCCAGTCTTGGTGCTCCAGGAATACTTGGCACAGCTGATCCCAGGTATGGTAATTGTTCTGCTCATGAAGCTAAAGTGGGTTATTCATCAGTTCCTAAATCTGAATAAACGAGCCAAAGATTTGGGTGTGTGTCTGCTTCATGTTTTTGTAAATGTCACTCAAGGTATGGAAAGTGGACACTCCCAAGGGTAGTTCAGCCAGTTTGCTTCCTTCTTCCAAGGCAAGATCTCACTCTTCAAGTGCATCCTGATGTGAAGGGTGTTAGCAAGGGTGTGAGGCAGGGCAGCAGCTTCTCAAATGTGTTGTTAGACATTCCGTGTCTAAGGTTATTACTGCACACGGGGCTATGATGATTGCGAGAGAGGCAGAGAACAGAGGACCTGGGGGAAATGTGAAAGGAAACGGAGACCTGCTGAGCTAGGTTCCTGAGCTATTTAGTTAGAAAGACTTTCTCATTGATGGTTCAGGGCAGGGCTCAGCTTTGCTATGCATGTATATTCACCAGTCCCAAGCCTTGGCTGAGTCACTCTGCCATAGGCTGGGATTTCCATCCGATTCCTACTGAAATAGTTTTAATAACAAGGAATGATGAGATAATTCTGTAAATGCTGCTAGTATTCCAGTATTTGAAACCATGATCCTTTCATTCTGTACGCGGTCTAAGGATATAGACTGGTGAAAGTGTGGCCATGCGCAGGGTATCTGCACGATTTGTTGAACTAGCAGTACTGAAGTCCCTGCCAGGGGTGGCAACAAGCTTGTAATGAATTTCCTGCCCTCATGCTGTGTTTGGGTGGGCAATTACTTCTGACTAGTGAATTACACTCTGGAATATTGATTCTCTTGTTAGAACTAAGGCTGGGTGTATAGTTTGCCTGACCCTCTTACATGCCTGCTGTATCAGCACTGGCTTAGCAGATAGGAAATGCTTCACACTGGGAGAGGAGTAGGGCCTACATAGAATCCAAGTAAGGAAATACTAGTGAGAAGTATGAAGCAGCCACCCCTTCACCCCTTCCTGGCCCAGTCCTGGGACCCTGATATTTGCAAGTGTTTTATTACATCAAATGCCTGTCCTAATAGACAGGGCAAAAGCAATGCCGATTTGATTTCCTCAGCTCCATGTGGGTTATGAGCTGTTTGGCTGACAGGAAGGTCCAACAGTTATCATAAATAAAGCTACAAATACAGTTGGTTTGATCAAAACTGGTGTAATTGCCAGATTTAGAAACATTGCTGAGAAGAGCCAGTCAGCAAACAGGGTTTGGAGGACAAAGCCTAAGTGTTAGAACAATGCAGGTTTGATTTCTCTGTTTAAATTCAAGTCCACACAGAAGTCTCTGGCTGATTTAGAAGGACACCCTGCTTGCTGCATATTATTTACAAATCAGAACATTTTGAACAATTTTTTTTCAGTATTTGAGAAATTTGAGTAATCTATGAGACATGTCCAAGGCATAAAGGTTCACAGTAAGCCCCCACCTCTCTAGGGGGCATGATGCATGGGTATTTGTGGGTACACCTCCACCCTGACTGGCCCATGGAAACAAAGGCTGACTTTGGCATGCCTTCCTCAATTGCTTCTCCCCTTTCTCTCTGGGCTCTAAAAGAACAGACTCAAGTTGAAAGTTGTGGGGAGCAACAATCCTCATGTCTTCCCAAAAGGGCCATGCAAATGTAAGGAGATAGTAAGTAGATACTAATCACTAGCCTCCACAGGCCAATACCCATGTAGGTGTAGATGTGGTTTCAGATGGAGACACTGATGATTTATGGCAATGGGTGTCGAGTGTGGAAGAACACAGGAAGGATTCCAGGGATTATAGATGCCAGAAGGAACTTCTATCTACTTGTTTTGCTTCCATTTAGTATTGAACCAACAATATGCAAATACCAGATGTAACCCGTGCAAGCATCCTTGCCCTTTGGACACAACCATTGTCCCAGTAATGAGAGGCCATTATTGAAACCTTCTCTGGAGGCCCCTCCATTCAATCCTGTTTCCGGTTATTCCAAATTTGAGAAATAGGAATAAAAGGTGTCATAACTTTTGAAGAAGTAAGCAATTAACTATAGTCTCCTCCCTCCCTCCCTCCCTCCCTCCCTCCCTCCCTCCCTCCCTCCCTCCCAGCAGGAGCATTAGCATTAAGAATGTTGCCTAAAGAACCCTGCAGCTTGTTTTTTTCTTGTTTTACTTCTCTCTTGCAGAGGGCAGCGTTGGACTAATACCATTTGCTCTTTTAGAAAAGGCATTGTCTATTATTAAACAATGTTCCTTTCTGAGTACTGCAGGCTCTATCTCCCAGCTTCTTTTTAAGGAGCCCCTTTAAGTATCTGCAGAACAGCACTGATTACGTGTTTTCTCTTTGTGGGAGCCATCCTAGAGGCAAAGACAATGCATTGGTTGTAGAATTTTCCAAGATTCATACCCTCCATCTGCATGATTTTAAAACGCTACTTTTCAGAATTCGGTCTTGCAGAAACCTTATAAAAACCCAGAGTCATTTAATAATATTGCATTTTTAAGCTAGATTGAATATTCCACAGCAGCATTTTATATAAATGATAAGGAAAGGGAACCCAATGAACTAGTGATGGGTCTGGACTAGAGCCTCATTCTACATACTAGCAACTCAATTTTGTATTCAAAATGCAGCACCACTACTCAGAAATCCCAAGTCAAAAAGTCACCGGCACACTCTAAGTGCTATGGCCACTCTTGGAAACTTAATCAAATGTGTGATAGATGTATAGATAGAGAAATACTCATTAAAGAATATCAACAACTTCCAAATTATAGAGATGAATTCATGTACTTTAACTATATGGCAGAAGAAATTATTTAAGTTATTTCCAAACTTGCTATGGCATAAAGTTAGCATTCAAAAACTAGAGCCAAACCAGGCCAACTTCATAACGGCTGATGGATCATAATGTGTCAGACTTAATGTGGAAGAACTGAT
This sequence comes from Phyllotis vaccarum, assembly GCA_033318265.1. NCBI lineage: Eukaryota > Metazoa > Chordata > Mammalia > Rodentia > Cricetidae > Phyllotis > Phyllotis vaccarum. The sequence goes on along the minus strand of JARWLC010000012.1, from coordinate 101,007,434 downwards.
CTCAACTTGAGCCAAGGAAATAAGGGGTCTTTTCTACTAATGTTCTAATCACAGGATATGGGCGTGATGAAGCTGTAGGGAACAAATGCAGAGATTCAGAGAGTTCTTATTCACCAATCATGAGGGTATTAATTTTCATTTATTGCCTTACAGAAGGATGGAGTCAAGTGCTCATGGAAATAATGTTTGAATTAAGAATAAAGAGAAGAAAGATTCAATGATATGAGTGGCTTGATTGGGTAGCCATGGAGTAACAAAAAAAATATTAGCCACACAATCAAATACCAATGAGCAAAATCTGAGTCAAATTAATTCTGGCATTTGGCTTAGAATTTTAAACACTGTAAGTTGAAAAGAGATGGTCTTATTCTTCTAAGCAGACAGTACTGATCAATTGGTTTAAGCTGATCTGATCGTCTGCCAAAGGTAAGTGAAGTAAGTGACTGGCACAAGCAGGTGCATCTGGCCAGTAGTACTTGCTTCCCAGTATTGTGGTTCTGCATGAGCAATGTGGTTAGTTCTCCACACCCATCCCTTTGCCTATATTTTTTTTCTTTTAATGACAACTAGCTTATTTTTATAAACATTCGTAATATTAGGAAACCATCCATGTTTTGCTGAACTCATACTGTGTACCTTTTAATCAAAAAATTACATAGTAGGTTTTTTTTTTTTTTTTTTTTTTTTTTACTTTTTTAATGGCTGACTACTGTCTTACCATTTAAACCTAAGGTCCAGAACATAAAAAAATAAAGGGAAGAGGCCAGTGAAACGCATCAGCACCAATCAGATTTTTAGGTTAATTCATCTGCTCACTTCTCTCCAGCTTGAAGAACAGTAACTGGCATCCATCATCACTAGCCACAGAACACAGTGTGAGAACTAAAGCTTCATTGACTGTGAACATAGTACTGTACTGATCAGAGGGTGGACCTCGAATGAGTAGTCATGATGCTTCAAGACGGACATTCAGACCCACTGGGTGGAATATGTGTAGGCAAGACGCATTTATGTGTATGGGGGATGGAAAGGTATTGTAAATCTGAGAGCAGGTGTTTTGTTGGAAGGTGCACAGATTCTATAGGAATGTTGCTGGAAATGTGTAGGGCATGTTTCTTTATAGCTAACTCCTTTGCATTCACAGAAGCTGCCGTGGTCTAGTAATTTGCCAGTCTCTGGTGACAGTTTCCCTAAGGGATATCCTAATGTTGAGATGGATGTAGTGGTTCTTAAGTAGGGTGGGGACTCATCTCTGAGTTACAAGTGGTCCAGTGTACTTGAACTTATATTCTATTTGTTAAGAAGCAAAAAGTCACCACGGCTCTAATCTGGATGATTTGTTTCCACAGATTCTATTAGACATTTTGAACACATTCTTATTTCCACCAAAGGAAAGGCCCAAGGGTTGTCCCTATGAGCTGCTGTCATCTCCTGATTCCCCCTGTGATGAATCCTAAATTGACTTGAAGGCCAAGCAGGGAGAATGACATCCACTTTGAGTTTCCTAAGCAATTTAGGGCTCATGGATCTGCTAACCTGAGGAGAAGAAACTTTCCATTCTAAGACACAGTAGGAGAGAACTCCTGACTTGAAAACCCACCAGCCATGGGGAAATGGTCCCCAAGAACGCTTTTCCATAACTGGATCACCAAAGAACCACAGGCAAAAGGAACATGAATTGACAGAGATAGGACCAAGTGTTCCTCATCAATGCTACCTTATAGTTCTGGGCCTGGCTGGTATATTCAGGGCACGATGTCATCGGCTGACCCAAGGCATGATGACTAGTGACAAAGAGGTTGGTAATGTCAGCTATTTGTATTATCGTAGCAATTCCCAGATAGCTAGCAGTTGTATATTTGAAAGACATCTTCTCTTCCAACAGAGATTGGGAGCCATGTTCTCTTGTCTCAATCAGTGAAGTCTGGGTAGTAGATCTTTGCAGCTGTTTTGAAATATCCTCTTAGGGGGTATTCTGGGTTCCACTTTAGAAACAAGAGAGTCTCCCCTGCTTTCCCTCCATGATTCCAGTGGGCTGTGATCTATAAGCTAGCTCCTCCAGTGTGGACAGAGGCATAGGAGAGATAGAAAATCTCACTTAACTTTTTCATTCTTTTCCTCCCTATAATCAAGAAAGTATTGACTTTATTTCTTGGAGCAGTTTTAGGCTTAGAGAAAATTGAGCACACTGTGTAACAGAAAGCAATGGGATTGTGTCTCTCGGCCTATACTCCAAAGTAGTTTCCTACAGAAATAAATAGCTACAGGCTCCCAGCATCAAACCCCTATACTTCCTTGGTTCCAGGAGGGTACTGTTTTAGAACTAATTCCCACGCTACTTACCTGCTGCAGCTGATAAATCTTGCTTTGCTTTTAATTCCTGTCTTGCCTTTCCACTCATGCTTCGCATCCTAAAAAAAAAAATAAGGCCCCTACTTCCAGGGGTTCTGGGACAGGTGGGAGGGCCACCAATGCAACCCAAGTCTACAAGACATAGTCAGACTGTTCCACACAGTGTTAAGTTGTCTGGTACCTGAAGTTACCAGGGAAGGGTGTAGTTGAAGGGGACAAAGAAATATAAAGCCAGTGATTCCATGACAGTTTTGCTGGTGGCAGATGACAGGCCAGCCTTTTTTTCAAATATCCTGATTCCGTTCAGACAAAGCTGATGCCTGAAGTCACAAGGGCGGTAATTCCTGGCTTATCAGGCTGATGCCTCATTTCTGATTCACAATCAATCTTCTATGTGTTTCTTTTCCAGAATCAGTCCTAGATATATGAATATTGTTATATTAAAATCTTTCTTTCTTCTTAATTTATGTGTATGTATGAGATTGGGGGGTGGTAGTTACAGACACAAGGGTAGTCAGTCCTCTAAATATTAATTCATAAGATTTAGAGTTATTTAATACACATCCGGAGGGGATCATTGGAGTAGCAGCCATGACTGGACTTGACCATCTGACCCACCAGGAAACTGAAGAATAGAAGGATAGGGGTAGATTCCAAAAGACTCCCTGAAGGTATTAAGGACAAGGTTCCCACAAAATTTTGGCTCTCCTTGCATCCACAGGGAGGATGGAGGAAATGTCACCCTCCTAACCCCCTCAGTATATTAGCAGAACACTTGCCAAGGCACTGTTCCTGCCTGTGCCTGGAACAGTACAATACCCCTCCCCATTCTTCAGTCAGCCAGGAAATTCACCCCCACGCCCTCCCCACCGTTACAGAATGAGGTATCACACCAAGTGAAGAGGGACATGGAACACTTTTTAATGTCAAGTCAGAGACAACCCATCCCTCCCCTATCCCCCAATCCCTCTTTCCCTCATCACATCCAGGACCCCTCCCCGAGGCCTCTCTGGTCCCCAGACTTTGGGGAAGGAAAACAATGGTTACCTAAAAACTGCATTTTTCTTCTCTTTCATACACACTCACACAAAGGTGGAAAATTAAATAAAATAAACCAAGAGGATTAAGTTCTCCAGAAGTCACAAAGGCATCAGGGATTCCTGTAATGGGCTAAAGCAAGTGATTGCTGACATGTGGTCTAGTTGGTCCAGTTGCTTGCTGTCCAATAATGCCCCGAGGTGTGATGGAGAAGCCAAGTTGGTGGCCTCAGAGAGCCACACCTGGAAAGATGCTGCGCCTGATATTAGTTATTGTTTCTGTTGTCCTTTCTGAGTTTTAGAAATGTCTCGGACATGTAAATAACCCAAGAAAAAAAGGAAGGAGCTGATTACACAATTACCAGTAAACTCTATCGTCTTTTAGAAGCTCAACACACAGCTAACGCCATATACAGCATGCAGTAATGTCTGAGAAAGGACCCTGCAGAGAAAAAAAAAAAAAAAAAAAAAAAGGCTAGAACTCTAACAAAAAAAATATATGTATATATATATATATACTGTATAATATATGTCATCAAAAGAAGCATTGTCAACAAAACAAGATAGAGTGCAGATCAACCTTCCATTTCTAAGCAGTGTGTAGATAGCATAGTATTGTCTGCATGAAGTGACAGAGTAAGGAGGGATCTGTAGCGCTGGTGAAGGTGTTGGTTAAGTCAGATGTGTTTCTGGTGGATCTGCCCAATCCTCACCAAGTGGTTAGTACCTGGTGTGTGGTCCACCAGCTGTAAACCTAGATAGAAAATACGCTATTTGCTTTTAATGCTTAATAAACACGCTTCTCTTCTCTTCACCTCTCTCCTGTGTGTTTTTAGTTTTGCCTCTGCTTATGCACTAAGTTCTAGACTCTTATCAGAAAATATAATTAATAAAATTAATAGTGACTCAGAATCCCTTATTATCCATGATGTCCATGGGGTAAAATGAAAAACCAAAGTTTAATCGTATATTTTGTGACTGTTGCTTGTGGGAGTATGGTGCTGTCAGGCTGTCTCGTTTCCTTTTCTTTTTTTCTTTTTTTCTTTTTTCTGTAATTGTCTTTTGTTATTTCTTCTGGTTTCACACTTCATGATACATGCCACCATGGCGCAGCCCACCAAAGGCCCCTCCGCGGCACATCTAGGCCCCTGTTTCTCTGTGCTTGTCTCTATGGACCGATGGAATTTGGGATGGCTGACTCCAGAATGTTCCATGGTGGGGTATAGTGGGCAGAGTGGCTGAGCCCTTGCCCACCCTGGCAACAGAGAGGTCACACAGTACAGCTTGTGGGTGGGTCCAAGCCAGCTGTGCCTTCTTCCCATTTGGGAAAAGAGAGAAAACTCAGTGGTACCTAATAGCTGCAAGGCAATTTTCAAATTTCCTTTTTTTTTTTCTTTTTTCTTTTTTTTTAGAACTTTTTTGTTCTTTCCCACAGGATGCCTTGTTCCCCTCCCTCGAATTTCTGTCCCATTGGCTGTGATTCTCTGAATTTCATTTTATTCTGACTTGTTGCTGTTGGATTGGGTTGCAGTGGCACAGCTCTCCCCAGCAGGGAAGGGGGCACTCCCATCAAAATTTGAGGAGCAGGTGTAAGACCAGAAGGGGGAGGAGCCAAATGCAGCCTGCCCTCCTTGATGTCCCATTGTTCACTTCACTGACAGCACCTGGGCCTGTAGAGAGAACAGAGGTCATGAGCTACATGCTACAAGATGGAAAAACTACCCCCCCGCCAGTGACTCAGTCTATTGAGGCTTCTTTCTAAGATGGGCATCCAATGTTCTAACAACAGAATGTTCCCAGACTCTCAAATGGGCACTTGGTGTGCAAGTGGAAGCCTTTCTTGGTAAAAAGTGAGACTCCTGGCATAATATGTTTCAATAATGTCAAATCCTTAGTCTCCTGACACTCCGTTCCCTTTTCAGGTCCCTTTCTGAGATCCGACTGCCTCAAACGTTTCTAGAACCTTCAGGCTATACAGCCTGATCAGGAAAGGACCTTTGAGGCCCTTCAGTCTTGCTGTTGCTCCGCTGAACAAAGTGAATCTCTCCACCTCAGGGTGGTGCTGGGATTCCCCCTGGAGCCCTTGGCCTCTTTCCCATCAGGCTGAGGTAACACCAGACTTTAGCTCAAGTGTCTGACAAGCCCAAACCGGCACACACAGGGTAGAGAGTGAGCTAAGTCAGGAACAACACCATGTGCTGTGCAGACAAAAATGCAACTTGTTTTGCATTGGTGTGCATGCAGCACCTGCATTAGTGAATGACTACCAGGAGGCAAGTTCGAAACAAATAGACAGTCTTTGCCAGACACAAGAGGCGAGAGAATTAACTCTCCCGTAGTTTCTCTCTTGTTACATACAAACTTCTGGGCTATTTTGGTTCTTGGGTCCGGGGACTTCCATGAAAAAATGATGATTCCAAAATAGTACACATGGTCAGAAATCTCCACTGGACATGTAATTAACAGGGAAATGGCCTCTAATTAGAGCTGCTCTGATCTGCTGTGGAACATTGAATTTCTCAGGGCTATTTAGAGCTGGTGACCGTACTTATTCCCTGTCCTCACCTGTACACTGTCAGACCCTGATTGACTGACTCGGGAGCTCAGCATTGAAGTCACTTCTGGTTAACTCAGACCAGACTAACTGGACTTCTTGCTTGCACATGGGATGATTCTGTCAAGTCCCAGAATTTCTGACCTAGCTCCTGCCCATATGATTGGATTTCTTGGTCCTTTAAGGTCAGCAGCTTCCAACTTCATGTTAGCCTGGGCCACAGGAGTCATACACTGGGAGCTTCTTGGCAATGTTAAGTCACCATGCTGAAAAGACCAGGGAACCCTGTTCTGCTCTGTGTCTGGCAGGCAGGTGATTCTGACCCAGGCAACACAAAGTAGATGGCATTCTTGGGGACACAGGTGATGAAGAAGCATGATCAGAAAAACACTGAGAACTTACCTTTCAAATGCTTGTCACCAAACGCTCCCACAATCTAGGATCTAGCTGCACTAACAACTCCCTCTCTGTATCCACTTGTCTCCACACACTTTCCTGTTCCCTCAAAAGAGAGGTCGCTCCTTGACTCCCCAAGGGAAGAGGTTACATTCTATACTTTGAGAGGGTCTTTCCTCTCTGGACGGCCCTATTCTTTCCACTTTGGCCCTTGTCTGTCCCTGTGAGATCTCATGTACAGACCGTGAAAGCCAAGTTCCATTTCTTCTCGGTGAAGCAAGTGCTCCATTCCATATGTCTACAAGTGCCTTGCTCCGCGTAATTTAAAACATGCCCCGTGTGCTTAGCCTGATGGGACTCTATCAGGGCACAGATGGCAGCACATGATGCTCTCTCTCTCTCTTTCTCTCTCTCTCTCCCATCTCTTTTGTTCTTAATACAACTTTAAAGGCCATTCTTCATTCACCTTTAGCATTTCTCACCCTCTCTACACAACTACCTGCCATGGCCAAGAAGACGGATAGGAACAAAAGCTAGGGAAGGCTACTTGGACACTCCCCTCCTCCATTTCCCCCTTTTATGTTTAGCTGAAGGGCTGAAGCCATAAATCATTCAGAATATAACAGAAACCATGGCTGGTTCCCATAAAAGAAACTTCCATGTAAGGCTGAACACCTTGTGTCCAGCCTGGAGCCTCCATACCGTGGCCTGGTAGCTCTGCTGGGTGTTCACTCTGGGGTTTGTTCAGTTACGTGGTACAACCCTCAGAGCTCCATTGTGGTTCAATTCTATGTTGGGAAACAGTACAGAAATCTACCGGGACAGCTCTTAAGCCAGTAACTATAAAAAACCAGAACTGAGCCTGGGATCACATCACTTCGCTTGGAGAAATGGCTGAACAGTAAAATTCACAGGGTCTTCCTGTTGTACTTCAGGCCTGAGGAACCTTGTCCAGATTTCCTACTGCCTCCACCCTAGGTACACACTTTCCCCTTCCCATCCCACAGGAAAGAGACAACCTTTCCTGTAGGTCTCTTCAGCACCTACAGGAAAATGTGACCTAGAGGAAGGAGCAGGAGATAGATAACCCAAGGCCATTCTGTGCCTGCTGGAATAGACAGCTGCAGAGACTCACCTCCCAAGTCTCAGAGTTCACCAGCTACCACTGCCACCAGCTGCTGGGACTGCTCACATTTATCCCTTACATTAATTTGGAGTAATGTTCTTACACCTCTAAATTGCTCCAGCTGAGGGCTATAGCCTTAACAAAAACATCTGGCTCCTTGGTAGAACATTCCCCACCACATTGTAGTATCTGCCAGTAGCTGCCTGCCCCCTCACCCCTTAGGCTGTCTTCCTGCCATGCTTTCTTAAATAATTTTAGTCCAGTATATGGTAGCACATGTGTACACACACACACACACACACACACACACACACACACACACACACACACACACACACACACACTGGTTGGCACTCCCCAGCCATATTCTTTTTCTTTCATAAACTTGAGTTCTCTAGTCCTTCATCTAGTCCTTCATTTGAAGCATTCATCATTTAACTCACTTCTTCTGTTCATTATTCTGGCTTCTCCCCTAGACTCCTGTGGCTTCCTATGGGCTGTATTCATTGATTATTGATTCAGTCAGTAACATGCCCATTCTGCTATTAAATAGCGCCCCCCCCCCCCCGAATTCTAATATCCTAATTCTCCTGATTTGTCTGACATGCAGTTTCTCCTAAGTGCTATCACCAGTGAAAGCTATTTGCTCATTTGTTTGAGACAAGATCTCCCTACCTAGCTCAGGCTGAGTTAGAAATCTTAATCCTCCTGCCTAGGATCCCAAGTAATGGGGTCATACCACATCTGCCTTGCTACGACTTCCCAATGGTAGGGTGTATGTCTCTCTGACCATGACAAGTATTCAGTGTTTACTGACTAAAGGGGAGAGCCTTGACTGATGCTCACATGTCTATGCTTGCCTTGTGCTTCTAGTTTTCTTTTTCTTAAAATTATACTTGTTTTGTAAAAATAAAAAAAAATCAAACCATGTAAGAAACAAATAAATATTTTCTCTTCTGTGTCTTCTGCTTTATCTCAATTTCCCTTACCAAAACCTTTCCTCCTCTCTTTAACTCTGTCAACAAAGTCTCCAAAAGTGCCAGGACTGCGCAACTCTACCCAGTAGCAAAGCCTTGTGGACCAGGAATTCAGGGTTGCTAGAATCTATTACACTGTTTAAGGATTGGGATGAGGGTTACTTTTTTTGGAATTTATGGAAACTTTACTTTGGAGAGCTCAAGAGCCTTCTCTGGTCCCTTGGTTTCAGTTTCCAAACGTAATTTGCTTCCTACCAGCTCAGATCATGTGTCTTCACAGAAGGCTGACGTTGACAGCTAACCCATCCCGGCACTACTGAAGGCTGCCCTGCCCCACACTGAGAAAATACTGAGTAAATACTACAGAAAAGAATGTCAGAGGGTGAAGATCTTTGGTCCAAGCAGGCATAGGTCACAACCTCCTAAGAGCAAGGCCCTTTCACAGTAGATGCTAGGGCAGTGACAGCTCATTGCATCTGTCTGGTGACATGAGGCATCTGTTCTTCACCCAGCCACTCTTCCATTCCACATCGGATGCCTTTATTGCCTCTATCTCATTAGAGAGCAGCAGAGGCCTAAAGAGACTAATTACCAGGACAGTTAGGGTCTCTCAGAACTGTGATGAGTGTCAATTATCCATCGGAAACATCTGGCTGCCATGAAAACTTCAAATAAGACACATTTTATTCCTGTCCCAATGACTCACTCAAGAACCTCCCCTTTCCTCCCAAGGCACCCTCCCGCTCCCCACTTTCCTTCTAGCTCCCAGTTAGAGAAGGAGAGAAAGGGATAAGCAAAGGCAGCATGCACAGCTATGGCCTGAGAAGATGCTTGCACTAGAGAAAGCTTTATGGGGGGAGGCAAGTCCAGGGCCAAGGTCCCAGAGCCCAGCTCATTTGAATACAGGCAGGTGTTCGTTAGTGCCACCATCAGGACCAGTTAAACCCGTGCAAGTGAGCAACTCACAAAGGAGGTGACATCATTGGGAATGGAGTTAATGTAGGTTGATGGTGAGTCACTCAAGAGTCAGCGAGCAGTCCCTCTAGAGTGCTTAAAGGTGAGCTTAAAAAAGAAAGCGTCTAGGAGAAGGTGAAGAAAATGATATACCCTATTCCCTCTGAGGCATCAGCTGCCTGAAAAGTAAATATACAAACCTTTCCAAGGGGTCAGAGCTGTGGTTTTCACTTCTAAAAAAAAATTGAAAATAAGCCACTGTTAAGGCAGAAAGCATCTTCAGGTGCTTACTTTGCCCTCAGATGGTCCTAAAAACAAGGCGGTGTTACTGGTCCAAGAGATGCCTTAGGCTAGGCCTCTTATAATGGTCTTGTGTGATGCTGACCACTGTTCATTACCCACAGCCCTTGGGATTTATTTTATTTAGATAGATATGAATTGAGGGCAAGGAAGAGTATGGATGGCAATTACTGTGGATCACAGACTGAAGTAGATCCTGAATACACACTTATTTTAGGAGACACCTAAACCTTTGGGATCTGAGATGTCGAGTCAAAAACTCTACATAGAAATGCCCATTCTCTCATCAGACTATTCCCCATTCACTGAATTCTGAGGTCTTAAGGATAAAGTTGGCAGCTACAGTAAGATTTATACTACAGTGATTTGAGTGTACACACCTCTGCAAATGTGAAAGTCTGACTCGCTTTTAGTTACTGTCTTATGTCTCATCTTTTAGAACAACTGATGAGTCAGCTCTTAGGTGGCAGAGAAGTTCTGGTCTTTAATATCTGACTTCAAGTTGACCTGATGAGACTCTCTCTCTGGGGCCACTGGACAGAAACAGTGGTATCTCTACTTGTGCAGCATCAGTGAGACATTCTGAAAGCCCCCATAAATTCATCAAGATGATGGCTTCTCTGTTGACTAGGTTGTGGAAGAGCCCCACTTTCCTGACTATAAGCTCTCAGAAGAGTATACAGGCAGAGCTTTCTCAACTTTTTGTGGATGGCAAAGAGCGTTCATGGCTTGATTTCTGATAATCACTCACTCTCTAGCCAAGGGCCCATGCAGTTGCTCATCTAGATATAGGGGGCATACGAAACATCATTAACATGTTGGGCACTGAGTGTTACTTTAGAAACTATTCTTTATGTAGAGGTCTTTACATTTGGAGAGACAGTTTTCAATACAGTGCATCCTAACTACAACCTCAGTGTTCATAGTAAGATGAATGTATATTGTACTTCGGGCTCTTCAGCTCTTCTTTAATAGTGCAGGCCTATGAAACCTCTTGATTTAAGTATATGTTACCATCTTTAAGAAGCCCTTCTGTACACATAAAGGTGTGAGAGGTGACCCAATGTTTAGTCATTGAAGGAATGCCCTAGGTAAAGTTAAGACAGGAGAGGGAGGGCAGATGTGGTAGTTCCATATGTCTTGTGCACAGCATGGACAGTCCTTCAGAGTACTTGTTGGGCCCTTAGAACAGCTCAGAAGCTGAGGAGGGCCTGGTTTAAGAGTCTCTGTGCCAAGAAGGAAGATGATTGGAAGGAAGGAAAGCCTAGGGAGATGTTGACGGCAAAAAACAAAACAAAACAAAACAAAACAAAACAAAAAACCAGACTATCCCCAGCCCACAAGCAGTCAAAATATAAGGTGTCTTGTAGGCTGTTGCCCATAGAGTGTTGTGGTTTCTGGCTCAAATAAGGCTACAGGATGAAATAAGTGGTTTCTGTGTAGACTTGGCACTATGGGGAAGAAGTATAAATTAAAGCCGTACTTTCCTGCTTTAGGAACCACACAGAAAATCCAGGAACAACTTACAAGTAATTGTTCTTATTCTGCTCCCACAGCCCTCATTTCTGGTGCGCCCATTTGAAAGAAACTCAATTCATTAGCATGCACAAGGTTAAGGGCAATTTGACATTTGTCCTGACCTTATCTAGAACTCATATTTTGGGAGTCTTTTCTATATCACAATGGTTTTAGCAAACTCTTGCTTAGTGTAGCAGGGCTGGAGGTAGGGGAAATGTAGGCCTGTTGTTCCTCCTGTGTACTGTAGACTACTTTGGTTCTAGCATCACAAAGAAGTACAGGAGTTTTGACAGTGTGCTTTCTGTCATGATGACATTGTGTCAATCTGTGAACTTTGTGAGAACCTCTGAAACCAGTAGTAGCCCTAAGCGCTAGGCTTTGAGTGACATCTTAGCTATTAAGAAAAGAAACAGAGCTTGACATGATTACACACATCTTGAATTCCAGCTCTTGGGAGGCAGATACAGGCAGAGCTCCATGAGTCTGAGGCCAACCTTGTATACATAGTGAGTTCCAGGATATCTGGGGGGTTGGGGGAGGATGAAAGGGGAGGGAAGGCATGGAGGACAGAGAGATGATTCCGAGGTTGAGAACCCTGGCTGTTAGTGTAGAGGACCTAGATTCACTTCTCAGTCCTACATGGCAGTTCATAACCATATATAATTTCAGCTCCAGGGGATCCAATGCCCTATATCACAAAACATGCATGTGGTACATAGACATGCAAGCAGGCAGCAGACACACACACACATACACAAAACAAAATTAAAATTAAAAAAAAAAAAACAACTCATGACAATTCAAATATTTTTTCTCAATAGGATTTGGATTAAAATTTAGCTGATCCTTTTGTTAATGATATATTAGTAAAAAGCCAAACAGAGCCACGGTGGTGTGGTAAAAATTAAGTAAAAAGAAAGCTAGGTGAAAGAGGCAAGAAAGAACAGGAGAAAAGAAGAGAGGGAGGGAGCGCAGAAGAGAAAATATATAAAAAGGAAAAGAATACCCTAATACTGGTAACACTGCATATTTTTGTTCCTTCCAGAAGTGATCACTATGTCAGCAAAGCAAATACTCGTAGCTGAATCTAAATGCTCATGGAAGTTCAGGACTGGCCTCTAAATCACACAGAGAGAAATTTGTTTCAAGGTGAATATGGTTGTTCAACCCACTCTTCTAGAAAAAAGGTAACATTTTTTTTTTTCATATACATGCCATAGAAATGCTGACTGCATGATTCCTTGGTAGGTTGGCCTGTCTAACTATGTTGAATTCTCTTCAGGAAGAACTGATCATCTCCTTCTGAAATCCAGGAAGAGATATCTGCTTTTGTTGGTCTTTCTTTAATAGTAGGAGGCTCACGGGTATTAATAAGCCAACATTTCTGAGCTCACTGTTATCATCAGATCTGAGCAGATTGAAGAGAGAGGACCAGTAGATGAGGAGAAAGCAGCTGTGGTGCTGCTGAGCTTGCAGTGTGGACCCTACCTTCTTACCCATGCAGAAGCTCTGTGAAAGATGATGGCACAGCCCAGAATTCGTATTTATCACTTTGAGAGTCCTGTACCACCAAATATTAATACTGGAAGGTGACATGCAATCTGTTGTGTTTGCAAAAGGGAGGCAGGAAAATATGTCAAGGGTGGCAAAAAAATGCTGAGGAGGGACAAAATTCTCTTATCACTTCTTGTCCATTTAGACATTAGGCAGCAAGCCAGCCTCAAATTTCTCTAAAGGCCAAGGGTTTCCTGTTGTGGAAACCTATACATTCCTATAAGTCTTTCTACATGTAAGAAGAGCGTCCCTTGGAGGCATTCCTGGAGAAAACAGCTATTTCATCTATTCTATTGGAGTCCTGCCACCATTAGGAGAAAATGAATGCAGATAAATGAGAGAAGGTGTTCAAGTGCAAGGTCTGCTTCTTCTAAAGTATGCCTAGCTTTACAATCTAGTCCAGCGGCTATACTAAAGGAAACATAAATCAGTCTGCCCTAACTTATACCCAACAAAGAGACTTCTGAGATGAAGGGGTGAGAGGGAATCAGAAGGGAAGGGGACTTTCTCCCAAGGCTCATTGCTTATGGCTTTGCTTTGGGGAGATGTGTCTCCACCAATTGAATGTAACTTCAATTAAGAATTGCTTGTTTGTGACTGCTCCCCGAGTGTGAAATGCTCCTATGTTCTCTGACGGGGGGGGGGGGGGGGGGGTTCTCGTGGTCAGAATTAGCTGAAAGCACTGTGGGAGCATCTGTCCTTTCCCTCCACTGATGTTGGTGTGTTGCTAATGCTCTTTATTTTAGATCTGAATGGTGCCTCATTTGGGAGTTCAAAAGCAGAAGTTGTGTCACAAGTTGAGTCTGAATACTTCCCCCTTTTCTTCCCTGCTGTGACTCATCAGCATAGCACTATGTACCACAAGGGTAGATAATGTAGTCCTGCCTCTTTTTACGATAAAAGCAATTTTCTTCACTTGTCACATAGCTCCCCTGTAATTCATTTCTTTCTGTCTCCCCCCCTCCCCACCTTCCCGATCTCATGCTATCTTCTGTGAGTGTTCACACAATTAAAATACAAGTGGATGAACAGACTGGGTGCAGGGGAGGGGTGGGATGAGGGAGTAGGGAGTTCTGAACTAACAGAGGGGCCAAAACAGTTATCAAAGACTAGAGCCATAGCTCAGTGGTGAGGCATGGTCCAGCATGTGAGACGCCATGAGTTGAATATTTATCATGATAAAAACACAGAAAAACAAACAAAACTACTATCACTCGAACAGTGACAACTTTGCAATAAATCACTCAGTGTGGGTGAGTGGACCTAGAGAAAATAGGAAATGAGAACGGACAGCAAGTATCTTATAGAGTAGCAGGAGGTATGCAAATCATAAATAGGCGAGAGGTAAGAGTGGAAGGGGAGGTCAAGAGGCTGGTGAGAAGAAATTGAAAAGAAATGGATATACGGAATGTGTTCCGTATGGAGGAAGTTTCTGTCTTTTAGCCTGTATCTGGAGACTCAAAATGCAACTATGTGTGTCAGAGCCTTTTACATGCTCAACACTGAGGCAATCCTAAAGGGTACAGTGGAAATATCTTTCTGTATGCTGTGAATATCAGTCTTTAAATAAAGGACCTGTGTTGACCCATGACAGGCACCACAGAAAAAGGCGGGGAATCAGAATAGGTAGGAAAAGAAGGGCAGAGTCAAGTCAGATGGACCCAGCCACCCAAAGAATCAACATGTAAGGAACACAGGTGAGCCACAGGCCATGTGGCAGGACAGATTAATGGAAATGGGTTGAGTTAAGATGAAAGAACTAGCTAGCAATGTGCCTGAGCCATAGGCCAAACAGCATGAACTTAATATGTGTCTGAGTCATTTTGGCGGGTGGCTAAGTGGTCTGGGACAAAAGGTCTGTGGGTCTGGACAGGTGGTCACCCAGGGCCAAGAAACTGTATTGCAACAGATTACTCTTCATAGAAGCTGGAATGAAGTCCAAATGAAGCTGTAGGCCTCATCTAAGAACAGAGGCCTCCTAAAGGTCAGCTGTGAACTACATACAGTTCTTTAGTGCTCCATCCTAGATCCTTGGAAAACTTGTGGACCAGGTCATGGGGGCATGATTATTGGACTGTTTGAATTACCATGAGATTTGTCTGAATCTGTTGTCTAATGACATCAACAGAACGTTTCATGTGAAAACTCAGATACCTTTGCACCAGGCTATCACAGTGGTCAATGGTTGAATTGTCTTCTCTTTGGTTCAAATTTAGTTTCTCAAATCTTTTCCTTTGTGTTTATCTCCGGGTTTGGCATTTTAATGATGTCTTAACTAATCTCAGCTCCCCTAGACAATTTGCAAGGGCCGAGCAGAGGAAAAAGCTTTCCGGACATTTTATCAGCTCCAAGGAGCCTCCTTTAATAGCCATCCATTGCCACATTCTGAATAACGTTACTGCTAGGAATATCAGGAAACCCACAATGGGGATAGGGTGAGGGGGAGGGAGAGGGGAGGACTTTCGGACTAAGGAGAAGGGAAGGAAAACAGAAGGCAAGGGGGATACTGACCTTGGAATAAAGTTGAGCTTGTAGGCTCATTTAGTTCTAAATCAGGTGGGGGACATACAGGAGAGAAAAATGAAAACAAACACATATATTATATACAGTCGCTATATATTGTTCATATATAGTTTGTATACTGCCTTTCACAAGCATTTCTAGAGGAAAGGATAAAATAAAGGAAAACACAAACCAAAGGCCATGGGACAAGGTGCAGCAAGACAAACATTAAAATGCTTTCTGTCCCTTAACAGGATGGGATGCTGGGAAGCAAGGCAGAGGACCACTCCATGGATTGTTGAGTGCAGATGGGTTCCATCTTTGCTTCTGCTGAGCTTAGGAACTAACTGTCAAGAAGAGACCAGGGCTCATTTCCAGGTTAAACTTTTCATACCACATTTTCATCCAATTGTCTTACAAACTGAATCCAGCAATTTCTGATTTCATAGTACCATGATCGGAATATCATTAGGGTCTTCTGGGATCACAGTGAATCGGGAATATGAAAGCAGTGGTCTCAGAATTCTATGACCAGCTCTATCGTCCTAGAATCTAGACACTGAGAGCCTTAGTGGTTGTTAATGGAAAGGTTCACCCTTCTCCTATAGGACTTACATCTCCCAAGATACAAGCTTACTAGGACTTTTTTCTTACACCAGGGTCCCCCATTTCTCAGTGCAATATGGAAAGGATACCCTTTTATGATTTGTGTGCATTGACAAAGTGACAATAATTTAGCTGGCTTTCTGGAATGGCACTTGAGAAAAAAAAAATCACATATGCTCTAGGGAAGTGTTACTGTTCAATCTTCTCTAGTCTGCCTGGTGGCTCCCACTGAAAAGGACATGGAACATTACCTAATAAATTTATATATGTCAATGAACCTCACTATTAATGATCCTCATTTGTGAACTTGTAAGTCACAATAATGTCTGGACTAGACTTGGCTAGAGATGGGGGATGAAAATGCTCATCATAAACATGATTGGGTTTCACCAACTCCACGGAAGAATGGTGCCCATGCAGATATTCTGTGACAGGCTCCTGAGGAATAGTCTTGCAAACAAAACTAACAGATAAAATTTATTTCTAATTCACTGGATTTGAAAGCAACTGCAAGTTTTCTTCTCCCTCCTAGAGATTTTGCATGTTACAGCTCTGAGACCTTCTCCATTAAGGAGTATTGCCACCTGTACTTCACTTACCTGTGGTTAGCTCAGGCCTCCTCCACTTATTTGCAAAGATGTATTTAGCTCCTAATGGACATTTAGCAAACTCTAGAATCTAGGATTCTGACAGTGACAAAAATATCTCATAGGAAGTAGAGAGTATGTGCTGTCTTATCTGTTGCGGGAAGGGAGGAAAAACAAAGTTGTAATTGCCATATGTGGGTCGGCTGAAATAAAGCAATGGCAAAGCCAATTCTCTCTCCATCTTAGAACAGAGAGGAGTTTTAAGGAAGAGTGTGAATAGGGATGTCTGTGGTCAAAGACCAGAATGTAGGAAGGTGCTGAGGAAGACACTGTGGACAATCCTTAGATTTTCAAGGCAAAGGAGAATGGGCCAGCCCTTTTCTAATGCTACCCTTTGTGCATAGAGACAGATACTTCCATAAATTTCCAAAGGCCTAACAGATAAGAGGGGTACTTTTGATAATCCCTGGATATGGTAGAATTCTTATAACCATCCCCATGCACAAAAGGGGACTTCTTACGCTGTCCATGCACAAGAGAGGCACATGGATATCTCTGTATATGGGAGGATGCTTATGACAATGTTTGTTGTAGACTTAAGCATCTCAGTCACTCTATTCAGAGCTTCTTCCTTCTCTGCTGTGTGTTCTGGTATCAAATATGGCCTTCCCTTTCCAATCTCCTCAGCTAAGGCTAGGATGCTGAGTAGGAGGTTGGGAAGGTATAGCTAGAAAGCAGAGATGGTACCACAGAGTGTATGTTGTTATCACCAAGGGTATGTGGCAGGAGCAGAATGGAGAGCGGAGCCCTTGAGGTTGTGAGATTGCCTGAGAGTTCTAAAGAAGAGTCCATGTTCACATCTTTCTTTTCCCCTTTCTACCACATTCAGGTGTATCTTTAACACAGGAAATGAGAGAAACTGATTGGGAAGTTTGACAGTCACTGAACTAGGTGGGATATGGAAAAATGTTCTTAAAGACAACCAGAAATTAATCACATGACCCATAGAAAGTATCTGAATCCAATAAGGCTTTAAAGCCATTGGAAGACATCTGAAGTCCTTTCTGATGGTAGACAGGCATGCATGCTCACTCCTCGGTAGACATTACTCACATGATGTAACCTTAGAGTACTTTACAGGGAGCCTGTTTATTGCTTCTGCCACAAATACAGTGGCCAGGTATAAAATGAAGGCAGAAAAAAAAATGCTTTATAAACTTAGTCCCTCAATAAAGAGTTAAGGAACCAGTGCAGGAACAATGATATGAGATCTTTCAGGATGATGGTAAGGATGGGCAAATTTCTTTACCAGTCATTGACACAAATAGAGAACTTGGAAAAATCCCATTTTCCATCTTCTTTATCTGCCCATCTCTGAAATGAATATTATTAAGGATTCCAAGGGCTGTGATTTGGCTCTTATGAATGTCATTCAGATTTTCTTATGTGCCAATGGCTGGGAAAGTTTCAGAAAAGGGAACATGTTATTTAGCCCAGCGAGGAAAAGTCTGAAACTGTAAAAGCTTCTCTCTGAGATCTTAACTATTTTGTTCAATTATAATCTCTGAGTCAGTTTTGGAGACATCACTGAGGGAGAAAAAGTCATTTTTGGCATCTTAAAGCTAGCTACCCTTTTCTCCAGTTCCAGGACCTTTGTCATTTTAGATAAATGAACATTCCATTTTTTCCTTTCCCACATCTGATACCTAGATGCCTACATTCTCACATGCATGAGTCGTCCCCCCCCCCTTTCCTTCATTTTCTCTCCCTGGCTGCATTCTGACCCTTTTCTTGCCCTCCACACTCTCCACCCCTCCATCAACCCTTTCCCACTTCACACTGGCTTCTTCTCCAACACAGGGCAGAGTCTCACCAAATAGCATGATGCTGGCGTTGGTGTGGCCCAACTTGTTGGAGGCCACACATGTGTAGTTCCCGTAGTCATGTTCTGAGACATTGAAAAAGATAAGCTTGGAGAGGAAAGGTCTGTTTTCCACTTTGACTCCCTTCTTTCCTTCAATCAGTCTAGGCAAATGAGGAACAGAGAAAGGAAGGGGAAAAACACAAAAACGTGGTCAGTTTCTCTTACTTGGAGTCTCTAAATAATGGTACCCTCATCCTCCAACCATGACATCAACATAATAATTATTCATTCTTCTTAACAGAACTATATGTTTCTATAGGACTTGGGAAGAACAATCTTTTCAGAATATCCAGGGAATCTGGAACATTCTTCTTTGGCCATATTATTTTCTGGAGAAGTCAACTGATGGGTTGGCAGGACTCACTTTGCTTTGTAGTATAGACATTTTCCTTTGTGTGTCTTCCTTTCTCAAAAGCTAAGGAAATTGAATTGGTGTAAAAACCACCATTCTCACTGAAATGCCTTTTGGTTATGTGGGATGGCATGAAGTACCCTGCTCTGGGAACCGAGGTCACTGTTGTATCTCCAATTTGATATATAGAAGTGGATCTTATAAGGGGTGCGGTCCAAAGCTCTGCAAGCCACTATGAGGATGCTTCTATGTGATAGTACGGGTGTGGATCCCATTTCCTAGCTGGCAGTATTCTCCATAAAGGAGTCGTCACATCAGAACCAAACTGTGAATTGGATTTTGGCTCCATAGTGGGAACAGCAGATTCTTTCTTGACAGTGAAGAAATGTCTTTAGCTAAACACAGTGCAGGGTGGCCAGCAGAGCTCTGCAGCACTTTACACTCCTGAGATGACACACATTCCCTTCTTCAGGCCCTCGGGTATCCCCCATCCCCCACTGCTACAGGCCTTTGGTTTCTTAATGAAGCTGGAGACCTTTCAGTGGCTACAGTCCCTGTTAGGTGGGCGGGATTTACTGTGTTTAGAGCTCTGTTTCCTCTCTCTTTTTGACAGCAGACATGGTACAAGAAAGAGAAAGTAGCAGTAGAATGAAGCCCTCAAAGACATCTAAACAACTGCCTGTCCCCACCTAAGACTCTTCTAGTTAGTGCTGAATTCTGCTCATGTCAGTGAAAGTGAGATGGGTTTCAGTTGTCATTTACTGGGACAGATATTCCCTCTGGGACTTGAGGCCTTGTAGCCTCAATGGCACAAAGGAGAAAAGCTGAGGCAAGGACCCCCTGGTAGGACTGTTCTGTGAGGACAGGAGAGTCCACTCAAAGGGAGAATATTGTAGATGGAAACAGGAACAAATGACCAAATGGATATGGAAAACTCAATGGGGGGGGGGGCAAAGGGGAAGCCATGGAAGGATCGTAAGGAGACCGCAAAGCTGCCTGACCTAGGGCTTCTGAACTAGCACTGGGGCACTAACTTCCTTTCTCTTTAGAGTAAGTGAAGACATAGGTGACAGTCCCAGCTTGGACTAGTGCTACACAAAAGGACAGCTCCCCCTTCCTTTGCCTCAATACACATTTTTGTCATGTTTTCTCCACACATTTTGAGATCTTACTTTTCTGTTACATTTTTTCTACTTTGTTTTCTATCAAGAATTTGAATAATAGAGTACAGTGGATTAATATTCACTAACACTTATAACACTTAGTCTTCAGAAACTGGGGTCTGTGTGTGTGTGTGTGTGGCGGGTAGGGGAGGTGTTTGTAGATCTTGAAACTATAAGCCCCGGTTTCTCATTATCACGATAAGAAGGATGGTGGAAAAGAAGAATTCCTGATTTCTTGAGTAAAGGAAACAACTGACTCCATTTCTTACATCAGTGGGTGTGTCTGTCACTTTCTGCCTCAGGCCTTCCATTCATAAAGAGATGGCTGCCTATACCATACCTTACTAGGGACTGCCAGGATGTATCCTCAAAATCCTGAGCAGTGTCTCTCACTGGATGTGGATTTTATAGTGAAGTGACTGGGTTCTAAATAAAACTTAGTTTATTGGCTGAGGAGCTAGAAGACACTTAAGGCCTTAGTGAAGGCCTAAGGAAATAAAAGTGTCCAGAATACAACCCTGGCAGGATGACAATGGTCTTCTAAGCTGTCTCCCACTGCTCCTCTCAGAGGCTCTCTGTGGTTTTCCAGGCTCGAGTTCTTCACTCTTTGCTCATCTATCCCCCAGTTCCAGGACTTGTCACACCTCCAGCACTACCGCCTCTACTTTATGAAAATATTCTGAACACAGACAGGGCTTACACACTTAGTGGCTGTTCAGCCACCTTCAAATAGCTCTTTGAAAGTGGTAATTGTCATATTGCCTGGCTGTACTGAGCCGCTGACCCCTGTGCTGACATGATCATCTTCACTGACTTACAACAAATGTTCCTGTGACAGCTGTGACAATGGGAAGGAAGGGAACGGTCCTAACTCTTTTCTCCTCCAAAGAAAGGACAACCTATACACAAAGGGAGGGTGTAAGAGGGTCATGAATGCGTACACAGTGGTACTGATAACCCCAGAGAGGGACATGGAGATGTATGATGGGCAGGCAACTTGAGAGCCCCTCCCAGAGGTAGAGAGAGTTTCTTAGGTCTGAGACAATGTTAAGCATAGCTTTCTGGAGAACATGTTATTTTCATGGCCTATAAAACAGATCGCAGGGCTCACAATGTTGTTGCTGGCTTTTATTTTCTGATTTTTGTCTGACTAAATTATATTACCTTTCAGGCCCACTGATTGGCAAGTGATAACACAGAAGATGACGTTGAGAGCCTGGCTGAACTTTCCTTAACTCAAAAAAAGCTTATTTGCACCTTGCACCCCTACTGGGTGTCAGGAGAGAGTTTCCAGAGATTAGATTGTGACTTTCTGCCATCAGGCGCTGGAAGGAAGAGAGGTTGACGAGAAGAAGGCCAAGCACCATACCTCTTGTCATCCTTGAACCACTGGAATTCTGCTGAAGGAACTGCTGAGGCTTCACACTGCAGAGTCCCCTTCTGTCCCACAGGGACACCTGTACCTTTAGCTTCTGAGATATACGGTGGATCTGAAGAAAGAAGATGGACTTTTGAAAATGAAACCCACAACCAAAACTGCCCCATTCATGGATTTTGTTTCAAATTCTCTGCCTGACTTCTGCTTATCTGCTTCATCAAATTGCTATATAGACTGTTCCAGAGAATGAAAATGGTCTGGATGCCGTTCTAAAGGAAGACATAGTCTTTCAACATGCATTGCCTCTCTTCTCTGTGCGGAGGTGGAGTGGTGAGCTCTTGAGGCACAGTGCCCATTTAAACCTTTTAACTTTCATAGGCTGACACCCACTGATCAGCCTTCCACTTCATGGGATGGCAGTCAGCACCTTTAATCATCCACATAGAATTTCTGAACACCCGAACTTGCCAGTGTGTGGGACTTCGAGCTATTCAATTCTCATCTAAGACTCACTTATAACTAATCATATTCATAGAGAATTGCCTGAAGGATGTACAGACCACTCCTTCCCGTGGGCATTCTGAAATGGATCTCATGCTAAACTAGGCCTCCTTGCTCGGTCTGCATTCATTCAAAGTCCCCCTCAGCTACCTGTGGCATTCCAGCAGTTTGCACCGATGAGCACTGTACAACACCTGCTCTAAAATGACTGCTCTGTTGAGGGCATTGTACATGATGTGGCCACTGTAGAGAGGATTTTCCTCTGGGGGTCACAGGACCAGGAAAAGCAAGATTTGTCTTAGGAAAATCATTCGCTTTTGTTTTGTAGATGATGTACATCTTAGAGTAGATGACGTTACCTCTGCATTGGCAATGTACAGGCAGAGTCTGAACATGAATCCGTAGCCTGCTGCTTTATATTTCATGGTTTGACGCCCCCTTCTTACTAACTTCCATAGTGCATTTTCACCTTTGCTTCCACCTTTATTTTACTTTTTAAGTTCATTGTCAACAATTATAAATAATCTTAAGTCTTCTTAAAGACAGAGTTTAAACAATAGGAAAAGGTAGCAGCACTGTTTGACCTTGGCTAGCTTAAGTATTTCATACTATTTAGGTTCAGATTGGAGCACAAATGAAAATGAAGATAATAGACACTGGCTGTTCATCTATACACAATACCCTTCCCCGCCTCCATCCTGCCCATGTTGATGAGGAGAGGCTTCTGGGCTGCTGGTCTAGGTGTGGGGTTAGATTCTGTGACAAGCAAAAACTTTCCATAAGTCCTAGGGAGCCAAGTCAATGCACATAACAAGAAATCCAGAGGGAAAAGGCTGAGGAATTGGTAGAAAATTCATGTAGGTCAATGTCAGTAGGAATTCCGAAGGCTGAGAAAGGAAAATTAAGTTTTCACAGCACTGGCCTTCAAATGGTTTGAGTTTTGCATCTATTAGTTAAAAATAACATTTTGAGGTATGTCCTCTAAAACCCTGCATTTGTATATACTAATATTTAAATTACCTATGTAGCCAGCAGTCTATATTCATCAAAATCTTCATTACAGAAGAATGAGATATAAAGAGATCAAAAATACTCCACACATAGGGATAGTGTTTGCTTTAGCTCAGGGTTCTCTGACCCACTAGAAGTATGTGACTGGGAAGGCTGTCACTGCATCGCATGAATAAAATACAGGAAAACTTTGAATTTTGAAATAAATTTATATGATGCATGCATTCAGTGCCATTAATTGATTTGCTAGCCAAGTATGAACGAATGTTTGCTGTTATATAAAGTTACTGTCAGCTGCTCTCAAAACGAAGGGTGACAGTGGGCCTGTGGGAAATAAAAGAAAATAAAACATGATTTTGGCCTCTTAGCTCTTGAAAACAGAGACAAGAAAAGGATGCTGGGTTTTTTCTCTCACTGTGAAGGCTGGCTTATTGGTGCAGTCTTGATAAGAGGCCAGCCTCACACACTCGTGGAGGGAGGTGGCAAGGCTACTCACAGTTCACGGTGACCTTCACTCTCCGTACCACTGGGGCAGCCACATCATTGGAAGCACTGCACTCATAGTCTCCTGACTGCTCCCGAGTGATGCCCTGAATTTCCAGGTACTCATCTTCGCTCACAAAGCCGACAGCTGTAGGAGAAAGAGTACAGTAAGCTGGGTGGAAGTAACAATGAGGTTTCTTGCCTGGACTAGCACCACAGTTCAGACCTGCCTGCCATTGTTTATCTGGACCAGCAATCCCAAAGTCCCAAAGAAACACACAGACACTTATATTAACTTCATGCTGTTTGGCCTATGGCTCAGGCACAATTCTAGCTAGCTTCTTCATCTTAACTCAACTCATTTCCATTAATCTGTCCTTCCACATGGCCCGTGGTTCACCTGTGTTCCTTACATATTGCTTCTTTGGACATCTGGCTCATTTCTTCCAACTCCACCCTCCTTCTCCTACCTATGCTCTGTTCCCCACCTACTTCCTCTACGGTGCTTAAGAAGGGCCAAAATAGTTCCTTTATTTAATGAATGATATTCACAGGATATAGAAAGACATTCCCACATAAGGTGGAAAAGACCAAAGACACTCATTAGAAAACCAAGTATAGGGCTTGGAGATTAAGCTCAGTGGTTGGCCCTGGGTTCAGTCCTCAGCTCCAGAAGAAAAAATGAAAGAAAACAGTATGAACTTATTGCATCTGGAGAACTGTCCTTTTGTCAGATCAAAGTTTTAGGAAATCTACAGATTCTCTCTTCCCTACTTCTGCCCTTCCCATTCCCCATTTACACCCTCTTTTCCTTGGCTCTCCAGTGTGGGTGACAGCTCTTGTACAGTATAAATGTTTGTCACATATTAGTTTAATAAAATGCTGATTGGGTAGAAGGCAGACAGGAAGTATGGGCAGGGCTACCAGACCAAGAGAACTCTGGGAAGATGAAGAGAAAAGGCGATGGCAGCAGATTCAGAGGAAGGAAAGCATATGAGAATGCCACACTGAAGCAAAAGTACTAAGCCAAGTGGCCTAAACATGGATAGGAATCATGTGTTAGTTTAAGAGTAAGAGTTAGAAAGTAATAAGCCTGAGCTATACACCAAACAGTTTATACTTAATATAAGTCTCTGAGTAATTATTTTATAAGCAGCTGCAAGACCATGGGTGGGGAGTTTTGTTCAGACCGAGGTATCTGGATGAGACAGAAAAGTTCTGTCTATACCTCAGTGTTCTAGCTCCACTGTTTGTGGTCCTACTGAACTCATGTATGGAGAGAATTAAATGGTTCTCCAAAAGTGATTAATAATTTTGACATTTATACTGCTGGTATCTTACCGCATGGTTCAGCTCTGGGATTGGAAGCACCTTAACTCTTTCTGACCTCCAGGAACCATTTAAAATGAGCCTCGGATGCTAAGCTGCATAATACAATCCTGGGCACGAGTCAACTGAAGATACTGTATAATGGTTACACACACACACACACACACACACACACACACACACACACACCACACACACACTCCCTTATGCATGAGACACATCAGCAGTAAAAACATATATAATAAAACACCCTTTTTATATTAAAGGAACAAGCAGGCAGATATCAGTTTTCGAGACATTGATCTCCTAGACTCTTAGGCATAAAGCCCAAAGAGGACATTAACATGAAAACCACACATGTGATACCAAACCATAACAAGAGAAGAAAGGGAAAATACGAAGTCATGACTACAAGCCTTTCCCTGTCACTAACCATTCAGAAATTTGATGTCATACCTCTAGCGAATAATCACTAATAATAATTAGACCATATCTATACCACATTCCACACATGATATATAGTCATGAGCATCCAGTTATGCAAAGACTTAGCCTTCTCACTCTCCTGACTCTTTCAGACATGGCCTCCTACACCCAAGTTTAGCCTCAGCCTCACTAAGTGCCTAGACCTTGCAAACCTGATGTTGTCTCCACCTTCCCGATGCCAGCATGACAAGTGTGTGCCATCACACCTGGGTAAGCACAAGACATTTAGAGAATAAGTCTCCAAATTCTGTGTCGAAGCTGTCCTGTGTCTTAGCTTCATATAAATAAAACTTCAAATAAAGAAAGAAAATATTCTTTACGTTCTAGGATTATCCTTCCTTAACTGTTTAAATAAGGGTCATGAGAATGACAGCATCCTAAAGTAAGACACTGCACAAACTGAGCAGCAGGGGGCACTGTGGTTAATTCTGGAACAACAAACTGAAATTGGGATTATACCTAGAAATGGAGAAATGCTCTTCCAGGTGTAACACACCAGACAGCCCTGGTATCTCACTGAAGTTACTGAGCACAACAAATAAAAAGAACATAAGGCTCATGAAGGCATTTGGAGACTCCCATGTGCTGCCCACCTGGTAGTGCAGTTAACTCTAAAAGCCTGGGGGCAAAACAGAGGGAGGTGTGATGAAGCCACTGTCATGTGGACAGCCTCGGAAATGGAACAGAGACTTTGGATCTAGGTCCTAAAAGCTTTCCATAATATCACATTTCTGTTAACCCAGAACCTGAAACCATTGAGTAAGAAAACACAATACAAAGAAGAATGTGCATGACATGTAGCTGTACCTGCATATGACAGCGCTGTTCTCATTATTGCCAAGTCAACAGTAACAATAGCAACAGCAGCAAGATAAATACACCTGTTATCTTATTAAAAAAATAAAAAACAAACAAACAAAAAACCCAAAAAACTCCAAAAAGCCATTACTGTCCACTCTCCTGCAACGTTTAGCCATGCTTAGGAGTGGGCTTTGAGGTCTGTCTCTTCTGCACGAATTTCTCTCAGTGTGACTGTCAGTGGACTTCTTGTTACTTGCAAGATGTGGTACTCTCAGCTCCAACACCAGGTCTACCTGCACGCTGCCATCTTCCCCATGATGATGATAATGGACTGAAGCTCTGAAACTAAGCAAGCCACCTCAATGAAATGTTTTCCTTAGAGGAGTTGCCATGGTCTAGCTAAGACACAACCGTGATTCCTCTTCATGGCTGTTGTTTATTTACTACCAACTACAGGCCAACATTTGTCAGATCTCTTCGCACTAGAGTGCTATAATTACTGTGCAAAGCATCTCGGAGACCAGTGTCACACTTAATATTCCCATTAATTTTAAATGGTAGTCCTTGGTACATATGTGTGGCAATTGGTGTCATATTTTAATTAGGCTTGCCCTACACCATCTGAAATTAATAATAGCTCGAATTACCAGTGTAATTTATAAATTAACAGTGCCTCAGCATTAGGAAATAAATTAGCTTTGGACAGCTGTTTCTGGATTGAGCTCCAGTGTCATTGCAATGATTGGTGGGGCCTCAGGTCTTCTAGGGCCAGGTAGTATACAGCTAAGACAGAGGAACAAGAAAGTAGTGGGTTCTTTTGGGTACTTGTGGGGTTTTTTGTTTTTTTGTTTTTCAATTTAAGTCTGTACGTTTTTTGATCCAGATCTATGATCCAGATAGGTTTGCATGTTTGTTATGACCACACTGAGACTTGCAGAAGCTGAACTGTGATTAACTTACTCTGTGGACATCCAAAAGGAAGAACATTTGGAAGCAGTACAGTCAAGCTGTAATGCAAGCTCGTAAATGGTCATTGTCATCAAAAACTTAACAAAGATTCTGAAAGAATATGGGGGTATGAATGACCATGAAAAATTCTTCTATTCTTGCCAGGTGGTGTAGAAGGAAGCAGATGGCTTCGGATTTGGAGGAGGCATACATCTTTACTGATACAAATATTTAGTATATGTAAGTCATAAAAAGCCAATGAGACTTTATTTTAGCATCCAAAGTCCTCAGACAAAGCGAGAAGCCATAAAGAAGCCACATAATCCCATTGCTTCCCAGAATATAATTTTTTTCTAACTAAAGTAAGCAAGGTTTGTGGAAGAAATTTGCTTATGTTAAAGAACTTTTTAAGTTTTAGCTTTTGCTGTTTTCCCCTTTTTCTTGGTAGGAATTTTTCTTTTCTAGGGGTCTAAATGGGAAAAAGTGGGGAGAAGGATGAAAACCACACACACAATAAGCTAAACTCTGTAACACCAGAACTGACATCCATTTTGGTACCACTTATGACAAACAAATGAACAGAGCACACTAAACCAAAATACAAAGTTATAGTATTTAAAGACAAAATCGAGGTTTCTTATTGTTGTATTTACACTCTGGCTGAGAATTGATCAGTGGTTTATTACCAGCATGAAGGACTTAGAAAGAGTACAGGAGGGGAAAATAACAAAAACAGCCTAGCTGAGCACACTTTCTAAATTGCCACAGGCTCCTTAAGACTGAAAGTGCCAAACCACTTGGTAAAAGCCAGTGGAAGAGTCTCTTCATGATCAATAGCTACTCCGCTATAAGCTGACTTTCTCTTCTGAAGAAAATGCACCCTTGGGTGAAAATGATACTCATCAGCCTAAAATATCTCCTTCTTCATGGCACAACTCTTCAGACACCACAAGTGGATCTCTGTTTTCTTATACATCATACATATGTCTGTGCCTTACTATAAAAGCCCCACACCTGGAAAGAAGCCCAATACACACCAGAGTCTATCTTGTATTAGTCTGGGGAGGAAGGTGACAGACCACTTTTGTAGAAAGCAGAAGTTTAGTGTCACAGAAAACTAATTTTCTACTCTCTAGATTCCTGATATGGTAAGTCCACTAACCTCTTTGCACTACCCATACTTCTGAACGATTCAGAGTAATACATGTGGACTTCCAGAGCTGCTGTGAGAGGCAGTTGTTGAGGGGATCATAGGAGGCCAGGGACTAACTCTCTGCAGGTACCAGTCACTCTAATCATTGCTATCATCCATACCCTAATGCTACCATGACTCTCCAGGGAAGTATGTGCATACGCAAGTGCTGGTACTCACAAAGTCCAGAAGAGTGTGAGCTAGAGGTACAGATAGATAGTAGTGTACCAACAAATGTGGTGCTGAGAACTGAAATTGGGTCCTTTGTAAGAACAGTATATGCTCTTAACTTCTGAGCTATCACTCCAGACCTTTATAGCACTAGAGTACTTTTTTTTTCATTAAAGATTGTGTGTGTGTGTGGTGTTCTGACTGGGAGAATGTGTATATGTGTGTTGTGTACAAGTGTGAGTGCGTAGAGGTCACAAGTTGATGGCAGATATGCTCAATCACTCTCCCACTGTGCATCATGGCTGGGTCTCTGGAGAACACCAGAATTTGCAGACCCTAGCCACCTAGCTTTAGGGATTCCTTTTCTCTCCCTACCACAGCTGTCAAGGTTTTATGTAGGCATCAGAGATACAGACATGTTCATGTGACAAGAATGGTCTCCACTGACCCATCTTATGAGCCCTATCCTACTATGACTCCTAATCAAACTCTGCTACTTTTCAACTTCGACACATGAGGAACCCATCTTCATAGACTGCTCTTATCACCTAGTAACCTAAGTAAATCACATCCCACCTGTATTTCAAATTATAATTTGTCCGTGACAATTGGTATGCTTGAGACCTAATTATCAGTCAAATGTTACTGTACGTTATGGTCTCCTCTCTTTTCTCCCCTATTTCCTTCCTTCTTTTCATTGTTTTGGGGGAGTTTTTCACTTTGTAGACTGGCCTCAAACTCTGGCAACCCTCTAGGCCCTAGGGTGCTGGGATCACAAATATGAGCCACCACACTTGGCTTGGGAAAGAAAAAGGTAGAAAGTAATGAAGCTGAAATACAATGTTAGGGTGGCAGTGTTAAGGCATAAGGAGAGAAGATGACAGTGATGGGTACGAACCTTCCCTAAGGTTGGCCATGCCAAGGATTGCCAAAAGATACTAAAGAAGGGAGCATACCATGATGACCCTTCCCACAGTTGTTAGAGAGATCCTAGGCTTTGATTTTCATATCAAGTTGCCCATCACTATGAGATAATAAAATGTGATTGTTATGCCCTATGTTACTATGTTGACATCTCTGTGTGCTCTGCATCCCTGCTGCCAATTGAATTCAAAGTCTTTGACATAATAAAATAATGAATCCAAAGGAATTAAAGGAACATCGGTGGTACCATAATCTCATAGTTTTTGGAATAAGACAAAGACATCCTGCAGGAGAATTCTCTAGGGGGACAGTTGAAGGTATAGTATAGGATCCACAAATAACTAGGGAGCCAGGGTCTCCTAAGTGGAGAACTTTTCATAGTTTTATCCTGGAATTATTTTATGCAGCCACAGAACATGTAACTCTAATGCTGTTTTCCAACAGCTGTGGTATACACACTGGCCTCATGAACAGTAGAGACCAGCTCATGGTTATCTCTGTCTCTCAACATCTAAAAAACAAGTTTATCGGATTTGAAATTTGCCAAGCACTTATTAACACAATGATTGTTTGGGTTGAGCATTATAGTCATTCAGTGATCCAATGACTCAACAGGTTGACGTCAATCAAAACAATTTTAGGGCTACACATGGGTTATCAGCCCTCAGGTGGCTCTGTCTCTAAGGCAGAATCATTTATGACTCTGACATTTGTCTTTCATATGATATTTATATTTTCTGACTTTAAAAATAATAATTACTATTAATGTTTTTGAAAAAGATTTTCTTTAAATATATGACTTTAGAAGGTTTATGAAGCATTTAGTATCATTTATATCTAGTTTTGGAGCCAATTATTTCCTCAGAGGAATGTGCACTTAATTTAAAAATGTAGCTCAATGAGTAGGTATGAATTATCTCACAGAGACTGTTTTACATCCAACATTTTAGGAGCACATCTACTTTATTAAGCAATGTAACAACCTAAAACCCAAAATGAAGAAGGCTGAATCAAGCTGGATGCATAATCTTCGCCTCTCAAAGTCCCATAGGAGCTTCTCACTAGCCACAATACTGAGCTCAAAAGCCTGCTGCAAAAGGCAGAGCCAACCCAAGTGCCTGATTTTACAGACTGGGTAATAAAACTTTCTTAACTTAAAATAATAACAACCATGTTATAATTTTTATCATACTCAAAAATAAATTTGTCAGGGGGACCACTGTAGCTATTGGAGGGGAAACAGCTGTCTCTTTGCTTAATTTTTTTATGGCATGTACAGCAGCTGAGATCAAATCAATGGAGCACAGAAACTGGAAAAATATAGAACCCAGAAACCCAGCATCAGAAGTTAGTAGGATTATTTTTAAAATGTAATTAATGCCAACACGGGATTTGGCAACACCAGGAAAATGCTAGAGGACTAGAGAAGCATTTTAACTACTGATACTTCCTACACCTAAGGAATCAGGGTGTTTCTGCAAAGCTCAGACTGGGATTCAGAATATCTCCTTTAATATCAGGTGAGCTGAGCTGGCATCCACTCTGACACTTTTATGAGCCTGCACAGTGGTGTTTAGACTGGAGGAAGCCATCCATGCTCTTTCCCGGAACTGGGTAAGAAAGTCACAGAAACACCACAGTAGAGGCAAGGTTCTGAGTACTAACTGCAAGGAGCTAGAAAAAACATTATAAAGTTGTAGGGGATTGTGTTGTTCCATTGTAAATAATTGTCTCACCCACTGGTTTAATAAAAAGTGCTGACTGGCCAAAGGCAGACAGGAAGTGTGGGCGGGGCTACTAGACTAGGAGAACTCCGGGAACTGGAAGAACAGAGCAGAATGCTAAGAGAGAAACCAGAAGAAACAGAGGACAACTATGCTGCTCTAAGAAAAGGTACCGAGCCCCACGGCTGAACAGGATAAGAGTCATGGGTTAGATTAAGGGTAAAGAGTTAGCAAGTTATATGCCTGGGCCTTAGACCGATCAGCCTAAAACTGTTGTAAGCATCTGTGTGTCTCTGCGCGTCTGTGAGTCTGCAGGCCTAAACCTTGAGGATAGGCCTGAAAGTCCGGAACAGACCACTTACTACATGAAGTGGTACTCAAAACCAGAAATGAAAGGTAGGAAGATAGTACCACTGTGACTCTGGGGTCAGGGCCTGCCCTAGTGCCCAGTGTATTCCTGGATTCAAGAGCACCAGTCATTGCAATGTAGAACATAGAAGTGGGGCATGCCTGTGACCTTTGATGCTCAGCTGGACAACATTGGGAGTCACACTGACTGTGCACATAATTCACTTTGAATTACATGCATGTAGGCTGAAACTACAAACATTAAACATGTTTGCACAATGTAGTATTGGCGATGAATGATTTATAGTATACACAACAGAAAAATATTAAGCAAAGAGGCAGCTGTATCTCCTCCAATAGCAACAGCGGTCTACCTGGCAAATTTATTTTTGGGAATGATAAACATTTTTACAGAGTTACTATTATTTTAGGTTATAAGAATTGTAACACCCAACTTGTGAACCTAGGATCTCTGTTCGCTGTAGGGGTATTGTGTTGTTTCATGGTAAATAACTGTCCCATCCACTGGTTTAATAAAAAGAGCTGATTGGCCAAAGGCAGGCAGGAAGTGTGAGTGGGGCTACCAAACTAAAAACTCTGAGAACAGAAAGCCAGAGCAGAATGCCAGAGCAGAATGCCAGAGAGAAGCCGGAGGAAGCAGAGGAACCATGCTGCTCTAAAGAAAGGTACCAAGCCACATGGCTGAACAGGAAGAATCTGGGTTAGATTAAGGGTAGAGAGCTAGCAACCTATATGCCTGGGCCTGAGGCCGATCAGCCAAAAACTATCAAATGCATCTGTATGTCTCTGTCTCTGCGGGTCTGTGGGTCTGCAGGTCTGTGAGCCTAAACCTTGAGGTTAGGCCTAAAAGTCCAGGCCAGAAACCTCCTACTACAGTTCGCTCTTTGTTCTATGCTGCAGAAAAGCTTATGAGGGCCTCAGATGAGGCCAGAACAAATGACTGAGAAGATGCTGAGGCTATGAGCAACACTTCTGGGCTGCACATGAACAACCATGAGTTGAGATGCAGCCCACACCCTACAGGCTACTGGATGGTAGCTCTTTATGTCTCACAGTCCTCTTCCATAAGATGAGAAGACCATACCACATTACAGGATAACTGTGAGTGTGGAATAAATACACAGCTATGGACAGTCCCCCCAATGAGTGGAACTAGCACACCCACTGGTTTCGGTGGTATGAACAAAGTGTGGGCACCTTTTAATTTAAAAAAATCGGGACAAGAAAATCTCAACTAAGAAATGAAAAAAAGGTCAGATATCATCTTGACTGGTAGCAATGTAATAAACTCTACAAAGGATTCATAATATATCCTTTAATTAGTACCTACTCCTTTCACTTAAAATAGGATTTGATTTACAAGAAATATAATTTCTGAGGATCACTTCTTAAAAACAAATCAAATGTAGTTGCATATTCCTGTTTGAGATCTTGAGAAACATTTCTGAATTCACAACTAAGAACAAAACGTTAAAGACACATTCTCTCTCTCTCTCCCTCGCTTGCTCTCTCTCTGTCTCTCTCTCTCTCTCCCTCCAGATCTTGATCAGAGGGCCTACACCAGAGAATCTGATGATCTTGGCAAGAGTGGGCAAATTTAAAAGCTGTCTTTCACAGGAAATGTTCTGGAAGGTTTCAAACTGATTTTATCCTGCAGCAAACTGAGGAATAATCCTAAAACGACTTGGTGAGAAAATTACTTTTGCTAACAAACTTTAGGATGAGACATAGGCTGAACTGTTCTAAATGGCTGGCTTCCATCTTTAAGAGGATCTTTACTTAAGCAGGTTGGTTACCAGCAAGCTACGAGTTCATATCACAGAGTGTACATGTGATGATGTTTTCATGCTAATTCCTATGTGCCACTCTTTAATTAAGCTAACATGGACACTTTTCATTTTCCTGTGAAGTTTGTCTGATTAATTCTTGTAAGTTCCCTTTCTGTTAGATGCAGAGATGTTAATTGTGGCTAAAGTCTTCATTTGAGTCAGGGCTTCATTTGTACATGGGCTAGCTACACACAGGATGATACTCCCCAAACAGTTTCATTGTTCAACAGAAGCCCTGTGGCAGAAATGCAGACTATACTCATAAAATTAATCTGTTAACCCGATTCCATCATAAAGTAATATAAATTTGATAAAAGTGTGAACACCAGCAACTATATATTGCATGTGTAAACATATATATGCACATATATCTCAGCAAAGTAGTAGCTGGTATAGATTTTCCATATGTTAAAACTCATTTGATATTTGGAAGTAAATGTGTGTATATATTTGAATATTTATGAATATTCATATATAAAATATAATATTTTAAGGTATAAAGAAGAAAAAAGGAATTCCTTTAGTAGTTCATATCGGGGAATTTTTGGAGAAAAAATTATTTCTATATAAAAGAGAATTTGCAATCTAAAATATTTGTGACAAGGAGCCCTTTGTACTCTTCCCTAGAACCAGTCCCTGTAAACGTTTTAGGAAAGGTCAAAGCTTTTCCTAATGACAGTGGTGACAGTTTTCAGAGCAGGTGAGTCTTCTGAGGCCACTCAGCTATTAGCTAGGTGTCCTTCCCATGCCCCCTGCTTGGGGACCTGCCAGCTGAGTTCCGCATGTAGACCTTCTATTATGGGTGATGTTATCAAAATCAAAGCCCACAGCTGGATGCTTGGAGTTCTCAGTGTGGTGTCTGGAACCTGAGTATTTGCAGGAGAGCAGCTGATGGCTGCTAGGAAATAAATAAAATATAAATAAATAAATCAGCTTTTGATTTGTAAAACTCAGCCAATTTGATCTGAAAGACATGGGTGGTGGATAAATATAGACACCAGCAGTACTATGTCATCTCAGGCTTTAGGCATTCACTTAGCTTCTTCCCAACTATCTTGAGAGAGTAGTCGGTGTGGTGTTGAGAAAGATAAAGAACTGAACTGCTTTGAATTGCTTGCTCAGATTCATTTATGGAAACTATACTTATTTGAGAGAATCCCAAAGGGTTAAGAACGTTCCGGTCAAGAAAGGGCATGCCTAGCAAGAGGTTCATTTGTAGCAATCTTCTTGACCACCTCCTTGGAGCAGTGTTAGAATCAGGAGCATTTGTACCCAAGCATCTGGGATTTAGCTTTCAAGACAATTTGTGGAGCACCTCCTTAATTGGAGAATTGTAGAGCTCTGGCCCAGGAGCTTGTACCTGAGAAAACAGCTGTGTGTGTGTGTGTGTGTGTGTGTGTGTGTGTGTGTGTGTGTGTGTGTGTGTGTGTGTGTGTGTGTGTGTGTGTAGTGACAGCATGTAGTGACAAGCACAGACACACACATACAAAAAGATGCATGCACATGTGCACACTTTCATTAAGAGGCCATTTCACCCTTCACCTTGGGAGCCTGATAGCTGGTAAAGATGTGACAAAAGTTGTATCTACAATCTTTTGCTCCTTCAATATCACACAAAGTGATGGTTTGGAACCACATCTGTATTGGTTCCCACTTACCTCCTCAAAATCTAGCTGGCAAAAGGAAGGACACAATGGCAGGGCTAAAGCATAGCCATAGGTGTATTTTATTAAATATTTTGTGGAGAGTAGGAAGTGAAGTAGCTTATCTATATGCCCTTTGATGAATAACCATGCACATCTGGGAATTGCTGTGCTCATTAAAAGAGTAAGTCTTTGTCCATCAAGACATGAATTTAAAGATATGGGGAATGAGAAGCTCTGCTTGTATGCATAGAGATAGTGGTTTGTGGGCCAAGATGGGAGCCAGTGGACATGGCTTTCCATTTTGAAACAGCATTCTCAGATGCAGAGCACACTGCAGATGTTCCTTAAGAGTTAATTTATCAGTGAGCTTGCCAAGGGAAGCCTTACAAAGAGGTGGTTGTTTGGGAAGGTGCGGAGTAGAGAAGCTGAGATGGGGTTACTCTATAAATGATAAATGGAATGCATGCAATCAGATTCTGAAAGAGAAATGACAAGGTGCAATGAATACTAGAGATGCGAATATGGTCTCTGTATTTGCAATTGGCACAGAGGGGATGAAGACTGGTCATCCAGAGGGAATTACTGGGCAAATCCCATGAACAGAGACAGAGCAGCAGGGAGAAGACCTGAAGAAGGAACATTTGTCCCCAGAGAGAAAAAGAGACATGACTGAAGTCTTTGTGTTTGTCATACATAATTATAGTCTTCAAGAAGGAAAAGAAGGGGGTGTGTTTTCCAACAGTTGTCAAAACCTAGACACCAACACAGATACTTCCTAGCTAACTGTGCTACCTGGAACATGGGCAACCCTCCTGCCCATCTGTCTGTGAGTGCCTCTCAACTTTGCTATTAATTCCAATATATACAGGTGGAATTTTTCAACCATATGGAATCTATAATAGGAAGGGTTCCGGGGAAACAACAGACAAGCTGATATACTAGTTCATGGGACATTACTAATGTTCCCCTTATACTTCTTATTATTTTGTATTAAATCTAAATGTGGGGGCACAGCCATCTGGATATTGGATGGACAATGACATAGGAAAATAAGACAAGCATGATGTTATTGATTTCTGCTTAAAGCTATTGCTTTATAACTTGGTGACCTTGAGGACGTTATCTAATCTCACTGCCCTGTTTAGGAAAATGCAGATATTCTTTTATTACTTACAGATTTGATATGAGAACTGTATAAGATAATTTGTAGAAATCCATAGGAGAATGATTGGCACACAGGAGGTAATCAATGTTAGAGGGAAAAGAGAAACCCAGGAGAATTTGGGGTGGGTACTCAACAAAGACATAGCATAATACCCACACCTCCACTGTTTCTATATTCATGTTCCTGGTAATTTGAACTTAGAAAACCTTTGTCTCCAGTGGATATTCCTAGCTATAATCATGATTTTCATATCTGTTTTCCAAACCCCAGGTTCATAACTGCAGAGCAATGCCCATTTATCGTTCCTCAGACATGACAGCCTAGACCCCCTGCCTCCATCTTGTTCACAGCTCTGCCAAATCCCAGTTTTCTTGAGGTGAGGGAGAACTGCCATACCTTACTCCTCATCTTCCTCATCTTCAGTCAAGGAGTCCTGGTAGAGGAATCCTATCTGCCCATTGGAGCATCCTGATGTGCTCTATTCATTTCTCTGAATATTATTTTCCTAATTTGGCCCCTCATTATCTTCTCCTCCTCACACCATAACTCTTGCTTATTTGTTTATTGCCTAATTTATTACTGCTAAAATATTGGCAATAGCAGAAGAAAATCTCATTGCTATTTAAATCGCCTCCCCACTTGACATGACTTTCTGACACACTATACAAAAGCTTCTCTGGGCCCTTGCTCACTTCTCCAGTGTTTTCCCTCAAATGGCCCCAGACACACCAGCAGCATTTTGAAAATACAAAGTAGCACACAAATCTGTTTGTCTGAATCTCTCCCCCTGTGTCTGAAATCTAGTCTCTGCTTTGTCCACTTTAAACATCTATGCAGGCTTCAAAGCTGTCTCGGACAGAGCTCTTCTGACAACCCTGCTTTGGCTCTCACACATCCTTCCTTGTCTCTGCTCAGTGTACCCTTCTGCTTGTTGGGTGGGGCAAGAATATTGCTTCATCTTTGTGTACTACTTTTCAACAGAACTGAATCTTTTATTTATGCTACATGTACAACAGTGTTAAACACATTAGAGTCACCAAATGATTATAAAGCCAAAGCTGGAGTAAGTGAAGTAGTTGACTGATTTAGAGGGCTGATATAGTCACTATGGACCACTTAGAACCTTCCTTTCTGATTTCTAAGAAAGTGGCTGATACCTATCTTTCAAGGGTTTTCTTTGACTCTTTCATATTATTTGTAGGTGTATTTAAGGTCTGAACTCATAAAAAATATTTCTCAAAGTGCCCTAAGACTAAAATATTTTATTCCACGTTCCCAAAGGAGAAAAAGTCTAGACCTGGGCAAATCAACAGAGAGCTACCTGGGTTTGTGTCCTTCCTTAACCATTCTTACTCTTCATGTCCCGGCTTCCTCTGGCTATGAGGACACAGTGTGCTCTAATCAGAAGAGTCTAGGAGAGCTTTCTTATGTCATCATCTATCTGGTTTATTTATTTATTTATTTTTTTTCTGAGTAGAATCTGCTTGGTGATTCAGCTTTGTCTCTTTGTAATTAGTCAGGGGATGATTGCAGGGGATGTGATTAGGCTCTTTGCCTTCCTGGGACAGGCAGGGAGTAAGTGCTGCCACCAACAAGAAATGGGCCTCTGCAACAGAAAAAAAAAAAAGGAGAGTCTCTATGTGGGAACATTAGCCACATGCTACTCAAGAAATAGGAGCAGCATGGGAGGAGATGGTTCCTAGCAAGAGCTGACTCCACTGAAGGTACTACTAAATTCAGATATCCAGGGTAATGCCATGCAAGAGCATCAGATCTACCCAAATGTTTCACCTCCTACATCACGATTTTTGAAGTCTACATGTCTATCTTGGATCTAGAATGGTGCTTACCACTGACAATACTGTGCCCCACCCCCACCCCCAGGTCTATTGTTCCACATAAATTACATTTACATGCAAACCTCAAATCCCCTGATAAGTTGATTACACTCCAGTGGAAGGCCACCCGTAGAAGAATATTTGGGTAGCACAAAATGGTCTGCATGGTCTGAATAACAAGGCTACAAAGTTGAGAGGGAACTGAACAGAGAAAAAATCTAGCAGGAGTTGGAAGAAGGGCAAATATATTTTTGGTTGTGACCCTAGCCTTTAATGTCAGAGTCATATCTCCAACCCAAGGGTGATATAATCAAAACATATTGAACAACATTCTCAAAGAACCAATAGAGAATTACATATCAAATAAGAAAAGTAAGCATGTCTAAAGGCAGGTCTTCGGTGGTTTATACATATCAGGCTTGCTTCCATGATTCCTGTATTCCCATGGAGGTCTTCTGACATTGCTGCTCCTGGAACAATCCACCACAATTACTCATTTTTTTTACATTCTCTGATGCTTTCAAGACCACAGCATTAGACCTAGTTGCCATTTTTCTACAGGTGAATAATCCTCTAGAACAAGGCTAGGCCACTGTGTGTCTGTAAAAGACAAAATAGTACTTATTTTAAAATGTGCAGATCAGAGGCCGCTGTGGCATTTATTGAACGCCACTAACATGGCATCACAGAAGAGACTCAGAAACCACACAGTTGTGGCTGCATTTTAATAAAGCTTTAGTTATAGATAATAGCATTTAAAGGTAGTACCATTTTAATTTGTTGTAATATACAGTGTGGTTCATCCACTTGGATAGGATCCAAGACCTCCTGAGGGTATGAAATCCACAGAGGTCCAAGTCCCTTATGTAAAATGTATTTGCAGAGAGAGCTCTAAGCATGCCCTCCTGGTAGACATTGAGTTACTGCAAGGTTATCTACAAAGTCTCACATACGATAGATCTACACACCATTTTGCCACACTATGTTATTTGGAGGACCATGATAAGAAAATGTGGTCTGTAAATGTAATAATTTTGGATCCTGGATACTTGAGCAGATGAATACAGAACTCACAGACAAAGAGGATGCATTTCATTCTCTTTTGGATTAATATTCAACAATTCAAAAATGAAAAAAAAATAGCTATACCAAAGTGTCAGCAGGCTGAAGCCGGCTATCAGCTGTAGTTCACTGACCCTTACTCTGTCTTTCAATTGTCTCTTTCCATCAGTTTCATAGTATACTGTTCCTCTAGTCCTGCCTTTGTCTTGACATTATACCCTCCATCTCTTTCCCAGTATCTCCTTGTGAACTCTGGATCCTGGTCTTCATGGTCAGTAGCTCCTTTATGTCTTTGCACTCTTGCAGAGGCACCATCCTGACCCTGTCATGGAGGTCTGGGATTCTGTATGTCCCCACAGAGCTTTGAGCAAAAGCTACCAATTTTCAAATGACATACACACTTTGTTGTCACTTCATGTCCCTGATCCCGAACAAAAGTAGAAAACTGAGTCATTGTTAAAGCTGTGGCTTTGAGGCTCTTATCATAATAATTGCATATTTCTCTTCTTCACATGTCTCTGTTGACCTGGCCATTACTCTTCATTCAGGGAACATCTTTGTTCCTGGCTTAGAGTTTCCATCACCAGACCAACTCCTCCTATTATTCTCAGAGACCTTCTGTCCAGAAATACAATTGATCAAAACCCAACTCCCTTATTCAAGGTTCTTCATGACTTCTTCCTCTGATCTTTTCAGTGACTTGTTTCACATTTTAAACCTGGAACTTGCCAGAGGCTGTACTACTTCTGAAGTCATAAAATGAATATTTCAGTGAATCCATGACATCCTGTCTCTGTACAACATTTACTAAGTAACTGGATACAGACTATTAATCTTTCACTCTGGGTTCTCAAAGACACTGACCCAGCCTTTTCAGCTTTACTTCCTCCCTTAATCTCTTTGATAAACTTTAGACTTCTGACCTATTATGTTAATCTTTCATGCAAAAATACCCTTACCCCTCCCATCTATTCCTATGCTATTATCACTAATGTAAAGAATTTGGTTCCATTCCCTGTCAAAATCTAGTTTCTCCTTAGGGGCCATACATTTCTTCTGCCCTTCTTACCTTTCCAAAGATGTCACTCCATCAGTGGCCTCGACTCTTTTCTACCTGTCATCAGCTTTTGCTGTGCTGGATCATTTCTATGAAGGGTCTTCTTTTGCCTTTTATCATCTGTCCCATCACCACTGTGTTCCACTGACTTGTATTCATCACTAAGCTCCTTTAAATGACTGTCCAAATGACATGTGCTACCCAAAGTCCTTTATCCCTAATTCCTGCTTCAGACAATCTAATCTTGCACCTGTTCATACCTCTTTGCTGACCCTTTCCACACCCCAAACCATCAAATGATAGCCACTCATTTCTTTTTTCATGTTTCCATTTTATCACATGCGTTTAAATATTTTTCTTTAAATATTTCCCAGCAGCAATTTACAACATTGACAGATAACTCCTTTAAATGGCCTTTTTAGAGTCTATACTATCATAACCTCTGAATTGTCATTTGCTTCCCTGGTAACACCTTTAAAATCTCCTTAGTTAGAGTCTCTTACTTTGCTTGACTTCTACATATTAAATTCTTCAGAGCCCAGTCCAAGGTATATGTTTTTCACTGGAAAATCATGTCTAGACCATATCATTTATTCTGCAGCTTTGAAGTTCCAGTTATATGGCCAAAACTCAAACATTTCTTTCCTGGCTTTATTATTTTTTCCCATGAACCCCAGGCCCACACATGCAATGGCTAATCAAACATAGTCACTACAAAGTCTGATATGCATCCTAATTTTGATCCTTCTCACACAGAGTCCTTCCATTCTTACTCTCGGAGTTGTCATTGTTACCTAGTAACCCCTTAGTGTCTCACACTACTCCAACTGCAAAAACGAATGTGTTATTGACTATGATGTATCTTGTGTCTAACCAGGGCTTTGATTCTATCCTCTTTATTCCATTTTAATATATGGAGCCTTCTACCTCAGAGAAATACCAGGACATCCTTCAGAAATTTCAGATTTCTAAAACCTGTTTGTGTGTCTTTACTTGATTGCATTCCCTTAATAATCTTAATGGAGTGTTGCCATTTGTTTTGGGAATGCCACGCCCAGTATGGACTCCAGCTTATTCCTTCATTGTCAGAGAAAGTCCTTTTTTTGGCATGTTCTCTGTATTTTTTCGTACTCTCTCAGCTCTGCCTGAAACAATTGACAGTGACTGGAGACATTTATCTCATCTTTGGCCCCAGTTTTTGCCTGTTGTTTCCTGGAAGCCTCTCTCCTCATAGGAGGTCCCTTGTTTCTTTTAGGCTCCAGCTTAGATTTCTTCTTTGTGAGGTTTGATGTCCTGGGTTAGTTAGGTTATGCTGTGCCCTTTGTTATCCTTGCTATATTGAAATGTGACTGTTAGTGATCTCCAAATGAAGGTCTATTAAATGCAAACAATATTTCTGTATCTGTAGGGCATAGTTACAAGCAATACACAGTTGCTGAAAGAAAAAATTAATGAATAAATAAAAGTAAATACAACACATCTGCTCACAATAAACTTAGCTGGCTAGGTCAATATTCATTCTTTACCTATGTTTTTATAGATTTGGTGATTAAAGCAATTTATTCAATATCTCAGTGCCTGTTGCGAGCCCCTAAATGAAGCATCTTTATTACTTCCTTAATAATCCCTGGCACACTGACTTGATGCTCTAGAGTCACATTCCTTAGAACTTTTAGTTCCCAATTTCCTGATAGCTATGCCTTACCAAGGGGATAACAGTTGGAGACATCTGCTCACTTATGGTGTTTAAAATT
Organism: Phyllotis vaccarum; assembly: GCA_033318265.1. NCBI lineage: Eukaryota > Metazoa > Chordata > Mammalia > Rodentia > Cricetidae > Phyllotis > Phyllotis vaccarum. The sequence continues at coordinate 100,965,864 of JARWLC010000012.1, read as the reverse complement.
GAATGTGCATGCTCATATTAATAATAATTAAAATAACATGGCTTTCAGTCAGTTTTACTGTATTTTAAATTCCATACTGGATTTATCACACCAGTTAAGATGAAGAAAGCATAGTAGTCTCTGTAGCTCTTCTGCTCATTACAACTGGAAAAAAAAAAGTGTCATTAGATTGTCCAAGGATTCTGAGATCAGGTATGAGCTGAGTTACCAAGGAGAGACGTGAGAAAGGAAGAAAGCTAAATGGTGGCAGTTTAATTTAACTATTTCTTCTCTGACTTTTTCTTGCTCAAATGCAGAATGGTAAGAATCCTGAAACTGTATAGCAGATTCTACAGAATAAGATCAAGACAAGTTATCCATTGGCCCTGAGGATGAAGGTATGAAGAACCAGCAACATGGGAGGATGGGGCACAACCTGTTGTTTTCTTCTTGCCTGTATCTGTAGCCAACATTTGAGGAAATAACCTTCTTCAGGACAGAGAAACTGGGAGAAGGGGGTTGTTGCATTCAAATGTTTAGAAGAATGTTTACTCCATCTTAAAATTCTCTTCCTTCCTACCACATTTTCTCAAAGTTGGACTCAATCACATGGAATCAGCACTATTGTGATTTAGGGATGAGGGCTGTGGAGACGGCTGCTCTTCTTTTCTCAGGCAAAGGATGGAGGCTGTCTCAGGAATGGAAGAGATGAGGAAAGAGGAGGGAGCCCAAGGAAGAGATTCTTGAAGCAGCACAGGAAGCCTTGAGAGTGTGCATATCTGATTCATACAATAACCAAGCACTTTGAGAATGGCACTGTTGTCAGCCCCACCTGCCCTACATGATAGCAGAACTGTGGAAGTTCAAAAGGTCTCATAACAAAACCACCGTCAGCAGAAAATCCAGGTTTCAGATATAAACTGAGATGGGTTAAGTGTCTCTTCAGGCAGCCTTTCTTAACCCTTATATGTTCTCAGAAGGTTTTTACAGGATGCAGAGTCTCCTTACATAATTGCAAAAACATGCATGATGTAATACAAAATTATTCATCATAGGAAGAATGAAGAAGCCAGATATCTTGGGAGAAACTCCTATTAGTAAACACCAACAAATGATCAGACTTTAAATAAACTCGACAGTCTGAAAACAAATATACAGATACAAATTCAGAACAGACCAGAAGTCACAAGTTAGAAAAAACATTGAAAGATTTAAGATTTAGTTTGAGATACCAACCAGATGGACACAATAGCAGAGTGTACATAAAGACTTAAGAGGCAGTTAAGTTGAAGAAAAACAGGAACCATATGATTTCAACCACAGAGGCCAAGAGTCTACAAGTGTTAAAAGCCAGGGAAAGAGGTTCTGGGGGTGAGAAACTGTATGTTCCCATTCATTCTAGGTGTGATTGGTGCATAAAACTATACCTTGAACTACTCATAGAAATGTATACTGAAAAGCCACCAAGTTCATTAGCTAAGTATACTAAAAAGTGACAACTTACTTTTCATATACAGAATTTTAGATTTCCTCCTGTGTGAGTTTCTTAAGATTTTACTCATTTTGTAGTGTCCAACTGCCATCTCAATTCAAGTGTCTCCAAGCATCTATTAGTGCAGCCCTCAGACCTTATCAGATACGTTTCTTTGTGTATTTATCAGCGGGAAACACAGATGCTCACAACTACCTAAAGTGCACAGAGTAAGTGTTAGCGGAGTGTTCAGCCATAAGTGAGGGATTTATATCACACGGCTTCCTTGTCGCTCATGGAAGAGAGAGCAGACATATTGTAAGAATCAGAGGTTGAGGAAGACCAGAGGAAAACAAGGTCTTCTGGACCCAGTAGCATAGCTGTGCTTACAAACTCAAAGCTCCCGTGGTCGCCTACACAACGCCCAGTCAGGGAACATTATGGCATGAAGGGGAAGGAGTTCATGATATTCTACCTAATACTTTAGGAACTGTGGATAGTTAATGGCTTCTGAGGGAGGGATAGTCAGTTTTCTCTAAGGATATGGCTTTTGGTGTGTCAACCAAACTCATAGGGATAGCCTACACCCAGGAGTATATGGACAACACAACTTGGATAATATATATTACACACACATACACACACACACACACACACACACACACACACACACACACACACACAAACACTAGAGGGATATTGTTTTGTTTTTGTTAACTTGACATAAGCTATAGTCATCTGGGAAGAAGGAGAAATTGCCTCCAAAAGACTGGCATATACACAAGTCTGTGGGGCATTTTCTTGAGTAATGATTGGTATAGGAGAGCCCAGCCCACTGCGGCAGTACCACCCCTAAGTGACTGGATTAAATAAAAAAAAAAAGAATCAAGCTGAGCAATCCATGGTGCATATCAGTAAACATCATTGCTCTTTTGTCTCTGCTTCATTTTCTGCTTTTAGGTTTCTTCCGTACTCTGACTTACTCCCTTGGCTTCCCTTCATGGTGGGCTGTAAGCTGTGAGATAAAATAAACCCTGTATTATCCAGTTGCTTTTGCTAAGAGTGTTTTATCATGACAATAAAAGTCTAAGAAAATTGCCAAAACACATTCTATCAAATTCTTAAGGAATTTATTCTGCATATGATTTTGATTCATTCGTCTTTTATGCAAACTGAGTCTTCTGTTTACTGAAAACCTTATTATTTCCCCATGAACTTGTGATGTCTCAGTGCACACCATCTTGACTAATAAGTATCTTGGGTCTATGCTCCACTAAGAATGATATTCCCTATTATATGCTTTTCATAGTTCCATTGTTCTGTGTCCCTAAACTGGATGATGGAAATCATATTCTTCAGTCCCTAAGAAATACCATCTGTAGGCTCTCTGTCTGGCATGTATCATATCTAAGTTTTTGCTTTTAGTCACTCCCATCCCAGAGACCATATATACCATCCTTTTTAGAATCATAAATGTTAATTGAGTCAATAGTCCCAATTATTCCTGAAGATTCTCAGGAGACACTAAAATCCAGACATACCCTGGGCTCTTCATGTTTTTTGATCCAATGTCATTCATCTACATACTTTATTTGGACCCAATCATAGACCCTTAAATGTAAGCTCACAAAATACTAAGTTTATCTGAGACACACTCACATGCATGCTCACACATGCACATATGTTAGCACATTTTTCTTTCTCTAACAGAATACTTAAATTTGTGGTTTATTTCTAGCTTAAATCCATTTTCAGCTGTTCTATCTGGGGAAACATTCATGGGGCCATAGTCACTGGTTCATTTCCACTTGACTCTCTGAAATTCAGCTCTTTAGAGGGTGTTCAGTCTCCTAGAACCCCCTCCAAAGCCTTTATAATGCTTTGTTTTTTTCCATAAAAATTGCATTTTTTCCCTTACTCTCCAGATTTTGCAGAACTTCAGCTTTGAATAGCATGACCGTTCATGGATCCCTTGCTCAGTCGCATGTACACTAGTGTGCCATTGAGGCCCAGTGTAGGATGAGCGAAGGCTGATTTAAGGATTTTAGGAGGAGAGGCACCCAAACAGAACACCTGGATTGTGTACTTGATGGTTCCTTCCATTGTTCATTTGCTACATTATGAAATACAAGCATTTGGAAAGCATGGCATACTCCACTTACCCAAATCACAATCCTGATTACAAGCCTCATTATTTCATCATTATTTGTGAATGAGGAAAAGCATTGAACTCTGGATCTAACAGAAGCCTCCCTAAGTGGCTCGATAAATTGCCTAGGTAACTCTGGTAGAATGGTGGACAAGCATTGCAAAGCACATCTGACAGCCTTAGGGATCTAGAAAATCTGGAGACCATTGAAAAGAATAAGTATATGCTAATGATGGAAAGGAAGGAGGAAATCACTGCAGGGAAAGATCCTGGTCAAGCCTAGCAAAAGGAAGGCCACTGCACCAAAGAAGAAATTTATCATCTCACAGAAGGATTAGCAGGCAAAGCTAAGGGACAAGATATGTGTGAACTCTCAGGAGGCTCAGGAGCAAGCACAGCTTTCTAAGTGGGATGAATCTCTATGCTTTGGTTTTTCCACGTAGGTACAATAAAGATGAGTGTCAGGTGGATCCAACCCTGTGAAGAACTATTGGACACACTAATGTTACTTTCCACTCATGATTCTGTTACTTCAGTGCAGGGAGGGGCAATAATGTCAACTAGTCATTCTGATAACCAAAAATATCTTCATGAAATTCAACAATCTCTTAGCCACGGCATTCAAGGTGAGCCATTGAGAGTCCGGGTTCTTCAGATACTGAAATAGAGTAAGACAACAGAGTAGAAAGCTAAGAACAGACCAAGGGACCAAATGGTCCACTGAGGTGCCAGGGTAGTAGTGCAGGGAGGAGGGGTATGGAAATCTGTGTTGTTTAGTGACTTCTGTGCTAGCCCCTGAACCTTCTTCATCTCACATACTCTTCTATCTATCTTCTTTTAGCAAAAAAACAGAAAACAAACGAACCCCAAACAAAGCAAAACACCAGGTTCATGGTTAATTGTTGAAAAACCCACACAGCAATGTCATATTGGCATCCCTGAAGAGTTTAAACTTTTGTCACAATGACATTTTGGGAATTTATTTATTTACTCCTTTATTTTGGGTTTTGGTTTTTTGAGACAAGATTTCTCTGTAGCTCCAGACCCTGTTCTATAACTCCTTCTGTAGACCGGTTTGGCTTCAAGCTCACTGAGATCCACTTATCTTTGCCTCCCTAGTGCTAGGATTAAAGGCATATGCCGTGGCTGCCCAGTAAATTACTTACAGCCTCTTCGAAGTAGCAAAAAATAAAATCTACTAGGAACTTTATAGGTTAGCCTAAACAATTTAAATAAGTGGGATACACTGTAAATTGTTATCTACTGTGTGGTTATAAGAGATTACTGTTTCCCAAGAACAGAGACTCAAACTGGAGGCATGGTCAAATATAGACTAGCAGCCAAGCCTCTCAGGCCAGTTGTAGACTCTATCTAGGCCCAAAGCCATTTGGAACACAGCTTCATTTGTCTCATGAAGCATTTGTATGAGCCAGAGTGTTACATTAACGAGATGACGATCTACTCAGGAGAAGGAGACTGTGCCTTGAATGGTAAGTCCCTAAGGAGCAAGACTCATCTGTCAAGGCTTGGACAGAAGTAGACAGCCGGAGGACCCTGGCAGCAAACAGGACCAGAGAAGAGCTGGAAAGGGGGAGTGGCTTAAAGAATAAATGGACTCTCTCATGTCCTTTTGTGACAAGGGCTAAACCTGTTTGTCAGATCTGCTGCCCCAGGGAAGAGCTGTAAATGCAACTTGAAAAAAGCTGAGGGAGTGGCATGGTTGCCATGGTTACCTCTGGAGTGTGCCAGCCCTGAGGAAGAAATGATTAGCTATGATGGAGGGGCCAGCTTGGATAAGGGTTAGGAGAAAGGACAGATAAAAAGAGTAGGCCCACCACAAGACCTTTTGTTCTTCTCTTGAGATGTAACTAACAATTAAAATCTATAAAAGAATAGTATTTTTATCTAAAACGTTTTTATTTTCATGTATCCCCCTGCTTATTCTCCCTTCCCTCCTCACAAACCCTCCCAGTCAGCCTCCAGCCTCCCACTCCCCACCCCCAGATCCCATACCCAAAAATGGCAAGAAGTCCCAAGGTGTGTCAGCTCAGCATGGTGCAATCACTCCAGGCAAGTCCAATTTTCTCATCCCATTATCAAGACTGGGTTAGGTGTTCCTCTGCAGGAAATGGGCTCCAAGATGCTAGTCCATGCACAGGAACACACTCTGATGCCACCCTTTGAGGCCTCCTATGATTTCTAAGAGACCATTTGATGTCTGAACCCAACAAGACCAAAATTCACTGTTAACTGTGATTATGAGTTCTGAGGTCCTGGACCAGATTTCTGGCTACAGAAAAATATTGCCTTAGGTTTGTCAGGTGGCTTTGGCTCTCTCTCTTTTTTAAAAAAAGAATAGTTAAAAGAGATATAAAGAGGGGCTAGAGAGATGGCCCTGAACTTGAAACAACCAACCGCCCTTCCAGAGGACAAGGTTCAATTCCCAGCACCCACATAACAGCTCATAACGTCTGTAACTCAAGTTTCAAAGGATCCTACACCTTTACAGAGATATTTGTGCAGGCAAAACATGAATGCAGCATGAAACAAAAATAAAATAAATTATTTGAAAAGAGATATAAAGAACACTCGGGGCAGTTGCTATCCCATCTTCTGGTGAGCACAGGGTACCAAAGGAGACTGGGAAGTATAGACAAAACAGATTTGCTCGGTTCTTGTCATCAAGATGGTAAAGGTAAGGACAGCCTCTAGTCCACTGATGCCCAAACAGGCAGACAGGGCACACCACTGAGTGGATCTGCGACAAATGGATTGCCAGAGGCAAATTCAAGTGAAGAACTCTAGAGAAGCTGATGCTCTGGATTATCCCGCCCACCTCCCTTCCAGCACAGGCTCAGTGTGGGACCTGCTCTTTTTAAGGTTTGCCATCCTAGATTACTGCTGCATCCTTGGCAGCAACATAATGACCCTAGCATCTCAGAGCCACAGTGGAGGTAGACGACCCTAGTGAAGCTGAGTCAAGGTTGCCAAGGTTTGTACAGGAAAGCTGGAAGGGACACGGGCAGTGATGAATGTTACAGGCTGTCTCACAACATTATCTCCATCACATGCTCAAATTCTAAGCTCCAGCATTTCTGAGTGGGATTTTTGGAAACAGCATTTAATAGAGATAATTAATGAGGCTATGGGTGTGGACCTAAATCCAACATGGCGTCCTTCTAAGAAGAAGATACAGGACATAGACACCAGGAAGGGGATGAACTGAAGAAATGAAGAAAGTGACCATTTTTTATGCCTGGATAGATTGCCATGAAAACCAATTCTGTCTACACTTTCACTGTGTACTTTCAACCTCTGTAACTCTAAGATAATACTCCTTATTGTTGAAGTCATTCGGGGTAGGGCACTTGGTATGACAGCCCTCAAGAGTGAATGTACTGTGTGTTCAAGTACTCTTTTCCAAGGCAAACAGAAAACCAACAGAAAAAGAGAGTTTTCTGTTCAAGGCCTTCTGTCTGCTAAATATTTTACATATGTATTTTCACCTATTGTAGAAACTGTTCTTCATAAGAGGAGGAACCTAAGAGTGTGACCAGATCTCTGGAGGCACTGGGCAGATCGGCTGTCCAGAGTTTGTCTCCACTAGGAAATCAGCCTGAACTTCCTTCCTGGGCTGAGTGTCTGCCTCCAGATCAGAGGCAGAGTGAAAAGCCCAGGGGAAGAGAACAGTGGGAATGGGTGGAGACCATGCTTCCAGATGATGACAGAAAGAGGGCTGGCCACAGGCTCAGAGAAAGAGCAGACCCTTATATCTGGAGCCATCATTTTTGGCAGGAAAATTTCCACTTTCTCAGAAGCCCTTCATTTTACAGGAAAGGTCCGTGTTAGCCTTGCCCATCTTGGCCTCCCTTTCTAGCCTGCTTCCCTAAAAGCACTGTCAGTCCTGAGACTTAGAACTGTGTGCTTTGAAGAAGAACCTAGATAGGAGATTCAGTAACAGCAGCATATTTTTTTTTAATCTTAAAAATATTCATCCTCTAGGAATATAACCATGATGCAAATATTTTTAAATGCTTAATTACCCATCCAAATTCACACTCAAGCATTAATAGGCACCATCTCTGCTCATCTTCCTGAACTCATTAATCTCTGATCAGGATGCCGATGTAATTACAATTCTTTCTTTTTCTTTTCTTTTCTTTTCTTTTTCTTTTCTTTTTTTTTTTTTTTTTTTGAGGTGTTGGGATCAAATCCAGGGCATCCTGCATATTAGATAAGTATGCTACCACTGAGAGATTCTCCAGCTCCCAAATGCATTTGTTAATAAAAATGATCAAGCATTTATCCAGAATCCCCTGGTTGCCTAAACTAGGTCATGACTTTACTGCCTTGGAGAAATTTAAGAAGTAATAATTTTAGGGATGTTTAGGTTAGGAATGTGGCTCCATTGATAGAGTATTTCCTTAGCAGTCAAGAGCTCAAATTTCTATAAGTCCAGTTGGAACTAATGTTATTGTTTTGACAATGAAATATTTCTAGCAACATGAAATTCACAAGACAGCTGAAGACAGGTTTTTCTGTCTAGGAGCATGGGCTAGACAAAATTTCTGAAATGTTCTAATGCTTAGCAACATGCATACAACCAATGTGTTTTGTGTGAAGTTGGAAATCAGAACCACTTATGGCTTTTTCAGATTACCCCCTGGCTTCCAGAAATAAACTATTCTTCACACAGCTCTAGCTTGGCCACTTTGATGACAAGAACAATTCTGAGGAATATTTCATGAAGATTTTTAAAAATGTTTACAACAATGCAAATATTGATGTCTCAGCCCAGTCAATATTACAATTTATTGTCCTTTAATGTAAAGAGTGAGCTAGGCTCCCTATTGGTCAATATTTGAATTCAGGTAAATAAATCTTTATACTGACCTCAGCAGATGTCAATATCTATTTATTCCAAATAAGAAAAAGTAAAAACAGGAAGCATTATTTATTTTATGAAGTGAAGTAACAACTAGTTACATAAAGGCCCTGCGGCATTTCTAGAATATCAATATGTAGTTACTTTTGGCAATAAACCATAACAGCATTATCAGATGTGGGCTGAAAGCATGATGCTTGAAATTTTAGGAGCAGAACTTAATAAAAAATAAATTTCATCTATGTTTTAATATCACAATACTTTTTTTAGACTTGAAAGAATTTTCAGATTTCTTGTTCTTTTCATCCTGTAAGAACTTAATTTTTGATGTTATCCATAACTTCAGGAATTCACAAGATCATATTTCCCATCAGTTCTTAGATTATTTGATTAACCTTCATTCTGAACCTGAAAAAAAAAAATTGTGCCCATATTTGACCTGTGTGTGAAGTAAAAGTCTTCCTGTCTGATCATGCTTTGGATTGCACATTTCAGAGTATCAGATGTCTGTATTTCTACATGTGTTCTTACCAACTGAATGTCCATAAGCAAAAGAAGATTCTGCCAGAGTTATTGTCCAGTGACTGAAAAAGGCACCAGCCATCCATTAGCACACAACATAGTTTCAGAAAAGGTGAAGAAACATATGTGCATCTGTGCACAGGTAAAATTATAGGGAAGTAATGTATACATACATGCACATTATATACATAAACCATTTTTCTTGTAGAAGAATTCCTGTTTATATGTAAAGAATGCACTTTCTTAGACACTGTCATATATTGGCCTTAAGATGACAATATAGGAAGCAAAATGGTAATATTACTTTTGTGTCAGACTATGTCTTGCACACCTCAGGTGTATAATACTCATCACTAATTGGTACATGGACTCTATAGATTAACAGACTATTTGACCAGTGCATACTCAGGCATGCTCTGAGTACCACTGACTACTCCCAGGGTCTCAGTTATGGCTGTTTCCAGAATGCAGTTACTGAATGCTGCTGCTCAGTGTTCATGTGGCAATTTATACGTCAGATAAGCTCAAATGAAGATTTACACCTATGATAAAAATACCCACAAAGTGATAGGGGCTGAAAGAATCAAATGAGTCTTAAAAAAATATGAGAGTATCTAATGGTGAGAGGATGTCATGTGCCTAAAGTGGTCTCGTTTGCTTGTTTGTTGTTTTTGGTTCTCTTCTTGAGGCTGAGCTGCTCAGAAACTGTGTCCTGGGCAGTGACAGTGGCATTGTGGAATAGCTGGCTGAACAGCCCATGCTCGTTGCTTTGAGAGCTGAGTGGGGTCCCCCGAAGCAGATGAACATGGAACTGGAAACAATCTAGAGGATAAGGACATAAGGTGACCCTGGATACTTTCCTGGTATGCACTGCAGGACCTCAGTCTGGTGCCGCCAGGGCTCAGTATAGCTGACGCTCTCAACACACGTCTGATGGACAGTCCTGGGCTTTAATGATGCTGTGTTATGATCTTCCCTTGGGGATACTCACATGAAAAGCTTTTAAGGTAAATCAGCAAGAGCTCTCAATGCTGAGCCATTTCACCAACACAGTTTAGAGGTTTCCGACCACCGGCCTACAGAAAGCTAAAATTTCTTTGAAAAATTTTTATTTTAAAATTATGTGTATATATTTATGTCTGTATGTGGAAGTGCTCACATGAGTGCAGGTGTCATGGGTTTCCCTGGAGCTGAAGTCATAGGCAATTGTGAGAGGGAAGTGTCCTTACCTGCTAAACCACCTCTCCAATGCCTATAAAACAGTGCTTATGACATGATTCTACGCACTGCTACTCTCGGGTCACAGTGTGATATTTTATACTGGAAGTGCACAAAGAAAGCAGTGTGTGTCATTGAGTCCACAAGGGTACCGATTTTGGATGTGTTCAATCCAGGAGGCAAGTAACTGTGTGTGGGCAAAGGCAGTTACTGATCAGAGGTGACATTAAAATGGAGACGTGGAGAGACCAAACACAAATAAAAAGCCTGCAAAAGAAATAAAGAACACCCTTTGTGGAAAGGACAATAATGTATGCAAAGGCCCAAAAGAACAAAGGAGTGCCTTGCGTTGTAAGGTGCTTGTATGTGATGAATTGAGTAGGCAGTAGCGAGAATTAAGATGAACTGCCTCAGGACATCTGGGTGAGTAACAAGTGTCACAAGCACACGGCTTTAGGATATTCCTGAGGAGCATGGGGAGTGGGCCCAAGATTCACTCAAGGGAGGACCATAAACAAATACATGCGACGGAAAGTGGTCCCTGGGAGCAGAATACAAGGTGAGGTGGAGAAGAACAAGGCGAGAACAGACACAGTTCTAAGAGACAGGGCTCCATGATGTCCAGGGCTAAAATGTGTCATGCATAGGTCATAGTAGAGGGCTATAAGCAAGGGAGACCAAAGCACTGAATGGAAATTTAGAAGAATTACTTAATTGAAAACTTCGAGAAATAATTAACTAGCAAATTTTTGTTAGGGAGAAATGAATGTGAGTAACCCTTCCTCAGAACGTGGAGCATGGAAAGAAGGTGCTATAGAAACCATTGGGAAGAAATATTAGTTCTGTTCTGACAGTCTGAGTCTGAAGTGGCCTGCAGACCAAGAAAGAGGAGGGTCATATCCAAAGAACATGGGTCTGCTCATTAAGTGTTCATTTCAGCTGACAATGTTGAAAGCCGAGTGGAGGTAAAAGGAGAAGGTGTGGTGTGAATCAGGTATCCAGGTCATAGTTATCCAGGGATGATTAGCATCCAAGCAACAAATAACGAACCCAAACTAAGGGTAAGAAGCGAAGTTCAAAGATGCAGAATATAAAATACCAGTGAGAGGGTGAGACTGCAGTTTCTGGCAAAATCTATCAAATCAGCTTGACTCTGATAGTCCTCACATTGCATTGAGGACCCTGGAGCAGCTGTGTAGGGCTATGATGATTTCCATCTGTGCCTCAGAACACAGCCACCTTATTTCTAGAAAGCCCAAGCGAGGTTTATAGAGGATTCGTGGAGAGACAATGTGGAGGAGTTCTGGCTTACTGGCAGAGGCAATAGCTCACACTATCACAGAAGTATGAAGATGTCTCAGATAACTGTTACTCTTTGAAGTTGCAAAGTTAGTTCCAAGGCTTCAGACCTTCCAAGCTGAGGATTCCCACTTTCTAAGTAGAAACAAAATGGCCCTCTGTGTCTACCTCAATTCTCCCACCTCAAGGGTCTGGACACTAGTTAAGGGCAGATTTAAATCACCAGTGTGTGTGTGTGTGTGTGTGTGTGTGTGTGTGTGTGTGTGTGTGTGTGTGTGTGTGTGTGTGTGTGTGTGTGTGTGTGTGTGTGTGTGTATTTTATATCATTCAGAGATATCACTGGTCAAGTTAACAGAAGTCAGATAAACAAATAGAAATTCAGCTAACAGACATCCTGCAAATAGCAGAAGCCAAGCAGATTTCATAGAAGATGCAGAAGTATCTGTGTGGCTTCGAAGCTAGAAGGCCATAGTGATATGCATGTCCCCTCAATCTAAACTGGAAGTGTGGCCCAAGGAAGTTGATGCAATGAAAATCCACTGAATGCCCCCCACCCAAAATACCCCATCATTTTTCCTAAAATTATTTCAGAATATATCTCCACAATTAACTCTTTTTGGTTTACACAAATAAATTATAATCAAGGCATCCAACAAAAAAATAATAATAATTGCCTATAGCTACTGCCTATTCTGAAAGGCCTTATGACGGCAGGACCTCTTTGTCAAGGCACAAAGCCAGCCCACTTGCTGGGGTTCAGCTTCTTTAAAATGTAGGTTGTGAGCCTATTAATGTAGAAATCACAAAACAATCACAACAGTAAAAGCTTCCTAAACACACACACAATGACCAAAAATGAATTAAAATCAAATACATAGTTAGTTTGAAATATTTTGGAGGTGTTTGCTTGTGTTGTATCACATTACTTCACTGAAGCCTTGGTTCCTAACATATAACATTTGAAGTTAGCCCTGCAGATGGCATCATGCCACACAACACACACAACACTAGAAAGTGATTATAGGGTGCAGGCAGATGATATTTGTGTCAGGAATACAAGGCTGGTTTGACATATGAAAACCAGTTCTTGCAAGGCACCATTTCAATCCAGTAAAGAAAAAAAAAAATACATGATAATCTCAATAGATCAAGCGGGGATGGGGGGGAAGATTAATAAATAGCATGTTATAATAAAACACTTAATAATGCAGGAATTGCTTCTTTGATCAACATGAAAGGTTGCTTTCCCACTAAAGAAGTACTAAGGGGAGACTCACTCTCAACCATCTCTATCCAACATTGCATTGTAGGTTCTAGTCAGAGTGAATAGATCCAAACATAAAAAAATGGAATAAAACGCATAACAGACGGAAAAAGAAGAAAGTAAAACCACCACCGTTCACAGATGGAATGATTTATATGTAAAGAATCCACTAAAGCACTATTTGAAGTAGTAGATGAATTTAGCAATATTGCCTGCTACAAATCAACATACCTAATTCATTTGCATTTCTGTGTACTTTCAGTTAGGAATGTGCAAATAACCCTACCAAAACAGCTTTTATAATGGCATCAAAAACGAAATACTTGGATAAACCGAACAAAGAAGTGGGGAATGTCTATTTTGAAAACTACAAAGCACCATGGAAGATTGTAGAAGGATATCTGACTGAGAACACATTACATGCTCATGATCGGAACGTTTGATGCTGTTGAAATAGCAATGTTTTCCAAGCTGACTTGGGTTCCATGTGATTGCTCCAAAACTTCCAGCTGTATTATTTGCTAAAATTGACAGGGAGCAACAATAGTCTAAAATGATTTTGAAAGTGAAGAACAAACCTGGAAGTGTCGTGTTTTCAGACTGTAAATCTTACTGAAAGGCTTCAGAAATGAATACTAATGGTCAGGTATTCAGGCCATGAATAGCCTAGAAGGAAACACCCCCTCCACATTTTGGATCTCTTGATGTATACAAGAAGAACTTAACGGGAAATGAATGCTCTTCTCAGCAAATGATGCTGAGCAAACTCGGCATTCACTTGCTACAGGACAAAGTTGTACCTTACCACGTGCACAGACAAAATGAACTGAAATGGAAAAAAAAAGAGACAAAAGAGAAATCTTAATACTCTTGGGATTTTAGGTAAGATGTTGAAAGCACAAGCAAAATCAGAAAAAAAAAATAAGCATGCAGTAATCTTCAATAAAATGCAAGTGTGTGGTGATTTAAGGTAGACTGCCACTAAGAAATTAAAATGAGGCAGAAAAGGAGAATATTTGTAAATGATGTGTTTGATAGGGTACTCACATGTAGTGGCGAAGAACTTTTACTGTGAAAAAACGACCCAGTTAAAACGGGGGGGGGGGGGGAATCTAGATAGACATTTTTACAACAAAGTATAAACGGCCATTAAGCACATAAAAAATGCCCATACCATTGGGCAACAGAGAAATTCAAATAATAACTGTATTGAGAGAATACTTCATACTCCTTGTAAAGGCTATAATCACAAAGATAAATAATAGCAAGTGTTTGATTGGACATTGAAATACTGGAGCTGTGATATGTTGCAAAGAGAATTCAATAAGAATGTGATTTTAAAAAGCAGTCTGGTAGCTTTCCAAAAATTAAGCACCATTACCATATATAGCCAAGTGATTTCATCTCTGTGTCTATAACCAGCATAAACATGAATATCCACCACACAAACACACATCAATAAACATAATATCCCCCCAAGGGAAATAAACAAAGTGCCTACTAACTTTTGAATGGCCAAACAAATCTTAGCCATCTCCATGGTAAAGTATTATTTGGTCACAGAAGGAACAAAGTTCTGATATGTGTGGCAACTTGAGTGAACCTTAAAAATATGCTAAGCCATCAAAATAGTGATAAATCCCACATACTCCATGGTGGTATTGATGTAAAATGTCCCAAATGAGCAACTCCGTAATGATGAAAATCATAGCAGTTGCTTCCTAGTTCATGGAATGGAGAGAGGTTCGGTAAGTGAGAGGGAGTGTGGCATCCATTCTCTTTGAGGCTGATAAAATTTCTCTAGAAACGACTGTTCTTGAACAAATGACTGTTACCCATACAGCTCTGCCCATATAGCTATGGGCTGGCTATATGTGTATCGTGGAGGAGCAGTGAGCAAGTTGGCTGTATCTTGGAATGCCAATCACCAGGCTTGTCAACCTTTTTTTGGTTGCATTTTACTTACTTAATTATAACACTCATGGCAGACATTTTTCCAAATAAAGCGATATGAAAAAAATGGAAAGCTTTTAGGTTTGGTGTGATAAAAGAGGTCATTCAACTTTTCAAGTTGTTGAATGCTACCTTATGTGATAAAATGTAGTGTATACTTATCACTTGATCTGGCCATTCACACCAAAGATATAAAATCATATATCACAACAGTACATGCATACAAATGTCTGTGAGAAAAATATGTATAAGAACTTAAAGCTAGAAATTAACTGAATGGCCCAACAGAAGGACATATACTAAACAAATGTTATATTTCCAGGCATGGTGGGTCTTAGCTGTAGTTGTAGAAAATTGGGAAGCTGAGATGTGAGACTGTGAGCTTTTGGGCATTTTTGGTTTTATAGAGAGACAGTGTATAAAATAAAATCCGGGCATGATAGTGGATGTCTAAAATCCCATCCAGAACTGAAAAGACAGAACCAGAACAATTACCATACCAGAAACCAGTCTCAGAAGAAAAAATAAAAAGTAACTATATGAATATTTGAAATAAATACATGAGGAATAGTATGTATTATTACAATGTACACTGCATGTGACATCACAAATAAACCCCACTGACAGAGAGGGACCTATCGTGAAAAATAATGTTGTGTGAATTCAAACACAGTATAAAATCTACCGTCTAACTTGTAGAAATCACACTGCTGCTTGCCAGGCTCTGAGTACAGGGAAGGATGAAACTCTGAATGGAAATGAAGGTATGTCCTCACTAGCTGTAGAGGTCTTACATCTTGATTAAGGTGGTGGTTACATGACTATATACAATTTCTCAAAAGCCATCAACCCTAACATGTTTGGATTTCGTTGTGTGTAAATTAGAGCTCCATGAAGTTGATTTGTAAAAAGAAAAAATAAAAGTAGCTTGATGAAGGAAATGACATATCTCTGTAGATGTTTTACAGGGTTGGATTCTGATTGATGGGGTTTCAAGATTTTTAAATTGCTGGCTTACCAGGACCCTCCAATCACACAATGACTATGCATCCTTGTCTTGGCTCTCAGGACTGTCACTTGGGATGCAGACAACACAAAATTGGAAGTCAGGTATCTTGATTCCAACCCTCACAGTGTCATTTTGGGCTGTGCAATTTTGATATAAACCCTGGCCTATAACTACATAAAACCCATGTTACTGTCTGCGTATCAGATGGGCTTGTTACTGCAAAGTGTTTTGTTAAGAAGCATGGCAATCTCTCAGGAGGTACTTACACATTTTACAGTGGGACAGATGACATAGTGAACCAGTCAGAAGGTATGGCAGCCTGTCTGCTGCTCATTCAGGCAGAATCGGAGAACATGGTTTCTTTGGTCGATTATTAATAAAAGGTCTTTGAGGCGGGAGAGATGGCTCAGTGGTTAAGAGCACTTATTTTTTCAGAGGACCCAGGTTCAGTTCCTATATGGTGCTTCAAGCTATCTTGCTCCAGGGGGTTTGATACTCTTTTCTGACCCCCCCCCATGGGTATTAGGCACGCATCGGATGCATTTACATGCATGCAGGCAAAACACTTATGCACATAAAATAAATAAATGAATCTAAAAATAAATAACATGACAGTGCTGCCTACACTGAATGGTCGGGATGCAGTGGTATATGATGCAACAGAACACTCAGCACAGATGTTTCCTGCTTTTTTATTCACACAAGATGTAGAACAAACATTCTATGCCTTAAAATTCATAAGTATAAAGACAATAAGATTTCAGAAGTTTACCTTACAAGGCACACTACATTTGAACAAGTCTCTGACCAGCATGTAGATGGACGGTGTTCTATTCATGAAGCTTCTTCTGTGCTTCACAGGCACAGAACTCTGTATACTGAACCTACTCGGTGCATTCTTATCATATCTACTAGATGGTAACAGCCTTATGACACTTAGCATGCCTGGTAGCATTCTAAGAACTAGTCCCTGACCCCCAAAAGCCTTGTGCCTAGTAGAAACGAGAACAGAGCTTCTTAGTGACGTCTTTCAGTATCTTTTTACTGTTTATTTCTTTCTTGAACATTGAAGAAAATGCAGCCTTGTATATTAAGGAAAGATTTTAATGGACACAGTATTATTTCAAATTAGGTTTAGAAAAATAAACAAAATTAGATATTTGAATAAAAATAGGAAAAACACATCAAAGGACTGAATGAAGACTTGGGTGTGAATTTGAAATCCATTAAGAATAGCTATGGAGATTGCAAAGTTAGTATAATGCTTGCTACACACACGTGAGGAACTGAGTTCAGATCCTCCACACTCACGTAAAAGCAGGACAGAAAGTCTGGGAGACAGGGCTCTCTGACTCTCCCTGTCAATTATTCCAGCCTAATCCATTACATTCCAGGCCAAAGAAGAACCTATCTCAAAAGTTAAGGTGGAAAAAAAACGAAAAAGATGCCTGAGGTCAGGTCAACTTCTGACACACACACACACACACACACACACACACACACACACACACACACACACACACACACACACCACTCAGAGTTAGCAGAAGTCTATGCATATCGCAGGAGACTCAAAGAGTCATGTAACCAAGGGAGAGAAACATATACATCTAAATGACTGCATGTCTTCTCAGGGCTTTACAATATTTCAGCAGTGTCTCTAAATGGCCAACTGCAAAATAGTACAGCACACTTTTCACATTAATTGATTCTGTGCGCCTGGATTGTGCCTCTACTCTTTCATCTCCTGAATCTTTGCAATGAGACTAAATGAGCCTTCACAAGGAAACCCACTTTGATCTAGCTCCTCCAGAGGAGGGAAGCTCAGGGTGGGCATGTGAGATGGTGCTTGGCGTTATTACAAGATACTCACAGGAAAATGAGGACAAATGGCAAGGGCCCCTCCCATGGCTCCTGTGTGTTGCCTAAGCCCAGACCTGTTTTCATCACATACTCTCTGACAACTGCCAGCCATGTCTGTACTCTTTACAGAGATTATTTCATTTCAGATGAAACATTTATCGGCGCAGTCTCTTAATAGACTATCTCTGGTTCAGATGTCAACTAAAACATTTAACCATTAAATGGATAATTTCAAAGCAGGTAGACCAACCAAACCCATCTGCACACATATGCAACTATTCACTGAGTCTTTCTTCCCACTAATCCTAAATTTCTGTGAGCATATTAGTTCTTTATCTGTAGCAAAAAAAAAAAAAAAAATTATAAATCTAGGGCTCCTGATTCTTACCACTGTACTTAAGCAGTTGTAAAACCTCATTCAAATCACATAATCTTTCTGGATCCCTGGGCCTCTATGGCTAAAACTTCTCTCACACTACTATCTCAGAGGGAGAGATTAAAGGCTTCTCTTCATTACTTGTGACCCGTGTGTGGGTCTGAACTCCGTGATCATCTGTAACTAGGTGGAGGAGGGACTGAGCCCTAATTCCACTTGTGGCTGCTTTGATGTTTCTGAGCTTCAATGGCCTTGCAATGGGTTCTTTCTCTCTGGGGGTTATGCAGAAAGATGCACCTTCTCTTTGGTTGGGCTTTCCACAGAGGGTGGGCCATGAGACTGGGTAACCCACATGGACAAGCACTCAGTTCCCATTCTTGAGGGGTGTTCTCACCAGCGGAGTCTGGAAATAGGGAGCTGTTGTCTCTCTTTCCACAGCCTGCTGGCTTGGGGGACAGATGCTTCATGGCTCTCTTGAGAAAGCCCAGACCCCATGTTTCCCTATGTGTTTCTGTGAAAGTATAACTACCAGGAGTAAGGTAGCTCAGGGCCTGAAATTCTCCTTCTTGCTTCATATTTTCCTCACACTTCCTTCCTCAGATTAAAGGGCTTGGTGAGTAGATAGAATCGTAGCTGAATGTTCCATTTTCTGGGACAGTGGTTATTTAGCAGTAAGTAACTTCCATCAGTGACCAGTTACAGCTAAAACTTGGATCTCAGCTCTGCCACTGGATGCAGGATCCTTTGGGCTTTGTATTTAATCTTTCTGTCTGAGTTTCCATGAAGGTAGAACACAGAGCATAGTGGTACAAGTTCTTACTACAGCTGAATGAGTTAATACCTAAGAAACATTGAAATTGTGCCTGATGCCCAGATAGTCCTGTCAGAGGACAGTATCTTTATCATGGTCACAATCATTGTCATTATCATTATCCTCCTCATCATCTTTTGATTTCCATTTTGTCCTTCTCCGGCTTCAGCTTTTGTGCTTCTGGATTATAGCCCAGCTTTTCCTCAACACCAGTAACAACTTCTTGACACTGTATTTCTTTTAACCTGTTGTATTTGTAAGAGAAAGTATTCAAACATAGCTACTAGCATGGGGTGCAATTGGCAATGGAGAATTTGGGTGTTCTGTGGAACAAAATCAGAGCAACTCTGAGATTGTCCTCTCTGGGCCAGAGTAGTTAAGCAATTTGCTGGAGATTGCACAGCTGTAAAATGAAAAGAGCATGAAGAAAAAGACAGATTTTCCCCACCATACCAAATGGTTTTGAGATCTACTGTTTAAAATAAAAAATGTCTAGTCCTTGTTAGCTATGTTTAAAATGCTTGAAATATAAAACAGAGTTCATTCCTACATAAAACCTAGAATGAAGGATAAAGACTCGTTTATTGGAGCACTGAGCGGACAGCTCCGACTCTCCTACTTGGACAGTGACAGCAATCACTGATCATAGCCTTCGGCAAGGACAGAGGACACCCTGGACTCTACCAGACACTAGAGCTAATAAGCTTTAGACTTCAAGTCTTTTCCTCCCCTCCCCCTTCTCTCCCCTCCCATCCCCTCCCCTCCCCTCCCTTCCCCCCTTCTCTCCCCTTTCCCTTTCTCCCCTCCCTCCCTTTCTTCTCTTGTCTATGAGGACTGGTTTGAACATTGGGCACATCACTCAGAATCTCCATCTGTAATCAGGTAAGCACAGGAGTGTATGATCTGCAGTGGAGGAAGAAGTCCTTGTCACTGCTGTCTCATCTGTCCACTCTCTGCTTTTTAAGCTGCCCACTTGGGTAGTGTTTGTAAAGCCCCTGCCATCCAACACTACCTTCGATCATGCAGATGAAACAGCTAGGTATCATAAATGCCAGGATGAGTGATGCCAAAGAGGACCCGGGCCACACATTAGTGAATGCAGGATGGTTTAGAGACCACACACCCAACTCTGCTGCACTTGGAAGATGATGACTTAGGAGAGCTTTGTGCATTGGGCTGTCAGGGGTAGTGGGGCAAGGCTAAGGACCCAAGGTTTCAGCCCAGAAGAGATTTCCATGTTCCTCCTAGGGGTAGCAACATCATCTTAAACAACAAAAAACCCCAGAGGTAACTGTGTGAGCAGCTGTTTGAGGTTGCCTTTGGCAATTCTGTCTATTGGATACACTGCAAAAGCTGACTAATTAGTTAATAAAGCTGAAAACACGTGGGAAGTAAACGTGCCATAGAATATAAGCTAATACTGCCTTTCATTGTGACAGCCTCTTATTCAAATGCATCCAGTTTTTATATATGGACCTTGCTTTTGTTAGGAATTCAAGATGGCTTTCAAAAATACACAATTCAGTGTGTGTGTGTGTGTGTGTGTGTGTGTGTGTGTGTGTGTGTGTGTGTATGTGTGTGTAAGTCTGCCTAAGGAAAACAGGAAATGATAAAGCCATAAGGAAAAAGATTGGCAGGTTTTATTACAGACAAATCAAAACTGTTGTATGACAAATGGTATTATAAAATAAACTAAAAGGCAGGAGACAGATGAGAACAAATGTGTGCACTGTTTATTAACAAAGGGTTAATATCCATAATACAAACAGCATTCGCACAAATCAATTTTAAAAGCAATAAACAACTCAGTAGAAAAATAGATGAAGAAGCATAGACAAACAATTCACACAAGACATACAAACATCTAATAAACCTATGGAATGTGAAAAATATGTAGAAAAACTTCCCCTGGTAACTCAAATATGCAAATAAAAATAGGTTCAACTTCTAACGTATCACAGTGGCAGAAATGTAAAGTGTCAAGAGTTTCTGCTATGGGATGTGGAGGAACACCACACTTCTCTGCACTGTGAGGTTATTAATTAGTGTTGTCCTTTTAGAGGGCAATTAGGCTGGCAATATAAACATTTAGAGTCAACAGCCCCACAAACAAGCAGTTTTACTGTCATAAGCCACCTTATAGAAATATACCCTGTAAAGCATACAAACACTTGTGTTTGTGAGGTGATTCAGAGAAGCACTCTGTGAAAGAATAAACTATTCCACAGAGATCACAAAGTTAAATCAATTTTAACATGGTCCTATAATTTGAAAGATTTGTTTCAATTTTGTGTGTGTGTGTATGTGTGTGTGTGTCCCCACTTGTATTTGTGCCTTATAACTACAGAGGTCAGAAAAAGGACAATGGATTCCTGTGAATGGTTGTAAGCTGCCATGCCATTACTGGAAACCAAGCTCAGGTCCTCTACAAAAACATCAAATACTTACTTAATGACTTGATAAATATACACAAGTATAAAAATATACATTTTTTTGGAAGAACAGTCATCAAACTGTAAGTGGAAGTGAATGGGAGCTGTCATGTTAAAACATTAATAAATATGTTCTAAACACTACACTAGATATAGTATATTGGAAACATTGGTATAGAGAGTAGGTTTGGGGATATGACAGATAGCTAAAAATTGTGGAATAGCTTTAGAACATGGTGAAAGTTAAGGTAAATATAAATAAGTAAAGGGTGCAAAAACATTGATGTGAACGTCAGAAGACACTGCTGTCAATTTGGGGGATAAAACTGAGGTGAGGACTCAAGGAAGACTAGTACTGAAGAGAAATCCTCCATGATTTTAGGTATACATAAATAACTATGTGTATGGTGTTGGAGAGAGAGGAATGGAAAAGGTTACTTATAGTAAGATTTTTCTCTGTCCCACTTGGCTGGTCCTGCCACCATTTTGTCCCAGATAAATCACACAATCAAAGGTTTATATTAATTGTAAACTGTTTCACCTATGATTCAGGCTTCTTTCTTGCTAACTCTTAATCTTAAACTAATCTATAATTCTTATTGATGTTTAGTCATGTGACTTAGTACCTTTGCTTCAGTGCAGCATTCTTGCCTTGCATCCTCTGTGTCTGTCTGGCATCTCTCTGCTCTTCCTCTTCCCAGAATTCTCTTTATTTGGTTGCCCTGATTCTACTTCCTGTCTAGCTTCTGGCCAATCAGCATTTTATTAAGCCAATATTTACAGTGGCAAGTATTTACTGTGTACAAGAACACAATCCCACAGCAGTTACTCTGATAACTCTCAGGTAAGAAACATACTGGAGTCTGGAGGGAAAGTAACCCTGGTTACACAGTGTGGAAGAATTTGGCTTTACTTAGTTCACAGTCTAGTATTTTATAGAAGTTAGAATATGTGAATGATATAATAAAATATTTAGTGGAGATTTCTAAGAAATAGTATGGCTTCTCTTGATTAATAATTAAATGGGAATAGAGGAAAATAAAAGTGAAAATAGGATCAGACAATACAAAGTATCTGGAATATAGTATTTGGATTTTCCTCAATTGGCCTGTGTTATAAAATATAAGGAAATCTTTGGAAGGGAAGATGACATGAATGGCAGGTAAGTGGAGGATCATGTGAGTATGATCCACATACTTGAGCAGCCAGCTTTAGAGGAAATGAGCTGGAACAGAGGGAACATAACAAGGGGATGGTGTCCAAGGTCTTGGGTTTCATAAGAAGCCATGATAGAACAACTCAGTTATAAACGTGAACTGCCCTTAAGATGGGGGAAGATAACCTGGAAGGTATTTCAGAGGTCAGATTGAATGAGATGGAAAGCTTGCCAGGAATTTATGTATGGGGAACAAACAGCAAGATCCAGCTTGAAGAAGGTCACTTGAAATACTGTTTTTGTGAACTGAGTCAAGCAGTGATATCATGTGATAAGGATAAGTTAGGCTAGTAGCCATCATAAAAATCTAAGCAAGAGGTCAAAGTAGGCCAGGCCAGTTACTCATGTCTTCAGGATTGTTGTAGTCTTTCACCATATTCTGTATGATCCACTGCAGGAAATTGTAGGGGGATTATGTTGTTCCATTGTAAATAATTGTACCCGCCTATGAGTTTAATAAAAAGCGCTGATTGGCCAAAGGCAGACAGGAAGTATGGGTGGGGCTACCAGACTAAGAAGACTCTAGGAATAGGCAGAGCAGAGAGAGAAGGAGTATCCAGGAGAGACATGCTGGGCTGGGTTATAAACACTTCCTCTAGGAAGGATTATCATACCACCAAGCTGTTTTGGGTGATGTTCCCCTGCAAAGGAAAGTCTCTGGTAGAAAGTGTGCACAAATAAAAGGGGTGGGGCTTGTGAAATGGAAGGAGATGTCATCCTCCAGGTCAGGGGCATAGAACATCAGACTATGTGGGCATCTTGCAGAGATGAAGTAGGGAGATGCAAAAGGCCAGGTAAGGGCTTTGATGTAGCACTGAGCAGATGCTGCTTCCTGGTAGCTTCACTATATGGGAATCAGAAACATTCCAGGGGGCTGACACACAGAGGAGCACAGGATGGAATCTGGGTAGTAAGTATAAGATGAATCAAGAGTCACTAACAAATAGCTCTTGGAGGCTGTGGATGAGACTGTAGCCCTGGGGTGTGGAAAGGGGAGAAGTTATGAGTGACCTGTCTCTATGATGAAAGATAAAGACCCTGTGCCTGAAGGATTACCTACAGATTTAGAGCAGATCAGGCCAATGAAGTAGCAAGCAGAATGCTCATCTCACGTGACTGGATTGGCACAGATTAGGGGCCAGCCCAGCAATTTGGAGTCGCTGCCATCCTGCAGGAGTCTCACTAATGGGCACTTCACATTAGCCCGTTGGTTTCAACCAGCCTCCTGCCTCAGCTCCAAGTGCTTCCCATTTGAAGTTCTTGGAACGTCTTTCCCTCACCCCCGCACTGTGACTAGTCAAGCAGGATCTGTGTGCCTCCTCCCTTCCTCCACTCACAATATTTATACTCCTTTGTCTTATTGAAATCTATCCCCCTGCTCTATTGAGACAGTTTGACTGGCAGGCCTTATTCTCCTGCAGCTGAAACCCATCTATTCGCTAGACAATGAGGTACAAGCATTCTGTCTTCTATTGTGCTCAGTGGCCTTCTGCTCCCATCTTCAATCTTAAAAGGCATGTCTCAGAAGCCTCCATCTAAAATGAGGTCCTGGAACAAATTGAACCAGTAATTCTGCATTTAACCAGTTCTGACCAACTGAAGGAACATCCTGGACATTCTCTCTTCTGGATGCTTGTCCTGAGAGGCAAGTATAGTAAGTACTATGAAAGAACAGAGGGAGCTGTTCACTCTAATGTACTAAGGCCTCCATTTCAACCCATGCTAGAGAGGTCCCTCACTCTCCTTGGCACCTCTGTGCCATCGCTGGGATCGAGAGTGTGCCCACACTAATTTTAGTGATGAGGGAAAGATACAGTAATTATATGGGACTGCTCTTGAAAGCCTTTTGGAAGTTTTGACAGGGAAGCGAAGCTACTTGTGGTTTTTCAGAAAAGGAATGGTTCTTTCCACTATGAAAAGTTGACCTTTCCACTGGTGGAAAGTGAAGGACAGCGGTTTCAAGTACAAGGCCACCCTAAAGGAAATGAGTGTCCCATCTCTCCTTCAGCTGACATGCCCAAGGCTGTATTGCTGTTGACTGAGTGGAGCCAACTCTGGCAGAGTTCATCGTTCCTAAGGGTTTTGGTTTCATAAGTTGTTTTGGAGTGTCATTGGCAAGCGTCTGCCTGCCTCTGGTAGAGAACATGCCTCAGAGTGATGCTTAGGAGGAAACAACCCAGGCTCCATAAACCACATCCTAAACCAGGCTGAGGCTGATGACTTAATGGGTTTGGGGCACATTTGAACAGAAGGTCCCCTGGTGTTCCACTGCCAACACCTAAAAACTCAGCTGTGTTTCAGGTCCTGCCCTGGAGAGGAGGCTTTCCCATCTGGTGACCCTCTTCTGCTGTGGATCCTCAGCCAACACTAGTCAGTTTGGCCAGATTGTGAATAAAATCATCCTTTGAAATATTTTAGAACCTCGCTATTCATGCTACAGACAAATCAAGCTTGTACTGACCTTTTCGGTCACAACTGCCAAGTACAATACTCACGAGCCCTCAGGGACACTGTTCATTGGTTTTTCTAACTTCTAATAACATCATCCACATTTTGAAGTACCTTTATTCGAATAAAGCTCTAGAATTTTCTTTAAAATCCAAACTAAAAAAGCACATCTCATGCTGGAAAATATGTTTTAGGAAGTCTATTTTCCTGCTAAACAAACCACTTGGATCTCAACCATGCTTCTTCAGGTTACAGGCGATATCTTAGGTCTTGGATAAGTTCACTATGGTCTATGAATTGTCTTTGAAGATAACTATCAAATTTCATTTGATTCACCTGTGGCTTCCCCAGGGAAGGACAGACCCCAGAATAGGGAGAAGGGGAAAGGAGAGACAGGGGCTAGATAAAGGAAAGTGGGAGGGAGTGGGAGGGAGGGAACATTTAACCCAGGCATCCACTCGTGAGTTATTTGCCAGTCAGAGTAAATAAACTCATCACTGTCCCACCTCCTCATTGCCAGTTCTCCAAACACCCCACTCTCAGAGTACACTTCTCTGCTCCCCTACAGTAAGTCTCTGCACATATTGATTCTACTCACAACTTTCAAAATTTAGCTATCGGACATCATATCATCTACCCAGGTCTGATTAGTAGATGATCCATAGCAACAGAGTTTTTTGGTCTACCGTGGCTTCCTCATTTCTTCTTAGTATCTCCCAAGCTTTCTCACTTCACTCTGTGCTGGCTCTTCTGTTTAAGACTGAGCACTGGAATTTTAGTCTCTTTACAATATTAACCCATCAAAACTTTGACTTGTTAGAGGTGGTAACTATTTGATCGGCATGATTGCTCTAGAAAACTCATCTATAGTGGCCAGAGTTTATAGATCCAATATTATATAGGCTTTTACTCCCTCCCCCCACCAGATAAAATACAATTGTGTAATTTGCTTCATTTTCAGAGAGTTTGGTAGCTTATATTCACATTAAATTCACAGAGATAATTGACAATTCTAGCAGTTAAATCACAGTCTATCTACACACAGAAAACAAGAGGGCTTAACAGGTAAGGCTTCTGAAAAAAAATGTCTTGGGCTTACTGATGGGGATGCTTTGATGGAATTCAACTGCGCACTCGTTTGGCTGTCATATGCTTGAAGAGTGACTGTCACTATCACACAGATGAAAACTCACCACCCTGATGAGCCTTTTTTTTTTTTTTTTTTTTTTTTTTTTTTTTTTTTTTTTTTTTTTTTTGACAGAGCTATAAGCACAGCTCCTTTCCTGCACGCTGCCCTTGTATTTGCTCTGAATGCAAGTAGCGGGTGGGAAAAGTTCTACTATAGATGGAGCTCCAGAGGTGTTTTTTTCCCCTTTTGGTCAATAATGATTGAGAGATAGTCAAGTTTTATGAACTCAGTCACTTAGGAGAAATGCAGACTGAGCCTTGGACTAGCATAAGGCTGTGATATTTTAAGGCTTTCTCAGTTTTGAGGGAGTGTGGAAAGTCAGAGACTCAGTAAGGTAACGATCTATTTGGGATGTATTGGCAGTCCAAGGACAAACCCAAAGCATCAGATGACAATGAAACACCCTAAAAAAAAAAGATTAACAGAAAATTTCCCAGACAATTAAACCAATGTCCAATGTATTTCTCTAAACCTATCTCTGAACTTGTGGGAAATGCATGATAACCCTTTAGTCACCCCACTGACGGTTGTTCACCAGGGAAGATCATCTAAGATGTAGACACATTACAGAGAACGTGTCCTTCTGTCTTACAAGTTTTCTGCTCGACAAAATAACAGGCAGCCGTGCATGTGCAACTTCCAGATCATCAGGCTGAGTGTTCTTTCCTGGGTTCCAACTAGAGATGGTTCATGGATTGTCCTTCTTGGAAGATGGACTAGTGCTGTCCCCAGTCCGGTTTTCTGCCTGAGAATGGCTGTATTGGAAATGCCTGAGCAGCTGTCCCTGTGTGCCTGCTGTCACAAAGTACAAATGCATCTGGTGGGTAAGGCTCCACGGCTAACCCACAGTAAATGCCAACTCCATTAGTGTGGCAGGTGAGCAATCTATTAGGAGACTGAAGGCCCCTCCCTCATTATAGGAAAACAAATGAGTTGTGCCTCAGCGGGGCAGGGGGATGGAAAGGGGTCCTTTATAAAAGGACTGGGCTTTGGAGTTACTGGATTATGATTGGAAATCCTTGTTGTGATGATCCAAATGGGAGATCATGCACATCTGCTTTGAAGGTTTTGGGACTCCTTACATGAAACACGAGCAAAAGTAATTACTGACAGCAATCAGGGAGACTAAAGGAGGCCAAAGGTAGAGAAGACAAAGCAGAAGCCTAAAGTGAAGATTCACTAATAGATTTTCCCACACCCTTGGTGCAGCTCATTTCTCCAGAAGTCCTCCACAGTTGAGGCTGAGGACCACACCTAAGCATCCTCACAGTGTGGCTCCAGTTCCCCTCAGCAAGAAGCTCTTCACGGCCAGCCACCTTGCTTAGGTTCCCACTTTCTGGAAATGCCTTGCTTGTCAGGTTATCTCCAAGATTCTCAAAGTCTTTCCCGCTCAGCACCCTTCTCTCTTCTTCTTCCCGGGAGGGCGTGAGGATAGAGTCCAACCTTGGAGAGACTCAGATCTGCCACAAGTTCTTCTTTTATTATTGCCTTCTTGCAAGGTGAGAGAGGACAATGTCTCAGAATGAAAGATTCTCCTCCATGCCCTCTCGCAGCAGAGGCCCTAATTCATTTTTCATGGCCCCTTGCAGTGACAAAAGCCGCTACTTTCCCTCTTGTAAGCTTGCTCCGTGCAATAAGTCAAAGCTGATGTGCATTTTCCCCCTGGGTGCCAGAGCGCACTTTGATTTAATTTGCCCTGTTGTTTGGCATGGAGCCTTTGCCAGCGAATTTTTTCACAGACTTGGGGAAGCAGGCCCTGACAGCGATGGGGTACAGTGACAGATGGGGTTCAGTGGGTAGTGTTTAAATAATTTGCCGTGATGATAAAGGACATGCTGCAGAGTGACAGATGCTCTGCAGACAGCAGTCAGACAGACACACATATCCTGTTTGTAAGAGCTGAGGCCACATGACAACATGCTCCCACAGAGATAGACACACTCTTCTTGAGTTACAATTGCCAGGGGCACGGTAGAGCTGAAGAGGACCTGAGATTGGTGGGGCTGATGAACCAGGATCAGCCTTTCCTGAATAGTCATTGAAAATCATCTGCAAGACTTTGAGGCAATGTACCCATGCTCTATTTACGCCACTTTTACATACATCTCAGGAAAGGCCCCACCTTCCACACAGGCCTAGGTGAGAGCAATCGAAACATCATTGAGGGAGTCAGGCTGGAACAAGCATAAGGTGATATGGCCAGGGTGTGCCTCCCCGCAAAATAAGTAAAATAAACCCTTCTTGTTTAGACAGTATGGAATCCCAGTGTCTGTATTTTGTTAGAACAATAGAAACTGGTGTGGCACGGTTTAATAGGTGGAAAGTAACTGGTCTGGAAGTGGGGACATGCTAGTTCCATTTTTCGTGGCTACAACAAATATCTGACAAAAACAAATTGAGGAAGGAAAAGTTGATTTTGGCTTCTGGTTTAAGGAGATACAGTCCACTATGAAGAGGTGGTTGCAGAAGTAGGTGGTGGCTGCTAAAGATACATCCACAGATGGGTTTCCTAAGGGATTCTAAATGCCACTGAAAAGGATAACCATTGTGTATACACATCATAGATGCCCAGTTCAGCAGGCGATTCTTTTGTTTCTGTTCCTGGGATGAAAATGTCATTCTGTCTGTTGCCACCTTTCTCTGCATATTGCCTCTGTGCTCATCAATAGGACAGAGCCAAGCTCTGGATCATTACCTATTTCTGATGCTGCATTCATAATTACAGGTGAGGTGCTATTGATATACCTGACCAAGCAAAGGGCCAGGTGAGTGGTAGGGTCGCAGAAAGACTTGCATATGCACCTAGCTGGAGCCACAGAGCATGGCAGGAGAACCTTATACAAGCAGGTGGTCCCTGAGAGCTCATATATACACACTCTGATGTATGAAAGTCTCTTTGCTCCTGAGAAAATATGAACAGCTCTGATGCACCAAAGAGAAGGTAGGCAAAGCTCCTTGTGCTATCTATCTGCTTACCATTCTTCAGTAGGCATTTGTCTGAGCAGATTTGAGTGTGAAATGCATTTCTGAGAGAAAGATGGGGGTGATGTAAAGAAGAGTCTGGCTCCCTTGTTGCAGAGGGAAGGAGCTTAAGAAGAACAGGATGAGAAGGTGATGGGAAGGGAAGGATTTGGCTTGGAGGCCAGTACCCCAGTGAGAAGGCATTGCTGAACAGGAAGTAGAACAAAGACTGAACTGTCATTTGCTCAAGACTGTGCAGCTGAAGCTTGAAGGTGACGTGGGTGGGATGGCAGCGAAGAGGAACCACACTGGAGCCCGGTCTGTTTGCTGGCTTACCTGTTGCGAATGCAACAGCTGTGGCTCTCACCACCCCCTTCCCCGACTGGGCAGTATACTTTCTTCTGAAAGGTGAACCGAGATTTGCCTCTTGGCATTTTCTGGATTTTGTTTTACAGCTAATCAAACAGACATTAACCACCTGGGAGCCTAGAAGCCGAGTTCCCTGAGCAGGCGAGTGACACCTTGACCTTTTGAGGGCACAGATGGAACACTGTCAGAGCCACTTCTGCAAGAAGCATTTAAAGGACTTAATCAGAGTCTTTTTTTAAAAAAAAGCATCCTGAGACCGAAAAGCAACAAGCTATCAAGTTAGAATGAAAACTGAAGTGATATACCTCAAAAATATGAAGGGGCGGGATGGGGGATAGAAAAAAATCCAAGTTAGGGAAGACAAGATAAAACCATGCCTGTCACTACCACCACCTGTTTTTCTTATTGAGTATTAGAACCGTCATCTCAGCCCATGGGTCCAAGAAAGGTCAACGGTCAAGCCACTAGTTTTTCAACTATGGGTATTTCTTCGAGGGAACATTTATCATTGTTTTGAGATGGCCTTAGTTGTCCTGGTTAAAAAGGGAGTGTTAATGATATTTATCCAGTAGTGACAAGGGCCCTGGGAAATAACCTACAACATATAGATCGGACTCCAGAATAAAGGGTCCATAGTGCTTGGAGAATTCAACCCCTAGCAGCCAGATACTGGTTTTAACACGAACTCACTCAGGACACAGAATGCTCTGGACTCCACTGAGCCACAGCCATGCCTCTTTCTTTCTTCCTTCCTTCCTTCCTTCCTTTCTTTTTTTTTTTTTTTTTTTTTTTGAAGGGCTTTTTTCTGTCTCCACTCCCAAAAATCCAAACCGTGTCGTAGGTTAGAGCAGATAAAGAGACTCCCCAACTACTTACTGCTTGGTAGGGGAAATAGACATGGAGGAGGTGTCAGGATGGGAACATATATAAAGACATTGAGAAAAACAAGGACCCGATGGCCAAAGGGAAGACGTTAGAAATAACTGCAGACAGAGCAGCAGGACGGGAGGTCATCGATGGTAACAGGATGCGTCTGGCAGTAGATGTGCTATGGGCTGGGGGAAAAATAAGACTGGCCTTTAAAGAAAGATGGGCAAGTGAAGAGGAAAAAATGAGAGAGAGGAGAAGAAAGCTTCAGAAGCATGAAGGTCAGACAAACAGGCATGAGAACTCGGCCATCACAATAGACCCACCTCAGATCTTTTGGATAAATAGCCACACGGAGGATTGTTGCACCATGAGACAATTCCGGTTTCAGTTTTTTATGTGGAAACTCATATTGTTCTGCATGCCTGAATTGATTTACATGTTACCCACAAGGCACTTGCTTCTCTTCTTCTTCATCTGTCCCAACATGGATCTTCCCATTCTGTCAGCAACAGAGACTTCCAGGCAAGCATCTCATGGTGGTTTTAATTTGCATTTTCCTAGTGATTAGCAATGATGGAAATTTTTCTTTTCCATGTATCTGGAAGCTGTTACTATGCTTTCTTTGGAGAGATGTTTAGGTAGGCTCTTGGTACAGTTTTCAATGTTTTTTGGAAATCTTTTTTTTTTTTTTTTTTTTTTTACTATTGAATTCCCTGAGTGAATGTCCCACATATATTTTAGTTATTAATGCCAGGTCAGGCACATGGTTTGCAAAATAATCTCTTTCTAGTCTGTAGCTTGTCTCTGCACACTGATAATGGTTTGCTTTTCAGTGTGATATAATCCCATTTTTCTGCTTTTGCTTTTGTTTCCTATATTTTCCTGGTCACATTAAAAAGTCATTGCCTAGAACACTACTGTGTAATTTCCCCCATGTTTTTCTCTAGATAGTTTAAAAGTTTCTGGTCTTACACTTAAAGCTTTATTCCACTCTGAGTTGACTTTGGTGTCTAATATGAGATAAGACTACCTTTTGCACATGGAAATCTGCTTTTCCAAGCACCATTGACTAAAGAGGCTATTCTTTTTCACAGGATGAGGGGGTAGGGATAGATAAAGAACACTCAGGATAATTGAAAAGGCCATGGGGGAAACATTTTATATTTCCTTAAAAATAGAATACTTTAAATTAAGTTATACAACTTACAGCGATAATGAACTCCCCAAAAGCCATGGAATATCTAAACAAAACACCTGTGCCAGGCTTTTGAGTTGTCAGTGAGGAAAGTCCGAGAGATTTCCAAAAAGTATAGACTATTGCTATTGTTTTTCGTTGCTTCCCAGAATTTCAAGGAAAGACTTTATTGCAGAAGATACTACACACTTTAGACGTAGGACTTTGAGGAACCAAGGAGGGTCTGTCCTTGAAACCTCCTTCCTGAGGAATAGCTTTCATGGTATATAAAAGTACTATGAAACATCCAAAGGGGAAATCAATCATACTGCAGTAGGGCAACAACCAGTAAGACATACCCAAGGGTGTAATAGTGGCATTTATACCATAGGGTAACCAACTGCTATCTAATTGGACTTCTGGCCCTCTGAACAGGAGAGAATTCATGCCTGGTGCTACAAACCTAGCCAACTACCCCACAGCAGTGAAGTTATGAACTCCAGAGAAGAGAATACTTTACTATTACTTTTTACATTACATATTCCTGGCACTTGCCGTGGTTTCTTTTCCTGTTCTTATGACAAAATACTATGAATAAATTAGCTTCTGATCTTAGCTTAGCGCCCTGTGTTAAAGTCCATCATGGTGGTGTAGAAACAGTCTTAGGAGCCTGAGAAAACTGGTCACATTGTATCTGCAGTGAAAGAGCATGGATGAGCTAGAGAAGTAGCTCAGCATTTAAGAGCTTGTGCTAACCTTGCGGTAGACCCACTCCCAACACTCACATGACCTTATGCATACTGTCAAACATGCATATAATTGAAAATAAATGTAAATAAAGGAAAATATGGGAGACAAATGTGACCGCTCGACTTGCTTTCTCCACTTTGTACGGTCCAGCTCCCCTTCCTATGAAATGGCATCACCCACAGTGGGCAAGCTTTATTTCCCACCTCAACTAATGCCATCAAGATGATCCACCAGGGCCCATCTCCTAGGTGATTCTAGATTCTGTCAAATTGAAAATCAGCACTTACTGCTACAAGGCCTTTGCTAAAGTTCAACTTATCATGAATTGTTTCATTCATAGGCTCTTTATTCTGTTCCATTTGTTGATGTGTATACTTTTAAAAAAATACCATGCTAATTTGATCGTTTTCTTATAGCTGGAGATCACTATGTAGGATTCCTTGCAACTTGCTTTTATTTCAGGTTTGACGTGGATATTTCCCCTTTTCCTGCTGTGATTCTTTGTGAATTTATATAGTATTAGCTACATAAAACCATATCAGAATATAAAATAATTCAAATATTAATTCTCTGATTTGTAAACATGGTGTCTTCCCATTTATTTGTATCTTCTTGAATGCCTTTTCCTGATGTGTAGAACTCCTGACACTCAGGTCTTTCATCTACTTGCAGCTTTTTTCTTAAGCATTTCATTCTTCCTGGCTATCATAAGTGAATTTACTCTCTTGATTCATGGCTTGCATGGCCAATTGCTACTAATTTTGTGTTGTGCAACTTTAATATATTCCCTGAGTCTGGCAGCTGTTTGTGGAATCTGTAGGTTTTCTTTAGATATGATCACCAAATCATGACAATTAAATTTATTTTATTTTCCTATTTTGAGACCTTTTATTTTCACCTTGTATAGTTGCTCTGGCAAGAATTCCTAATACTATGTCGAAAGAATGGTAAGCAGGGCATCTAACTATATTCCAGACCTCAGAGAAAAGACTTTCAATTTTTGCACCATTGAAAATAATGTTATCTGTGGCTTTCTCATCTAAGGTCTCAATTGTGATGCTCTACATCTCTCCTATACATAATTAGTTGGGAGTATTTTTTATACAGTGATGTCAAATTTTGTCAAATAATTCTTTCTCATGTAATGGGTGGTCATTTCAGGTCTACCCAAAATAACCACATTATGGATAAATCTGTGTTCATGAACAGATGAGGGAATAAAGAAATTGTGGTATGTAATACTATTCAGGCTTAAAAATGAATGAAATTCTGTTATTTGTGACAGAGGGAACTGCAGAACAATATGCTAAGCCACACAAGCCAGGCAGAGAAGCACAAATACCACATGGCTCCACTTCTGTGTGTTATCCAGAATGATGAATTCTGAGAAGCAGAAGGGAGAATGGTGAGGAAAGAGGTTGGAAAGAGGAGGAGCAAGGAGTTAGTTGTGAAAAGAGGGAGGAATATGTTAATGTTTTCCTTAATTTTGAGTTCTATTACACGGCATGATGAATACAGTTAATAATAGAGTATTGTAAATTTCAAAATTCCTAGGAGTAAATTTCAAACAATCTCATAACAAAAAATGTTAAGTATATAAAGTGATGGATATGCTAACTAGCTTGATTTAATTATTCCACATTGTATTCATAAATCATAACATCACTTTGTATCCCATCAATTCATACAATTACAAATTGTCAATTTACAACAATTAAAAAGAAAGCAAGCAAGATGTGCAGGGAGATGAAAAAAAAATGCTTCATGGAGAAGAAGTGGTGCTGATGAGACTATCAGTTTGGCTGGGGCTGAGATGAGCATACAGTCTGACACTGTGGCTGGAAGCTAGTAGAACCTGGCTGCTACCCTATGTTAGGGGCTCCAATCTAGAAGATGGTGGACTGGAGACAGAAGTCTGGAAGGCAAAGGACTCTGGGCCCAATGTAGGAAGGTGTCTTCCAGGTTCTCCTTAGCCTAGATTTACAGCTAAGCTTTCAAAGCCTATATTACTTCTCCAGATTCAGCATTTGAACAAGTTTTGGAAATTGGAGCTGTTAGCTAACTGTGCTTCTACCCTTCCATGTCTAATTATTGTGTGAGGTCTTCAGCAGACAGAAAGGCAGGCTTCGTCCCCTGTGTCAGGTCAGCTGTGCTGAGGGATCCTCATCTGAATCTTCTCACTATAAAGCTAACACCTTGGTAACAGCCAGTCTCTTGGATGACAAGAAGTTCAGGTTTATTGAATCATGATACTAAGACATGTGACTAAGCCAGGAATAAAATGTTGGCTGACTATAATATAGTCATGTCATCTGTCATCTTTTCATGCATGGAAACAGCTTTTTCCCCCTATGAGAGCCAGGGGAATGGGCGATCATATAGAGGATCATGAGTGAGCCATTTCACTTTCTCCAGATCTCATTCCTGTTATTTGCAAATGGAAAAGAAATAAAGAAAGAAAATAACAAAGAAAAAAAAAGGAAGGAAGGGAGGGAGGGAGGGAGAGAAGGAGGAAGGGAGGGAGGGAGGGAGGAAGGAAGGAAGGAAGGAAGGAAGGAAGGAAGGAAGGAAGGAAGGAAGGAAGGAAAAAACCAGATAATCTTGGACTCGAGGACTCTAAGGTTATCTGTGGAACTAATAAAGAATAAATTAAATGGTGTGTGTGTGTGTGTGTGTGTGTGTGTGTGTGTGTGTGTGTGTGTGTGTGTAATGAATTTATCTGCTTTTTATCTTTGTTTTCTTTTTGTCAATAGGCCTCCTTTTAATAAATGCTCTATAGTAGAAACAAACACTACGTTGGAGCCAGCTCGGCTGTGTCTCAGTCCTAATTTGGCTACATGTCTTGGGCTGATGGTTTAATATGACTTTATTCTTCTCACTGACAGACTGAGAAGGATGTTATATCCATTGCACAAGATCATCAGAAGCATCAGAGGCAGCTCATGGGAAACACACACAAGAGATTCAACAGCCCAAGGTAAACGAGTCATTACCATCAGCAGATAGAGTCAGCTGCTAGGCCCTGGGGATGTGTCCCAGGAAGACAGTTTTGCTCTTGGGCATGGATGTGAAAACCTATTATATAGAAATTCTCTGAATAGCAAAAATAAGACAGAACCATCTGCCATAGAATAAATACTTTCCCCTGAACATTCAGTGTTCTTCAAGATATTGTGGTCAATATTCTGAGAGGAAAGACCCTGTCAAACAAGTTGGAGGAAACTTTGGATTCATAGATGAAGTACTGGATTATTTGGGATCCTGAATACATTACATGCACCCACCACAAATTAATAAACAGTGTGTTTCCCTAAACACTGAAAACTTACATCTTTCTCCCAACAGAAGAATCTTTTCTCCTCAAAATAATCAGTGTTTCTCTGAACACAACCTCGGAAATAACAGTGCAGACATTTATCTTATTTATCCATCCATATATCAGGGATGAAACACTCAAGTATCCATACATGCAATGCCTTTTTTTACCTCGGATAATCTCCAAGGAGAATCCCAAAGCTACAATAGCTTTGTTACTTGAGTTTTAAGCAAAAGCTTCAGTTCTAGAAGCTCCAGAAATCTAGGCTTGACCACCTATTCCAAAAAAAAAAAAAGGAAATTTAATCAATGTGACCACAAGAGGAAGAGTGATAGATTAACCGTGTTAGGTTAAATAGAGGAGGATGCATCGTAGGATGTATCATGATTAGTTGGTGTAGGGTGAAAGGGGGCCAAGAAAACCATTCTGATCCTGACTTGATCCCAGAACCAGGGTTCGAAATCACATCAGTCTCTGAGCTTGTCCCAGAGTCAGGCTTTAGAATCTCAACAATCCCTGAAGTCCTTGAGCTGGAAATGCCACCAATCTCTGAGCTGGCCCCAGTATCAGACCAAAACCAATCTCCCTATCCTAAGACATCCTAGGAAGCTCAGCCTTTTCCTGCCCCATTGTACCAACATAACCTGCCAGGAGGCAAGTTAAAAATGAATAGCCATGTACAATGTTCCCCTGGGGTATCATAATCTCATTCAGGGTACTGTTCAGAGACTGCTCTAGTCTTAACTGGATGGGTGTTCTCCGTTTTGTGGATTTCATCTGCAAGGGCTGTAACCTGGCCCCATACTTGTCTATATTCCCCTGGGAGGAGATTGTTGGTGAGAATCATATAAACACCATGGAAGACGAGATTGTAAGATTGGATAATACACTGGATATACAATTGGTTTTCATGGAGAAGGCCTTATTCATGAGAGTGGAGTATTCTGTTTTAATGCCACATACTCAGATCTGTGTTTCTGAGGAGAAAAAAGGGAAACCAGGGAGTCTAGAGAAAAAGAGAAGGAACTGGTGGTCAAGGCTGATAAGGGGGAGGTTCACTACTGTGATAGAAAATAGTGGAGGAACCGTCTAATTTGGGCTTCATAGCTAGATATTGTTACCTCCTTGGTTGGTTTATACCAAAATGCATCACATGACATAGTTCCTTTAGCATTACCTTAGTATAGACTTTTAGCTATTAACCACAGGATTACAGGGTTTTCTGATTTATAACCTTACCCAATATGCTTACAGATCTTGAAGTAAGATGTATACCTTAGCCAAAGTTTTGGAGAGCTAGAACAAAGCCAAAAGCATGTGAGATGAGTGGCAGTGGTCCCCACTGGGAATAGTCTCTTCCTTTATTTTGTTTTGCTCTCCTTTCAGTCACATAGCAGGTGGCTTACCCGATATGGGACAGAAATTTTGAAGGAAATCATTAAATAAGCATGCATGGGTCTAGAGGAGGGGGAGCCATACTCCCAACTCCAGAGCCAGATTTTAATTCAAGTGGGATGGCCATAAAACCATGGTCCCATGCCACTCATACCTAAAAGACAGCTGGAATGCTTAGCTTTCCAGGATGGCTTTGGATTGGTAGATTTTTGTGAACTGAGCAAGCTCAGGGATTGGCGGTATTGCCAGGTCAGAGACCTTGGGGATCGGTGTGATTTCAAGTCCTAGTCTTAGAGTTAAAACAGGGCCAGGGTTTTCACTTGGTCCTTTTTAGCTTATATTTTCCCTTTTTTGCTTATTGGTAATCAGTGGAGAGTTGGGAAAAAGGAGACACTACTTCCTGTCGACTGGGAACACTGAGGTCCTTGGACAATCCTGCTCTTCATCATCAGGATATAACTGTGCATTGTAGGCCTCTGGCTACATAGCCAGGGGCTGGTAATCTTGTAATTGTAACTGGTTAAAAGTCTGGTTAGAAATCTTCTGGGTCTGTTGGTGAGTGACTCTAGACAAGAAGTTTATATGGCATGGTGTAGCTAGCATGATAAAGAAAGGGAATATGTCAGCTAAGAAGGTTAGCATCCCATTCCATATCAATGATCCAATGGCCAGAAGCATCAAGCTGTTTCTTACATTTCTAAAGCTCCTCTGAATTTTTGGATCTTATCTTTACTATACCTGATTAGTTAACACAGAAACAACATTCCTCCCCAAGAAAGAGACAAAGACTATCTCTCTATGCTGTTAGTAAATTTAATTCTCACCCATTTTCTAATACTATAGTAGCCAGAGAATCTATTTGGTCCTGAGGTGGGGGGGTTAGGATGGTGTGCCTCATTGTTTGAAGATTCTGGATGAACTTTGAGAAAAGTCATGGTAAACAGCTAAGGAAGTAGTCAGCCCCTGCCACTCTGGGGGTGATCTAGCAGTTATGCCCAGGGCTGCAAGAAGGGGTATGACCCGAGTTGTTCATTTCTCACGCCATGCCACTACAAACCCAGTGATGGGAATGGGAAAGGGTTCTTTACCAGGTACCAATCCTAGCTTTAGAAAAAGGAATATCTGGGCACAAGTCCTAGACCACTTAGTGGGTAGGC
This sequence comes from Phyllotis vaccarum, assembly GCA_033318265.1. NCBI lineage: Eukaryota > Metazoa > Chordata > Mammalia > Rodentia > Cricetidae > Phyllotis > Phyllotis vaccarum. Next base: position 100,927,788 of record JARWLC010000012.1, on the reverse strand, counting down.
AGGGATATACTTGTGTGGCATAGAGAATAGAGGCACTGTGAATGTATATAGGGGCTGGATGGTAGTATTAAAGGTTAGGATATTACTGAAGTCTGTTCAACCCAGGGTGTCCACAAGGTATGTTCTTGAGGAGTTAAGGCAGTCTGTGATACAGAAAAGAGAGGTGTGCGAGGTGGCGATGATATTTAGCTCAGCGCAATTGACAATTGGTGAGGTAAGAGAATCTAATAAGACAATGGGGAAACACACAAACGGTATCCCAGGAGGTACACACAACCAGCATCCTTCTAAGAGGTCAGGAAAAGCAATATTTAACAGCTGACAAACAGAGATTAAGGTCTAAAACAAGCAATGGTATGACATGGAGGTGGGATCTATATCATCAAAAATGGGGGCTATTAGGGATGTAAAGACCTTTGAGGTGCTTTGAACCACTTCTTATACCATGTGTAGACCGAGGGGTTGAGAGAGCGGGATGTGTGCCCTCTGGCTTTTAAGCATGGCTGATGGATGACTGTTATATAGCAGCGTTCTATAGTAACATTTACCAATAACTCCCGTCTCCCATTTGGGATTCCATGGGTCCTTAATTAGGATAAAAAAATCACCCATTCTACAAAGTTATAATACCTTTCTGAATATACATTATGTCTTCTATAGAACCACTAAGGGCAGTCTACATCTGGTCATTGTCGATAGTCTAGTTTGATCAGAGAGAAAGCAAGCATTGGGAACAGGTGTTTTAAAAGTCCATTCAGGTGTCACAGAGACAAGTATCTCCTTTTGACAACCTGCTGGTGAGCAGTCTCAGCCCCCCCCCCCCACCCGTCCTTAGCACAGAAGGGAAAAAAGCCTGAAACATTGTCCATCACCATAATCACTTTCCTATACCTTCAGCAGTTTCGTTTACACAGCCCATTCTTCGACCCTCGGAACTAAGTTATCCTTAGTGCTTACTTAAGCTTCCATACTCACAGACTTTAATAACTCTTTCTTGGACTCTTATTGCAACTGAATTTCAAGCAAGAGCCTCTCCTGGGCTCTCTTTAGGAATGTGAGTCCTGCCACATAGTGACAAGTCTCAGTTGCCTTCTGTGATCCCTTCATGTCATTTTAAAACTAATACCACCTAAGTGATTCTAATATTACAAACTTCACCTACCAGCATGTACTTACGTTCCTGTACGAGTACACGCAGGTGCAGGTTTAATACTTTATTAAAGAAACATTGTTTTTAAATTCTATCATAAACCCTGGTTTATGATTTTTGTTTTCAGGACAGGAATTATCATACAAAATAGAGAAAACAGGCATAGGTGGTAAGTCCTAGTGAAGGAGAGATGGATAAGGGATTTATAGCAAACTGAATCAGCCTGATCTGAAGCAATTTCCTTGGCCCTTTTTACCCTACAATGATGACTCTGTCCATCACTGTCCAGTTCTGGTCCCCCACATCAGAGGGTTTTTTTTTCCCCTGTCATCTCTAGAGAGGAATGGTTTGGTTCCCATGAGAAAACTATGCACAGTGCGGCCTAGTCATCACAGGCAATCCTTCCTCCTCCTCTGAAGTGTTGTCTGTCCTGTGCTGCTCACTGCTTCTTGGCAGGGACCTTCTATACTCGTGTTTATTGTTCATTCCTATTGTTCTTAAAATCTAACATAACGTAAGGAACTTTAATTTTTTGAAAAATGACTCATTCAAAACTCTTCTGACCACCATCTCTCTTATAAACACTCAGGTCACATGTTCTTTATAGACTTCCTTACAGAGTGGAAACTATTGTTCCATAGTTGGGCTTTCTTTCTTTCCCTCCTCACCCAACACTGTTCTACTTCTTTCCTGCTTTTTCCCTTTTCTAGAACTCTCTATTATCTGGAGAGTTGATACATGGCAGCCCTGGATGTCAGGGTAGAGAAATCAAATTTCTGCATTCAATCCTGATTTGGGTAGTTATTTTGCCTGTAGGCTAACTCATCAAGTTAAAATATTTGCTTCATGATGCCTGTCATCTGTCAGACATAACTAAGAAGAAAGAAATAGGCAGAACTCATTGGAAAATGAGTGCAAGGCCTGATTTTTAAATTTGTAATTTTTTTATTTCAGGAATTAAATGTTAAAATTAATGTCAGAAAAAGAAGTCAATGACTCCAGGAAGCATCTCAGGAACAAAGAGGAGGGGGGGGGGGAAGAAGAACAGGGTAGCCAAGGGTCTTCAGGTAAGAAAGTAGGACTCCAAGGAGAAACCTGTATTCTAGACATTCTATCAAAAAGACATCAGGCTCCTGGTTCACAATGGTTACTATTGTGGGATATTTGTACACTGTGAGAAGGTGTACTGCTATGACTGGTTTAATAAAAAGCTAAAAAGGCCAATAGTTAGGCAGGAGGTATAGGTGGATCTTCTGGGAAGACAGAGCCAAAGTAGGAGGAGACAATGAAGGTGCAAGAGAGACACAGAACTAGTCGGGTACACAAAATGGCATAGAAGTAAAAGCTACAAGGTAGAATATAGATTAATAAAAAATGTGTTAATTTAAGTTATAAGAGTTAGTTAAAAACAAGCCTAAGCTATAAGCCACGCTTTAATGATTGATAATAAGTCTCTGTGTTTTGTTAGGGAGCTGGCTGGTGGGACAGAGAAAGCCTCATTACAGGTCACTCTATACTGGTCAAAGTCCAGTTCAGGCACAACCATGAGTCCTGTAGAGTGCATGACTTCAGCCTGAAATGTCCTCCCACAGGTGTCACAGGTGAAACAGAGGTACCAGAAAGTGTTGCCTCATCCCAACTAAACTTTTAATTTTTGAGATTATTGGGTTTTGAGAGGGAACAAAATTCATCAAGATGTCCATACAATTGAATCCAGTCAAAAGTATTGATGATTCTACTTGAGTTTTGCAATGACTCTGTGATGCAGAGTTTACAAATGACTTGCTATTTGCCTTAAGTATGGTCACCAGCACATAAAGAAGTTCCAGCCTGTGACTGGAAAGGTGATGTGGATTGTGGATTAGGAAAGTGTCTTATGTCACTTCCTGAAAAGGCAGATGGGTCACTCGGGCAACCTTCCATAGGCAGCAACTGAATGAGCCAATTTATATCTCTCTTAAAAGCATCAGTAGTAAGGAATTACAAGAATCTAAACAGAAGGAGATACAAGAAACAGCTTGCCTCAGACCTGTAGACACTCGCTGAGACAGACATTTTCATCTTGTTTAGCAAGCACAAAGGCCAAGAGAAGAGGAAGCAAAGCACAGAACCATACTAAAGTGAGAAGTGTAATAGGGAAACCTCTCATAGTAACTGAAGAGCCCAGGATGCCATAGCCCCAGATGAGAGGGCTGAAAGGAAGCACCAAGATGAACATCCCATTCAAGAAAATGTCTCATAGTTTGGAAGACCTGGGCTGGAAAGGAAAGGATAAGATGTAATTTAGTTTGAAGTGGTTCTAAATAGCAACCCTCCCAGGCAACCTGGAGAAACAAATATAATCCTATCGAAAGCAAGGCTATTACTTTCATCAGAGAGATCAAATTCATTTTTTTAATACCGTGATCTTCACAACGGGGAAAAAAAATAGTCCCATGAAAGTCATGATCCCAAAAGCAAGAAAAGCAAGGTACACACATCCACTAAAGGAGCTGTGAGACAGAATAGACATCAGCTATTACTATTTCAAAGAAGTAGATGAAAAACTTAAAAATCTTAATAGGAAAAATACAAAGGCTAGCATGTCGGCAGAAACAGTGAAAATAGAATGCCTAGAACAAATTTTGTACATGTTATTATCATGTAAGCTCATTGTTATTGTATATAGGTGCATAGGCACGCACATACCATGGTTCACAGGCAGAGGTCAGATGACAGCAACCTGGAATCACTTCTTCTTTTCTTTTTAATTTATGTGGGTTTGAGATCATCATCTAGGGGTGGTAGGTTGTACGCTGGTGCTTTACCCATTCAGCCATCTTCTTAGCACCCGTAAATGTTAAATAAAAATAAATATGTATAATATATTTAAATAAATTAGACTTGGGCATAATTCATATAAATATGCACCATGTTGGTGTAAGTTAATATATAGTTAAAACACACCAATGGAAAGGCTTAAGGGAAGAGGGCACAACTCTAGACACAACTCTAGACAGATCAGCTAGCTGAGAGATGAGCATGGCAAGTGTATCAGGCAGAATAAAGCAACAAAGAGATAGAGGATGCAGATTCATGAGGGTAAGAGGAACTGAACGTCGTAAGACTACTCCTTACTTAGTAGGCAGGTCCAAAGGAGAGAACAGGAAGCAGGATCAGGAGACAATATTGTAAAATATCAAAGATCAGAATTTCCCAGAAGCAATAAAATAAATCAATCTATGGTTGGCTTTAAGAACACTAACAAACTTGAAATAAAATAAAAAAGCAAAGATATATATATATATATATATATATATATATATATATATATATATATATAACTAAGCATAGCATAGTACACACATACACACACACATCACGTTCATTAACAGACATAAGTCATACTTGATATAACCAACACACCCTACATACATACTTGAAACACACACTCATGCAGTACACACCCATTTCCTCACACACAACATGTTCACTCACTTTTATACATTCACATACTTTCACACATGACATTCTTACACACATAGCTCTTACACACACACTTCCACAGTTCACACATATAGTTTTCTAGCCTTGAACCCAGGGCTGCCCCCAGTATCTGAAGGGAATAGGGTGCTCCTTCGTGAAGCTCATTGGGATCGTAGAACTGGTCCAATGGGCCTATGGAGAAAGCATGGAGAAAATTCAAATACTTACAGTGTGTTCTGAGAGATACAGGTAGGCACACACACACATACACACACACACACACACACACACACACACACACACACACACGGGGGTGGGGAGGAAGAGAGTAAGAGAGAGAGAAGAACACAGAGAGAAGGGGAGAGCTTCACTGATAGAGAATATGTAGGAATTTCCAACATAGAGGTCAAAAGACAGAGCCCCAGACTGAACTTATGGGGAAGGCAGTGAAGGTATGGGAAATATCTCCTTTCTGATCCCTGAAATGGATGACACTCTTCTGAGGAAAGAGGAGCTTGGCCATCACCCTCTCCTTTACATAGCCATCAGCTGAAACAGAGATACTCCTGGATGGTGAGATTGACAGAACTACAAAGAGAAAGCCTGCATAGCAACAGCTATATTAGAAGTCTCCATGCTAGTGGCTGCCAATGCCCTTCCTGGCATCTGCGCTGCACTAAATTTACTGTATTTAATGGAAATTGCTTGATTTGAACCTGAAATCTGGTAGAGTACCGAGGGCCACCTGCTTGACAGGTTGGGCATTTGAGAGGCAAGGACATCTACAGACCTAGGCGTTGAGGTCTTTTTGCACAATTGCCTTTTGAAGATAAAGCAGCCAAACTTGTGATTTTCATGGCAGTTGAGAAGGGGACTGAGATCCTTGGCTAGAACGGGGGCAGACTGGCTTCCCCTCCCCTCCCAGTTGAAAGCAAGAGAAGCAGTGTCCCTGCCCAGGCGGCCTCCTGCTGCTCACATGAAAGGCCATTTTAAATAACAGTCATGTATTAAAGCAAGGGGAAAGAAAGGAAGAAAAAAAAATAAAAACCTCAAGGGCTATAGCACTGCCACAGTTTTAAATTATAGTGTAGGAGGATAAAAATAAAAGAGAGAGAGAGGAAGACAGAGCAAGGGAAAAAAATTGCCATTGTTTTATGAAGCAGATGGGAAAGTTCAGGGGATCAGAAAAAGACTATTATTATCTCAACTCTACAGTGACAAGCCAGCAGAAGGATGCACCGTTTTCTTCCATCTCTCCCTGAGAATGGGACACTCTGGCAGAATTTATTTTGAATGCAGCTTAAGGGCAGGAGTCCTGAGCGAGCAGGGCGGAATGGAAGAGCCAGCGGCATGTGTATTTTAAGAGCACCTTCCCTGCAACCCCCCCCCCTTTTGTTTAGATGCTTTGGGCTGTGACCATCCACCATCCAGCACCATGTTGTGCCTTCTCTGGGGTCTGGACAGAGAGGACAAGGGGCTTGGAGAATTCCAAAGTTTAAGCACTAAAGCAGCTGTTTCCCTAGGGGTTAATGTTTCTAAATTCAAGAATAAGGGAGCAGAGGTGGCAAAGTTCCATGAGGAGGTGAGTGTCTGCTGAATTTTCACATCCAATAATTTGAAGGATCAGACCTTAGAGAAAAAAGAGGGAGGGTCAGCTCCGTGGCTCAGCAGTTATGGGTGCTTTCAGCCAAGCCTGATGACCATATGTTTGATCCCTGGGACACAGAAAACAGAAAGACACAACCAGAAATTATTTTCTGACCAAAATATAAGTACTCTGGAACACACGTGCCTGCACATGTACACATGGTAAATAAGTAAGGAGAGATGAGATCTGGAAGGAAAGAGTGGGAAGAATGTGCCAGAAATGAGTACAGGACAGAATTTCTAAATCTGTAATTAAAAGGCACTTATTTTTAAATTCAGTACACTCCAGAGACAGTTCTACTATATTTGCTCCTCTGTACATTTCCTTCTCTACCTCCAGAATCTCTTAGCGGGAAGCTTGAAGATGCCCATTGTTACATCAGTTTTAAGATTCATTTATTTGTGCAATAAACATTTGTTGTGGAAAAGATGCATCCACCGAAGATCCAGAACCCACACTTATTAACTACTCACTGTTTTCTATTGCACATTTCCTCTTCACTACTTCTTACTAACTCCTAAGGAAATTGTGTCCATTTTAGAGATGAGAAAAGCAAGCCTAAGGTTGGTGCTAGGCTTCGTGAGGATTCTCAGAGCAGCTAAATGACAGCATTGTGTTAGGGTTCTATCCTAGCCCCTGAAGCCTTGGCCAATGGCAATTAGTCTGGCCTGCCCAGCGTTCTGATATTCTGATTTTCTGACATCAAGCTCCATTTAAGAAGGCTCTCCACTTTCGGACCTTCTCATTTTTTGTTTCTTCCTTTCCCCAATTTGCCAGAGGGAGCATGCTCCTCAACTCCTGACTTCCCCTCCCTTCCCCCCTCTTCATTACAAAAAAGTCCCTCTATGAGAAACCCAGACTGTGCCTCTCTTTGCTGTGGCCCCATCACCCACACTGCCTGCCTGTAAAGGGGCCCCATCGCTCATCTGCTGCTAGCCACAGGTATATGTGTGTGATCATAACATAACACATTGGCTCTGGAATTCAAATTAGTCCAGCATGGTATTTGTATGCTGGATTGATGTGTGTCCATGTGAAATCCCAGAGAGCCAAAGAGGAAGATATGTGCTTTGGCACTTGCAAATATGTTCTGGGAAAGCTTCTCAAAGAAAGGGTCATTTAGCTGCTTCTAATAGGGGTGTAGGAAGCAAGTAGCCTGAGGTTTGAGGAGTGGGGGAAGATGGTATGTTGGCTTGATTGAGATGTCTCCTATGAGTCTCAAGCACTTGAATATGTGGTTCCTTATTGGTGGCTATTAGGGAATAATTAGGAGTAATGGACTTTCTGGAGAAAGTATGTTACTGGGGGCAATTTTGAGGTTCCAAAAGCCTTCTCCCTGAATGTTCTTTCTCTTCCTCTTGCTTGCATTGAGAGATGTGAGCTCTAAGCTGGCCCTGTTGCCATGTCTTCACCCTACTATTATGGACTTGAAACCTCTGGAACCATATGCTCAAAAAAATACCTTCTTTTGAGTTGTTTTGGTCACGGCATTTTAATCAGAGCAATAAAGAAGTGACAAATACAGATGGAATGCCATCTCAGCAGGAATGTAGGAGGATGGGAATTTGTACAATTTGCCTAGGAGCCTTTTGTACAGTAGGGCAAAGACAGAGAATGACTTTTGAGGGCAGGTAGGGCAACAAGACAAGTGAAAGGGATCCTGTGTGCTCTGCGAGAATGTAGGCTTGGTTCCCAAGATCTGTTGGTAACTGAAGTGAGCAAGGATGCAAACAGGAGGAGGAAAGGCAAAAGTACAAAGTAAACAACCAGCATCCTGGAGCATCACTGCTCATGTTCAGCATGGATATTTAAGATGTGAATCTTTAACCACCTTGTCATCTAGACCCAGCTCACTTTGACCTTCTCTGACCCTACTTCCTCTACTCAGCAGGTATATATTTCAGAGTTACAAAATTCTTTTAACACTAACCCAAACGAAACAATCAGAAACCACAAATATGAAGTTGTAGATCAGCAGCAGTGCATAGGGTTCAAGGCTCGAATTCAGAATACTGGTGATTCCTTCTCTCCATCAAGACTTCAACCTCATGACCTTGTGTCTTTTGAACATAAGGATGAAAATTCCCATGGCTACCACACTGAGCTATTGTGAACATCCATAGCAAACAGCCAAAGGCTGCACATAAGCCAGACCTTCACTATAGGACTGTAAGTACGCACTCAAATGAACACATAAACAGATGCCTACATTCCTGGAGCTGGGAAAAAGTTCGGGATGGGTGGGAGGTTCATCTGGAACCATCAGGCTGACTTACCACATTGGCTCTAATCAAAGTTAGTGTCTCTAAGGAATTTTGGGGAGGGCACAACCACATGTTCCCATAATTGCTAGGAACCTATATAGATGGCTGCTCACATGGGGCACTGGAGACTCCACTAGTCCCCACCCCTTCCTAGTTGCCTTATTCTTCTCTAGCCTGGGGTAAATTTCATATTAGACACTTCCAGGTCAGGAAGTAGGGGCATCTGCTTCCTGGGAGGATATGGGAGGAAACGGTCCAGTGAGCCACAGAAGCTTCCCCATGTTCTGCCCCCAGTGCTTTAGCTCCTACCATGATCCTGTCACTCCATGGAGCACTAAGATGTCTTGCCTGTCAAACTGACAAAATTTCACAAATTCTAAGACAGAAGAGATAAAGGATTTGGTGAGAAGAGCTAGTGTCCTGCTGAGCACAGGCAGTGAGTTGGTACTGACAGGTGAATGCCCATGGGTGGCCATCAACAGCATACAGAATTTGCTCTTTGGACAGAGTCCCTAAGCCACTTCAGCCCTGTAGGAAGCCTGGAGCACATCCCACAGAAACTCTCCCACCTGTTTCCGCTCCCAGTCTGCCTGTGACCCACAGCACTGCACTCAAGTCAAGTCACCATGTTATTAATGTGTCTAAAAGGTCCTGTGCATAGACTGCTCCACCTGCTTCTTTTGATCCTAACAACCTTATGCTTTCCTGGGTAGAGTCTCTCTTCAGTAAACTCCCCTACACACACACACACACACACACACACACACACACACACACACACACTTCGCCACTGTTCATTCTGCCTCTCTGTGGTTGAATGTCTTGTCTGGTTGCCTAGCCCCTCTTGTCCAAGTACCGCCCATTGGCCATAGTGTTCTGTTCTGGTATTCCTGTCTGGTCTGCAGCCTTTGGAGCATGCTTCCCCTCCTCCCAAATAGCTGCTGGAAGTGGCCACAGTCTACAGCTATAGAGCTTCTCTGTTAATATCGCACCCATATTCCAGAACACCTCTGCCACTGCAGGTCTTGGAGGAGCTTTTTTTTTTTTTTTTTTTTTTTTTTTTTTTTTTTTTTTTTTTTTTTTTTTAACCTAATCCAGCAGCCATTGCTTCAGTGCACTTAATATTCACGACAGATAGAACATTTCACGGTGAATTGGATGCACATTCAACTGGAAATGAAAATTTTATGACTGTTCTCACTCGGAGCCACAGATTACACCAGCTGAGAAAACACGGGCACAAACGTACAACCTGTGAACTGTAAAGTATATCAATAATGAAACCACAGCCTGGGAAATGAAGCCTTTATTCTGTTTATATTCTGCTCCATTAATAGAAGGCACTTCAGCTAGCTCCGCCCCATTAGCCAGCAATCTGTGCAGTGAGTAAGCTTGGCTAGGAGACCCTGGGGTTGGGGCTACTGGGGGCAACCTCTCAGTCAACAACACGGTGGTTGCAGAATTCCAGGTGGGAACCAGTTTTCCTCACGTGGCAGCCAAAGATCTGTGTACCCAGACTGTACATATGACTTTCATGCACATATGCATGGTTCTAATCAAGGGACCATGTGTCCTCATCACTACAGTAAAATTGAAAGGGAAACAAGAAATAAGAAAGTTACCACCCATGCAGAAACTGAAACTGATCACCAAGGAGCAGCAGTATATAATCAAGTATTGAGAAGTTTTTAAAGTGAGATATTGCATTAACACCCCTATATCACCTGGGATACACTTTAACTATACAGATTTCTGTACCCCTTCTTAAAAATAATTAATCAATCCATGCATTAATTGACTACACTTGAGAAATATGGTTCCAGTTTTATCAAACTCTAGATACAATAATGGCATTACTTGTCCAGGTGAACCCAGTCCCCCTCCACCTTCCAGCTATCCAAAGAGCAATTAAAAAAAAAAAAAAAAAACAAAAACAAAACAACAAAAAACTACAGGCAGAAGCATAGCACCTAAATTCTTCCAGACAGAGATTATGCTGCCTGAGACCTGGAACTAGGCTATGCATAAATATGCAGGGCCTGGGTAACCAAGTGACTCAGCATCCCTTTCTCCTCAGCATCTGATCACCGATTGGGTACTCTGGGGTTGCTTGCTGTAGATGTATTCAGGAGCCCTGAGCTCAGCAAGGCAGAGGACCAATCTCCCTCCCTGTCAAGCCTGGCATGATTTACAGATCTGCAGTGTAATTAGAGACAACTGGAAAGAAGTCAAGAATCTGATCAGCCTGCCATGGGAGCCCATGAGATGCGCTGGCAGATGGCAGAGACAACATTGAACCTGGAGATCCTTCATTGTAGACCCTTGCTGTGTGTCTGTCTCTGCTGTGGTCTCAGAAAGGCACCGGGCACAGGACAGGGATGAAGGAGTCTATGTATAGTTAAGCCAGTATGTAACTTTATTCTGACTATTGACAAGTGCTAACCCCATTCTCCTGACCCTCAGGCTTCTTGGCTCCATCAGTGGCTCAGGAGTGAGCAGAAAGTGGGGCAGATTGTCGGTCCTAGCCAGTGACCAACCCACTATCCTCAGGGGATGAGGTACTTTGAAGGGATATCTCATTCTGCTGTCTGCTGTCTGCGTAGACACAGGAAGCCAGCAAAAGGAACAATGGAATCCAGGGCCTATGCTGACAGTTTAGTCAGCAATGGAATGGCAGTGGCTCTATAAGATTATAATGGAGGTGAGAATCCCCATCACCTTGTGACCTCATAGCATCACAATATCTTAAGAGAACACACCCTCATATATTGGTGGTGATTCTCATGTAAATAAACATTACACATAGTCACATATATGACTCATAATGTGTGGCACTTGATAATGACCATAAAGCTTTACATCACTGGGCCTATATTATCTACCACAATACAGTTTTCACATTGTCTCTGAGGGCTCTAAGTATATAAAGTTTTCTGTAAACATTCTATCACTACAGTGGACACAGCTCCTGGGAACTTCCACTTACCACATCTCTTATTTACCTTCAGACCATATGGAATGATTGGCCTAGACCATCTAGTTTTTATAAATATCTCTATGGCATTCAGACAGTGACAGTGCATGTCTCAGACTCAACCCAAGGGTTAAGCAGCTTGCAGCTAGACGTACTTAGGCTAGGGTCACAAATTTCTCTTCTCTTCTAGTAGTCCTCTTGGAGAATGAGTTAAGGGACCACATGCTTATGGCAAGGTAGTGTGGCAAAGTGATTTGGCTATTCAGGTTGGGCCAGCCACACACATTTTGAGAAGTACTCACTGGCGCATGAAGTCATCATAGCCATCACACACCTCTAGTGATACCACCTACTGTACAGATTGGAGAAATGTTTTTCACTGACATCCATCTGTTTTAACTACATAAATTTTAATCCTCATTATTTGTGAACATGAATTCTTACACAATCCAAGATCTACTGGCTTTGCATCAAACTCTTTGAAAAAGTCCTCCTCTTCTGGAAAATTCTGTCCCTTTGCATATGAAGAAATGGGAACATAGAAGAAGAAGGGAAATGATGTGTCTATCCAAAATAGAAGCTGCTATATCTAGATACAGAATGAGCAGCTTCACACTTGAACTAAGAACCATGTAGCAGCTTCTGAAAATTTCAGAGCACACATTTTGTTTCTCTGTAACCAGCTTCTATGTCTACAGTTCCAATAATGAAAGTCATCCTTTGTATGAAATGTTCCACCTGTAACTGGTGTGCAAAATGTCACCATTTATGCAAAGCACATTGTAGAAGCCAATAGGAGCTGGAGCCTGATTCCCTGTAGCTGAACCAACCTGATGTTGACAGAATGGGGACGCATTTCCAAGCTCAAAATTCTATAATAATACCTCAGGGGAGATATTGGCAAAGTTTGGCCAAAGTATAATTAGTTTGCGCAGCTATTAGAGCCTGATAAAAGGTTTTAATTTGTGAAGTGATCTCAACGAATCTCGCAGATTTAGCAGCTGCCTTTGCTTCCTTTTAAACCTAGTGACTACTACTCAGGCTGAAGGCCACAGTCAGTGCTGTGCCAGACTGCTGGCATCTGAGGGAAGAGAAAGGGAAAGGGGATTTTTTTGGCTCTTCCCGTAATGAGGATGAAGGGAAGAAAGGCAAGCGAGATGCATAAGAGATAGGCTTTTCTTTTCTATTATTTCCTTTCTCCTTCATGCACTCTATTCTCCTTTGTGCTAAGGAGAGCTGTTTGGAAATGTAGCATTTGTCTTTATAAATTGCACAGTGTGGAGAATTTACTCAGGACAATCCTTTATTTCCAGAGAAGCCAAAAGGAGAGTTCAGTCATTTTGTTCTATGTACGTTAATTGTAAAGATGCAGTTTCTTTCAGGAGTGCTTACGGGAGCAGGATAATAATGCAAGAAGGGAGGCTCCCCTTGCAGAGGGTGCCAAGGACAGAAAGGAGACAAATGGTTGATTTGGGGCTAAGGACAGAGCCACCTGCTGATGGGCATGAATTCTGCTGTTTAGCTGGGAGACAAACAAACATGATAAAAGTAACCAAGGAGATGGTATCAAACTACCACAATCCATTGTACAGCTCCACAGAGCATTTGTGTGAAGGCTGGGATTACATCTGATAGCATAATACAGATTCTACCTACTGCAATTTACCTCTGAGGAGACAGACAATACACATATCCACACATCCACACCACACACACACACACACACACAGAGAGAGAGAGAGAGAGAGAGAGAGAGAGAGAGAGAGAGAGAGAGGAGAATCATAGCAAAGGCTAGTTTACATTTTCCTCCCAAATGCTGCTTTATATCAGTAGATTTTTACTGTGTATGGGCAATTGGGTTTGATGAATGTGTTGGAAATCAGGGAGCAAGGCGGGGGTGGTAGCAGTGCATCCAAGCATGCTGATGGATATAAGGCTTATGTAAAACATATGCAAAGTAACTGTGTGTCTTCATGATGGCTCTTAAGTAAGGCCTCAATGGCTGCCATCAATATAGAAGATATTAAGACTGGGAAATGACCCATCAGCTTCATTTTAAAGAGATATATGTACAGGTCTTTGCAAGAGGTGAAGATGCATAGAGGCAACCAGTTACCAAAAAGCAGGAACATTTGAGTTCATAACTTTGTGTAATACCGATTGTTTTTTCCCTGCTAAACAGCGAAAAATAACCCATTAGTTAATTTGACTCATGAAACTAGACATCATAGAATTGTATTTCTAGGGGGGAGGGGGTCTATGTATTATTAGATTTAATTAGATTGCACCATATCCAACACATTCTATTCCATAAAATGGTTTAATGACACAGAATACTAGTCCCATGGTTGATTATCAACTAGATACATATTTGAGTATCAAAAGGGAAACACATTGCCTGTAAATGTAAGTATGTACATATTATTTCTTGTTTAGAATCTCTGTAAGACAATTATCTCTCCTCTCTGTCTCTCGGGATATATTTTTATTTTACGTGCATGGGTGTTTTGTCTGCATCTATGACTGGGAATCAGGTACCAAGAGTGACCACAGAATCCAGAAGAGCATTGGATCCTCTGGAATTAGAGTTATAAATGGCTGTGAGTTGTTGTGTGCATTCTAGGAACTAGACCTCGGTCCTGTGCAAGAGTATCAAATGTTATTACTTGCTTGGTCACCTCTCTGGCTCCATAAGACAAATCTCCAAAGACACTAATAGAAACACATTTGATTCTCTTATTCCTTAGCTTTTGACTCTGGCTTATCTCTTCGGTGTCTCATGTGCATATGACTGATGGCTTTCACTGTTTGGGATGTTTTCTTCTCTATCAATATAACCTCAACATTACTCAAATTACTTTGAACAGATTCTTCAAAGTAATCTTCTTCTGTTGTTGCTTGAACATATCCGGTGGCAAGTTTCCTTAATAAAATGGCATTTTTCTCTCCACAATGAAGAATCTCTGGACAACTTCTCTAGAAAGGTAGACACTGTTTTATCCATGCTTGGAATAAGACTATACTTTTTGAAATTCAAAAACCATTATTGAGTTGGAATAGTCACATTGGCATTGCTTACTTTTGACCTGGGGAATACAAAGTGCTGGCCTTGCAGTTAGTTGTCGTGACTTTTCCACAAAGCCTGTTAAAATCATCATTTTAAAACTATATCCAGTTTATATTGCTGGCTTTTTGCTTGACTCTAGTCTCCCCTTTGCTACCAAGTTAAGAAAAATAATTAAAAAAAAACCTCTATAAGGAAAACTGCTTTGTGGTTGGAGGAAAAAGACAACTACAATACACCAAATGATAAACATGCTCACCTCTCCTGTTAACCAATGAAATCCCCCAAATTAGGGACCATGTCTCATTCATCCTCGGTCTTCTATCTACTTCTCTAGTTTCTTTTGAACTTATTATATGATAAAGAAATGTCTGTGGGTGGATGAACAATTAATTAGGAAAGGCATAATGTTTCAATCCATATATATATATATATATATATATATGCAATACATAGAGAATGTATTATTACATCTATAGAAGAATTGGTAAATCCTATAAATTTAAAAGTGTGATCCTTCTAAAATTTATAATCAAATTGAAAAAGGGAAATCATCATTATTATTCTAGCTATATAATAAATAAAACATGTGGTATATTTCATAAATATGCTATGAGATTAATTTCAAGGTAGACACAGTGGAAAGCTTTGATAGGGAAGGTGTGCAGTGTAAGATGCTCCAAACTTGCACTGTCTGCCAGTTCCTGATGCCGCAACTCACCCATTACATCATAAAGTCTCCCTACCCATTAATCGGGCTTCTCTAAATCTCAATGGAGTATTTTAGATGATCTGTGGAAGGGGAAACTAGACAGACACTTGCTACCTGGCTTTAAAGAAAGAAGCCTGAAGTTATCCATGGACTAGCTGTGTTCATTTCAAACCTACAACTGTCTGTACTAGAATATTGCTTGAGTTTCAGATTATTTGAGCAATGTCCAGAGAAAGAAGTCAAGAAAGGGACATATGGGACCGGAAACACTTGTGAGTAGATAAAATTGGAATATTCCTTACAGAATACTGGATTATATTCCATGTGTCCAAAGATGTATTCAAGCCCTTTTGGATCTTTCTTGATTCAAATAACAACAAAATTTCTTTTTTTGCTCCTCATGAAGGAAAATGAAAAGCAAGAGTTCATGTCATGTTTATGCTGTCTAGTATATCTAAGACATCTTTTGTAGGAAATTTGCCTACTTCATGGTAGCATCTGCATGGAAAGTAGTCATCATTGATGGTGAAGCAAAAGAAACTTGTTCTTTGTTAGAAATGGGCATTGTGGTGTTATATTGATGCCCTTCTTCCTCTGGGCATACTCTTGAACAAGAGAGCACAGGCAACTTATTAGAAAGGCAGTGCTCTGTTAAAAGAGGAAGTTCTTTTTTGCTCTGGGAATGAGACAAACATGATCCATGAAGTACATCACTAGTCTCCCCAGGGAGATAGCCAGAAATGTTGACATCCCATTTAAGACAGGCTGAATTCGAAGGGACATTTTCATAATGTCCAGGTGAAGAAGATCTAGGTAATTTGTATGCACATTAAAGCTTGAGGAGCAAGACGGATGTGCTAAGGGGTGCTCTCTGCAGAAAAGCCTCTTTCATTTGGTTTCCAGGTGTTTCCAGTTGCACTTTCCTAGAGCTAGGGGCTCAGATCCTAAATTCAGGCTTCTGTGTGCTCTGCAAATGGAGATGGTTCTACCTTTTTGGATAGATACTCTGTTTCCTTTTATTCCCAAAGGTAATCTCATTGTCTGCCTGCCTCTTATCTCTCCTTATGTCTATGTGGTTGGAAGATGACAGACAGAAAAGGTGAGCATACTCCTGAGTTTGGAAAGGTGAGGCACATGAGTTACAACCAAACCTTCACATAACCTTTTCATCTTTCCAGGAGTTTCGGACTCAAGGAGGAGAAAAAAAAATCATTCTCCATTCCTGCTTCCTGGGAACTACCCAGTTCTCCAGTTCTTGCTCATACCAATGGGCACTGACTTCCTCTCCCTCATCCTTTCTTCTTCCCATCTCCAGCCAACAGGTTCTTCCCAAAGACCCCTTTCATGTTCACTCATTAAGTGTGCATCAAAGAGTGGGAGGTTCACAGGTTAACAGTGATGTAGTGGAGTCTGCTGCAGCCAAATTAATGCTGGCCGCCATGTATTTTCCCTCATTAAACAATGCCCACCAAGATCCCGTCTGCTGTAAAACAATTGGTCTCTGAAGCCCAGTATTCATCTTGCAGGGTTGCTGGGAGATAATAAATGGGTAATATTCCGGTGATAATGGTAATGGAGTCATGGCTCAGAGCTAATATTATGGCAAAGTAGTAATTATTTCAACAGTAAACAAGGGGATGGTTGAGCTGCCGACAGAATGCCAGCCTGTTGAAATGGTTCAGTTAATTTGCTTGGAGCTGAAGCCTGGGACTGACTGCAAGAGCAGGATAAAGTTTCCATCCTTGGTCCTAATGCTCCAGATCTTCTGCTGGCCTTTGATTTCCTATTGGTTAAGAAGCAGCAGAAATCCCCCAAGCTTCTTCAGGTCTGATTTCTGATTGATGGAGAATGACAGGGGTGGTGGAAGCCTGAAGATTTGGTCTGTCTCCTTCCCTAAGGAGCCTCAGACTGAGACCTTAAGACAAACTGGGCTTCCGTGAAGAAAGAAGAATGTTATCACACGGACTAAAAAACTGAAGTTTTTTTTATATTGGCTTCTCCAAAACATTGCCTCCATTGGTATATAATCTATAGTCAATGGCAGACACCAATGAGCTAGTTTTCAAGAAAACGCTTCAGTGGTTTGTGATTATGAAGGTTTTGTGAACTCTGATAAAAATTTGGGCCTCAGCAAAAGTTCCTAAGATTTAAGGGAAAAATGATGATAATATCTGATCAAACTGTGGAGTTCGCAAATGCTCCCTGATAATTATGACCTTTCAACTCACCTTGCAATTGGCCAAGAAAGGTGAAGCCCACAGCCAAAAGCAAGTGTTATCATCAGGAACATCTTGTCATTTCTTCTTCATCAGATATGCCTGGTCCCAGCCATTTGTTGCTAAGTAGGTAGCAAAGTGTCTCCACAGAAGCCTACAGTAGAAGTTATATAATTCTGTGCATGAATTCTGTGTATGTGGGCTTAACTAAGTAGGCCACATGAGGATTTTATATGACAGTTGCAAGTTCAGCTATGTTGAGCAGGAGGCCTCTGCCAATCTGCCAAGGCTTCCTGTCTCAAAATGCAATGGCTGGGTATAGACACAGCGCTCTAACCCTTTATATGTCTCCTGAAATTTCATGTAGTCTATACATACACGGACCTCAATGTGATTTCCACATATTGGCCAAGGGCTTCCTAGTGAGTATCCTGCAAAAAATAAGCTGCTGGGTTTTTATAGCCTGTCTTTGATATCGCCCAGTCTCTCCATCTCCTTGCCAGTCCACAGTTTGCAGAAGTGATGTAAATCTGTGGTAATATAAGGGGTCTCAAACGTTGCACTATTTTTTTTTTAACCCCAGAACTGCTCAAAAAGCCTGCAGTAACTTCTCTAGGTTGTCACAGTGCCATCATGGAGTCTTTCTCCAGTTTTGCTTGAGATGCTTTTATTGCTCTATCTATATCTGACCTTATTTTGTCACCATGACACTGGTAAGAAGCATCACTGATATTAATTAAATGCTCCTTTATGCCTGTAACCGACAAAGAGTAATTATGCAGTCCAACTTTGAAGGATATATTCTGCTCCCAGTTGACAAAGGAGTAAAAGTGAGACAACCGCCAAGTTCTGAGCTCGGAACCCAGGATGGTTTGACTCCACAGATCTTTCTAAAGTGCCACGTTCTTTCTAAATAGAATTAGTTCTTCTAGACACCATAAGGGAGAGCAGAAAAGAGCTACAAATTATTATTATGGGACTTTGGCTTCAGTGTTCTTATCTGTAGAATGGAGATTATAATGATGCTTATCTCATTATCAAGATTAAATGTGTTCCTAGTTATAGAACACTTTGCACAGAGTTGGCAGAGAATAAATTCTCAACAAAAGTTAGTTAATGGTGCTTTTTAATAACTCCAGTGAGCACAAAATCTCTTTCCAAGCATGTGTTTTATTTTTGTAAACAGTCATTTGAATTAAAGTCTCATGAATTAGATTACTGTGATAAAATTATAGTACATACGTGTCAAAAACTTTGATGGCTGAGTTTTTAAAATGGCTCCAAGGCATTTCTAATGCGTGTTTCAAAAAAGTTCTCAGTAATGGTAACATCAGCGACCCTCAGGTAGTAGCCAAGTAGTTCTGATACTTGTCAAAAACACCATATTGCTTAGACAGGCTTTACATGCAATGGAGAATGGTCATTCATTGCAAAATTTCCCAGGGGATTCACCTTTTAAAAACCTTGATGCTGGGATAGCAATCAAACCTGCATAGCATTTTATGAATCTATCATGGAAATACATCCAACATTAGGCCGTCAGGTGGCAGTTCTCTAGTGGTGATGGTCCCTGAGTCCCACAGTGGGTCATCATACAGTACTTTAGCTAACTGGTAAAAACCCAAAGGATACGTACATTTTAAGTGGTGTATAAAGGGAGAGAGACGTGAAAGGCAACACTATCCTCAATGTAACAGAGCACTAAATTTTGGTGCTTGCTAATTCTAAAATGTTACCTCTTTTCAGTTCAGTGTAGCTATGACCTACTAGACTGGGGGCAGGAGCTGCAGGAGAACTGCATACACACACACACATACACACACACACACACACACACACACACACACATACATACACACACATACACACACATACACATACATACACACTCACATACACATACATACACAGACACATACACACACATACACATACACACTCACACATACATACATACACATATACACACATACACTCACATACACACACATACACACTCACAGACACACACAGAGGCACATTACACACACACAGAGGCACATCAAACACACACACATACATGACTGAAATTGTGGCTTAAGAAGATGGTGTAGAGAAGATGATCTAGTCAGTAAAAGTGATATAGTTTGATTTTCAGATCTGAGTTTTGACCCAGAAGTTGTCTAAAACTGGAATATTCTGACTATTGCTTCTGATGAGAAACCTCAGGATGATAAGGATTCTGTAAATCACAGAGAAAGAGGACACTAAATTCACAAATGTAGGTTTTCCTGAAAGCTGGAAGTAGCCTATGATACACATTTTCTGGAGTTCTCCAAAAGCTTAGGCTTCCTGAACTCAATGGCTAGTTTCTTCCTGTCACACTTCCTTGAAATTTAAAATTGAAATCTATTTCTAGTGGTTAAGCTTATAAATATAAGATAGTTGAAACATATATTTGAAAAGTAGAGTGTTATTAAGAAACTTATAATTAGCATATATATCTCCAACAGTTAGCAATAGACACTAATTCTTTTATTTTCATGTAAAGTTCAAAACTCACTTTTAAAAGTGAATGACTAAACTATGAAGTTCATCTCAATAAAAATCTCTATGACAGACTTATCCCCTCCTGTTGGTGAAACTGTTATTAGTCTCATGTATAGGTATTTCTGAAAGTATGAAAGCATAGTGATGTATTCTGAGGGACTATTCATCTAGAGATCATTGAGAACTCTTACAGAATGTACTGAATTAGGTAGTGCATTTGACCATGAGCTTATGGTAGACTTTAGATTTTTCCTGTCTGCTTGACAAATAAGCTTAGCTCTACAGATGTATTTCAGAAAGGAAATGGGAAAAGTAAAGTAGTTGCTTGGTTTAGATCCAGAAGATACAAGAAGACTTCAATTGCCCCTTATGCCTAGACCATCAGTTCACATCCTATGGGTTGAGAGAACTCTTTGGAATATCAAATGGTCCTTTCACAGGGGTCAAATATCAGATATCCTGCAATCAGATATTTACATTACAATTCATAACAATAGCAAGATTACAGTATGAAGTAGCAATAAAAAGTTTTTTGGTTATGGATCATGAGGAACTATATTAAAGGCTCAAAGCATTTAGGAAGGTTGAGAACCATCCAGCTATATGGTACTGATTAATGCAAAGTGCTACTTCTGGGGAGACAGAGCCCACTTGGAAGACTATTAGTAAAAGCAGGCTCATGCAAGCCACCATAGGAAACTATAGAAGAATGAACTAATTAGCAGCACCTGCTAGCCATAGCATTGCTGAGATGTAACTAGCAGGATGCATTTTCTTTACAGGAAAAGTCTCTAGTGAAGAGATAACACCTTTAATGCAAAGAAGCTCAGTCATTACAAAGATACATTATTTAAGAGTGAGTTCCATATTCTGGGCTTTCTCTGGTTTCTCCTAAGGCTGTGCATTTTCTTCTCAATTTCCCACCAACGCTATAAAACAGCAACAGGTCACCAGAGGCAGCTGCTTGATCTTGGACTTCCCAGTTTCAAGGACCAGAGGCAGGTAAACTTTCTTTTATGAAGCACTCAGTCAAAAATGTTCCCCCACAGCAAGAGAAAACAGTCTAAAACAACATCCAAACAAAGTTCCTCATGGGTAGAGGCACAAAAGAGCAGTGAGCATGGTTCTGACCACAGGATAGAGACCCAGGGGAACAGTGTGCTTTTGTTATGCTCTGGAAAATAAAAATGATGCTTCAAACCAAAGTGGGTAGAATGTTGAACAGTTTGACTATCAGGGTGGTATTCATCAGGGACTAGGCACTGTGTGCCTTGTCAGAATGGACGCCAACAAGGAAAAACAGCTGCTGGGCACAGGAAGCCGTCTGTGGGCTTGGGAGTAGCTCTTGGCTCTCTGTAGTGACAAGTGCCACTCTTGGAGGGACAGAAACATTCAGGGGTTTGGAATGTGCGTGAGAACCACAAGGACTTCACGGAGTGCTGAGGAGAGAATTTGAGTCGAAATGGATTTTTAATAACAACACTGGGATTTCTAGCAGTGAGCCTTTGTGGGTTACAAGGGTTGGCAAGCTTCTCCAAAAGATCAAAGAAGAGACATTTTAAATTTGGGAGTCATATGACCTCAGCTCTGAAGGAATGCTGATATTGTAAGACAAAAGCATTCATAAATAAATGGATGTGATTGGCTGGGTTCCAGAGCTACTAACTTATAGATAACAACCTTAAATTTCAAACTATGTTTTAATTATTTTCAGCTATTTAAAAAGGCAAAATCTACTCTATGCTCATGGGATCTCCAAGAAATTATAAGATCCGATTTAGCCTAACTGCATGTATCTGTCAATCACTAGCATCATAGAAGGAGGTAACAGGAGCCAGCATTGTCTTTGAATCATACAGAGGCCAGAGCTGTCAGGATTGAGAATCATAGCAACACCAGTATCCCCTTTGCCCTGAGATTTCCCTCTTGATTTGTCTTGCACTACTGTGTCTTATTCTTCTGCTCTTTCTAAATGAGTTTCGGATTCAACTCACCTCACTCCCCGGAACCACATCCTCTGCAGCATTTGTGAGATGCTGAGGTGAACTTTCAAATTAATTGCACTGTATAAATAAATGTAAGACTTAACAAAAGATAATGAGGACAAATGATAATTGCTGTTGTTATAACAACGGCCATAAACACTGGTTACATTATTTGCTTTTTGAGTTTCTGTTGCAAAAAAGCAAAACCATCTTTGTCTTGGAAGACTGCGTGCTAGCAAGATCACACCTCTACTCTAGGCCTCCTTGACTTTCTTGGCATTGCCCCAAAGCACACTCATGATTAATGCAGAACTTTTAATAAAGGACAATGTGCCTACTGTCTTCATGTTTACAAAGCACCTGCAATGTTCTGTTACTATTCTGCCTATTCTCATCCTATTTTACAGATGAGCTAACAGAGGTCCAGAGAGGTTAATTGGTTTACTAAAGGTCATCCACTGAGTAATTGGCAGATAGGAGTCCAATCAAGTGTTCGGAGCAAAGTGGCCTTTACACCCTAGGATCCCTTGCCCTAGTTAGAATGTGAGAGCTTAGATGTTAAGTTAAAGGTTGAACTGGGATATTGAGGTAAAGGGTTTTCTTCCCTCGTGTGGACCATAGATAACCAAGCTGCAGGAATGTCTGGGAGAACACTTCCTGTTCTGCTTGTGGGTCCTGTTCCTGTCTTACAAGGGAGTCCCAGAGAATTGGCTGCCAGTTTTCCAACACACATTTTTGCTTTCCTGATTCTTTTCCTTTCTCTCCCATAATGTTTCCCAACATGGTGTACATCATTAGATGGTGAAATGACTTACACTTACTCAGGAAACTTGGCGAGCATCACCTGTTTTTTATTTGCACAGTGGGAAGTTTATAGTTGGTATGAATTGTCACAGATCTGCAGGACTGACTTCTCAGCACTCCCCAGCTGTAGAGCTTTCTGAGGCAAGACCTGGCTTGAGAGAGTCACAACTCAGCAGGAACTTTATGATTCCCCTTGGTGTCTAAGTTAGATCTTGAAAGCCACACTGCTGTGAACTCCCTGGCTCACTCCTTGCCTTTCTCACTAGCAGCCAGGGCTTCCAAGGAAGCTGGCAGCAAGGCTGGGCCTTCTTCCACTGGGAGTCCTATGACCCCACCTATTAGCTAGGCACGGAAGAAAAACAGGCAGGAAGGCATCTGAACTTGTGGGAAAGTTAGCAGATGAGTAGCCCAGCCATGTCTTATTACCCAAGGCCTGTGGCCAGCACCTGTGCTGCTTCTTAATCATATGGGTGGGGTTTTTTGGGGGGGGTGGGTCATCAGGAGAAGTACCTCATCAGACCTTATATCTTAATAAAATGCTAGTCTAGACTACAGCTAAATATACACAACATAGTGTAGGATGTTGTTTATCTAGAAATGAGAACACCGTATCTTAGTACTGGATCACCGTACCCCACATAGGATTCTTTGGAGTAGAAATATGATTGTGCATCTTTCTCTTTTAGTTTGTCAAAACGTGATCAAATAATTGCTTTCAGGTGTATTTCAGATAATTTTGTCCAGCTTTATCAGACCTCCTTCTCTACCAAAATTAGAGGCAGCTAGTTGTAAATTTATCATTTTACTGGTGAAAGTAAGGGTGTTAACAGACAAGCAGGCATTTGTTACCTTTGCTGGATGTACTTTTGGTATACACTGGTTACACCAAAAACGTTATGGGTCTGACCTGAGGGAAACCTGGAATTCAGGGGATGACTCATGTGAAGTGGTAGACCCTGTACCACAAAGTCCACTAACAGTATTAGCCAGATTCTGCATTAGATAAAAATGGGGTACTATGGAAAATATGCTTAAGATGGACACTCCTAACTTAGCTTGCCTTATAAGACATTTTATACATTGTTAGTAGAAGTAATTCATATTTATAATTAAGATAAAATATTGTCAAAGATAGGCAATTACAAATTCTATCATTATTATTACTGTAATAATTACAAATTCCACTATTCACTCTGTATATCATCTTTGCTGTCCCTATTCTGATGATATTTATTGAGTATTTACTTTGTACCAGATACAGGGCACATGTTACATGGAATGCTTACAGCAATCCCATAATGTACCTTCTGCCATGGGCCATATTGTTGATAAGATGACTCGACAAGATGGAAGAGGTTAATGGACAGTGCCAGAGAATCCACGGTGATATTGTTTAGAAAATGGCATAGTCAGAATTATTGTCTTGAAGCTCACCACAGTGTAGACCTGTGAAGCTCTGAATTCAGTCTATATTCATGAAAGAAAGACATTCATGCTATGTACAGATTCAAATGTCTAGAGCTCCATCCCCAGCTCTGTATTGTCCTAGCTTACTAACTTTGGCAAATCATTTAACATTCCCATGTAGGGGGAAATTTTCAAATATAATAAAAACAGTCGGAGATATCAGAGGACAGATCTTTAGACAGAGTTTTCTGTATAACAGTCCTGGCTGTCCTGGATCTTGCGTTGAAGATCAGGCTGGCTTTGAACTGATAGAGATTCTCTTGCCTCTGCTTCCCAAGTGCTGGGACTAACAGTGTGAGCCATGGCTTCTTCTGCCTGCTCTGTCTTTTTATGCCTGATTTAAATACCTTCTTTGCTAAATTAAGACATGGCACCACTCCTGCCTGCCCGGGAGCCTGGAATTCCTTCTGTAAACTAAACCGACCTCAAACTCAGATTGGATTAAGGGCATAGGTCACCACTCCCAGATATTCCCTATGCTGAGATTAAAGGTGAGAGTTATCACTGTCTGATCCTCCTAGACTGACTGTGGATAGATCCCTCTGATAGCTCCAACTGTTTTTTATTATATTTGAAAATATTCCCACACCCATGCCTTATTTTTCTTATTTTTATTTTTTCCCTCTTTTATGGTATTTCTAAAGAATAGATACACTGATATGAGCAGAATGCTGGCATTGAACAAGAACAGAAAAGTCCTTGTTAGTACAGCTTTAACATTGCCATTGACATTACTGTCTTCTCCCACTCAACATATCCCCTCCAGCATCCTTGAGCTCAAATAGAAGACTGAACTCTGGCAGTCACGCTTCCTTGACATTACACTGCATCATAACAGGCCAACTTCTCAATAACTCCTTTGTATTTTTCCTCTTCTTGAAATGAGCCAAGACACCTCTACTGCCATTTCCCCTGTGCAGAATGTGAAGGTAAGTGGGTTGAAATACAGCCTGCTACAAGGCAATGGGTAAAACCCCACTTGAATTGGAGGTTTTATGAAGTTAATAAGGTTAATTGAAAAGGATGAATAGCTAATGGAATGGCATACTGAGACCTCCCATTTATTCCTTCTCTCTTCAATAGAAGTGACTGTTGGCAACTATGGTGGCCTTCCCATTGTACTATAGATGTTTCCTCTGGGTCGGACATGATCATAAACAGACAAATTAGAGAATATGGGGTCACACTCAAGAGCATTCCTTCATGAAGGGTCAGAGACTCAGACTCACAAGAGTTTGAGGGCTCAAGAGACCTTCATGAGGTTCCAATTTACCCAGGAATCCAATAAGAGGTAACTAATTGTCTGGAGTTTCTTGAAGATATAGCTATATACTTGACAGATGCCCAGCGGCATTTCTAATGTACAGCTAGTCCACGTTCCCTTAAATAACGCCAGTAAAACCATTGGTTCAACAAGCTGGACTTGTATGGAAATATTTTCTTTGATTTATCTTATCTAGGTGAATAGATAAATATTTATTTTTATATCCCCAGGGCATTGCCCAATATCCATGTCTTTCTCCAGAGTCAGATTTGGGGGACACATAATTTGATGTAATATACAGTAAGGCATATCACATCATTCTCCATTCTGAATCTGTGTATCGGAGTAAACTCAGGTTTTGTATAACCTAAATCAGATACCAGATTTCTTTGTGAAGCTATCATCTTTTTAAGTTTTGGTCTCCATTATAAAATAAGTGTGACTCAATTATAGTCATACTAACTTTATATAGTTGTGAGCGTATAGAATGAAAATATTTTAAAACATAAAAGTTAGGCTATGTATGTCTATGCCATCTCCTCCTTTCACTCTCAGGAAACATTGCTGGGGAATCAGTAGAGAAGGATAAAAACAGGTCAGGGTCATTGGGTGAAGCAATCACTTCTGGATGTGAAAGAATCATTTCACACAGAAAACAGCAGCAGCTGGGATTGGACCAGTACAAGGCGAAGACATTCTACACTCCAGTGTGAGTGGACGTTCATGCAAATTGTTGCCCTTAGCTGAGGAGATTTTCAACACTGATGGCTTTTCCTTAGGGATGTGGCTTGCTGTGAAATATTCCTTTATACTGTATGAGGATATGCCGTTGTAATTGGTTTAATACAAAGCTACATGGCCAAAAGCTAGACAACATTTCCAGGCACTGAAAATCCCGGGAGAAGGAGGAGTCACAGAAAGACATGGAGACAGCATGACCGACAGGAGATGAGGTAACAAGTCATGAGCTAGGTAGTAGCATGTAAATCAATAGAAACAGGTTTTTAAAGTTATAAGACCTAGTGAGAAGCAGTCCTAAGCTATAGGTCAAGTTTTAAAATAAATAAGTCTCTGTGAGGATATTTGGGAGCTGGAAGGCACAACAGAAAAATCTGCCTACTGTGGCCATGGGGAGAGTGACCATGTTCAAGCAGCCGGCCCCATATCCATGTGCATATGGGAAGTATTAATCAGATTCAGTAGATAATTAAAAAAGTAAAGGGGACATTGCGTTGGGAGAAGGCCTGGGAAGAATTGGAGAGGAGAAATAGAAGATGAACACCATTAAAATACATTGTATAACTGAATGAAATTCTCAAAGAATAAATGTAAAATGTTATCTAATAGCAACAGGCTCAGCCCCTGGGTTAGCCTACTTTTATGGGCTCAGATGTTTAAGCAGAACAAAGTGTGGGTTTAGCAGGTCTGAGAATCATGCTGTCTGCCTGAGTCTTAGTCTATCACATAACATAATGGTGTGAATTGTGGAGCAAGTGAGCTTCTTCATCTGAAGAACAGCACAACATTGACCTCATAAGATTGTTGACAAACTTAAAAAGATAACATACTGAAACACTTAGAACCATGCCTACAATATGCTCAACCTTCAACAAAAGTATTAGAAACTGTAACATTTGATAAAGGGGAAATGGCGGAGACAATAAAAATGATGACGGGCATGAGAAATCCTCTCTCAGTTTATCTCTCTCGCTCCCTCCCACCTTAGTTTTCACTGTTTATAGTGTCTTACTCTGTAGCCCGTGGTGGCCTTGAACTTGTGACATCAGTTCTTCAGGTGCAGGGATTATAAGCATGAACCACCATGTCCACCTTCAGACTTCTCTTATGCAGAGGTAAGAGTGAATCATTTTAGCAGCTGCTATTTTTCAAATGCCACCGAGTTGTCTCTTAAGGCACAGAACAGCTAGCTCCTTGCTTGACAATTCAGGCATGCCAAACGATCCCAAGACCCTTACTGCCATCCACATGATGACAATGAAGTAGAGCTCCAATCAAGAGGTTCTTATAGCCATGACAACATGTGCAACTCCACTCAGCTGAGGATGTCATTTCCATGACAACACCTGAATGACCCAAATCAAGAGACCTGGAGAAGTGCCACAAAGAGAAGATGTGTCAACACTGAGGAATGCAGCCATTCAAGGGCAGAGCAGGGCAGTCAGTGGGTACACTCAGCAGCAAAGCTAAAGCAAGCAAAATGATGTCTAAAAATACACTGATGTGAAGCTCACCAAGGTACTCTGAGCTCCAAAAAGCTACAGGTCCTGAGAGAATATATGCAAACAAATGGAGCCATACTTCCCAGCCCTTGTGCCTTACTCATCCTACTCACCTAGAGGGCTTTTATTTTCAAGAGAAGATTGGTTCTGGGATAACATAGACGAAGTCAGCAGGATTGTTAAGGCTTTGAAAAAAAATATTTTGGATAGAGAATCAGAAAATCACCTCCAAGTTAGCTATGGTGTAGCAATTGGAGTTTCTTCTAAGTTGGTAAGATGTGATTATTCTCTGTATGTAGAGATTGTCTACCTCCACCTGGTCAGATCTAGGCATGAGGGCATGTGGTATCAAGGCAGTAGGGATGTTTGTAGAATTCCCAGATCATAATGTACTAAGCTAAAATATTTACTCTAAATCCTAAACTCTCTGATCAAAACTGTATTTGAACCATGTCTGTTCATACTGTTGTATATTTGGACCTCCTCTTCCCCTCCCACTCTTCAAACTAGGGAGCTCAGGCAGGGATATCTAGCCTTGACTCCAAATGGAGATTTTTTTACTTAAAACACACACACACACACACACACACACACACACACACACACACACACTAAAACAAGACTTCATACATACAGTAATCTTTGGACCAGAACAATAGCTTTCCAAGGCTGGATCCAGCTTTGATGCAAGATAGATTGGATATCCCTGTTCCATGTGAACATATGATTGGGTGGGTGGTGAGGAGTGTTAATGGGTGGAAATTTGAGAACTTCCTCTCTGGTCCCAAAGGAAATTGGGATATGAACAGAAATCTGACCATATCCATATTCCACTTGCCAAGAGTCGTTTCACACTTCAAGCAGTATTTCATACAGTGCTACCAGCTATCCAGCCCTGGTGAGCCTCATTTGAGTTGACAACACACACTCTCATATCTAAATGACCTAGTTGCAGAGAAAGTGTGCAAGTTGCATTTGCAAAATGGCAACTTTATCTATTAATCAAACATCTCTTAAAGGTATCCTTGGGTGTTGCTTCATCAGTGACCAAACATACTCTATGTTCAATAAATAAAAGTCCAAGTTTTATTTTACCTGAAAAGGGAAGTTACTGAAGAAGTCGGATAACTACACAGAATCATGACTAAGCAATTTCAAGGGATGCTAGGTACTAGAATGCAGTCTAGGAAAAGATATTCTTGAACTCACAGACCCTTCCAGCTTCTGATCCTCATTCTGTGGTGGGTAAGTTATTGTTATAAGACTTCCAACTAAAGCTCTTCATCTCCCCCTCTTTCCAGCCATGTTTCTCCCTTTTAAATCACTGAATTATCTATTGACATTTTTCCAATTTTCATTTTTATTAATTGATTAACTAATTAATGTATGTATTTGTTTACTTCAAATTTTTAAGAATTTCATACATGAGCACTGTATTTGCATTATTTACAACTTTCTCTGCATTCTCTAAGCCCCTCATTTCCTTCTCACTTCATCTCAAATTCATGATCTTCACACACACACACGCACACTTCCTGCTAAGTACATTTAATGTTGCTCCACTTGGGATTGGATAACCAACTAGAGGCATATTCTCCCTCTTTTGGTAGCCATTAGTTGCCTGTATTTCCCTGGGTAGGCTCCTGTGAGACGCCTCTTGCTTTTTATCAGAACTGCTGTTTCAAGGACTCCAGTCTGAAGTTTGTCCATCCTGGTTTCATTTCCATCAAGTTTAAGCAATGCTTGCATCATTAGTCACCTCCCCTTTTAGGAAGCATTATCCTCCATTGTACATTCCTCTCCCAGTCTTTCCTGTCCCTTTTTCTCAGTGGTCTTTGCTGGAGGCCCCTCCCCTTTTTCTGATACCTAAATAATGGAGTAAAGCTTGTTGGGGTGAGCACACAAGTCCACTATCTCAACTCTGGCTCCAAATAAAATGGCCATATTTATGAGTCCAGTCTGCCACCTGGCATCCCTGAATGTTGCCTGGTCATTATTCTGTGTAATTATGCAGCTTCTCTTTCAATGTCTCCCCTTTGAGATGAACTAAAAATTAGCCAAGCTTGGCTTTTAGTCATTGAAAGACTAGTTTATTTTTCTAGCTCCCATGCCCGGGTATAGGCATATATCCATTTAACGTACCTCTGTGTGTATCTCCCAACTTTTTACTAGTCACTATTGGCACAGGTTAGAGTCTCTCATGATCTCTACCTCTTCCTCGCAACCTCCAAGCAACCAGTGGGCTTCAGCTCTGTTTTTTGAACCTACCCAAGGTTAAAAGTCTCACCATTTTCAATTCTGCCATCATAGTCCGCACTCTCATTTTAATGTCTTCTAATTAAAGCCTACCATTTCTCATTGTCAACATTCTTTCTCTCCATGTATAACAAACACACCCCTGACTCAAGACTTGGAAGTTCCTAAAACATCTGTTTAGAGCAGTGGTCCTCAACCTTCCTAATGCTTTGAGCCCTCAATACAGTTCTTCATATTGCGGTGACCCCAACCATACAATTATTTTACTACTACTTCATAACTGTAATGTTGCCACAGTTAGGAACTGTAATGTAAATATTTGATACGCAGGAGAACTGATATGTGAACCCTATGGGAGTTGCAACCCATAGGTTGAGAATTGCTGGTCTAGAAAAACATTGTTTATATTCCTAATGGCCCACTTCATGCGGGGTACCATAGGCCTTTCTTGGTTCTGTACTCCAATGAAGATCCCACCACCAATCTCTATTACTTACCTCTGTTTCATTTTCTCCTTGCACTCTTTCTCCTGACACCAGGGTATGCATTTTATTGGCTAGTGTCTCTCCCTTCATTCTAAGGCCCTTAGGATCCAAAGCTGTGCTCACTACTCAGTCTGTAGCATCTAGATGCACACTGGCATGCTTCAGAACTCAATACCCAAAGGACGTGTTGATCTGTCTCTTTCGTGTCTCTGTGTGGTACATCATTTTTACTCAATCTAATAAGTCCCTCTTCTCTACAAACATACGCCTCAAGTTATTATAGTTCTTCAGAAAAGAGTATCCAAGGGCACGGAGAGCTGGCTCAGCAGCTGAGAGGTTAAGAACACCTGCCTTTCTTGCAGAGGACCTGAGATTTTCTCCTAACATCCATGTTAGAAAACTCACAGCTATCTAACTCCATCTCCAAGGGATCTATCTGACATCCTTGTCTCCATAGGTACCTGTATATACATGGTGTACACACCAAGAGACATACACACACTCATATAAATAAAATGTCTAAAAATATTTTCTAACGTAAGCTAAATTATAGCAATCAACAGATTAAAGGAGGAAAAAGCCAGACGTGAACGGGTATATATTATCCTACCTATGGCCTCATGGAATAAATCTAAACAGAACTCTGAGTCTTTCAAATAAGTAACATATGAGGTGAAACAAAAGCTTTTGGAGACCTCTGCAGCTAAGACCCTACCTCACCCTACCCATATTTCACCCATTGCCAGTTTCTAGTAATTCTCCTATGTGTCTCTAAAGATTTCCCTCAACTCTCCATTTCTGCTGTTTCATAACCTTGAACTACAAAAGACTTCTCCAAAGGCAATGTTGCTGGCCAACAAGAAGACTTTACCCTACCATTCTACCTTTGGGTCTTTACGGTGGACACAGGGCTCAGCTGAAATCAATAGGATGGAGTTTATATGTCCTCCATTGTAATTATTACTGCTGGATCTAACATAGCTCATCACTCACTGGAACACACAAAACATAAGTCCCTGGTCCTCACCATTATCACTGCCCAATTTCCCCTTCATTGCCATGCAGCAGACACCTTCTCCTCCTGACTAGGCTCATGCTTTTAATTTCAGCCATTTCCCCCATTCCTTCAAAGAACACCCACTATCTAAGCTAAACTCTTGGTTAAACATTTTGCCTCCAGATACTCCCTGCTGCTTTGATGAACTAAACTTGGATATTTGCTGATATTTCTGTCTATTAAGTAGCCTTATCAAGAAATGGCTGGGCTGTTCCCTTTGGCATTCAGAGGTTGGGATTTGACTTTCTCACTCCATAACATCACTTGGAGGCTTTCCTTCCTCAATGCTCAATGATCACCGGTTCTGTTAAAGCTGGCTCTCCAGGCATGTCACCTCAGCCCTTCTCCCTCTCCCAGGGTACATCGAAGGCACCGACACTTGGGTCATAACCATACTTCCTGCAACCTTCAGCCACCGTAATTTTCATGTCCCCTTTGGAATTTATCTGATACCTGTACTATCAGTTATTTGCCTCAGTTTCTCTATGGGACTTCTCCTTTGTCTAAGCTGTATGCTACACTTGTCATTCGCCTCAAACTTGTCATTCTCTCTAACCTGATGATATTATGAGACCATGATTTCTGATTTAAAGAATCTGCATTTCCAGCTTGCTTGCTTAGATGGTCAATCTGTAACCCTTTTAAGCATTTACTCTGTTCTCTTCTTTGCTAAACTATCATCTACTTCATGTGCATATAATTTCAACATCAAGCCAAGCATTGATGTATATGGTGAAATGCCAGGAAAAAGACATTCTCTTTGCCCTAGACAAACCTACAGTCTGGGGAAGGGCGGTATTAAAC
The DNA here is from genome assembly GCA_033318265.1 of Phyllotis vaccarum. NCBI lineage: Eukaryota > Metazoa > Chordata > Mammalia > Rodentia > Cricetidae > Phyllotis > Phyllotis vaccarum. The sequence continues at coordinate 100,895,404 of JARWLC010000012.1, read as the reverse complement.
AAGCCTCTATAGTCACATGACTTTCTGACCATGCTTCAGCATGTCAGTGCAAACATTCACTGTTGCCCTTTCAGAAATAAACCTGCTACAGCTACCAAAGTCTCTCTCTCTCTTCAAGTTTTAAAGGAGTAACACTTTAAAGATGTCATCCCATCCATCCTACTTTAAGTGTATAGCACCAACATGTAGATGATTTCATTGTGTCCCACTGAAATTCTTTTGCAGCAATTAAGACTTGGTGTATGATAAGGATTGCCTATCTGAAGTTCCTCTGTATCTTGCCTACTAGCATAAAAGGCCACTGAGGTCTTGACTATGATCTGATTTTTCTACTCATGTATCTCCAGTGCTAAGAGAACTTGCTTTTCACACAGTAGGAATGGTTTTAATATATAGATTCTCACTATGTAGAATAAGTTGTTATGATAGTCACTACTGGACTCAGGCCAGCCATGAACTCTTGGGTTTCTTATCTTAGCTTCCCAGGTTTTGTACTATAGAAATATACAATTATACTGAAGTCAATAAAAAAAATTCTTGAATGAGTATGTTGATTAATTAACATTATTTCACCAAAGGTTTCCCTAGAGGCAACATAGACACTGCCTTCTGTAATTAATTTTTGTCCTACAATGGTGTATTTTATGGTAAATAAATAAATTGAATATAAAGTTCTTTGTTTCATGTAGGTCAATGGCCATATATCTATAGCCAAGGTTACTTTATGGAGACTTTCAAAAAAGCAATATACACAGTGACACAAAGAATTCAGAGAGGGGCACTGGCCTCCTGGGCTGCAGTTAAGCTAAGCAATGAGAATCCTGAATCTCTTGTGTGGGAACCATCAAGACAAAGTTCAAATCTGGGTCAAAAAAGAGGGAAAATCTTGTGTTTTAGATGTGGGAGGAGTGAGCACAGAAGATACAATCACTGGGAAACCAGGGAGTAAGATGGTCCATTTAGGATTAGGAAGGGCAGTGCATATTCAGCGCTCAGGACTCTGAGCAGTAGACAGGCTCTAAGGTCTAGGGATCCATACAACTCTGCAGAGATGCTAGAGGCCTCCAACAGGAAATGAAGTGAATTGATATTCTTCACAGTTCCTTCTGCCTGTTCTGGTTCTGGCAAGAAATGACATTTTTACTACTATTAAGATGAAGTATTCCAAAAACCACAAGATACACAATGAAGCGAAGGAAGGCAGACAATGAAAAACACACCCTGGAATCTGGCAATTTCTTTTCATATCTAAAGCTGTTAAAGTGTAAAACAACCTAATAATAACAGTCAAAGCAGAAGGCATATCATTGTGTGAGTAAATGATAGCACTTAACATAAGATAAAAAATAATTCAAGTCAAGGTGCAGCCCCATCAATCCTGTGAATCAGGGCCATCCTGGATTGTGCATGGAGAGGCAGGCTGAGATGGCATAAGACACACACAAGAAGACTCAGCTGGAAAAGATGTGGGAAAGAGGTCGCAGCTACGTGCTCAGAGCTATGGCTTCTGTTCAGAAATGTTCATATCATTTAAAAGAGTCCAAAGTCCCAAGAAAGGAATGTGAAGACACAAGGTTATTGAGCCTAAGCACCAGCATCCATCTGGGTACAGTGATGGTTAAAAGTAGATTTGCAAGTAGGTAGTCAAAAAAAAACTACTGAAATTTATTTGATTTGAATTTTGCTTTAGCTATATGATTATCTCTCAATCCCAAATCCCTGCATTCCATTCTAAAATAAAAGGAATGTCTATGAATCGGGAGTATCCATCTATGGGAACGCAATAGTGACAGCTTGTGTCAAGGGAACAACTAGCATGCCACACCTCAGTGTCTCTCAAACCTGAGCAGGCTTCACAATTATCCTGAGGGTATGGAAACCCAGCCCCCGGGAACCCCTGAGAGCATTGATTCAGGAAGTCTGGAATATGGACAGGCAACTGGCTTTCACAGTTGTTCAGGCTCTATTATGAGAACCAGTCCCTTAGTTCAAAGTCTGTATTCTGGATACACACTGTCTTGAATTGACTCCAACCAACTTGGGGTTGATGACCTTGTCCCACTTGTTTGACCTTCATAAGCTTCATTTAAATGAGAAAAGATAATATGCTTTCTTTTAGTGGAGAGAGCTAATAATAAAACCTGTCTCTCACCTTTGTCATGAATTGCAGACACCATGTATAAATGGTTAGAAGCAAGCCTAGCACATTTTTAAGCATTCATAAACTGCTAGTGCTTGTTATTATTGAATGATGGAAAGTGTATGTTATGTAGACTCTAGAAAAAATGTAGTCTTTGGAGGTCAAAAAAAGATTCAGAATCCCAAACTGGCTCCCCTTGATCCCTGGGAGATGCAACACAACATCCCTAGATGATGCCTGAAGCCTTGGGCTGATTTGAATCCTATGTTACATAGATTTCTTCCTTAGCCACACGCACTTATGACAAATTTTAATTTATAAATTAGGTAGAACAAAAGACATAAATGATAATAAGGTGAAGTCACTTAAACAGTGTACTCAGTGTACTGTAACAAAATCAGCAAAAAAGCAACCACTTTCTCAAAACATCTTACTGTACTGTGCTCAGCCTTACCCAGCAATGATGCAAGATGATGTGTGATAGAATAAAGTAATGCAGGTGACAGAGAAACTATCAGATCAAGTAGGATGCAACTGACCATCTTACTTGTACACAAGAACAGTGTCACCACTATAGTTGATCTTGCAACCAGAGGGCCACAGGGTGAATAATAGGCAGATAGCATATACCTCGCTATGCTTGACAAAGAAAAGACTTACGTCTTAGGTAGAATAAATCTGGATGGCATGAGGCTTTGTCATGCTACTTAGAATGATAGACAATTTTAAACTTACACTTGTTTATTTCTGGAGTTTTCCATTAATATTTTCAAACTACAGTTGAATTCAGGTAACCCAAACTACAGAAAGTGAGACCATTGATTAGTGAAGACTACTGTACAAAGTCAGCACCATATGCATGAAGACCTAATGACAATGGCCTTGTGATTGCTACAATGTGGTGAATCCTAGCCATCAACTCCTAAGCCTCAAGTCGTTTAATGAGACCCCCTTCATGCCCCAACTGGTGCTGATTGCCATGTGAATATGGTCCTCCTGCATGTAGGGGTCTCCTTTTAAGCTAGACTTCTTATCTTACTGAGCCATGCTGATTGGCATCTGGGGGAAGGAGGATTCAATCTCCTTGCTTTTCTCTCTTTAGTTCTATCCAAAATAGGTCTGCTTGGTAACTGTCACCAAACACCAGCATAAACAGCCAAAGACTCACAGGAACATGCAAGTGCACTGTTTAGCAGCATCTGAATTCAGCAGACATCTGATTCTACAACATTTTCCAAGGGTTTTTAAATAATTGGATAAAGCCACAAACAGTGTCTGTGGTGTGCACTTCTGCCCTTGGTTTCCAGATTCGAGCGTGATTGCATATGTTCTCACTTCAGGCACATGGAACTCGGTAATTTCTCCACTAGTCTTTTTACGATTTTTCCTCTTCTTTGACGTAGAGAGTTGCACAGATAAGAATGTTTTGGATTAGACCATAAATATTAACTTTCAAAAACCCATTCTTGACAGTGGCAAACTTTACCCTAACGGTGTCTGCCTGGCTGTACATTTGTAGTTAAAAAGAATTATGGAGTTAATAAAGAGTAATTTTTAAATATCTTCCTCTATTTTTAATTTGCCACCTTGTTTTCACGACTGTGTCGAGCCAGTTGATAAATGAGTTTCTGGATCACTTTCCCCTACATGTAAGGCTGTGCCATGGTTTGATCTCCATCTTTATGCATCAGAACCGATACTGTATATTCCACAGTGCTCTGAATAAGTCTTCTCTATGGTTCATCTTTATCTTGTCTGGCCACCGTTAACCACCTTACTATCTGTTTCAGTAGTAATTTCCTAGACCTTCTAGAGTAGCTACTTAGGGTATCATGGGAATTTTGACTAAGAATCTATATTTATTGAAAAGTGATGAAGCATGAAGATGCCAATTCATTACTTTTAAATACGATCCTTTTTGGCAATTAAATAACTCCTCTTCTGTTGCTGTCCCATGAGCTAAGGTATTGAAGAGGGGCTATCCAAGGACATAGAAGATAACCATGGGGCATTTATGATGTCATGTGCTGGCTAACCCCAGGCATTGATAATATTATATGTTGTGATGAAGACAGATGCTTTACATTGGTAAACCTGTCCCAGCCATGCTGGCAGTATATTGTTATCTATATTTCTCAGAGGAATAATCTGAAGACTTGATGTTTTAGGTACAGATTAATGGAGAGGAGAGCACCTTGTCTTAGATATCTCTCATTGGAAATTCTGATATGGCTGTCATTTAAAAGCAATGTAATGACAACAGAGATGCAGTTCTGCGGTAGCAGTCCAGCATTCATGAGTTCTGAGTTCTAACCTTGATAATGGAAATGAAACATCCTATAACCATGCTTGAGACACAGTTTCCCTTCACAAATATCCCTAACTAGTTTGAAACTCACTATGTCATATGTCACCCAGGCTTGTCTCAACATTGGGGTGATCTGCCTGCTTCTGCCTTCCTTGTTGCTGGCAGTATAGTCCTGTGTCCATTTCAGATTGTACTGCCAGCATTGATACGACCCCTCCCTCCACTGACTCTTGTCATACTATTGATGAAGGCATTGGAGATGTAACAACATGGCATAAGATGTAACAACATGGCATAAGATGTAACAACATGGCATAGGACTGCTTTTGGACTCCCTGACCCCTTAGATAGCTAAGAATGTCACTCCTTTTTGGGTGACTGGAAGAGCCATCATCTCTGATTGGAAAAGTGTGACACTGTTTAAGGATCCCAAAGAAAGGAATGTGCTCTGACTCAGGAGTGTCATCAGAGGCTTTCCAACTGGTCTCTTGGTCTTGAAGCAAGAATAGGTCTCTGGAGGAAACAGATGAAGTAAGAGGAGAAGAAGGCAAGGCTCCCAGTAAGGACTTCCTGTGTGTGCTGGCTTGTCTGTGTTGGCTTAACAATGCTGTATATACTAATGGGGAGGGACCATGTCAAGAAAACTCGATGTATCATTCCAAGGAACAGGAATTAATAGAAGAGAGATGTAAAGCTTCAGACATGGTGGCTAGTGCCCAGAATGGTCCAGCAGTCAGAAGTAAGTGACAACTTTCTCTAGCTGGATGTGTCCAGTTGTGACAACTGTCTCAGACAGCTCATCCTTTCTTTGATGGAAATGAATTCAATGTGTAGAGAATGGAAGATACTCCATACAGTGTCTCCATATATATCCGAAGAATCCACCATAAAATGCACAAGGCTCAGTATACTCTACAATTGCCCTCAGGAAGCAGATACATGGAATAGATGCCCAAGGCACCCCATACCTACTTCTGGGACAAAGTCACTGACAAAGCCTCCTCTTCTAATTATTTCCCTAGATTCTGATGCTCCATGAGAAGACAGACAGAAGGCTGGCAGCTCTCAGCAGATGCCCCAGGCAGAGATATGTCCTGACAAGTAGCAAGAAGACTAAACACCATTTCTTCCCTCCTGTCCCTAGCCCTTCTTTCTCAGAGACTTAGATTACATTATGGCTTTATGTTAGCCCGGAAAGCTAATCACTAAATATCCTGGTCACTACAGGAAAGATTTACAAAATGCACTGATAAATAACAAGCAACTCAGCCAAAAAGAGAGCTTCCAAGAGTAGCCAAGAAACACAGTATAGAGTCATCTCCCCCATCTCTCTCTCATGCTGGGTGGGTGCCATGTCCGAGTAAGGTGATGCCTTTAGGTCCCCCCCTCTGCTCTCCTCAGCTGGGAACTTTTTTTGTCTGCCATCCTAATAATCCCCATGCCACACAGGCCCTGATGCTGGTGCTGACAGGCTGCTCATTAGTGCCAGGGTGCTGCAGTCAGCTGATGGCATGCCAGACCTCCACTCCTGACACTTTTTCACAGAGCTGTCACAGAGTCATAGAGCCTGCCAGCTCGGGTTGAACTCAAGCTGTGATACCTCTAGTGCCAATTAATGCGTCAGTGTCCTGCTTGGCTGGGGAGAAGGCCGTGTCAGTGCTAACAAATGGGAAACCAGGCATGCCAGTGGTTGAGAAAAGATAGAGGTTGTGTGGCTCAGGACACTGGCAAGGATAAGAACCCACGCTAAGGGTCACTTTGCTCTCAGAGCTTGATGGCTTGAAAAATTCTCAGAAATAAGAACTACCAATGTCCTCTAGGGTTCCACAGGCATAGGAAGGAAGATCTGTCTGCAGATTAAGGCTGTTGCTCAGATGCAGACGTCATGTTGAGCCATCCACTATATGATGCAATAAGAGGTTTTCTTTATTTTGAAATTCAATGGACACACTTGTGTGCTCAATCTACACTAAAATCTTTATGTAACCCTGAGACTAACATTGACTTTCCTACCTACTTCTATTTACACACCAAGAAGGAGGAAATGGGGAATGGGAAAGACAGAAAGGAGGGATGAATTTAAAATAATAATTTTCTTTTACCTACTAATTAACTGCTTTTGTTTTTCCTAGAGGATCAGCACATTTTCATATACATTCTACCATCCTTCTTCCTCTAACAAACTGTAGTTTGCAGCCACATGTGAGAGGAATGAAATCTGTTAGTGGCAGAAGGCTCGGGTTGCCCCAGAAGGGCATAATATGTTCCAGAAACACACATCTCAGCCGAGTGATGCACCAAGGACCCGAGTGCATCAGAAATCCCAACATCAAAGCCACTAGGAGCCTTCTTGACTTCTGTAAACGTGAACCTATAGAGAGGCCTCTTCTTTCATCCCACATTGAACCTCCGACCACAACTGATTCCTTGGAGGGGCTTCAGGAAGATAGGGAGCCTGTGAAGGCTAGTGAAAATGTCCTGGAGCCCTAACAAGGGTTCCACCTGGGGAAGATGCCAGATCCCCACTGTAATCACCACAGGAGGACTCTCAGGAGGAAGCCTAGAGCATTGCATCAGGAGAAGAGGCATGCCCCTTTGGAGCGATGGCAAGTAGTAGCAAGCCAACAGTGTAGGCCCCAGACAATGCGCTTATGCCAAAAAAAAAAAAAAAAAAAAAAAAATTGTGAGACGTAGATCCTAATTCAAAGAACTTTTGAAACAGTGACAATACCAATGAACCAGATATGGGACATCTCTGTTCCATGGACTTCCTCGATGTCTTGTCCTATGTCTTATTGTGGGGTGTCTTAGATGATGATGTGACTCACTACCCAAGAGTTTTAGTGAAAGAAAAGAGGTGAAAATAGGTGTCTATGGAAGGCTCTATTGGATGTTCAATGGTTCTTTATTTCAAAGGTATAAAATGTCCACAGATTCCTGATTGGACTCACTCCTTTACCTGAGCTTATAATAGGGTGCCAGGAATGTGACAATACAGGAATCCCAGCTGTTTCTTTAAAGCTCTGACACCCCAATGAAATCTGGTGCCAGGGCTATAAGGACACATTTCTACGAAGAGCAGAGCCTACTTTGGACATTTTCAGGATATAGTGAAAGAGAACCTATTTCTGCATACTTAGAGAAAACTCAGGGATAGGGCCATGTTAAAGCCCTTTAAGGCCTAGGTAAAGATAAAGGATGAAGACAAACTCTTGGGCAGGAAGTAGTCGTGGTACAGATCCTGCTTTCCCTGATGCTGCAAGTGCCCAGGCTTGAGCTTTCCTGGAGTTGGCTGCAGTGCTTTCTTGGGAGCACATGGAATGGGAACTTTTCTTCCTTCAAAAATCATGGCCCATGCAAGTACAGAGAATAAATGTAAATCCTCAAGATGTGTGCAGAGTGAGGACAGAAATCTAAAACTCGGTGCACTTTCTCCTGCATTCTAGGGGCAGTGAGTCATGGCGAGGAAATAGAAAAGGCATGACACCATAAATAGCATAGGAAAAACCACTTTGCCCAAAGAATGGCAGTGCCAAAAGGCAGCTTGGGAGGCCCTATATTACTCTTCAACCTGCCTGTGGGAGCCTGGCATTTCCTCTACCTGATGAATGATCTGGACAGGCATTGTGACCCTTTTATCCACCAGACATCCACTCCTATATCAACATTCAGGGGGCTTCCTGACAGAATGAACCACATTTCTGTATTTCCTCCCCACACAGAAGATGGCTACAGCTCATGCTAAAGAGGTTATGAGATTATTTTGAGTTTATCTGGATGACTTCTGATAAACAAAACCAGGCATTTCAAAACTGCACAAAGCCTGCAGCTCAGTCTAGTGGGAGAAAGAACAATGAAGTCATCAGATTGCCCCGAGTGTCTGGATCAGCTAGTCTTTGGGGAGTGTTTCATGTCTATGTAGGAATGATTTGACTGAGACATGATCCGTCTTCACCATTGGGACCAGAGATGACAACTGTTCACTGCCTTTGGAGACTCAGCAAAGGTGCACATCATTTCCTCAGGAGCCCTAAGCCTGTCCTAGTTTATTTAAAATAAGCACTTTCTTGGAAACATTTAGTGGGTACAGATGAGGGCCTGACTGCTAAGAGTCTCTAGCTTCAGCTCACATTTGGCAGCAGCTCAGTGACATCTCTGATCTCCAAAGAATCATCCTGGGAACACTATTCCCCCGTGAGTCTCGAGGTGATTAGCTACAACTTGGCATATCTCATCAGTCTGAAAGTGGGACAGCTAATCTAGGCCCCAGATCTGGACAAAGCCGTTCATCTAAATTACTCTAATCTGCAGGTAGATTCTGATCAGCCTGCTCCTCTCCCCTTGATCCATCTTCTGTTTCCATAGCAGCTAAAACCTCAGGAAAGTAGCAGCATCTGGTCCTGGCTCAGGTGAAAATCTCCCAGGGAAGTGAATTAACTTCATAGCCACAAAAGGGGGAACAAAGCCCCTCCTTCCCAACACAGCAGAACCAGCAACAAATACAAATGGAGGGGAGAGGGGTGGAGAGGAGGGAAGGGGGAAAGAATAAAACAAGATCATGGCAGAAATATTCAAGAGATGAAGAGAAAAATGGGAGAACCAAAGAGATGAAGAGAAAAATGGGAGAACCAAAAGGTGTGTGTGGGGGGTGTAGGCAGGAAGGATTAGAGAGCAGAAGCTATCTAGAAAGAGAAAGGCCAGGAAACATCAGTACAATGACAAAGAGCTGACTGGCCAGGGATGGGACTGAGAAGGGACATCAAACTCAAGACAGAGTCTATTGGAATAGGTAAAGGAAGTCTAGCCCAGGTGATAAATACTTCGCAGTCTGGAAAGGCAGACTGGCCTAGCATCTGATAGCACTGGGGACTTGGTGACATTAAGCTGTGATGAATGGGGTAAGTAGACTTGAAAAGCCTGCACATTTAGGTATCTTCTTCACCTTTGCAAGTGTCCCAAGTTCATTTTCTATCACTAATGATCTCACACACAGCTGAGGTCTCCTCCCAGACTTCCGTTAGTCCACACAGAGGGTCATTTTAAAAGGAGAAATTGGCCAAAATGCAAAGAGTTCCACCCATTCCTTTCTTTGCAGGGATAACCTCCAACAATGAACTACTGTGGCAATGCAAAGAATCAGCCCCATGATTTTAACAGAAGACAAAATAGAAGAGCTATTCATTGTATTTCAGAAGTGCTACGCAGACATCTGAAATGTTTCCATGGACCACATCACAGCTTATCATCCCCTTCCACTCAAACTTGCCTCCTTCCCTTTTCCTCTACAGAAGCTGATTCCAAGATCACCTTCACGTCACTCTCCTCAGAGTCTGCTGTGGGATAGGCAAAATGCCTCTGCAAGGGTGCCTATGCAATGCTTAATCTTGACCTACCTAGCAATATACATGCCTTCATCAACCCACACACATGCATAAATATTCATATGCATAAATTCATATGTAATTACAAATATCAACAGTGATCAGCAACAGATATGAGAACCTCTTTTAATGCCTTTGCCCGTGCTACTATTTCTTAACTAGACTTCTTATTATTCATCAATGTATACTACTCAATTTTCTCAACCTTATCTAGCATTTGTTACACAATCATCAGTCTCATGAGAATATGAGTTCACAAGAACAAAACATTGTTAGTTTGGGGTTATTGCTAATCCCTCAGTGCCTAGAATAGCCTTGATTATTGCACTTTCTACAAATATTTGGGAACAAATGAAGTACTATTATGTTCCTTGATAACAACAACAACAAAAAGATACCTTAATGAAAAGTGACATATTGTCAAATACTAAATGTTCAAAGCATGGATCATTCCGTTTGGTCTTCAGAACATCTGAACAATTTGGCAATGTAAATTTTGTGAGTCAGCCACATATTTAGTATATTTGTTATCTAGGAAATATCCAAGAAAAATGACAGCATAACCACAAAAACAGCTAATGACCAGATTTTTGGCAATGCTGAAAAAGCACAGACCAGGGAATTTCTTGTTAGGAATATGGCATTTAGAGCTGTCATCTGTCATTATGTGTTTGTATTTCCTATCTCTTCAAATACCAGCTGGGCAATGTCACCAACACAGCACGACCATCATCACTCTCAATGGGACAAGTTCATACAGAACATCTTTGCTACCATTTCACCCAGTTTCAAGCAGAATTAATCTCCAGGAGATTGCAAACAGATATTCAGGTACACCTTGGGAGACTGTCACAGCCATGGCCACTGTGCATGGAACAATCATATCTGTGGAGTTGAATTTAGACTACCAGAATCTTAGTGTCCCTTGCACTCAGTATCCAGTACCACAACCTCCCATCCATGTTAGATAAGATTCTTATTATGTCTCGTGAGCAGCTGCTCTTACCTTTGGGAGAAATATGTCTCCAGGTTACTGTAGGCTCTGGTCTGCCTGTGGCTATGCAAGTGAGGCTGATGTTGTTCCCTTCATTAATGGAGATATCTGAGGAAATCTCTACAATTTTGGGAGAGACTGTGGAGAGAACACAGGTAGAAGGAACATAAAAAATCCTGCTGACAAATTTCTTTGTTGTCTTAAAGTAGAAGTTGACAGAAGAATCCAAAGATGAAAATATATGAACTACATATGTAAAGATGAAAAATTAGAAGAATTACTGAAACATGAAAAAACAATCTTACCTTGAGTTTGGCTTTCAAATTAAACACAAATACAAACTCTAGAGGGGAATCGATTTCATGGCAATTGCTGCAGGAACTCTCCCAATTGTACCTCCTACCTCCACTTATACCACCCTGCCACACACACAGGTCCCTAAGAGTGCTCATTGAATTCAGAGGTGGTGTTCTATAATGCAGTTCTTAACATAGCACATATCTACATAAACAGCTTGGATTCTCCCTGTTGCCTACCTCGCATAACCAGATTCTCTAGGCCAGTATTGAAGGATATTTAGAACTGAGCATCAGCTAACACCCACCAGCCACCTCTAGTGGACCCACATTCACTTACCCTTGCTATGTCCCCAACATAACATGCCCTTTCTGGGCATCACAGAGGGTCCACAGTCTTCTTTATATCCTTTGTAGATAATCCTTGAGGGCCCAGGTCTTTGTTATTTTTCTCCACAATCTATCCATCCCCTTAACAACTCATTCAGTTCTGCTTCTTAACCCATGTTTCCAGAACATGCTAGACACAAATGCTCAGGCACTCATCTCAGGGAGCTGTGCTCACTTGATCACTCTCCTGTAAGAAGAGGATCATTCCCCAGAAAGGCTAAGTAGGGTAGACACTTCCTTCCTTGGCTTCTGTTTTGGAGCCTGGCTTCCCTTGAAAGGTTGTTATGCTCTCCCCACTATGTTATCCAAGGGAAGCTCCCTGCAGCCTGGTCAAGCACTAACTTATGTACCCTATCTCATGCTGTAACCTGCGACAGAAGTCATTCTTGCATTACATCTGAACCCATGTCTGCACTGTCAGCTCTATCATAGACAGTGTGATATTCGATTTTCCTTGTGGCCCCTCATTTGTCTAGTCTGTCAAATGGTCTGTCTTTCAAAAAGACATCGTTTATTGAGCTCCTAAAGTCTAATCATACATCGATTTATCCCACTACCTTATACCTCTTTGCTTGGAGTCACTCATTCACTCATCCATGCATTTTCTGACAGGTCAAGCCAGAAACATACCTTCCTCATATAGGAATCCACAGTGAATTCTGTCTAGTAAGTATTTACAACATCCAAACTCTCACTGGACACCTTCCTGTAGGAAAGAGATATGATGGACGTATCTCCCCCTTGTTTTCTTTGTTCTACCTTCTCCATCATTTTCTACCATTTATGTATTGCAAGTAGTACACCCATGTTGTATACTCATGGCTCCCAAGCGTGTACTGTGTTTTATCCCCTTATCTTGTATCCTGAAGCTGCTGTGTGTGCTCAGCTGCTTCTCTCTGATGGTGCCCCAAGTGGATGAATTTTCACCTCCTTTACTTCAGTATAAGGTTTTAAATAATAGCCTTTATCATCATTTCATTTTTTTTGTTTTCATGTATAAAATGTCTTTCATACAGTAAGCAAAATTGATCATTTTTAGTCTTAAATTTTCATTGAATTTCAGGTAAAGAGGCTGTGTGTGTTAGTGTGTCTCTCTGTCTATATGTATATCTGTGTGTCTGTGCATGTGTGTGTGGTGTCCATTCCTGCACATTAAGATAGACATAAACATAAGTAAGACAGAAATAAAGCATAGGATGGGAGACCCATTGCTGCACAATCTAAGATATTTAAGATCTAACACTGTAATTTGCAGTTGGTTATTAAATATCAGAGTGTGCCTGTCAGGATAGAAAGGCAATTGATATGTTAGTGACTAAGCATCTGATTTGCTGACTCCTTGGCATATAAATTTCTAAATTCTCTTAGTTCTACGGAACTCTGCAGATGTAAACACTTTGATGTATTTTACCCCAGAACTTGAACTGCAGCATTTCCTTCTGGTGAACTCTTGGCCCAACATGTCTGCCTTCTTCCCACCCCTGCCCAGTTTTGGCAATCACACTTTCTTGCTTCTTGGAACACAGGCTGCCTGCAGAGTGTCTATGCTGGCCTTGCAGACATTGCTTAAATGGTGCAGGTAAGTAATTTATTGATCTGTAAAGCACTCTGAGATTCTCTGTAAGGGATTATGTCATGCCAACACCACGCAATAAAATAAAAAATGATGGACTTTGTTAACACAGGGTGATTTAGGGGTTGTAGTTTGAAGTGTACGTAAAGTACATTTTAAGTGGAAATCAGGCTGGGTAATGAATTATTCTTGCTTTGGAAGGCTGACTGGGAGTTCATTTTCCTGGCTTCTTACATGATAGCTAATCTGCTAATCATACACTGGAGAACAATGGACAGTCCCCAAGTGACATGGAAGGTGGAGTTGGCCAGGGCTGTCAGCACAGTAAGTATATTAAATGAGACAGTCACACCTTATGCTTGGAAGAATCATCTAGAATCATCCCCTCCCCACCCCACCATTTACAACTGGAAAGTATCCAACTCATGAAGTAAATGTTGGAGAAGTGCTTGCCACCTCTCCTGACTGGCCTGACAGCCAAGCTTGAAGGAGGCACAGTGCCCTGGATGGATCCAAAGGAGAAGCCATGCTTGGTAGGGGGCTCAGGTTACAATAGGCACATCCACAGTCATAAAGGCTAAACCAATGAGTGCCGGTGTTCTGGGGTGGAAAGTATCATTTTCTAGGTGGTAATGTATAGCACATTGTCATCTTTAAGATTAAATTAGAGGCTCCGAACACACCCTTGACATGAGGACTTGAGCTCTATCCTCAGCACCTCCCTGGCAAAATTAAATTAAGCTGACAAGGAAGCACTATGATTTTAGCTAATTCCTGCTCATAAGAAAGACTTGGGAATGTAAGAGATAGGCTCCCTGTATTTCCCAGTTTCCATGGATACTTTCTGTACCTTACTTCTCTTAATGCAGGCTCTTAGAAATATAGCAAGATTGCTTTGTTTGCTTGTATTTATTCATTCACCCATTCATTCATTCTCTTGTCAATATTCATGAGTCACTTTCCATATGCCAGCATTATGCTAAGCACTAAGAACATAAAGTCCTTGTCCCTAAGGATAATACAATCTAAAGATATAAAACTGACAGAGGAATCCAACCAATAGTGTACTGTGACAAAGAAGGATTCGTCAAATGCTATGGGAGCACAGAAGTTAGATGCCTAGTCTTGACTGTGTGTGGGTGTTGCATGACCCTTTTGGGCACATGTGACAGCTATGTTAAATTTTAGGGGATGAGTAAAAGTTTTTCAAGTATGGGTTGGAGAGGAGCAGATTGTTAAGCAAAATGGTAACATAAGTAAAGCACCATTAGTGAGATTTTTTTGTGTGTCTATATATAATCAACCATTATCAGAAGAGATTTTTCTTTAGTGGCTGTGCCAAAAGGCACAAAGTGCTTGTGATTATATACTCTACACACAATTGTATTTTATGGCATGCAGAAATATATTAGTGTTAGCTCTCCGTGTACTTTCAATTTGTTTGGGGGAAACAATGCATTAAAACATTCCATTGAGTAGAAGGATGAAGCAAAATGTACCAGAAAATTGTGTGAGATTGTGAAATGAAGGATGTACGTGATAAGTGCTGTGAGCTAAAAGGGGAGGGATGACCAAATGAATGGGAGTTTCAGAGATGACTTGAGCCCATGAGCATCTGCTCTGGATAGCAACAAACAAGAAAGAACTGTACACTGAGACAAAACTGGGGCTGTATTAACAAGGACCAGAAATACACTGTCATGGATGAGGTGTCAAAAAAAAAAATCTATGAGGTACATGAACATATCATATCTACCAGCAGAAGGCATGGGGCTTCAGATCCTGGGCCTCCAGGGCCACCTTCCTTATCTACAAAGGGGAACCGGTAATTCTGTGGATTCTGACATTTGTAAGGTTCTTCAGCAGACTTAAGAAACAACTTCTGAAATGACCTTAGAGCAGTTCCTGGGGGCATTCGATAAATGAGTTCTTTGCTGCGCCTTTTTGGCGAACTTGTGTGCAGCGTCAACACAGAATAGACAGTCAATAAACTTCATAAGAATCAATGAAAATGGGATACAAGATCAATGAGGGACCAGGGAATCAGACTGCAGAACAGCCTGGAGGGCTAGGTCTTAGATTCTTAACTTCAATAGGCTATGACAAGTATTTGATTAAACAAAAATAGAATGCTATAATTTAATTTTTTTTATTTTAAGAAGAAGAATCTGTTAACCATGTGTCTGAATGGAACTGGAATAAATTGAAATTCGAGAAATCTATTTACATGATGGATATTCCAATCCTGGATTGAACTTTCGGCTCTGCAAAGAGAAGAAAAGGAGAAGAGTGATGGAGACCAGTGGGACATAATGGGGCACACATGGGACATAATGATGGCCTGTCAGGGGTGATGCTCACAGGAACAGCTGGCTTTGTGGAGAACTTTAGTTCAGGGTCATTCTGATCTAAACATGCTGATGGGGAAGATGCTGGGGGAAGACCCGGCAGAAGTATCCTGTTAGCAGCTGGAGTTACATGACCAGTGGGGTCAAGAGCACAGCAGAAACGTAAACTTGGGAGGGCTGAGAACAGGTGCCACAGTCTAAATTTGCTGGGCCTCAATGTGCCTTACTAAGGGATGTCATGATGTCATTTTCTGTGCATGTGTGTGCTTAAAGGCATTTGAGGCTGAAACTGAAATATACTAATTATATAAACAGAAAGACCAAGAAATATTTCAGATATATTTAAGAAGAAAGACAGAAGTCAGGTGAATCATATTCTGAGAATAAAATTCCACACTTAATACATTTTATTAAGGTTTCATTTGGCGATTGCTGAGTTCTAATTCAAATATGTAAATAATTAAATAAGGTAATTATTAAAACAATATTCTGAGGAACTTTCCTATTCTGGTTTAGCTTACAGTGCCCAGGTGTTGAGTTTTAATAATTATGTCATTAATAAATAGCAATTTGCTGTTTTTAGCACACAGTAGATATCCTATTAAATCCAAATTAAGATGCTTTATTAAGCACTGTGCAGTCCTGTGGGGCTGAGAATGCACATAAATGCCTCGGCCAGGTACTTCCCAGCATACGTGCAGATCTATGCCTCCCAGACGGCTTCCATTGCTGCCAGAGGCACTTCTCTTTGCTCAGTAGTGAAGGTCTAGGATGCCCAAACTACTCAAGACGGTGTGCAAAACTAGGATTTCTTTCCTGTCTAGGAACTCCTGATGTTCCAGTGCTAAACGATGAAATCTAAAGTACTGGCAACCTTTTTGGCTTATAAGCCTCACAGAGACACTCAGGCCATGAAAACAGCCTGATGCAAAATGTGCTTTGTTGATGGAGAGCTATTAAAGATGAGCCACTGCATGCCAGCCAAACCATACTGCAAAGCTGCTTTGGTTAGGAATGGATTCGGCTGTGTGGTAAGACATGGGACTGTTTCCCTAATCTAGACCATAACAAGGCAATAAGTCAACCAAGAACATGCAGAAAAGTTTTTTATCCTAAAAGTTACTTTGTGAAATGAATCCCACTGCTTTCACCCCAGATGTCCTCTTTGTCTGCTGCCTCCTCTAGTCCTAAAGCACCTCCAACCCTTCCTAATCCCAAAGTTCCTCCAAGATTGCTGCTTTTAACTCAGATAGCTTGTGTTCCCTAGCCCTTAAATCTTAACTCCTGAAAGAAGTCAGTCTCCCTTGGCCATCTTTTCTAAGAGAGTCTCCAAACTGGATTAATTACTGTCTCTCCATTTGCTTTGTGGTGCTGGAGGTTTGAGTTCACTGCCTTTAGCATGATAGGCAATCATTCTACCAGAGTTCTACTCTTGGCTGGCCTCTTCTAACAGAAACGGAAGCTCTACTGATTCTCTTGTTCACTGAGTTGCTTAGTTTGTGCCATTGTGTGCAGCAACCTTCATGCCTTCATGTGCATGTGTCACAGATATATTTTGGGTGAATGGGTGTTTTTGTAAAGCTGAACAGAAATATGAATAAATGAAATTCCCTGCATACCCTCAAGATCTATGTAAAGCATACAGCAATAATGATAGTCACCACTTTTCATATACTTGCCGTCTGAATGGTGATGTGTGTGTGTATACATATATATATATATATATATATATGACATAATCACACACACACATATTTTTTTTCTTCAGCAATTAACTCAGTGAACAGGTATTATTCCTAAAGTAACTCATCATGACATCTATGAAGTGTTTGCTATGAAATAGGGCTTTTACCATTGATATCAATAAAATCTCGGTAAACTGGAACTTCCTTTTCATCTAATTATGAGTTGAGAATGCTGATATTCAGTAGGGGTAGGGGTCTAGAAAATAATGCAAGGATATACAGCTGAAATTTGCAGCATGATGTATGTGTTTTAGTAAGAGATTGTATGGCTAAAAATTCCTTGAAATTTCAAGTTCATATGCGAAAAAGTACCTAAGAAACCTACAAGACTTTCGTTTTGTGCATATCGGCTGCCTATGAAACCATGCTAAACATTAGATACTTTGCAGAGAGTGAGTTCACTGAAAATACTTTAAGA
Organism: Phyllotis vaccarum; assembly: GCA_033318265.1. Lineage (NCBI taxonomy): Eukaryota > Metazoa > Chordata > Mammalia > Rodentia > Cricetidae > Phyllotis > Phyllotis vaccarum. The sequence goes on along the minus strand of JARWLC010000012.1, from coordinate 100,877,811 downwards.
GGAAATTCTATTATTATCATTCACAGATGAAGGAAAAGGTAGAGTGACTAGTCACTTTTTCAAGGGCAAACTGCCAGTGGGATGTACCTGCAAGTTACAGGTGAGGCCTACTGTCTGCTCTTCTGTCTGATCTTTCTTTCTTCTTTAAAGTATCTGCATGCTCCAATGTACACTTATAGGACGGCAGGGTTTGTGGTATTATTTACAAAGAGAAACTCTAAGATTTATGTCAGAAGATCACGTACTAAGCTGAGATCTTCAAATTATTAGGGATATAAATGCACATAAATCATTTCACTAGCTGATTGCATTAATTATATTAACATTTTTCTCTGACCCATGCTTTATGGGTCAGAGAAAAATGTGGAAATACCACATCTTAAACATAAAATATTCATGTATGACTCAGTAGTATTACTAATAAGCATGTATCTCTAGAGGCCACTATAAGGAGAAATGCAAACTTTCTGCACAGGGGAACTTGCTTGATTTAAAGGACAAGGTGGGGTGGTTACCACACCTCTGCTCCTGTCAGCAGATGCTAGCCAGAACTTCAGAGTAAACAATGACTCTCTGAGGTCAACAGCATGCACAGGGTAAGGACTCAATCCCAGCCTCAGAGAGGCCCAGGCTCACTCTCCTGCCAGCAAGGAAACAGTGGCTGCTGCTGTTTTAAGGGAACGAAGCCAGACTGGAGGATGCTCAGAATCCCAGATGAGGGTCTGAAAACGTGAAAGCTCTTCAATGATACAACCTTGGGCAATGGTTATTTCTTTCATCCGAACAATTTTGTCATTTGTTACATCTTATTCTTCCCCTCTCAGCTTCTACATATTAGAGCCAAGGAAAAATCATGAAGCCCTGGGAGAAAATCTGGTGATTTATTCAGGATTAGTCATGAACCAGTGCTCAAGTTTGGAATGTGGGCCTTTCAGGATCAACTGAAATGTGGAAGGAAGTTTTTATGAGCTCTGTTCTCTGACCCAGTTTAATCATTCCTGATGGAGACATAGAAGAATAAAGTAAATACCGTTCATTCATCAGACCATGCTTCCCTGCTTCTGGGTATATTAGTGTAAATTGAATTTCACAGCCCCTACCTGTAACCATAAGCGCTCCATTATAGTGGGCACCAACTAAGAAATTGCTAAGAAGTGTCTCCTCATCAGCTGCTTCATGTGAGAACACAAGAGAAAAAACCACTAATCATGGTACAGTCTGCCACACAAACAGAACTGACTGGGTTCCAGTTTCTAGAACAGTAGTACAGATTGGGATTGAGTAGCTTTCTTGCCTTATGCCACCATCCTGATATGGACCAGTTTCTTAGTTTCCAACTCATCAAAGTGTATAAAGATGGAATGGGAACCCAAGGATGGCTGGACAACAGAAACAAATTCAAGAGACCCTGGAGAGCATATGGCAGGGTGTACAGCATGGCTTCCTTCTTTGGAGATCTTCCTGGTAATACCTCAGGCATTGCCCTCACTGTGCAGGGAAAAACTGAAGATATCCATTCAAACAGCTAAGCCAAGGCCCTCAAGTCCCTCAGCCAGACACATGCAGTCTCTAATCACATATCTCTGAAAACCAACAACCAAGTTTCCACAGCCAAGAAAACCTCCAAAATTCAATTGTGCCTAACCTGAAGAGGGGATCAATCAACCTGATTCACTACATAGTTTTACAAGGAAGAGGAAAAAAAAAAAACCCAGGAGGAAAATGTTGTGGTTTTCTTATTATTCCTCATGGAAGAAAGCTATCATTGTTGATTACCTAATAAGGAATATATTCTTGTCATGTATTTTCCATTTAATTCAGAACAATCAAGCCTTAAAAAGCTAATGAAATTCCACTAGAGGAGGAAGTAGCCAATGTTAGAGCCCAGTCCTTCCTCCAGGATTTTGGGGATCAAAGTAAACATGTAGGTATAATTGAAAAGCACTCAGTGGACTGCTAATCACTGTACAAATGAATGCTACAGTGAGTGAGACAGCATGGAGTTCAGTCAATTAGTGAGAAACGGCTTAACTCTTTGTTTTACAAACCAACCCTAAACTGTTAAGAAGGCTTTCCTCACCCTGCCCAGCTATTTCTCTTCTGACTGATCCAATGGATTCCCAGCATTCAGCTCAGAAATGGGGGCAGGAACAATGTGCTGGTACCCCAGCTTCTAAATTCCTCTAGAGTTCTCCACAGCCACAGTTCGGCTATGGCCACTGAAACACCACTGCTGTGCACATTCAAGATGTTTTGTAGATCTCTTGGCATCTAATATCTTGCTGGAGTCCCTTTATTGAAAGCAAGAATGTGTATGTAATTATTAAAATGATGTTGACCAATTTGGGATGCCATACAGTGATAATGGCCACTTGATCACATCCCAGACACGTTTTACAGGGGTTTTCTATACAAGCTCTAAATGACTAACGTAGGACTATCAGGCTTCGAGGACTCTGTAAACTCAGGCTTGATGGCTCCAGCTGGAGATGGGAGTGTGTGTGTGTGTGTGTGGGGGGGGGTGATGCATACATTTTGTTCCTTAGAATGCAGTTCCTGCTGGCCACTTCCTTTTCCAAACTCAGGAGGATATTACTATTCTCTTGCTTCTGTCCAGAAACTCACCTCAAGCAGAGAAGGACTATCTTTCTACTATGTTAGTGTGTGCTATTATCCCTCCTCACACCCTAGGATCATGCCTGTATTCCTGTATGTTGAGGTAAGCATTGTAAATGCATCTATGAAGATGCACACAGGCATAGGTTTACACATTCTCATGGCCATGATTCCCTCCACTCATTCTTTTCCTGCTCTTAAAACATGCTTAAGCACCAAGCATTTCTCACGCATTACCCTGTTCAGGTCGGATGGAGGCCAAGCAAGTGAAAATGGAGGCCATGTCCCCAGGAGATCCCTTCTCAGCACTGATGAAGTCTGTGTCTGTGCTGTCAATCAGTTGCCTGCCACCTCTACACCTACATGCTCAGCTGCTTTTCTGGTATAATTTGCACTTTAATTTCTAATTGCCTAACAGCACTGGTAGTTAGGCACTCAACAGTGGCTATAAATCTGCGAGCAGTGGGGATTATGTATCTTGCACTAGGAAGGTACCCATGAACTCCCGGCTGGCTGTACCCTTGACTGTAAGAGGATGCAAATGATTTCAAGACCATTCCTATTTCCCTTCTAGTACCTGCAAGGTCAAGTTAGACACTGCCTTGGGGAGAGCGTCTACCTTCCTCCAGCAGCATAGTATTGATAATGCTTGGGCCAAAATGGAATCTCAAGCCGTATTCATGCTCCTGTGTCAGTGCTCTCTGGAACCATCTTAGGCAAGTGGAGACACAGCTTCTTATCTGACATTGACTCTCACAGCCCTGTATGAAGTTCCATTGCAGTCCGAGGTTACTTGGAAACTGGTTTTAAACTGATTTGTGTTCAGAGTCCTTATAGCCAGTAAATCCTGCATAAAGGTTATGGTTGAAGAACAGATCACAATGAAGCCTTTTCCCCTTAGCATGAGAGATAAAGATGCTGGCCTGTTTGTGTTGAGCTACAAGTTCTCAGTGAGCACAGTAGCGTTGTGGATCCCCTGTGAAATATAACAGGGCTGGAGCAGGAGAGGGGGTGAAGCCTGGGAAAGAAAAAGTTTCAACATGACTTCTTGTTAATACAAAGCTTGTCAAACACATCACCTAGAAATACTGAATGTCTTTATTAGATTCTTTTATCTCCCCCCGAGATTGGAAGGACGCACCAGTTGCTTCTCGGTGGAGATGTCATCATCCAGAAACTAATTAAAGGCTACGCAGGAAGCTGGGGCACTCACACTCTGGAGAACAAAATGCATTAGCAAGCAGAGTAAAAAAAATTACAAGTGAACTTTATATCGAAAAGGGCAAGTTGGGAATTTGACAATAACTCTTCCTTCTCCCTCACCAGCTCACAGCAGGTGAAAGCGGGCCCATCAGGATGTCAATGAATCTTGATGCAAGGCCATCTGCTCTCTAACATCACTCAGGAAAGGATTTCTCCTATCTGGGTACCAAGGGCTGAGGACCAAATGACCGCATGCTATGGGAAATTCAATCAAGTAGGTTTCAGGCCAGACTCTGCTCCTACAATTGAGACATGCAGGAGATGAGTATGTCTGAACAACATTCATTTACCTGAGCAGATTGAAAGGGCTGGCTATTCAATCCAAAGAACGTAGGAGTACAGGAAAGGCAGACTGAAGCAGATGGTATACCTCATGTCAACAAAAACTCAAAAGCTATGCCCTTGTTGCCTCCATTAGGCCTCTCCCATGTATCCAGTAAACATTGGTGTTCTACTGCTTTATGGCCTCTGAAGATGTCTACAGGTGCCATGACCTTCCTCTTTTATATTTCCTCTGCTCATGTTTTATGTTCTTCCATGTCTCATTATTCACTGAGTCCAGCCACTAAAACTTAATTACCTATTTCTGTCACTCAAGGACCATTACCACTTCCCACTGGTTCCATGGCTACCTTAGACCATGATGTCTGAAATGTTCCCTGATTCATGCCTTTGTTTGTGAAGCTTCTTCTGTCTTAGCTCATTGGAGCTGTCTTCCGAAACACGATTCATCTTTTGAACACATCTTTTCATCTACAAGGCTTTTAATCGTCATTGGCTGATGACTGACAGCAAATGAGTGAACAAAAGCAGAAGCCCAAATGTTCGCTGATCACTCGGGAAAAGGTCTGGAGCCTTTGCTTTGACACAGTGGTCTTATTTACTTTACTACTCTCCTAAGTGATTCTTGACCGATGAGGACACATGAGCGAGGGGGATCATTAAGGGTCATCTAGAGAGAGGGGGATCCAGAGCTCCACAACAGCCAGGAGATCAGTAATGTTTTGGCACCAATGAGCCTGAGTCTAATCCTGGATGAGGGTCCACTGTTTACTAATCTGCCACCTGATGCATACACACCATACATATCAACACAATTTCTGTAGTGGCAAGATACATATCACATATGTATCATTTTCAGTGTTTTAAAACCTAAAGTCCAATGGCATTAAATACATTTATAAAGGCATATGTTTTGAGTTATTTAATTACTCAGTATTTTGTCTACAACACATTACATGTTGCATAATATCCTATAAAAGGGTGAACATGATGAGTGGTTTAGATTGTTCATTTATCACATGCTAAGTGACCAGCACATGCTATAATTTATGTATATCATAAACTGATATACAAGTGTAGTAGTTGTCTCTGTTCCCCTTGAAACTGTTCCAACTAGAATTATATCAGCCAGTGTCTATGTAACAAAATTCCAGGTGCTACATCTTATCTAGTCTGAGGGCTAATTCTTTGTCTTTAAGTCATCATTTGCCCCTGACTTCCCTTTTCTCTCTTAGCTTCATATTGCCACCCTGTGCTTGCTTTCCTCTAGTCTTACCGACCACATCTCACTTCATTGCTCAGAGGTGGAGAGCTGTATTTCCCCACCATGGGCTGCTTCACTAACTGCCATCAGATGCTCGTGCATTCAGAGTTCGTGACTCTCCTCTCCACTGCTCATGTAGGAAATCCTGGAATCCACACATCTCCACTACATGAAGATGAAACTCAGCTTTTTCCCTCCATAAACATGATGGCAATCATGGCCTTTCCTGCAGGGCTCTCCTAGATATTTAGTGTGTTCACATGCATAGAGAACTCAGAACAACACAGAGCTCAAAGCATGCGTGCTCAATAATGTCAATGCATTCACAGTGTCCCAAAGAGAATTTTAGATTCTTCCTCTCCCGTACTCCAAAACCTTTCCTCTCCTCACATGCCCCTTTTTAATTAATCACACACTTGCCAACCTAATCTCTTTGAACAAAGAAACAGGAGTTGCCCTTAATTTCCCTCATTCCCTCACTTTCCATGTCCAACTATTAAATCTTGTTCATCTTATTTCAAAAAATAACCCTTACCCTCCCTAAATCTCATTCTCTTCTCCCTTGAGATAATGTAAAGCCCTCTGATTAACTAACTCTGCTTTGTGCGGTGTGATTTCTTTTCTGGTCCGTCCTCTTCCCTTTATATAGATATTCCATTCTCTACACTACAGAGTGATTTTAAAACACCTAAACCTATGGGTCATCATGACCCCTTTGGGGTCTCATATCAGCTGTCTTGCATATCAGATATTTACATTATCATTCCTAACAGTAGAAAATTACAGCTATAAAGTAACAATGAAATAATTTTATGGTGGTGGGGGGGTCACCATCACATGAGGGATTGTATTAAAGGGTTGTAGCATGAGGAAGGTTGAGGAACACTGAATTCTAAGCAAGTCCCCCCCCACATCCCCCCCACACACACACACACTCACACGCACACATGCACGTACGCACGTACGCACGCAAGCACGCACGCAGAAGACACTATCACCTTTATTTATAACCATGTAATAGGATGTAACTACACTGGGCATAAAATTCCAAGTTCATAGCTATGTCCCCAAAACACTACCCAGTTGGCTTGGCTGCTGCTATATCTCAGGCTTTTTCACTCAGCTCTCTGTTCTCCACTCCTTCTAGAGAGCAAGCATGTTTTAATTTTTAATATGGCTTTGCAATTTGTTTTTTAACCCTCCAAAACATCTTCACTCGGACTATCATATGGTGAGTGGTTTACTATGTAGATCTCATTTCAACTGTTCCTGCACTCAGCATCCTTCTTGTCCATCTTTCTAAAGCAGCTCTACCCCCCATCTCAATGCTCCACTTTTGTTTGTGTATGACACATATTTCAACCCGAGTTTCTCATTTACTTGGTGAGTGCTCATTCTTCTATCTCTTCATTAGACTTTTTCTTTCCTAGTGTGCTAAGGATTGAACCCAAGGCCTTGCACATAACCAGGGAAGAAGTTCACTGCATTAGAATGTAATCTCCAATGCATGATGGGATAGGCAGAGAAACATTCTCCTTATGGAAATTTGACTATTTTCGTTCTATCCTGAATCCTAGCACCTCTCTTTATACACCATGACACAGGTATGCCTGTCTTCATATATGCATTATAAACAAATACACAAAGTACTAATAAATAATAAACTTGAAAAAATTGTATCTTTCAGGTGAATGAAACCTCACATTGTACACCATTTACAGTGGTGACCAATTCACAATTGGAACTTGATACATTCAACCACCTCTAACTAGAATTTATTTTTATTTTTCTTCTTATCAGAAATCCTCTCTTTAAACCACTCTGCTAAGACATGTCATAATGATAACATGTAGTAACCACGGTACAGCAAACATCCTTCTAAGGAGACTTGAGAAGGTAAGACCTACAATATGTTTCTCTCTTGTGTTTTGCCTTGATGGTCCAGCATTAAATAGAGCAATGGTTACTGTTCACCTGAGCACCAGAACCGAGTCAGATTCATTATCTGTCCTGTGGTTCCATGGGGAGGGGACATACTCAAGATAAAGATTTCCATAGTTCAACTACTGACTATAAGAATGGCTAAAGTTGCTTCTACACACAGCCGCAAGCCTGTATATGTGTGTGGAGGGGGGGGTTACAACACGCTATGTTATACGTGTGAGTTATATGTATGTGTGCTATGTATGTTTATGTGTATATGTAGTGTTTTGGTGTGTGTACATGTGTGTGTGGTATGGGTATATGTGTATTGTGTCTCTGTGTGTGGTTTGTGTGTGTGTGTGTTGAGTGTGTATATTATAGTATATGTGTGGGGCTATGTGTGTATGTGTGTTTATGTGTGTTCTATGAGTGTACATGTATGCTGTGTTTGTGGTATGTGCATATGGGTGTATGTGGTATGTGTGTGTGTGTGTATTTGTGGATTGGACATATGTGAATTGTGTGTGCATGAGTATGTGTATATGTGGTATATGTGGAAAGTGTATACCTGTCTATATACTTAAAATAAAAATGTTTATAAAGAGGGCAGGGCTATCTTACTTCCCCTGAAGAATCTTCCATTTCTTGTGAAGCTCTAAGGGAAGGTTAACTTACTTTGTAAAGTCCAAGTTCAGTTTCTTCTAAAGCACTAGGACATCAAAGAAAACGATGGCATATGGACTCTTCTTCCTTTTCCAAGAAGTCTGTGTTGAGTAACACAGAAAAACTAAACAAAATCCCTGTTTCTGGGCAATAAATTAAAAGTAGGTCTGCGTTCCTGAAGATAAATCAGCAACTTTACCATTCTTCCCCTGAGCTGGGCATCTTCAAGGAACATAGCACAGGTGTCTCCAAGTTGACGTATCGGTTAAAAAGCTGTCCTTTAAATTACATTTGGGCTATTTCTTTGCTGGCTGGCTGTATATTTTTGTGATCTATCTGGAGGCTTAAAAAGACGCACAGCAAAATAAATCTCAGTTCCATTAAGAACACACTATGGACTTGCATATTTGTTCTTATCTGTGGTCTCTCTCTTCCCTGCTATCATGCCCCACTGCCCACCCCTTCCCAACGCTATCAAACATCAGCACCAGAAAATGTTTACTATTACTCCTGACACTGATACTAATCTAATTCCCTGTAATTGTGATTCATCATCATGTGGGCTTCCTCTCTGTTTTATGAAGCTCTAGGGTTCACATCTCAGGTACAAACACAGCCTGTTTCTTTCTAGAGTCAAAATGGTTGGCAGTGGAGTAGGCTCTGGTCTACACTCCCAGTCAGAGAATCCGGGTCAATGGAGACAGCCAAGGGGTACTGCCACAGCCTAGATTATATCAACACAAGTGAATGCACTTGCCTTCATTTTAAGTCTGGGGCCCAAGCCCCTGCTGAGCCAAATCAATATTTAATAATTGTGAGATACGGTTATGTGGATGTGTGGGGGTCTCCATTTACCCCTCACTGGGAACTGTTTGCAGCAACATTGCCCATACAGCATCTCATAATGCCTGGTGCTGGCTCCTTTGGCAATTCCTATTTTTATCAACACTACCATTCATTTCCAAAATGCATAATAAAGATAATAAGATAAGTCTCAGAAGAGATCTGCCTGGACCAAAGCAGTTAGGGATGAGCAGGAGTTCATTTACAGCCCACAGTGGAATTTTCCTTTGTGAAAGTATAAATGGGGAAGGCAGTCCAACTAGGGGATGGAGCAAGATCATTTCTGAGAATTCTTGTTTAAAAAAAAACTCAAAAGGCCATGGCTTTAGGTAACAAAAGACATGAGCCTTTGCTGTCCTCAGCATGTCAGCTCCCTCATCTATAAGAGGAGGTTGGCTAGTTGGCATGTGTCTACTTCCGCATGTTGACCTTTTGATCTAGATGATGATTCTTTGTTGAGGTAAGGGAATCCTGTTCACTGTAGACTATTTTGCAGCACAGACACCAGAAGATGCCATTAGCATACCCCACACAAACTTCCGGTGTTACACATACTTGGGACAGCCAGAATCCAGATGTTGCCAATTGTATCCAGGACATTTGCTCCATGGAACCACCGGGCCAGCTCACTCTGAAAAGGTCTCTTGAGCTTTCTATGATATTCTTAGTCACAGGCATAGAATGCAATCTTCTACAAGTTTCTCCTACGCACAATTCTCAGGAGTTCACTTTCAAAACCAAGTTCGACATTGCCTTGCCCTGAACTTCTATCTTAGGCTTGAGTAAGGTAAGGGCATTGTGTGTGCTTTGACACTCCTTGGTACATAACCCCATCATAGCTTTTCAGCCTGGGCTCTAGAGGCAGATTTGAAGCCACAGCACTTCCTGCTTTGATGACTGCCTCCCCCCACCCCCACCCCCGGGCTAGAGACACCCTAAGCTCTCCATTGTGTTTCATCCATATCACTGAGCTCCATCTCACTGCCCCCTTCTGCAGGCCACCAACACAGCAGGGTCACTAGCTACTGAATGGCTCATTATCAGGGGCAAATCCATCAGAGAGGAGCCTCGGTCCCAGCACTGTAATGAATCCTTCAATTGGCTGGGAATGAATGCATTAATCTGGGGCTATTAGAGCCTTTTATCAGGCTGCCTAAAATATACTGCCTTCCCAAAGCATACTGAGCAGGCATTTCACCCTAAAGGGATATGTGGGAGGGAACACCATATTGGCACTAACTAAAACAGTACGGCTAAGACAAATATCACATATAGGGGGAAGGGGAAGGGCACCCAAGCCCAAAATAAAGGGAGAAGGCCATATCATCTGAGAAACTTCTTTTAGGGTGAAGAAGTAAAGAAGGAAAGAAAAGCAAGACGTGGGGGTTCTCAGTGTTGCAGACTACCTGACTAGCTAGCTATGGTGGAGGGAGAGAGGCCCTTGGGCAAGGTAGGCCTTGTTGTAGTCATAGTAAGTGGACATGCTCAGATAGTACATAGTGGAACCTGGTGCTTAGTGTTGTGAGTCCATGGTTTTGTCCACTTAAAGTGGGGGATATTTACATCCTAATGTGATACCAGAGGCACCCCACTGGGAGCAAAGCAAGAATTCAAACTGTCTGGTAACAGGCAGGCACCACTGGAACTCCAGCAGGGGAGCCTGAGCAATAGAACTACCTCACACACTGACTGGGCTGAATGCAAGACTACAAGAAGAACAGCCACCTGGGTCATCCTGAGGCCACAGTTTTGATGGCTGAGGGCTGATTTGCTTATAAAATAAAAATTATTACAATTGCCCAGCTTTATCTTGTGTTTCTGAAAACTAAATATAGTAATTCGTGTGAATGTGTTCTCTACCAATAAAGAAATGGCTGCAATGCCAGAGTGTGAATTTCAGAATACTTCAGATCCCAAATAAATAAAAGGCCAAGCGATTCATTGCAATGGCCACATGATCAGGGTACTGTGTCTCTATTTGTTCCTGCTCCATCATGCATTTCAGCGGCCTGTGGGGTCCTCAGGGACTAGGCACAGCAGTCAAGGTCAAAAGAGTAGGCTTCACTGGAGATTTGAGTTATGAATGGCATTCTTTCTGGAGTGCTGTGGTGTTGTTACTTGATTTTGCTCTTTTGGGGGGGCACCACCCAGTTCCCAAATAAATCACACACAGAGGCTTATTCTTAATCATAAATGTGCGTCTTAAATTGGCTTGTTTCTAGCCAGCTTTCCTTAGATTATTTCTTCTTTTATCCTTTGCCTATGGACCTTTCCCTTCTCTTCTGTAAACTTACTTACATGTTTACTCCATGACAGGCTGTGTAGCTGGGTGGTGGGCGCATGGAGTTCTCCTCCTTCTCTGGCTACTTCTTTCTCTCACTCTCCCCCCTCCCCCCCATCCCAGATTTCTCCTTCTATATATTCTCTCTGCCTGCCAGCCATGCCTATCCTTTCTCCCGCCTCACTATTGGCTATTCAGTTCTCTATTAGACCATAGGGTGTTGTAGACAGGCACAGTAGCACAGCTTCACAGAGTTAAACAAATGGAACATAAACAAAGAAACACACCTTAAAATACTATTCCACAACACTGTGGGCTTCGGGAAATGAGCAAGCTGGCTACTTCTGGGATGGATTTGTTCTTCACTGATTCTTTTAGCTTTGATCACATCATTTCCTGATTTTATTTTTATCACACTCTTACTGGAATTTATGACTCTCATGGACAGAGTACCATAATGAAGTGGAGTCAGGAAACTTTCAGAACCTCCCTTCCTCCAGGGATCAAGAAACTTCCAGAATGGTTCAGTTTTTGAATTTTGGTCACCAGAGACTCCCATTGCCTTTTGTGTCTTTTTGTCTGTCTTTAGTAAATCTGGAATTAAAAGGGCTTCCCCAAAGCCTGGGATTTATAGATTTCAATCATCCTCTTAACCTCTGAAAGCAGAACACTTCAGATTTGACTTCATTTTTCCTCTAATCTCTCATTGCTGGGGTAGAATAGAGATTATTAGGCAAGGGGGGCAGCTATTCCTGGAGAGGATATGTCAAAGCTGGTGCAGCTGTTAGCTTCTGAGGCCCTTGACCTGTTATTGGTCTGAGCACAAAGTAGGGTCAGTAGTAGGAAGTGTAAGTCTAAATGGCATGAAAGTCATTGAAGCCACCGTGTTCTGTGATTTCTTTCCCACTCTGTCCTGGGCTTTCTCCCAGCTCTCAGGAAAGCGATGTTCTTACAGGATAAACTTCCCAACTTTTTCCATGCCAATAATCTGGAGTCTATTTTTATATGTGTGACGAACAGATCATTTTAAATAATGACAGTCTTTCTTACTTAATAATAGAGAATTATTTAAAATTATTGATGTTGAACCATATCAGCATCTCTGGGGGTGGAAACAGTTTATTTGTCTATCAGTTGATGAGAGGGCCAATAAAGACGTGGTACATATACCAGTGGAATATTCCTCAGATGCAAAAAAATAAAACCATAAATTTATAAAATCTGCAGGAAAATGGACAGAGTGTGGAATAATTATAATGACTGAGGCAAGCAGACCTGAAAGACACACTTTGGATATATGTGGGGTTTTTTTTTTTTTCAAACTTTGAATATGTGTGTTTAAGTTGGGATACCCACAGAAATTAGGAATAGCTAGTTAATATATGGTTAGTATCAGCCACAGAAGGTAGATTTTAAGGAAGAGGTGATGAAAACACAGTTAATATCAAGAGAGATAAGAAAACAGGATGGGTTAATTGGGATGAAGGGTGAGAGGGCAGGATATGGGAAGGAGTTTGGGGAGGGACCACTAACACTAAAGACCTCTGAAAATGTCACATGAAAACTTAATATTATAGAAGCTTCCTAAAACACACACACACACACACACACACACACACACACACACACACACACACACACACACACAGACAGACAGACACACACGGCTACCCTATAATGGGGGGGGGGGGGAATAATCTCTCTTTCTGATACCAGAGACCATAAAAATAAAAAGGCCAGTGCCAAGAATAGGTTACATATTTTCAAGTGCTTGGTGGGTGTAGTTTCTGTCCTGCCAGAAACTCTCAAATACCAGCAGCCACTTCTTCAATAATTGACTCAGGTTTAATATTACTTATAGATAATTGTGGTTACTAGCTCAGGCTTATTACTAGCTAACCCTTATGCTTTAAGTTAACCCATATTTCTATTTCTACTTAGCCTTGGTTCCTTTTCTCTGTAAGGCATTCTCATCTTGCTTCCTCTGAATGTAGTTGGGGACCCTTAACTCCATTCTTCCTCTTCCCAGACTTCTCCTGGTCTGGTTGCTCTACCTATACTTCCTGCATGGATACTGGCCAATCAGAATTTTATTAAACCAATTCAAGTGACAAATCATCCCACATCCACCAAAAATAAAACAAAACCCAACACTACAGGCTAGTGTTATTGTTCATTTTTTTTTCTTTCCCTGGTGTAAAGGCTGTTGCTGATTAGGCTACCACATATCTAGTAATAGGCTGTGAAGAAATCAAGCTGATATGAATCAGAAAGCTTCATCCCCACTGGTTAACTTTTATACTGCAGATGCTACAAAGGAGGAAGATCATCATTATCCATACTCAGATGTGAACCCTACAAATTACAGTAATGACTAAACTAGCAAGATCTACTTACAGATGCCACATTCAACCATGACTTCTGCTCCATGTTCCTGCTTTGATTTGCTGTCTTAACTTTCCTCAGTGTTACCTGAGAGTTGTAAGAAAAATGCTCACCACCTCAGGTTGCTGTCTGTGGATCACAGTGTTTTATCACAGCAGTAGAAACTATAATTGAGATAAGCAAAAGGATGATAAGACTTAAAGGTAAATGCGTGCAACAAAACTATGAGGGGCCTTGCCCACATGAACTCACAGTGTCTGTGACTGCATGCACAAGGCTTGAATAAGATCAAGCCGGCCAAAATTTCTGCATGAGAAGGGGCAGCTTGAAAAGCCTCACCCCTATCTAAAAAGCTATTTGCAATTGATAGCTTCTGGGGAAAGTGTTAAGTTTTCTTAGAGATAGAACCCCTAAAAAAACTACACATGTTCCAGTAGATCATTCTACTGCTCATACTAACAGCACCAGTTGAATTTAGTATGTTTCAAATTATAAAGAGATCACATAAAGTTGATAGAGACAAGTGGGTAATTTAATCATAACAGTTATATTCATGCATAACACTCTCTATTTACAAATTATATACAGCAAAATTAGTAACTTTTAAAATTTGTTTCAGAATATATTATCTTGAACTATTTGTGTAGATATTGACAAAAGAAAAAAAATAACAGTGGTGTAAAACAGTCGCATGCAATAAGGTCATCAAAAGGCATGCAGTTCTGATTTGGGACATGATTTTCTCTCAGAGAAGTGCTAGTAGGAGCCTTTGCTTGCATTACAAACAGAGGGATTATTCTAGAATAAGAATGGGAAAATGTTCCCTCTTGAGAATGAAGAGAGCGGAGAGGAGATTTACAGGGGACAGAAAAGCTTTGGTGCCAAAATCAATGTGTACACACATGTCTTATGTATGGACGTATGCATGTCAATATACATATAGCTATACATGCAAATACCTACACGTACACTTTGGGAGTCGGTGAAAGCAATGGAGAACACTAGATGGTCAACATATAATGTTTAAACATGCAAAGCCTCCCAACACCAAAAGCTTAGCATTTGAGGGTTTTTTTGTTTGTTTATTTATATTTTTTGTTGTTTGTTTGTTTTGTCTTCTGTTAAGTTTTTCTACCTTAGTAATACAGGGCACACATGACACTATGTTTAGAGGAACTTGGAGAATAATAGATAAGATCCCATCATATGGTTGTCACTATATATAAATAATTCCAGGAGAGGACTCTGCTGTGCTGTGACACTGTGCAATAACAACCCAAATCAACAGAAATTAGGATGGCACAGAAGCCAAACTGCAGCATAAGGTCCCACCCACAGGTTCACAAAAGCATTGCTTCCTCTACTGCAGATCTGCCCTGAGGATGTTGTATCATAGGATCACAAAACTGTGGTCCCTTAACAATGCTGCATTAACCTCATTCAAGGTCAGCTGCCTGGGAGGAAATCTTCTTAGTTCCAGAGAAATTCGTATAGCTAGTTTTTCATAGACTTCACTTGATGGAGTTACAAATACACACACACACACACACACATTTTCAGAAAAAAGTAATAAGAACCCTGACATTTTAAGGGGTGGGTATTATGGTCTTTTCTTCCAGGTATGGGCGATTGAAGACGCCGGCTACATTTCTGAAGAGATCAGAAGGCTCTATTTGCTACACTGCCATGATCAAGGGGAGCTGTAGTAGGGGACAGTGTAGGAAAAGAATTTGTACCTTTGCCTCAAGGAGCTCTGCTCGTAGCCAATATGATTTGCTTATGTAGTGTTACATGGACATATCACACAGGATGAAGCAGGCTCCTTCCGATATGGGTCTGGAACTTAGAAGGTACAGATGCCCACATGTGCAACAAGGCACAAAGTTGTGGGAAGAGTAATCTTTGCAATTAGCTCCTGATGCTCTGGATCAGTTGAATCTGCAAACCTCACCCCCAAAGGAAAGGGGGGGCACCTAGCATAGAGACTAATATTTTGTAGAGGTAGATGAAGAATATGGGCAGGGATAAATGTGCACAACCTTTCCTGCAGTGTGCTTATAGACTGAGTGTGACTGCAAAAGATTTATGAGCTGGAGGCTGCTGGTCCCTAGAATAGCCTTGTTAAGGTGGAGGAACCTATACAATGTTATGCCCAGTGTAGGGTTATTATTTTAGAAATGATTAATGCTACTTCTCTGTGTTTGTTCTCCTTAGTATATATTGTTATAATATGAGGATCTCCCACATGCTTAGTTTCTTCTTCACACAGCCTGCTCTCTTTCTACTACTCTACCTTATATTGTAGGGCTGTAAGTGAGTCATTGTTGGAATGCCAGAGCTGTAATGCTTTAATTCTTTGGCCACACCTGTAAGCCAAGCAAACTCCTTTATTTTACAAAGTACCAAACCTCAGACACTTTGTTGTAGCAACCAGCAATGTTCTGATAGATTCTGTAAACACAATCTTTTCATGGGAGGTCTCCAGAAGAAGAAGGAGGAGGGGGAGCAGGAGGAGGAGTAGGAGGAGAAAGGGGAGAAGAAACAGGAAGAAAAAAGGCAAAACATTTTTAATTCTTATACATAGAGAAATGCTTAGGCCAAATTACACAGTGACTACATGCAGCATTCACCATAAAGCTTATAAGTACAGTTGCTGTGACCATAAAAGATTGAAAGGTGGCATACACCTGAGGAGATGGGCTGGAGTTGGTTCTGTACACAGAGAGCTTGCTAACATCCTTCACATCAGTGAACCAAGTGCTTTGCCTTCATATTTATGGTGTATAACTTTAAAGAACCAACTAAGTATTTTGCTTTTGAATCACAGCTGGAAAAGGAGCAGTCTGTAGCATTAGTTTTCCAGCCCTGATTTTCAGATCTCTATTTTCCATGAGAATTTCCTCAGTGGCATGAGAATTACTTTCTGAAACCAATTGGTTTCTTTTCTTCTCAGTTCTCATTAGATGCCTTGGTTTTATCAGTGCCTGTGTTTTCAAATACAACGAAGATAGTGACAGCCTGATTAAAGACTTGGGACTTGGTTTGAGTTTCTGTCTAAAGTTTGCACGATTTCTTCGATCTGGAGAAACACACTTGTCCTGGTGTTGTCAAGGAACATGAGTATTTCCAGGTAACACCTACATTCTCAGCGGGTGTGATGTGTGTTTGATAGTATTTTGCAAGGATGTGCACAGTTCTCGGACTCTTCTTTATGATGATTGCAAATTTGGCTCCAGAGTCTCATAACTGTGATGCCCACTCATCTCGTGTTTCTACTGGAATAAAAACCCCTTTGGAAAAATGAACTGCATCTTCCTGGTATTTAGTTAAAGTTCCTCACAAAGTTTTCATGCCAAGAACAAACTGGAAATACTCAAAAAAGGGCAGTTCTGAGTCAAGGCCATGAGTACTATGTCTGTTGATGTAACTGCTGAATGTGGCCAGCAGGACATGATAAATTGTTCTGGAACAAGCTTGCTTGTTCTACAGGCTTCTGAGGCCTTGCAGTGTTCAGGGATACATGAAATGCTGCACTGGTGGTGGAATAACCATTCCCTGGAGTCAAAAATGAACAGAACCAAACCTAAAAGCATGTCCTCAGATAGAAGTGGACACTATGTACAATGAATGCTATCTAGCTCTACGGAAGGTGTGTGCTGTGGAGTAGTGCATGGGGATGTGCGGAGGAGGAAATATTCAAGCAATGTTCCCTAGGTTGAGATCTTAGAGGAACTGAGGAGGTACCTAACCAGGGAAAGAGAATGCAAAAAAAAAAAAAAAAAAAAAAGCAGAAACAAGATTTGGAGTAACAAGTTGCTATGTTCCTCTGCTGGTTTTTGGGCAGATTTAGTATTCTACTTCAAAATAGTTTTTATGTTTTACTAAGGATGAGGTGGCTGTCAAAAAATTGCGGGCAGATTTGTGCTTGGAAAGATATCACGGTCAACTGTATAATGACACATTTAAAAGAGTACTAATTAGAAATAATTACCACTGTGTATTCTATTATCACTCTGCCTTTACCACTTTACCCACTAAAATTTAGGTCTTTGGTTCAGATGCTGCTTTTTTGGGTGCTTCATTTTTGAGTATAAAGAAGCCTACTGCTATAAGCTACCCTCATGGTATTATAGCTGTTACTACATGCCATCAAAAGAAGTTGAATGACAAGCCCAAAGTCGCATAGCTTGTAAATGGTAGCAGTCTCAGCCCAGGAAGTCTGACCCTGCAGGACATATCCTTAGCGAGCATGCATGGCTTGAGAATGGGTTATTCTCCTTGGAAATTACAGGACTATTTAAAGAAAGAGGGCCAAGAGAAAGGAAGTTAAAAGACAATTGGGAGATGGAATTGCAAGGTTTAAGTAACATCAGCAAAACACATGTGAAATTAGATGTAAAATGGAAACTTTCAGAAAATTCCAAGATTCCTGACTTCATGGATTTGATGAATTGGCAGTATTTGTCAAGATGAAAAATATTCATTGAAGAGAAGAGAAAAATTTTACTTACATAATATTTAGTGAACATCTGCCACTGTGTTATGTTGCTAAGCAGAATTTCAATCCCATTTCAATGTTTAAGAAAAGCAAGATAGTGGGAGTTTACATTAAAACCCAATAAGGATCAAGTGAGTTACTCTCTTGAAGGTAAGTAGCCTGACCATTACATGTCACCTCCATTCTTTTGATTGGATGTTTACATTAAAGAACTGACTCCATAGGTGGTGATATGAAAGGCAGGATCAGTTAGAATGAATCACTATTAGAAGGTTCAGTATTTAGAAATACCTTAGGGCCAGAATAGACATTAAAAGCCCCAAGTCGTATGATATCAACAAGAGGGCCATTGTTGAGTTATGGTGGCTTCTGTGTCCCTGCAGCAAGACTCCCTGAATTATGATATGTTTCTGATTTCTTGATCTGCCCTCTGTTGATTCCACAAGTACTATAGCACACTCAGTCAGTGCTTTTTTGTTGTTGTTCCTACAACAACTTCAATTGATCCCTGCTCATGGAAGCCAAGAACCCATTCAG
Organism: Phyllotis vaccarum; assembly: GCA_033318265.1. NCBI lineage: Eukaryota > Metazoa > Chordata > Mammalia > Rodentia > Cricetidae > Phyllotis > Phyllotis vaccarum. The sequence goes on along the minus strand of JARWLC010000012.1, from coordinate 100,859,256 downwards.
ATGCAGATGTAATAGGCATCCTTTCTAATCTCCCAGATGCACTAGTAAAGATGTTCAGTTGACAGTCTTAGAGGAAATGGTAACATATCTGGTTGGCTGTAAAAATTACTATCTTCATGCCGAATCAGGGCTGAGTTGTACCACTGACCAAAACCCAAAGGAAGAGATTCACACAGAACTCAGGGGAATGACCATGAATGACTTAGAAAGAAGAGCAAAGGTGTGGGAGATTATGTTGTTCCATTGTAAATAATTGTCTTACCCACTGGTTTAATAAAAAGCGCTGATTGGCCAAAGGCAGACAGGAAGTGTGGGTGGGGCTAACAGACTAGAAGACTCTAGGAACAGGCAGAACAGAGCAAAAGGCCAGAGAGAAGCCAGAAGAAGTGGAGGACAACTATGCTGCTCTGAGAAAAGGTACCAAGCCGCATGGCTGAACAGGATAAGAGTCATGGGTTAGATGAAGGGTAAAGAGTTAGCAAGTTATATGCCTGGGCCTTAGGCCGATCAGCCTAAAACTATTATAAGCATCTGTGTGTCTCTGTGGGACTGTGAGACTGTGGGTCCCAACCTTGAGGCTATAGGCCCGAAAGTCTGGGCCAGAAACCTCATACTACACAAAGGACATATGTAGCAAGATCTAAAATGGAGCAGTCAGTTCAGTACAGAGCTATATGACAGCAGTTTCAGTTTTTAGATTAGGGAAGAATTATCAGGACAATAAACATAAATAACCAAAGACTGTATATCATATAAGGATATAAGAAATGTACCCTGGGGCTGGGAGATAAGTATGTCCTTAGCATACTCACTTGCCTTACATTACTAGCCTATTCTGAGAGCTTCACATTAAAAAGTATTCTTGATTTACAATGTGAGGTGATTGCCATTATTTCAGTCATAAGGAACCAAGTTCACCATGTCTTTCTTCCCTCAGCTCCTGAAGGAGCCCATGGTAGCTTGGGGTTGTCAACACAGAAAAATTTTAGAAAGGCAAGACAAGAAAACCTCACTAGACTTCACATGTCTTCTTGTAATGTGGAGTCGAGGTGGTGGGCAGAGCTGCTTATATTGGAGACCATAAGTGTATTTATTTTTGGTTGCTGTCTTGTTAGTTTGTCTGGTGTCCAGGAGCTAACCTAGGACCTTGTGCACATTAGGACCTTCTCTCCATGGAAATGAAACACAGTTTGGACAGAAATGTTAAAGATGTCTGATTCTATTAATATTTGGGGGAGGGGTGAGTGTTTTGGAGTGGGGTGTTTTTGTTTTTAATTCAAACCTGTGAATTAGCAGGTTTGAAATCACAGGCAGCCTGAAGGTAACTGAGAAATGCTCAGATAGATGACATTTCTACCCTCCATTCTTTTCCTTTAAGAACTGAGATATCCTCCCCTTCTTCCCCCCTACCCCCAGTCCTGGCCCATTTTCCGTGTTTCTTTGAAGCTGTCTGCTTTACTTCCTGGCTAATCTGTGCTTTTAATAAGAATCCATCACTGCTTAGTAGCTCCTTTAAAAGTCATGTTTGACTTAACGTGACTGTCAGTTTCTCCCTGCCTTCTACATGCCCTAATTAATCATCTTCTATATCCCTCCATGGGATTATTCCATTGTTTTTAAGGATGCTCTTCTTTGCTTTTATCTTTTCACAAATTATATAATAATTCATTAGACTGTGAACATGTGATAGAAAGTAAACGTGCAGCCCCACATTGAGTAAATCACCTTTCTCAACCAAAGACAGCCAATCCCTTCTGTGTGTTCTAAAGCCGTGTGTCCATAGAGCTTTGGATTATTCCAGTAACGTGCTATATTTTACAAGGTTTTTCTGAACACATATACACGATAGCGTTGCCACAATTATCACTCTTCTTGAAGAAACTGAAGCACCGAGGATTAAAATATTTCCTTCAGCCAAGTATTAAAACAGGTAGGCCATTGGTGGTGCCAGCACCTTAATTCACTTTGATGTGGGACATCTCAATAAAGAAAGTATCCTCTTCACCAGTTCTCACTCTTAATTTGCATCCTCATCACCCAGTTCCATTCATTATCACTGGGGGGCGTGGTCTGCTCTGTGTCTTCTCTATCATGTGATGAAGATCTGTATTAGGCAGGCCTCACCGCTCCCACACAATAGCAGAGACCTCCACTTCCATCTCTTTTCTGTATCACCTTCCAAAATGACTTTGAGTGATCTTTGCAGAAATGCAAATCTCATCTGCTTATAAAACTTTAAAGTATTCATTTTCATCTGTTTTACAAGCGTGAAAAACCTTTTGTGGGGTGCATAAAAGAAGACCCTTCAGGATTGGTCCATTTGCATCTTGCCAATCTTTCCTTTCATTATAATATATTCAAATACACCCTTTTAGTTTCTCGCGTGTGTGCCTCTGTCACATACACACCTGTGTCTGCCTATGCACCGTTATCTTTCAGCCTTTCTTAATCACAAACTAGATTAAGATCTTAGTGTTAGCTGCCTTTCCCTAAATTTTCTTTCCATACACACTCTGGCTTTCTGGATTGATGAACTACATTTTCTTAGCCCTTTATCGAGACTCAAATCTGGAAGACTTCACCAGCTTCAGTCTACCTTGAACCAGTTCCTGTTTGATGTATCTGTACTCCAGCATCTTCCTGCAGAGCTTTTTATATTTATTATGGGAAATGACCTTTCTGTAAAAGCTTTGGCAACCACAATTTCTTTTTTGTCTCTAAGTTTCTAAATAGTGTAGAATGCCTGAAATATACTGAGTCCCCAATAATAAATAAAGAACAAATAAAATTAAGATAAAAGATGTGTTTAGATTTCTTCATTAATATAATTATTTAAGATGGGTAATTGAAACACCACTTTTTCCTTTGCTTCAAATCCATTGACTCACTTACATTGAATACTAAATTCTCATAACCAGCACTTGCACCTAATATCTCAAAATCACTTTAGCTCTGAATAAAAATATTTTTCCCTTAGGTGGTTTATATCTATACCAAAGCAATTTTTACCCTCATTAGTTTAATTTTTACCTGTCCCATTATTATTTCTGGTGGACAAATTCATAATGAGTATTCTCTTTCCACAATCAAACTTTAAGATAAGCAAGTAATCCATACAGATTTTAAAAACATAGACTGGAGATATGGCTCCGTGATCGAAGCCCTTACTGCACAGGCATAAGGGCATTGGTTCAGATTCTCTACTTTCCTTGAACCTGGATGTGATAGAAAACATTTGCAAATCCAAGGCTCCTGTTGTGAGATGGAGAATAGACTCTAGAGCTAGCCTGCTATAGGTAGTGATGAGGAACAAAAGACCCATCTCAAACAAGGTGGAGCAGCCTAGAAAGTTGCCAAGACTATAAGTTGGTTTCCACAATCTGATGGCAAGGCATTATTGCTGAAGACAACATCTACACAACTCACTGAATATGGAGAAGTTGAGCTGGTGACTACGTGAATCCTTCACCCCAATATTCTGGTTTTTTTTTGATACAGAAAGATACTCCCCAAGCCACCAAAAGAGAAACATAAACACCAAGACAGACATAATCCTTTTGATCTACAATGGTGTCCTGCCTGCAAGATACACTAGAGCAATAGTGGCACCAAGCTTGTGGGAGTAACCAACCAATATCTGATTTGAATTAAGGCATAGTCCATGAGATAAAACCCATACCCATCACTTCTTAGAAAACTGAGAACCAGGACTAGGTAGCTCAGGGACCAAGGGTAAAACTAAATACTATGGTATAAAAAAGGAAGCAAACCTAGCAATAAAATGATACCTAATGATATTCTGCTATACTCATAGACCAGCACCTTGCTCAGCCATCATCAGAGAGGCTTCCTCCTGCAGAAGAAGGGAACAAACATGGTGAGTAAAGGCCAGACACGGTAGAGAGTAAGAGGCCTTGGAATACTCAACCCTAAGCGAGATGTACCAAATCCTTCTCCTAAGGGCTCAGGCAACCCCTCTGAAGAGGAGGTGGACAGAGTGTAAAAGCCAGAGGGATGGAGAGCACCAAAAATCAAGGTGCTCTACATTAACACTGTTCAAGTTTATAGGAACTATTAGGGATGGAGACAGTATGTAGAGGACCTGGGTGAGTCTACATCACATTTTCAGCATATCAACTATGACTTACAGCTTATTGCTTTCATTGGACTCTTGAGTACGAGAACAAGTGAGTCTCTGCTTTTTTGTGTCTTCAATTGAACTCCTTTCCTTCTGTTTATTTGTCTTGTCCAACTTTAATGTTTCAGTCTTCTTTTATCTTAGTATACTTTATTTTATTATTATCACTTGGGAACCCATTTGTTTTTTAATGAGAGACAAAAAAGGGATAGATCTGGATGGGAGGGAAGGCTGCAATGAGTAAAGGGAGGGCAAACTACAGGCAGGATATATTATGTGAGAAAAGCATCTGTTTTCAGTAAAAGGTAAAAATAAGCAGAAACAAAGAAACCAAGAGGAAGACGTGGGTAAGGTGGGTATCACTGAAGACTTCTCATCTTGCAACAAGTGCTTTTTGCTTATTTTCGTATCCTGTCAGCCAGTCCAAGTGGAATTATTCAACAAAACTTGTGTCTAACTCCCCAGTTCTTTGGTTGTATGTGTGTGAAGACAAATGATGTTGCTAAGGAACTTAATAATCAATGAGCACAGGAAAGCAAGGCAGAGAGTGTTTGGGATTAAAAATATCTCCATTTAAAAGTTTTGACCTGCTGCCCGAAGCACTTGGGAATTAAGTAAGTCCTCCCCCCGCTCCCACGCTCCAGCCTGAATAAGTCTATTAGTCCCAGCCATATGGCAAGCAGGGATCCCAATACTACAGCATTCTACCCTATTCCCACTGGACCTTTGTATTCAACAGAAAATTTTTCATTGGCTTTAGGCATATCATTAGCTTGTTTGTTTCACTACTCAGGTGTGTGGAATTACTGAACCCAACCATAGTTTTGTTGAGGGTGTTTTAGGGGTAGCATTTCTAAGATGCTGCATGTTAAGAATAAAAAAATCCCACTGCTTTCTGAAATGTTCTGTATTTTATCTGATGTGTGTGTGTATGTGTGTGTGTCATAATCACTTCATTTTTAGAAACAATACTGCAGCCCTGATAAGAGTAACACTTTATAAAGTCATCCAATCCTGTCTCTTGTTCCATTTTTTAATAACATAAGTGAAAACAATGTATTCATATTCTGGTGCCTGTCAGCTGGAATTGTTAAAGCCATTAAGTTGGATCATACTGTGGCCACTGGATTGGAGTGTTACTGCTGAGCTGTAGTATTTACTTGCATAAGGCCAACTGAATCAGGATGAAAGAGTGTCTCTGTCCGTGGTGCTGAAAGCAAATAGTCTCCCAGAGGATTTGGTACTGAACAAGGCAACCTCTTATGTTGAATCATGCATGTATTGTAATGTCTTTAATAAATCAATTACTTTTTGGCAGTAAAATGTCACAGCATTTAAAATTCTGATAATCACCTCCACTTTTCAGAGCTTTAGACTGGTGTAACCCACACAGTCTAGCATTCTTCTGGATACTTAGAGAAGGTTAAGTAACAAAAAAACGATGAAATATTTTGACATGCCTGCCCCACTAGAATTCAGAAAGGCTAAAATTTTTCCCCCCATTTAGAACCCTGAAAACGTAGATATAGTTCTACATGACAAACAGAACTTCAGAGTACACATATCTTTGTTGCCCTATTCAGAAATGTATTTAAAAAAAATATTTATTATTTGCTAAACAGCAGCACATTCTTGATATCATTTCTGCTACATGTGTAACCCAGTTTTACACCCTTTAAATGACAAGATGTGACATTATCTTCTGCTTCTGAAGTTGCAAAAGGGAAAGGAACTATGGTCAACTTAAAAGTATTTCATCTCCTATAGAGATGAAAACTCTTTCTGAAACAGACTTTTTTCTGCCTTTTTCCCCCTACAAAAATTGCTTCTATATCTGTAACTGACCAAAATGCTATAAACACATCTCTTGTAAATGCCTAGTTTATTATCACCTATCCTTCTGGAAATAGCCCTTCCTACGGCTCTTCCGCTGACCACCTTTTCCTCAAATATGAAGAACTGCACATGTTTTTCCAAGGACAAATTAATAATTAAATCCTTTGCACACCAAAAATGTTATTTTTTGCATATAATCACATGTAAGTGGAGGGAAATTTCAAAAGTATGTTGATCAAACAAAATCTTCTCATGGGTTTATTCAATGAGCCTTTATTAAATGTAAAGCATGTGTTGGGAACCAAAATAGATGATGATGGTAATGACGATGATAATGATAATAAAGAAATAAATAGATAAACAAAGATACTGATTCCTATCAAGAAACAAAAGTAAGTGGGCTTGAGGGTGGTAGATAACAACAATGTATTAGGAGGAATTTTTAAATGTCAACATTATAAAATTGTAAAAGAATCCAGGCTTTCCTGCCAAGAACTAGGGGTGGGATTGGGCTGTCTAAGAATCACTTTTCAAATGTATGTTTAATTTCAACCTTACAAAGGTAGAATGTTAATTTTTGTTGAGAGAGGGAAGGTTCACAGCATGACATAGTCAGTCTCAGATACAGGCACTACTGATCCTGAGAACTCCTCTGGGCTCAAGTGTTCATGTAGGAAGAAAGGAAGCTGCTGTTCACATGATGGTTAGACAGTATTCTATTAGACTCTTACTCAAAGATACCTCAATTTATCAGATAGTGGGCTCTTATCTTTATATAGCTGGTCTAGGGAGAAAAGTAGAGGCAAGTACATAGACTGTGTCAGCTGACAGGCAAGTAATGACAATGATGGGGTAGTTAGGGTGGAGGTGAAGAAAGACCACTCATCTTCCAAAACACCCTCCACAGACACCCACACTTACCTTTTATGCACAGCCTCCGCACACATGCCTTCCACACATACCCTGTACATGTACCTTCTACACATACACACCTTCAACACACACTTTTTACACATACACACCTTCCGCACACACCTTCTACACACACATACTCTCCACAAACACACACACCCTCCACACACATCATCCACAAGCACACACACCTTCCACACACACCACACATATCCTTTACACACACCTTCCACACATACCCTCCACAATACACATATTCCACAACGCCTTTCACATACACACACACATACACAGTGTACACACTGCACACATACATATCCCACACACCCTCCATATACCTTACATAAACACGTTCCACACACACCCTAAACACATACCCTAAACATACACATAGACTAAGAACTTGGCATATCTGCAATTTAAAATATTACATGTACACATTAAATCCTTCTCTAGTACTAGAGATGAGCATCTTTATTAACCACTTTATTTGCAAAGCAGCAACCACCCACATCTCAATGCTTAGTGCTGCTGAACTCCCTCCAACATGCTGCAGGCGAAAAGTGAAGGTCCTCGGTCCCTTGGTTCAGAAAAGACACATCAGATAAACGTGAAGTCTTGTTATCCAGAAATATTCATCCACGAAGAGGAAAGAATTTGATTACCTTGAATTCTGCTCCATACTCTTCTTCCTGCCTGACAATAACCTCCCTCTCCAGAGCAACAATAATCTGAACACAAACAGACATGAAGCTTTTCAAAAAGTAATGAACTCTGAGGCATAAGAGCCAATGCGATCATGGTTTAAATGCACAACTCGAGCAGCCCAGAGAGGCCATCAATTATACAGCCCAGCTGTCCAGGAAGAAAAAATAATATTTCAAAGAGTCATTGCCAGAAAGAGAAAGAAAATGAAGAAAATGCTATAGAAATCAAGCCATTCAGAGCATTTTGTTTGAAGAGGGTGCCTGAGCAAATATAAGTAGCTGAATCCTGCCAAAGGCAGCTGTCTCAACACAAAGAAGAGAAACTGGGCATACCTTAGTCCGTGAAGTCACTCTTCAGCAACATTTTCTGTTACCCCAGAGCATGTAAACTGTCACAAAGTTAACTAAACGATCTATTTCCAAACATTTTTTAAGAGCCTAAAATAACATATCACCTGAGTATTTGGGCTCATTAGTATCCAAAAGCCAACTTACAACTATGGCTTTTTTTACAAGTCATGTGTAGTTTGCAGATAAAATTGAGGCAAAGGAAAAAAAAATGTGACTTGTTCAAGATCATTCATCTACTAAGAGCCCAGCAATGCTGATGGTGCAGAATCTAGGAAGCCATCAATAATTCTTTTATTTTCTAAAAATAAATGAAGGTTTCAATAACGATGTTTGAGATTCAATAAATGTCATTAAGTCATAAATTTGATGTTTTTAGCACCCAGTTAGGAGCTCTTCTCACCCCTCTGAGGGGAAGGCACTCCATTAGAAGGAACATAGGATCACACAGGCTCACAGGACACAGTTTCGGTCTAACAGTAGGATGCAACTTTTTGCCCAAAGAATTCTGTATTAGGTCTTGTTTATTTTATTTTTTTTTAAGAAGATGAAGAGAGGGAAGGCAATCCCAATGGTCAAAGAGAAAATGTTGAACTATGCTGATGATAATTTAAGTCAGAGAGGGCAAGGCAGGAGAAAACAGCAGTCACACATCTAAAGGTTTGTGCAGGCATCTCCTCTGGATTAAAACATTCCTTACTGGAAGGAAAGGGAGCCTCATGAGAATCAGGCCGTAGACAACCTCCTACATCCTGGAGGGCTGGTCCTGGAGGACTGAATCTTACAGGACTCATCAGCCTCCTCCCCCAGGGTAGCAGCAAAGGATGATGGTGAAAGATGAGAAGGCAGAGCTGCCCTGCCGAGACCAGACTCTCCACCCTATGGAGGTGATTGCAAACAGAGGTCCAGAGTTAGAGCTTCTCTAGGTCTTCACTGATGATGGGGTGGGCTACTTGGGATGCAGTTGTCATTGAGTTTCCCATGCTCCATAAGTAGCTTCAATTAATCTAGTGGTTTGCTAATTGAACTTTGGTAGAATTATTACTTCGGCCTGACACCAATACCTTATATGGAATGAGTTGATATGTTTGTCCCATCTTCCCAGGAAAATCTCATATGACACAGGTTACAGCATCTTGCTTTCTCCCCTGTTGTGGTACAGGTCACATCCTCTTAGCCTTGCATTTGTCATTCAGACAAAGGAACTGGCTGCCCTGCTTCGCATTCCCAGACTGGCTGTCTTAATGGACATTTTACAAAATAAGATGCATAGGAACATCGAGGTTGTAATAATTTCATTGAAATAGTTGTTCTTTACATAACTGAAGGGTCATCTAGTGGAGAGGAAGGAAAGTCTCATCTCCTGCACATCTGGTAAAGGGAACCAATTGTGACAATGGCAGCTGCTGGTGCTTAGGTGTGTGGGTATGCAGCTTGAATGCTTGAAAATACAAAGGTGACAAGTGGAAGCAGTGAAAAGCAAGGTGTCCAGAGCCAGTCAGAAGAGTGGTCCAAAGCTCTTCTTTGTAAACTCATAAATTCTCATAGACAGATGGCTTAACCTTTCTTGACTTCATTCCTTAGTCATGTAGTGGGTATGGTAAGGAGGTTCAACTCATGAGCTTCTTTTGGTGTTTGGAAAGGCACATAGAGGCTAGAGCCAGCATCAGGAAAATAGACTGAGCATCTTTAACAATCTACATTACTCAATGCTCTGTGCACAGAGAGCTGGAAACAAAGAGTGTTACTTTTCTCTCTGCTGGATGTCTAGTATCAGACACTAACTGACCTCATGGGATGCTGGGGAGCTTAACTTGAGAATTACGGTAAAGGTCCTGTGTGATGTGTAGACAATGAGAGTTAGTGGATGGCATGCAGGTTGCCTGGATTTTTGTACTAGTCCTTTAGTATTACAATTGATCTTGCCTGGTTTCCTCCACCATTGATCTGTTCAGAATGCTCCTGACACAAATGCAATTTTCTGTGGCCAGCAATCAAATTCACCAATCGCACATGGCAAAAGCGATCGAAACAAAGGGCAGAAGTTGTGCTATTTCCAGAGCAAATGATCAGTTCCTGAGTTTCTGACAGCATCAAATGGAAAAATCAAAATAACTTGAGACAGAAATAGCCCGAAGACCCTCGGTCCTCAACCCATTTGCAATATTCCTATGTGACCTGGAGTCATCCATTCTGAACAAATGAGAAATTACCTACCTTGTAAGGCTGTGTGCTAGGAGAATTGGGATTTGGCATGGAACATGTCTGGCCTTTATAATAATTGTTTCTGCTTTTAATTATTGACATTTCAATAGATTTTTATAGTCTTCTTCCATAAGCCAAAGCATTTCAAGTTAGAGTTCTCTCTAGCCAAATTTCCCTTTAAACACACTTTTCCTGAGTCATGTATCTTAAAAAGAACTGTGTGCGTTGAAAACATTTCTTACTGTGTGTTAGACAAATGGTATCATTGGTCATAAGCAGGTGAGGAATGAGTGGAGGCAATGAGACCTGGGGGGAGGCAGAGAAAGTATGAACAGATCATCTTGGTTTTCACACTCTCATTAACTATGCCAATTGCTAATTCTTCATCAATTTTTTTTGAATTGTTGGAAGTCAAAATACCATCAGCATCAGGTTGCATCTTTTGAGTAAAAAAATACATACAATACAATGAGGCAAACACAATGCAGACATGAGTGAGGCTTGACCCATTTGGACAGAAGGAAGTTTTAGAAAACATAATAGACATCTTCAAATGCGGTGATCTTCATCGTGAGGTCGGAGCCATTTCACTCACATTTTTTTTCTATTCCCAACACTCTCAACAATGCTTGAAGTATGAAAGGTTAGCAAATACTTGTTAAATTGAATTTTTAAAAATGCTCACTACTTTCAAATGTTGGGTGTTGCAGTTTATTTTAATCCCTTTATAATCAATCCAGAAGTCTTTATTCTCAGGCTATACACCAGAAAGCTGGAGCTCTGCAAGATGAAATATTAGGCTAAAACATTCAATTACCAATATTTCATATGATGACTTACAACTTTTAGTCATTTGCATAGGCAGACATAGATAGAATTAGATAGAATTCAGATTTCAGTTTTTGCTATGGGGTTCTAGAAGAACCAAGAGGCAGACACCACAAAATAATATATTTGGCCCTCTCTCTCCCTCCCTCTGTGTGTGTGTGGGGGGGGGGTAAGAGGTGGGTACCACGGAGTAGTTTGAATGAAAGTAAAACCTCTTCATTGTCCCCTCCTAGACTAAGAGTAACAAGTAGAATCTGCTCACCATTTACTGCTGTAGAGATGACTGGAGTTTTAGAAATAGAACTATGATAGTTTATAACCAAAATCACATACAAAGATAACCTTTTTTTTCCTTAAGGGTCTATGGGTATTAGTCACATGTGACATGGTACCACATTATTTCTCCCATAAATTCCCTAAGAACCATTGTTCAGTTGATCATAGTACAGCTGTGAGGGCCCATTCATTCCTTATCCCATTCATTCCATGGCCTCTTGACCATAGCAAGAGTCTATGACCGACTTGAGTTGATGCTCATTCTCTATATCCCAAAGCAAAGGAAACCAAAGAACTTGCCCTTTCCTCACCTATGAGTCTCTCATGTTGCTGTACTTCTGAAGATGCTTCTACACACTTCAAGAGAGATTCAGAGTAAACCGAATTTTTGTCCAGCAGAACATCTGCCACAGTTCTCTGCAGACACTAAAAGACTACCAATATGCCCTTGCTTGCCACAGCAGCTCCACAAGTGTTTGCCTCCACTATTTCTCCATGTTTTCATCCAGTGTTGGATGCCCAGCCCTTTCTGCTTCCTATCTTCAGAACAGTTACCTCTATCCAGTCTCAGGTTGATGGTAGTGCTGGTCTGGGAAGAAATCCAGTTCTGGAAACATAACCCTAGAAGTCATCCTGGCTAATCTGGCTATGGGATAACTTGTACTCTCAGAAAGAGTTATATAAAATGATGGAAGGCTCCATTTTATACCCAATAGCCATAGGGAACCACTCAAACATTGGCACTTTAGGAGAAGACAGAAGAAGAGAGAATAAATAATATAAAAACAAACAGATGATCCAAGAGCTGGCATGGGAGTGGATGCCTGTCACTGTGGGCTCTATGGTGTGTGTGAGTGGGGGTGGGGGGGATAAGAGTTCTATGCTAGCCTAAGCTATACAGGAGAGCCTTGTTATTAATTAATTAATATTAAAGTTACTTTCAGAATATAGTCTTCAATCCTAAAAATAATCAGGACCAAAATAAAAGCAGGATGTAGATGGACCATCTCTAGAGCCAATGATCTCTATTCCTAAAATCCAGCATCCCATTTGCATTCTCTAGTTGGAGGTGTGAATTTCAAAGATCTCCCTGGCACAGCATCTATATCCCAAGCACAGGCTGTTGTGCCTGGGACAGGCTTAGGGTGAGCTCTGCTTCCCACAGGCACCGTCCCTTCTGTAGCAAGTACTTCTCCACTCAAGGCCCCGCCCTTTACTGCAGGCAACTCTCTCTCACACCCTGAGCTGACTGAAAGATTCCTCAGGGGAACTAGCCTGAAAATTAGTTCCAAAAGCCAGAGAAAGAGAGAGAGAGAGAAAGAGAGAGAGAAAGAGAGAGAGATAGAGAGAGAGAGCCAGATTAAAGTATCAGCACAGAATTTATGCTCTGGACTTAAGGTTTAATAATGCAACAGAAAATCAATATTTAATAAAGCAAATGATGGAGAAAAACACTGCCTGGGAGATGAGGCTGCTGCACTGTTTTCAAACGTCTCGGTCCCAGAGGAGGGAGAGTTGGCAGGATGGATGGGAGACCAGGCTGACAAGAGAATCTGGCATGCAGACAATCGTAGGTCCCATTGATTCCTATTCTGTTATCTCATGGGTTTGCTGGGCACTTTTATTAAAGGGCTGACATGGAATTACAATGAAAGTGATGTAAGATGTTCAATAGACCAGGGGCCAATGGACCAGGCCAGCCTTCAATTAGAAGCTCTGGAATGGTGTGATCTATGCAGGAGAGCCATCAAAGTTCACACTCTATTTGGAGAAAGGAAAGGCAGAGGATGGGTGTAAAATTGGAGCTTTCTAGCTATACAGAGAGGCAACCTCTGATGAGTAATGCCATGATACTTTGTGATGTGAAGAGGTGGTGCAGTAGAATGCATCTATTTAGAATACATAGCATTTGGAGCTGGGGTTTGCCCTGATATAGGCATGCAAACTGCCAGACACTAATGTATCTTGAGTGGACTGTGTCTAGGAATTCAAAGTGACTTGGGGCCTCTATTTCCTATGTGCAGTGCAGAGCACTTCTAAAGTTCAGGAAAAGTGAATGCCATTAAAGTGTTCTGTTCACTGCATCCTTTTTAGTTACTTGAGTATTTCTAGTTAGGTACTTTTTCCTTAGAAGTTACTCTTTCCCATAAGAACAAACCAAGATTCATCTTGTCTACTTCTTTCTGGTCTAGATATCTGTGTCATAGATTGTTACAGAGTTTTAGCTGGCTTCTAGGAAGCATATAGTCAACCCCTACCATCCGGCCATGAGAGATCTATATTGTTAACAGCCTTTCACAAGATTTTTGGGTTGCTGAGTTCTGGAACTCTTCATGGAGACTGCATAATATAATACTTTGAATTATGTAGTCTCTCTTCATTCTAAGGCTCCCACTGTAGAGGCAACAGAAGTCAATATGTTTTTTATAACATAAGAAGCCTCGGGCAAGGTATGTGACAGCCCAGCTGCTGTCTGAATGGGAATGAACTCATTTGAAATGGGGAGATTGGCTCACTCCCATTTGTTTTCTGAGAAATGAAATATAGAGAACAAAGTGTACCAATGAGTAAAAACCTTCAGAAATTCTCAATGCAGCTATAAATTGGGAAGACCATAAATGCTGAGAGTTGGGAAGTCAAGACAAAGGAATGAAAAAAAAATGAAAATAAAAACTTAAATAATAATAAAGGAAAATTGCCAGCATTACTTGGTGCTGTTCATAAAGTCCCGCAATCTACATAGAGCAAACATTTAATTAATTTTTAATGAATGGATGGATAGAATAGAGTAGAATCAAAGAACAGGATTGAGCAGGATGGAAGAGCGCATGTAGAAAGTCAGGAAGACAGATCACCAAGGAATAAATACACCATGAGGAAAGGTAAGGCCTGAAAGGTGGAGAGGTCCTCTGTTAGTTGGGCATGTCCCGAGAGTAATCCAGCTTAAACATCACTTTACAGCATAATTATTGATCCTGTTATGGAAATTCTGAAAATAGCAGACAATTGTCCCCTCATATATCTCACTTTTGAAGAGCTGTCAGTATGGTAGCAGGAACTATTTTGAAAGTTTGATGTTGGAAATGAGGTCAGCTCATGGTGACCCTTTACTGTTTCTTTGGGCCTCACATGCTTTCAAGACTCTGGCAAAAGTTATCTGATTAATCCCAGAGTGTTAAAATTCTCAGGTACAAAGGGCCAAGCAAATTGATCAAGCCATATCCAGTATAATACAGATTTCTCCCTGGAACCAGTAAACAGAGAGGCTCTATTTAAGCATGGCATGGAAAAAGAGGGAGAGTCAATGAAAAAGACACTACCGATCCAGCAAATGGGATTCAGAGCCTCAAGGACTCAAAGAAAGTAGGTCATGTTGTCCAAAACACATGGTGTGGACCTGTTGCTGGAGGAGCCTTGTTAGGGCTGTCAGGAGAAATGCAAAAAGATTGTCCACACTGTGCACAGAAGGAGAGGACAGCAAAGACTGAAGGAAGCCTGATAGAGGGGCTCTAGGTGAACATTCTCGGCATTGGGAGTAATTGATATATTCACTCAATAGCTCAGAGGCTGCTATCAGAGCAGCTGTAATAATAATTTTATTTATAAAATTCTCACTGCTTCTGAGGTGCTCAGGGCACTGTACAATAGCACTAAATAAATTAAATTAAAGCATGAAATATTATGAAAATGCAATAAAATCAACATCACCGAGGAGACACGGAAACCCAAAAAGAAATCACAGAAAAATGATTCCTCTCTGCTGGAAGCAGCATGCCGGTGGAGGGGAGAATGTTTGGGAAAAGCAGAAAAGTAAAGCTTCCAAAAAAAGCAGGGGTGTTGGGGGGTCTTTTCGCAGGAGATAAAGGTTCTAATGGCATCTTCCATTGGGATGAAGTAGAAAAAGACTTCAAACTGTCTTGATTGATGGCAGTTTCCTCATCTCCGAAGTATAGATGCCATATTGTTAACTCCTGTTGAAGAGCATGAGCCCTGAATGAGACTCTGAGTGAAGCATACTATCTGCCACATAGTAGAGACCCAACATCATCACTGTTCATTGTTGCGGTGACCACTGGGAAAGGAAGAGTGGAGGAGGATGGAGATGGTGGAGGGGGCAGCATGAAGAATGAGGCTCATGCATGATCAACCAGCATCAGGGAAGCCAGAAATAGAAACTAAATGTCTCCTCTGGAAAGGAACAAAATAAATGTGCAATAGAGTATTCAAGCACAAAGAAGAAAGAAATAATGCCATGTACAGAAAAATGGATGCAATTGGTAGGCATCATATTAAGCAAAATAAGCCAGACATGAAAGGATAAATTGCACATTTTTCTCTTATTTGTGGACTCTAAATATTATGTAGCTGTATAAGAGCATGTACATGGTGGGGAAGCAGCCCAGTGGTAGGGGGAAGAGGAACATAGGAGGGTGAATATGGCCAAAGTGTGTGATACGTTTTAAAGAAATGGCCTTTATAACATCCTTCATTGTACATATTAAATACATGTCAATAAAATAAATAAAAGAAAGTAAGCATCTTACAAATACAATTTAAAGCATAACCTTTAGTTCTTTTTGCAAGCGTTTGGTATACCACATGTTTGTCTCTAACACGCCTCAAGAGTGCTGATAGACAAAAGCAAGAGGAACCTTGATGATGTGGCAGGTAGGGGAACAATCTTTGATTGGTTTTTTACACTCTAGGACTTTCAAGAGACAGTTCTATCCAATTCATAGATAACTTTCTAGTGTTAGGTAGTGGGATGTTGCTTTTGTGCATAAAGTCATAATAGATGTGGCTGAGACGGATAGGCTGGGTCACTGGATAGCAGAGAACACAAGGATCAAGTGTGGGGACCAATTGGTGAGGAAGGTAAAGGAGAGAACTAAATCTCATTATAAGATAGTCTAGGAGGAATGGGCATCAGGGGAGAATAGTTATTAATAAGGGATACAATTGGTATGTGTGTGTGTGTGTGTGTGTGTGTGTGTGTGTGTGTGTGTGTGTGTGTGTGTGTACATGTGCAAGTGCCCTCACAGGTAGATACCTGCAGAGGCAAGTGATCAACACTGGGTGTTTCTTATGATCACCAGAAAGTTATTATTTTGAGACAGGGACTGTTGAGGAACCTATAACACCCAGTTTTTGCTAAGTTGGCTAACCAAAGGGCCCACAGGATCCACTTGGTTCCATTCACCCACCCCCAGCCTGCCTAGTGCTGGTGTTCCAGACATGTGCTACCATGACTGGCTTATACATGTGGACTAGGGAATCTAAAGTCAGCTCCTCATATTTGCACAGCGAGCGCTTTACCCCTTGAGACATCTCATTAGCCCCAAATTCCTTTTTTAATTGAATTAAAATTAATTTTTTTGTTATTGGTTTGTTTTTTTTTTTCACTTAAAAATAAATGTTCTAACAAGAATCTACCTACAGAGAAAAGCCCTTATTAGTTTATAGAGTAAGTGCTAAGCCCCATTGCCAGCACTGTCATTGTGCTCACATCTACCTGGTGGTAAAAATGAGTAGGATCAGGGCAGCAGAACATTGAATGCCCAGCTTCTGATACAATGATAGTATGGTGAGTCAATCTCACCACACTGGTTGCAAATGTTAGTTCTTCTTTATAAAAATTAATGGCTGGACACATCCCCATCTGTAAATGTTCACCAAGGTCCCAAAGTTAGGTCAGTTTGCTTAGAGCACATTTTAATAAGCACATGTCATTTCCAAGTGAGTTTCTAGGATAATAAAGAAACACAATCTTTGCTTATGCTGTGCTTTTTAAAATGCAAAGTTCTCATTAATGATGGTTACCACCTGAGCTCACAAGGATGTGTGGTGAGACTGATATTTCATGGATGGACATTTCCTTATACCAACGGCTAGGAGAATTACCACAAACTGGGCTTGGATTATAGCACCTTTGTGTGGTGTCAGCTCATACCATCACTCTCAACAACACTGAATAGCAAGATTTATCATTATCCTCATTTTATAGCTGGAAGAAACCAAGGACTGGCCAAGGTATTATCCGAACACGGCTGGGTCTCCCAACATGCATGCTGTCTTATATTCTCTCAAACACATGAAGGAAGTTATGTCCTTAACCAGAAGTAAGCAGAAGAGCCCAGAGGAGAGCCAGAAGACTGCAGTTTAGTTATAATATTCCTCTTAATCAGAGGTATGACCTTGGATTAAAAACAAGCTAAGCTCACGTGTCTAATGTTTCTCCATCTGTCGTGATGGAAAAGTGGTTTTCAATATGAGTGAACAAAGAAGCTTCCGGGTTAAAAAACAAAACAAAACAAAACAAAACAAAACAAAACAAAACAAACAAACAAAAAAAAACAATAATGATGTTCTCCAATGTTAAATCAAAACCCCTGAAGAGGTCCTCAATACTGGTGATTAGACAGCAGCTTGAGTAACTGAGACCACAAAGGACCCTCTCGGTGGCTTCTGGCTCTGATCTGATTTGAGCCTGTATCCATGCTTGCAAAGCCCATACCTAATTGCGACTGAGCTCTCTAGTCCTATTAACTCCAGCCTTTGCTATAATGAGAAGCTAACGCCTCGGTTGGGTTATGCTGTGCAGCATGAAGTAGCCCAGATTCTGCTTCTTCTCTTCCCCTTACTCCCCTGAGATGCCTGGCCCCCTACTTCCAACCTAAGGGTAAGGAGATCATTAATGGTGCATGGTTGTTCTGAGCATCAAATGTGATCCTATTCAGAGAGAGCTTTACAAAGGGCTTGCCTACTATACAATAAGGTTTGGATGATCTAAAGTTATAAGTTTTGTTATCACTGGGTGGAAGTCTGCCTACTTATAGAGTTGCTTGATAGTTTTGTGAGAAGAGATACTATGCTATGTTTATAGTCCTTTATGGCTAGACCAGCTAAGGAACTTGAATCACTTTGCTACAGAGGATACCAGCCTGGAACAGAAGCGTCTTTATGCATAGGGGAGCCAGCATATCCCACTATGGCTACTGCACTTCTCAGGAAATCCATCCTTGATATATTTGCCCATGACCAGGTTATAGGACAGTGTCCAGGTCAAGCAGAATAATACCTTAGTCTTTCTTAACCAGCCCAAAGTGGGCCCCTTCTATGGCTTCCACATTCACACCAGGTTAAGAATCACACGGCTATTACCCCATGGTCTGCTGCAAGATCCTTTCAGTTGGTAAATAAATGGAAATAGCCTGAGACAAACACAGACACTTCCCCATGAGCACACATACAAATATTCCCCATGCAAACACCTTCCGAGAGAGCAACATGCACAGATCCAGCATTGGAGTCTCAACAAAGAAACCTTAAACACACCGACATCCCTCCCCTCACTGTGCAAGGAGGGAATTTCATCTGGGGTTAGATGGGGCTCCCCAGGGGAAATGATATATTGTGAGAGAAACTGCTGCACAATTTCAGGATGTGCTTATTAAGTGAGATGAGAAAATGGATAAAGCAGTGCATCTGATCATCTGGCCCTCCTCTCCATGAAGTGAGAGCTTGGGGTGCTGGCAGAAAATCCCAGGACCTGTTTGCAGGGAGAAGCAGCCTAGCGCGGTGTTGATGACATCAGCAGGCTGCAGTTCTGCACTGGAAGATTAAAACTGATGGGTCTTAAGAAGCAAAGGGGTCCAAGGGAAGGGCCTAAAGGGAGGTAAGGAGAAAAAGTAAAAGCAAACACAAGGAAATTCGGAGTCATTTGAGAGCAGAGCTAAAGAGGCCAGTGTACCAAGAGAGGAAATTGAAACTGAAGAGTGTTGAAGGGTTCTGAGGTGGGCATGGGAATTGAGGCTCGGACAAGACTATCTGAAAGAGTAAAATGGAATAGGGAAAAAAAGCAAAAGAAAGAGGTAAAAAGCAAATGTGTAGAACACAGCAGTTAAAATGAAATTCTTCCTTAGGCCCAACGCAAGTGGCCCATGGCAGGAAGGAAGGCTACTTGCCCTGTCCACCTACTGCGAGCTTCTAGGTGGATGCTCACTGGAACTGAGAAGGGGAGTTAGTCAGCTGAGAACCTTCCAGAGATGAAAATACTGAGCTTTGACATTGCCTCCCTTCCAGGTAAAGGCACCGCCTAAGACATTATAACTTGGAGGACGGCCGTCTCTTTGCCCTGCTTCTAGACCCTCTCTACAAAACAGAAGGCACGTGAGAAGTCCTGACCAAGGGCCGTTCTCATTTACATTCAGTGCCTTTTGATTTGAATGCAACTCCAAAGTCCACAGCTTGGTTCCCACAACCTCTTGTCCACTGGCTTGTACTTATCACTAGGGTCTTACCTGGTACCATGTGCACCTTCCGACTACTGATGTGGGATTATTTCTCCTGTTACTAGTGAGTTATATTCTTATTTGGCATCTCATCCGTGTCCACACACGGACCATGTCTGAGGATGCTGGTTTCATTACATTGTTGTCTAACTTCATTCAGTCCTGAGCTCTGTCCATCTTACTTTGGGGGATTCCCTGGGCTTCAGAGGCTCTCAGAAGCAGAGTTCTATCAGGCCATTGCCAGGGTCCCCATCCTTTGCTCCAACTCCTTCCATGTTACAGTGATCTGTATGCTTGGCCAGCCTGTATTATTTCTTTGGATAGTCATGGTGTTCATGTTCTACCTCTCTCATGACTCCCCAAGGTAGCTCAGCCAGTCTGCTCAATGACTGAAGGGTGAGAGAAATTTGCTCTATAATGTTTCTTTAATCAAGACCTAACCTAAAAGCCGAGGTGGGAGTTTCTCTCTCTGTGTGTATGTGTGTGTTTGTGTGTGTGTGTGTGTGTGTGTGTGTGTGTGTGTGTGTGTGTGTGTGTGTGTGTGTGTTGATAGGAAGTAATGATTCTGCCTTAGTTTACCTGATATGGCTGATTGTCAGTCCTGCCCTGGCTTCTGTGAATGGCTTTCCTCAACAGGTCCATATCCAATGGCTGCCACCTGTGGGCTAAGTTTATTCTAAGCAATGGAAAACTCACCTGTTATATGAGCTGATGAAAAAGAGAGAGAAACAGTCCAGAGTATGTCTTTACTGGCACCAAACAGGCCAAAGGATGTTCTTCACAAAAAGTGAATGGAAATGACCCCAGTGTTTCTTACTAAGTAGCAATCAAGGGCAAAAGCCAAATAACTCATTGGAAGCAATCTGAAAGCAAAAGAGGCTGATGGGGAGTGAACATGTGCTGACCCACACAGGGTGGAGGCTGCTCTCCACGGCTCTTCTCCTTACTGTGTTTTCATTTGAATGGCAGCATAGCAGGTTGGGGAGGAAGGAAAACACACTATAATTAGAACCCTGAAACATGCCACTCACAAGATTTGACACAGGGCCTACTAATGAGTAAGACCATAATTTCAGATTTCATGAAAGAGACACTCCCAATTTGACCTGCGGCTGCCTCTGGCCCTTAATTTGCCTTCTATGGCCAATTTTTAAGCCTCCTGTCCAGACTTGGGCATCTAAAAACTGTCACAAACTTGCCTTTAGGGGGCATGTCAGGTCTAGCTGGTCTATTGAGAAGGCTATATCCTCCCCAAGCCCCATTATGAAGATCCTCTGAGGATTCCCAGCAGGCAGCAGAGGTCTAAGGTCCCTTGATAGGGGTCTGGCATTCTCTGCCTTTCCTTCTACCTTGTAAGCATTTCCTAGCTGGTCCTTTCTGTGGTCTATCCTATATGCTCTGTCTCATCATGGGCCTGATTCACTGTTTACACACATCTCATTGTCTCTTGCTGATAAATTCATCTCTCTAATGCAAAGGCTATTTTCTGAGAACTCTGAACTGAACTCAAAGCTAATACAGGCTTTGCCTTCAATTGTAAATTTATAAATCTGAAACTTCTGCAAAGCTAAAACAATGAATTCCATTTACTTTCAGCCTTACACCCCACAAGGTGGGCATGTGTCTTTGGAGAAGTTTATTCTGGGAAACTGAAAGCATAAGACTGTGGACCATCCTGATTCTGCCTGTGTACACAACCTCTCCTTCCATGCACACCCTGCCCCTGTTTGTATCCCTCTGAGAGCTGTAGGTTCCTACATGGAAGAGAAGATGGGCTCCAGATCAGGGGCCCAATAACGGCTTATTGCCTAGTCATGTTCCAGGTTTTCATTCTCTACTTTCTATGTCAAAAACTTCTTCGCCAGCCTGTTTGTCCTGTGTTAGACACCAAGGATCGATCATTTGGAAAGATATACCTGCGTTCCCTGTATTCAGTCTTCAGTGAATCCTGCTTCTAAGGAGGCAGAACCTAGATTTCTTTGCCCTCCAAGCCTAGATCCTTTGTTTCCTGTTTAGCTATCATATTTCTACTTGGTCTTCTGACTCTCCCGTTATGTGTGCTATTGCCTCAGTCTAGGATTCTGGCTCTCTATAGCAGTTTCCTAAGAAAAATCCATCCTGAAAAATTCAGCTTAAATGTCATATGTTCTGAAAATGGGGCAGGATGTGTGTGGGGGGGGGAGGGGGTCACATAAATGGAAGCCAAAGAAGACTTCCTGCCCTTCACAGCTAAGCAAGCAAACAGAACAAAGACTAAAGCAAAATTGTGCCTGTAATGGCTGGTGTCTGTTTTCATCCATGCGCTCAATCAACAGGTATCTATTACTCCAGGCCTTACTCTACTCTAGGCATGCGGGAGGGAAGGTAAACAAAAGAGCCAGTCCCCATCCTCCTGGGAAAATATATCTGGTTGGACTGAAGTAGGCCACTCCCATTTAAAAAGCAATGTACTTTTTACCCATATATGAGTCATCAGGAAAAATAAAGTAAGAAAGCGCTATGGAGAGATGACAGTGGTAGGGAGCTGGCTTCACACAGACAGTAGATCACTCCCGTAAGGTGACTTCTAGCCAAGAGCTAAAAGGAGAGGAGATGGCGACAAGCAAGAGGTACATGAAGAAGTTGTACAGAGATGTTAGGAACCTATTAACAGCAGGCTGAGCCTGTGAATGCAACTGTAGGGTCTTGAGTCCCACCCTACTTGCATTAGAAAGCAAAGGCTGGATCTGAAGACTGGCAAAGTTTGTCAAGATACAGTGTGCTTCCGGGGTCTTCGCATCTGTGGAGTTTCTAGAGTTCATCTGAAGAGAGGGGGGAGGGATTAGAGGAGCAAGGGAGGTCAAGAGCATGACGGGAAACCCAAAGAGACAGATGATCGGAGCTAGCAGGAGTTTATAGACTCCATACTGACAGCTGGAGAGCCTGCTTGGGACCAAGATAGGCCCTC
Source organism: Phyllotis vaccarum (assembly GCA_033318265.1). Lineage (NCBI taxonomy): Eukaryota > Metazoa > Chordata > Mammalia > Rodentia > Cricetidae > Phyllotis > Phyllotis vaccarum. Next base: position 100,836,768 of record JARWLC010000012.1, on the reverse strand, counting down.
TGAATGAGGGTGACAGTTATGTGGCTTGATCTGTTTGTGGGGCCCTTAGAAATGAGACCAGGACTTATCCAGGGTACATGAATTGACTTTTAAGAGTCCATGCCCTGGGGTGGGATGCCTTAGTCAGCCTTGACACAGAAAGAAGGGGTTTATTCCTAACCTAATATGGTAAGGTAGCCTGTGTTGACTACTCAAGGGAGGCCTTCCCCCTTTTGTAGATGAGTGTGGGGGTGGGGCAGGGGAAGGGGAGGGAGGGAGAAAAGTGGTTGTTATGTTAAATGGAAAATATTTTCTTAAAAAAAAAAAAAGAAAAGATACACTGTTCCTCAGTGTGGAAAACAAAAGTTCAAAACCACACTGATGAAGAGATAGGTCAGGCAGGTGAGGGTAGAGATTCACACAGTGGGGATGGGGATGGGAACTTGCCACACCAAAAAGACAGAGCTGGGGAGGAAGAGGGGGTTCTGCGTAAATTCCAAATTCCAGAACCTCTAAGAAGATCCATTTAAGAATGAGAGAATGGAAGGAAGAAAAACGAAATGAATGTAGAAGGCCCTACAACTAACTATTAAAGAACGCAGTTACTGCTTTTGGAAGATGAAGGCTGTTGGAAAAGTAGGTTAGGGGTGAGGGTGCAGAGATCTATTAGAACTGAAGAGATTTACTGGATAGTTTCTGAGTTTAAAATGCTGTGGAGATTAAATAATGGAAATGAAAATGAAGCCCAAATACAGTGTTCCCTCCCAACTAAGGAGAGAATCCCTGGGGATATTCAACTCCACTTACACATACCTAAACCATCTTCTTATGAAACTCTTATTCAGCTGAGAAATTCTCTTCTGCTCTCCAGCATCACCTAGAATCCCCAAGTCAGTCATTTAAATAACATCAAGTACAGTCTTACCCTAAAATTGTAGTGATTCCATTAATTCCTATAGATATTTCAACAACAAGGAAATGGCACTATCATTACATCTCCAGGACAGGGTGGATTTCCAAGGATATAACTTCTAAAAAGAGACCCAGTCATCCATCAGTGCTCTCACGGTGTTAGTTCTTGGATCCTCTGAGGATACCAAAATCCAGAGATATGTGAGTTGCTTCCATAATATAACACAGTACTCACATGTAACTTAGGAACATCTTTCCATTTACTTTAAATCATCCCTAGCATTATACCTAACATAATCCAAATGCTATTTGCATAGTTATTATACCTTATTGTTTAGAAAGTTATTACAAGAACAAAAGCCTGAACATGTTCACTACAATTTGATTTTTTTTTTTCAAAGAAAGAGGCTTCAAACAATAGTAATTTACTGTCTCCTGTGATCTCTACGTCAGGTATTGGAAAGTGGCCTGGCTGGGAAGTTTTAGCTCAGATTCACAAGTGACTCAGGCCAGTAACACACAACACTGTTTCCCTCTGAGGGCTGAGCTGAGCCTGAGAATGGATGCCCAAGTGGGTTGGCTCATGGCTGCAAATTCATGCTGGCTCTTGGAAGAAAGCCCGGGTTCCTCTCCACACTGACTTACTTCTCTCTGTGGCTACTTGAAGGTCTTTGCCTCAGAGTGGCTCAGGAGTCTAGAGGTGAAACCTTCCTGTGAAGGGCGAAAGAGCAACTATTGTGAACACTATTGGCCAATCAAGTCCCCGTGACATATGCTTCTTTACTTAATCGTATTTCAAAAGCAACATTTATAAGCATTAGCTTACAAATAATGATAATAGAGGCTATAGGCTGGATACAACTCATGAGCCCTAATTTGTAAATTTCTGCCCTAGATCCCAGCTGCTTAAACTGTGGGTCATAATTCCATATGTGGCCATTCAACTAAGCTTTGTGGGGAAGAAAATGGTAACAGTAAAATGTTTATGAGTAGTCAAAACCTGAAAGTTTAAGAATCTGAGCTGTTCCCAGCAGATCTTGCTACAGTGTGTCTGCGTCCCCACTGCAGCCTTGGCTTTGAACGTATGTGAGCAGTTGGCATTCTGCATGCATGCATGACTTAACACCACAAAAGACAGAGGCCTGAAACATCTGGGCTTAGTTTTGAAATATTGTGTGTTACATAATGTGGTGTTTTCACTGTACACACAAAGTTATCTGAAATTACAAAAACACTAATTATGAAAAAGAGACTTCGTCTTTTTCTACTCTCAATCCTCTCTAAGTATCAAATTCATGTATCCTTTTGACTGTATTGTGTTACAATATTTGATTTTAGAAATGCTGTTTGAATTCACATGCAAGCGTTCAGAATTCAGTAAATATTGAAAAATATGAAAGTAATAATCTGACAAATTGCTAAGTCATTTGTAAGAAAAAGGAAGTCAGGCTTGTACTAGACTTTTGATAACAAAATATGAAGGGAAGAAACTATGAGAGAAATTATTTTTAAAATCTCAAGTCAAGTATTCACAGCAACAATGTATATTAAAATAGTACTAAGGATGAGTGAACTTGAGATAGATTACAAACACAAGCCTTCCTGAGAAACCCAACAAAACAGGGGCTTCCTGAATTTTGGGTTTCCTTGTTTTGATAAGGGACAAGGTATTTTTATTTTGGAAACAGAGTACCATTATGTAGCCCAGGCTAGACTAAAACTCACAGCTATTCTACATTGTTAGACTCAGAAGACTGGGATTATGGTTATATATCACCATGCCTGATTTATAAATAAAATTTTAGTGAGATATTGCCATGGTCATTGGAAATAAGATATAAAAATTGCTATGTGAATTACCTTCTCATTTGAATTTCATAAGAAATTATTAAATCAATTATAGATGGGTTTAGGACTGAATTTCTAAATTCTGAAGTGACCTTTATATACACCTATCACTTGGTAGTGTGTATTTATGTGATGTGGTAGTCTTGGCATTGACAATTATAAATTCAAATATTGATCAGTTCTGAAAACATTGACAAGACTGTTCCTGTACTATTAAATACCCAGTATAGATGTAATACTTAATGTAAAAGTGAATAAGCACATCCATGTCATTAATATACAATCATTTTCATCTTCAATAAATGATAAAATGATATATACTGAAGAATTGTTTTAAAAGAAGGTTTTTTGTGGTTTATTGTTAGTTAATGATTCATATGTGTACCTATTCTACATAGATATACATGTATTTGGGGGTCACACAAAACTTTTTCCAGAAGAAGGGGTCATGAGTAGAAAAAGTTTAAGAGGTCAAGGCTTACAGTAAGCAACCACCCCAAAGATGAATCTTACCACAACAGCTACATTCCAGTATATCTGGAGTACTAAAATTCTTTCTTAATTCCTATCCTCAACAGCCAGGAACTAATCATTTTAGAGGAAGTGTATTAATTTCATGCTGCTACTGAACAAATTTACACAAACCTCACAGCTTGAAACAAATATCCTTACCCCTCGATTCTGGGGGCCAGAAGTCCATAAGAGCTCTCACTTAGCTGAAAAGAAGGATCAGATCTTAATCTGAAGGCTCAGATGAGAGTCTGCTCAAGGATTCTTCCAGCTCCTGGTGACTGATGACATTCCCTAGCTTGTGGCATTATCCCTCCCATCTTCAAGGACAAAGCTGCCAAATCTCTGTTCTCATATTCACATTCTCTTCTCTGGGTTTGTCTCTGGCAGCATCACTGCCTCCTCTTACCACTTATATGTGATTACATTTAGGGCCCATGATAATCTCCCTAACTAAACTATTCATTTAATCACATCTGCAAAGATGCCACCATTTGGGGAATATTCATGGGTCTTGGGACTAGAAACCGTTCTTTGCTTGGCCATTCTTCAGCCTACTACAGGAAAACTGAACACTGAACAGTGAATCACATTGTTTAATTATTTTTTTTTGAAAAGAAATTTTATAACTCCATTTATTACTCAACAAATAGTCCCTGAACTCCTATTAAACCTGAAGGCAGTGGGAATACAAGGGAAAGGAGACATGCCTCCTGCCCTCGGGAAAGCAGACACCTCACACTTATTATACAAACTTGTGCCAAGACCGTGATGAACAGCAAGGCTTGAGTTCTCAGCTGCGGTGGGAGCAGCAGGCAGCTCTGGAAAAGCTCCCTCTGTGGAAGCTCATTTTTGAAAACTAAAGTAGCAACTAGTAAGAGAATACAGGAAGAGGATCGAAAACTTACAAGCAGTTAGTGGCCAGAAAAGGGGCATGGACAGACATGAGCCAAAAGTGGAGGTCCCAGAAACCAGACTCCCAGAGCTCCTGGATTTAGATGTCCTTGAGGTAACACCTTGTTTGAAATGTTTACTCTGGACCCATGAGTAGTTGTGCTGAAGAGTTCGGTAGAGGAAACAGGATGTCTGTGGACAGGTTATTTTACTTTTGTTTAGTAGTCCAGAGAAGAAATACAAATGCATTGCTGAAGATGTCTATTTGCTGGGACTTCTAGGAGAGCAGAAATCTTGCTCATATCCCTGTAACTGCCAGTCTTTCAATTTTAGATCCCCATGAATGGTCCTGTTTGAGCATCTTTCCTCTAACCCTGTGTTACCCCATCCCAACCCCATTCTACATGCTGATCAGAGACTACTGGGATCAACCTGTGCAGATGTTCCTACCCTCTATGGGTATTTTACATTTAAGTGAAAGTGAGAATTGCTAAAACTTGCTCTTTCTTTCTCTGGGTGGGAGGAAAAAAAAAAAAGGGCCTTCTCTTTGAAGCCCAGGTTTTAGGAAAATAAGGCCACCATAGCATCTCCTCCAACTAGTGAGTAGAAAGACTTGGTGGCGGCGACAGAGCTGAGGGACAGTGCTGGAGGATAGGGCATAATGGAGATCACCAAGGTGAGGTCCTGGTTGGTTCTTAGGAACACGGAGAGCTGCATGTGTTACAAATACTGAGTCCTGGATTTGATCAAAAGACACAGGCTAGGACAGACAAGCCTGTATGCCCAGTAAATGATTACAAACTGCATGGCATTGGTGTACATCGCATGCCACTTTCTTGCATCTAATAGGCACTATTCTGCAAATCAGATTATAGGATGTATCAAAACATTTCTACAAAGTATCTAATTGAGAACAATTTAAATAAGTAGGTCATTTTTTCCAGGTAATTATTATCAAAATTCAGACTGGAACCCCAAAACTCTTAAATCCTAAAATCTACTTCTTTCGACTAAGCTATTAAATCCACAGTAGAGCCATTGCTGGGTTCATTGTGCAGACTCCCAATTAATCACAGTGGAAAGCTCTACTCGCCAAGTGAAAATCCTCTAGTTTGAATTCTTAATCCCCCACCAGCTGAGTTTACCACAAAGACATGAATATATAATTGAGACATAAAGAAAACATGCCACCAAATTAAATTGTCCTAATTTTAAATCAATAAATTCCTTTTCAAATAACATGAAATGAAGATAAAAAGAAAAATGTGGAGCCCCAGCAACTCAGGCAGCATTGTAGTTCTGAGCTGAACTCCAGCAGATGCCTGCTAGACTTCCCACCAATGTTAGATGTTGCTGGCCACAACTGATGTTCATTGGGAATGCATTCCTATGGTATATTCCAAGTACAGGCTTCTAGAAGTCTAAATTAGTCTGGAGACATGTGGAATGGGCGAACCTTTTCCTCCTATGCACATGCAAGAGGAGAAGGTAGCTTTTGGTAGCCTTTGCTGTGGCTGCCATTTACCTTTGCTGCAAGCACGATTCTCTCAGGTACACCATCACAATGACATGCTGAGCTCAATGTTATGTACTTCTCTCTGAGTGCAGAAAGAACTACTCCTCTGACACACTGTGACACACTCATCACTGTGGTGACTGCAGGTGTAAGCAAACAGAGCTTCCAGAAACAGACATGCTGATAGACAGGTCGCAGCAATCTGTCTCGTTTGTGTCTTAGCCACTACACTACACAAGATACATGGGACCAGTAGAGATTGTGTGCAGTCTTTCCTTCCAAGACTTCACCCTTCCTCTCAAGGCTTATTAACCAAGGTACTTGTCCTGTTCTATTCCACTGATAGCCTTGTGGATATTTTCCACTGTCAAATCTATTTAATGTACATTACCTTGAGGAATAGAAACAGCAATCTTGTCTGTATATCAAGAAAACCCAAGTCTGGGGAGAAAAACTATATGTCGCCATTCATTCAAAATGGAAGTGTAGGCAACTTCCTGTCCCTGCTCTGTGACACATTAAGTTACACCCACTTCTTCCTGCCTAGGACAACATGTCTTCTCCAGAGCACCCAACAAGTCCCACTCACAACTAAGAAATCCCTTGTGAAATGCATCCTTCAAGGCCATCTAATTATCAGGGAGATGCATTTACTTTGTCAGTGACTCATCAGAACTATATGCATGCAAACACCCCAATCTCTGTTCTAACAAGATAGTGGTCTGTGGGCAATGTGGTCCCTTTTCCACTGCAATGTCACAAAGAGACTGTGATTTTTACATTCCTAGAACCTGGTTTCAAAATGTTGTTGAATGGGATTGAATGGTGTTCCCTGACAACCTTCAGTTCAGCAACAGATAAGCAGAAAGCCTTCTACAGTGATGTCTGTTCAGATCCAAAGAAGCTGAGAATTTTAGTTTTCTCAGGAAGAGAACAGTGGCCTGAATGTAAGTCATAAGGCAGACTGCACACCAGCCGTTCTAAGCAGGCAAGTGTCATCACGGGTCACTCAGGGCACTGAGATCAATAATGCTGCCTTTGATATCACTCTCTGCAAACCATTGTGTGCATAACCTCCACCCTCCAGCTCCATAAGCCTTTAGGAAGATGGCAGTGAGGACATACTCTAGAATAGGAAATGTACTTCTTTCTCAGGAAGCCTCCAAAAGACCGCATACCATCTTTAATTAAGAATATCCAAAAGGTGTGAAGGTGTGAGCAGGAAGGAGGTTTTTTTTTGTTTGTTTTTTTTTTTTTTTTTTTTTAAGTACCCATGCTTTACAATTAGTTTGAATAAAGCAATACTTCTGATGTGCAAATGAGAGGCCACATAAAGTTTATTTTGACAATAGTGATATCTATGATTTGAATTCATTCTCCCCAAAATAAAATGACAACCCTTCTACTTGGAAGCTGAATAAGGAATAAAGATACAGGAAAAAAATCTTGCTAGTTTCTCCACCCCCTGGTGATGCTGAGACAGCTTGGAGGCGGTTTAGGTTCCCTAGGGAAAGCCACCAGGAAATGAAGTTCCTGGCTGCTTGTGAAATTTCACCAGGGAGCCCTAACTGCTCACCTGGAGGAGTGCTTCCTGAAGTTTCTGGAAGCAGTCATGATTACCTGAATCCCTGCTCCCTTAGAACCATTTGTGGAGGAGAAGATTTTTCAGAGGAGCCTTACTACGATTGTAGCCAAAGAAGTGATACCGAGTTCTCCAAACTGCTTAGAATACATAAGGAATGTCCCTTGCCACCGCCCCCCACCATATCCAAAGGAACATAAATTACTTTAATGAAGCCAGCCAGGGTGACTCACCCTGCTTGACTTATGAAGCAGGTGTGCTTATAGTGGGCTTCCTGAGATGTGAGCACTGACCTAGCCCTTCTTACAAACAATGCTCCCTCCAGTGTCTGTAAGGGCTTCCGGAAATTTAAAACCTCCCCAGGTAGAGTGATGGGCTTCATTGGCATGCTCTCTACATTTTGCACATCAGCTGTGAGGAGAATGTTCTACTTGACCACCATATTCCACAGACTTTGAAGAACACTTTAATTTCTTAGCAGAATTTAACTTCCATAGCTTTTCAAAGTTCTACCAAATTCAAATGCAGAGCCTTATAATCAGAGAAAATGTATGCTTTCGTACATTTCTTGAAGGAAAGTAGAAGAGAGTGCCCCAATGTTCTCCACTGTTTGTCACTTGGGGTTACTGAAGCCTAGATAAGAACATACAGTTTTCCTGTGGGAGGTGAGTCCTGTCTCTTGGGAACTGGTTGGTGCTGCTGACCTCCACCACGGACTCAGCAAGACCTAGTCAGAAGGGAAACAGGTCAAAAGACCTTCTCGGTGCTCCAGGCGCCTGGTAGTGTGAGGAGGAGATGGTACTTCCTGCTGTGTGTGGAGGGATGGAAATTTCTGCTTTCAAAGTATGAATCAGATCACATTGTTCCCTTTGATATTCTGTGCTTCAAATTGTTATCCTTTTGTTGTGACCCACCAGTGTGTCTTTGGTGCATAGGTATCTAGAAATTCAAAGTTTCTGTTCTCTTAATCACAGTAATGAGTTTTGCTTGACAAGGTCAATTAATTATTCAAGATTGGAATACTCACACACACACACATACACACACACAAAACACACAATTGTGCTGGCAAGAAGGGAAGATTAGGAACCTGAACACAATAAAAGGTAAATGAAGGGTTGGCGTGGTCACAGTTGAATTGTTTATGTCATCAGCTGACTGCAGGTCTCACAGCCTAGACTCTTCCCCCTGAAATCCCATGAAAGCAGGGGCTGGGTCCTGCACTGTACAGGAGACATCAGTGGTTTCACTCTGCACTAGAGTTTTAGAGATGCTTGACTCCAAAGGCAGGTAATTAACTATGAGACAATAGCAGGGATTTTCAGATTAACTCTGCCTAGAGAGAAAGAGAAAAACTCATTTGCACCAAACAAAAGGGTGGGGGAGCGTGATTAGATGCTCTAATGACAACATAGAGACCTAGATAGGGCCTAGAAAACTGATAGAGAGGCCAAAAGCCTTTTCTTTATTAGGGAAGGAATATCTTTGTTTTTCTAAACTCTGCCTTCTACTGTTCTCTATCATGCAAATATTCTTCTAGGTAAGATTAAAGCCCCAAAGATACTTGGCCAAGGCTGAGAAGTCCTCCATGCTTGGGTGAGAGAGAGACCTTTTTCTGTAGTCACTGCTGCAGAGCTTCTTAGTATAAATACCCACAGGATTAGGGGACAAAGGGCTTCTTGGATGTCTTCTCTAGCTGCCTGCAACTTGGAAAATGATTCAGTGGCACCAAGTATTTTACTCTCTCTGTTCCTCAAGGTCTCACTTCTTCCATGGGACCAACAGAGACAGGAGAATGGCCATTTTGGATGCACACAAAACTTGTTTGGCAGCAAAATCAGAAGCAGCTAGATCTCAGAGGCAGACACTTAGTAATGATCCCATGAAGATGAAATATTAGGGACAAAAGGAGAGAAGTGGTTTTTACAAGATGTTTTATTTTTAATTATGTGTATATGTATACTCACTTGTATGTGCTTGTAGCCAGAGAAGGGCAATGGATCCCCTAGAACAGAGGGGCTGTGAGGCACCTAACACGGATGCTTGGAACCAAACTTGAGTCTTCTACAAGAGTGTCACTCAATGCTGGGTACCACCTCCCACCCATCCAAAACATTATATTCTGGCTGCCTAACTGGTTATGCACATTGTTGACTTCCCTTCTCACTCTTCACATTCTGGATGGCATCTTCCTTGCATTCACCTTTGGACTTGAGATTTCTTCTCTGTCCTCGTCCAGCATTCTTTTTTAGTAATTACCATCTTTCCTTATTTCCATCTTCTCTGCAAAATCTGTTTCCATCCAATGCCTGGCCATTCAGGGCAGGAACACTCTCAGCATACCATTACCATCCAGTAATGCTCTCTGTTTTAAAAGCTGTGTCTGCATTATCTACTAGGTTAGATAATGTGGGAGATTATGTTGTTACATTGTAAATAATTGTCCCACCCACTGGTTTAATAAAAAGCACTGATTGGCCAAAGGCAGACAGGAAGTGTGGGTGGGCTACCAGACTAAGAAAACTCTGAGAACAGGAAGCACAGAGCAGAATGCCAGAGAGAAGCTGGAAGAAGCAGAGGACAACTATGCTGCTCTAAGAAAAGGTACCGAGCCGCATGGCTGAACAGGATAAGAGTCATGGGTTAGATGAAGGGTAGAGAGCTAGCAAGTGATATGCCTGGGCCTTAGGCCGATCAGCCTAAAAACTATTGAAAGCATCTGTGTGTCTGTGCGGGTCTGTGGGTCTGCGGGCCTAAACCTTAAGGGTAGGCCCGAAAGTCCAGAACAGAAATCTCCTACTACAAATGGTGCCCGGGCCAGAAACCGCTTACTACAAGAAAACATGGTTCTCATGACTGAAGACGCGCTAGCTTTGTTTCTGCTATTTTAGGTTGTAACTCTAGAGAGTCACTAGTTAACACAGTCTTTGCTCCGTCTACTTCTTCCTGATACATTCTCTTCTATTTGTCTTCAACATAAGTCCAAAGCTGTCCTTTTTCCAAAGATGACTTTTTCCAACCTTGCCAAAGTCCATATAATTTTCTGGGCCCTGTCTGAAGCCTGGATCCTTCTCTTTCAGCAGCTGCTGTCTCCAAGTTCTTGACGTGGCAGTTAATAAGTACCTTTCTTGTCTTCCTCAGGCTAGCCATCCTCTGCCCTGAAGCTGCGTACAGTGCCTCTATTTCTTCCTTGGACTCCTACTGATGGGCCAGTTGATCTTACCATGTGCCATTCCTCTCACTGAGACTCACAGTGGTTCTGCTTGGCAGATGCTCCTCCAGATCCTCTTCTGTCTGCTGTCTGCAATGAGTGAGGGCTATAAACTCCAACCCATCGCAAACTGAACACAATCTGTATTCAAGATACCTGACCACTCCTATTCTAGAAACCATGTCTTCCTATCATCATGAGGAGATGAAAAGAGTTTAGGAGAATCTATGAAATCACAAAACCATCTATAGAACAAAACAATCAAATCTAGAGCGTAGAAATACAGGCAACAGCATCCATACCCATACAGATTCTTGGGAAAGATTTGGAAGAGTGAAAAACCATTCTATTATCTCTCCACACAAAAGTGAGCTGGATCTTCAAGGGCAGCACTGTACTCATCGTTATGTACTAAGTTACAAGCCACGGAAACATACTGTTAGAAGTGTTTCTGAGAGACTAATTATTTCAGGAAGGAATGAATGAGTTCATTTCTGCTTCTTGGCCAAATAAGTTACGGTGACATGATTATGCTTAAGAAAAATCATTTTGAATTGCAACTATAAAGAAAGATTTACTATAAAGAACTAACGGACTGTGTGGGGTATTTGAAAAGCATGATGCTACAAATAATCATGGACTTCAGACAGACTGCAAGGTGGTGGCAGTGTAAACCCCCCCCCCAATCTCTCTGTGAGCACACACATATACAATGCTGGATATAGAGTGGATATACAGATAAAAGTCCATGTGGGCACAATACTGGGTTTTTTATTTGTTGTTAGTGATGTTTGTATTTCTGTTTTTAAATGATCTCGATGCCATTTCTAGAAGTTGATGTGCTTGACTTGCATTCCAACAGGGTTTGGTTGAAAAGCAACTTAAATTCAGACCGTCAGCTTCTGCTAAGGGAATTAGGGCCTCTGTTCAGTATAATAAATGATCCCAAGATAAATATATTTCTTTTTTTAATCCTGCATGGTAGTATATCCTCTTTCCAATACAGAGTCTGGCTCTGTTTAGTTTGTCTGATTGCTTTGAAGAACAGGACAGGTTGACTCTGGAAAAACTATGGTCCACTATTCATTAATGTGTCAATAATACTCAACCCAGGCATATTGACAGCGGATTAGCCTGGGCTGAGTCTGTGTACAAGACCCATGCCTCTTTTAAACCCAGCTTGTTTCCAGATCAATACACCCATCAGCATTCGAAAATTAGCTCAAGATGAGATTCCAATACTCGAGATGGTGTGTCATGGGAGTGGGCACCTAGCCAAGTCACAGATGTAAACACCTGGCTATGGATTAAACAGTTTCCATTAGCTTGGACGTGAGTGAAGATAGATGAAGACTGTACCTCTTCCCTTACTCCTGTTGCCTGCCCCCCCCCCCAAGTATACAGTCTTCTTTCTTGGAGCTCATGTAAGATCTTTGTACTATAAATCCAGATATTTACTTTATTTAGCATTCATTAAATGCCCAATGTGAACAAAGCCATCTACTATTTAAGCCAGGAATGTATGAGTGCATTCAAGGAGACATAGAGAAAAAAAAATTGACCAAAACCTGGTTTTTATGTTTTCTAAGAGGTGTTAGAATTTTCCTTTTCATCCCCTTTTTTATCTCATGGTGGTGCTGCTTCATACAGCAAACCTCTGCTCTAAGCTCCCAGCCTTTCTTGGTCATCGCAAGACATTCTGCCTGAGGAAGGACATCAGAGGCACTGCATAGCAAAGACTGCAGGTGGCCTCCCTGGAACAGTCACCAAACCTTGCCACAGAATGGTGACTCTTAACTTTTATTCTGTTTATCTGTCTACTAGGAAAACCTAGGGCTGGAGAAACGGCTCAGTAGCTAAGAGCACTGACTGCTCTTTCAGAGGACCTGGGTTCAACTCCCAGCATCCACATGGCAGCTCACAACTGTTTGGAACCCCAAGATCTGACAGCCTCACACAGACTTACAGGCAAAACACCAACGCAAATACGATGAAAAATAAATTTTAAAAAAACCTATTGTATGCTGGAATGTACACACGCTCAAACAAAACTCTCCCATAGCCACACCTAGTCTGCTATGTATAATACACTCAGATATCAGCTATGCAATTTTATCTTCAAACACTATTTACACAAAGCTGTTTGGGAAAAATGATACTCATTTATATCACCAATAAAAGAAAGGAAACATTATAATTTCCTTTGGGTAAAAAAAAAAAAAAAAAAAAAAAAAAAAAAAAAAAAAAAAAAAAAACAATAAGCAAAAGTTATAAAAACTCTCATGTGACCATCCACTGCCACAGCCTGATAGCTCCCAGTGTACTGCTGCCACCACCTCTGACTAAGCTGTCCCCACCTGTCCCCTTATCCTAACCCAGTCTCTTCTCAGGGCTGCTCACCCTATGCTGTGTCTCCTGGTTCTGACTCATGGTGGCAGTCTGCTTTCTCCATTTTCTCACTGAGACTGTTCCTCACCTTTGCAACGTGTCCTTATCAGCCTCTCCTCATTTACTCTTCCTCACCAATCACTCCAGCTTCTCACCCTACTCTCAAGCAGACTGGAAGGCAGGCTGCAAGAGGGACTTCCCTGCCTGTCTGACACCTGCTATCTCACTGGGTGAAGAGAGCTCAGGTCAGGCTGCCAGGTGTGGGTGAGGCGACTCCAACCTAGGATTTCACCTCCCAGGACCTCCTGTTCTGAGAGAAAAACAAAACAAAACAAAAACAGTATGTAACTTATTTGTGGGGATTTAATAAAACGTCTGGAACTTTAATTAAATCTCCACACCTATTATAAAACATAAAACATGATGAAATGTTTAAAGATATCAGTAGTGTTTTTTAAAAATAATTTATTTTTATTTTATATATATTGTTGTCTTGCCTGCATGTATGCCTGTGTGAGGGTGTCTTGGAGATAACAGTTGTAAGGTTGTGGGCGCTGGGACTTGAACCAGAGTACTTTAGAAGAGCAGTCAGTGCTCTCAACCACTGAGCCATCTTTCTAGCCCAACTTAAAATATCAAAGGGAACATTTACTAGACAGTGACTAACAGGTAAACGCTCCTCTATGGGCCAGGCCTTCTCATAAATGCTTTACTTTATCTGTGTGTAAATGCAATCCTAACCCCAATACTCACATTTAGCCCATTTCACAAGAAGACATCCCTGGGGTGCATCAATATTTGTTTTAGGCCTTTCCCTCAGCATGGCTCAAACTGTTGCTCAGTAACTAAAAATTAGTCTACTGTGTAGTTTGCTGCCCAAGAACCAGTTCTGATACTGAGAAGAGTGAGCACTAGCCTACGATGTGTGAAACAGAGAGTAGAGCCCAGAGAAACACCTGCCACCTGAACACCAGCAACCCCCCAAGCAAACCATAAGCCTATAAAGTGCAGACAAGGAGAGAAAAGAGGAACAGCCACACAGACATCCTGACGCTAGTCTTATAGCAGAGGCAGGGGGGAGCAAATCTTGGCTTGGACGAAGAAAGAATAAAAGTACATTAAAGTAGAGTGGGCATGTATGGGAGGCGGTTGATATAAGTTCCTGGGTTCAGGTAAGATCAATACTTCTTGGCTCTGCTGGCACTGAAGACTGGTTTAGGGCATGGCATATATGCCACTACAGAAGAACATTAAAATTCTGGACTTAAAATAAAGCAAACCTGTAGCTGGATGCAATGTTTTAGAAATGTTAAAAGGAAGGAAAGCAATAATTAGAAGATAATTTTGTACAAAAAATATTACTGGAATATATGAAAAACTAGTTCAACTCAACAAGCAAATTATTGGAAAGTTCAGTGTCCAGCTGCAAGGTGAGCACTGTAAAGGTGTCCTTGCTGGGGAGAACAGGAAGAACTGTCCCAGTTTAGGATCATGGACAAAGCACATATCACTGAGATTCCCAACCCTCCATTCAGGCTGCCCAGCCAAGCCCCACTCACCTTGTACAATGAGGTGGACCCTTGAGGTCTTAGGGTGGTTGTCTGTCTGCACCGAACAGGTGTAAGGGCCTTCGTCATACACATCCACATTCTGGATCTCGATGCTGTACTGGGTCTGGGTGTTACTCAGGAGGACCACGCGAGGATCCAGGCACCACTTGTCATTCCCAGCATAGAGGATTGTACTGCGGTTTAGCCAGGCCACCCGGGTGACTCGGTTGTCGATTGTACACCTGCAAGATAAAATCAGACAGATAAATGAAAGGACCAGAGAGAAATTAGGGCCTGTTAGAGCCAGGCTAGCATGACTCATCATGCCTTATCTTCCCCCTTCATACCCAGTGGACAGACATGCATTTCTTGTGTTTGCTTTGTTATGGGTAGAATGTTCTGGAACTCACCAGGATTATCATAGGATTAAGGCTTTAGAACATCCACTATCTGAGTTTTCTAGATTCTGAGAAGTTTAGTGCCTCTAAAGCCACAGGGGGAAAAAATGACAATTTTAAATAACTTCTAAGTGCAAACCAAAGGAATCTTGAATATTCAGAATATCTAAAACATCAAGACACTTCTGGTCCTCCTAGATCAACTCTAGGATCCCCATGATGTGGACAATGATAATTTCCATTGTCACTTTCTGGGTGTTTGGGATGTGCTAAGCTGTTCAATACTCGCAACAGCCCTGTGGGGTATATTTTATTGGAAAAGGAATTCAGGCACAAGGATGCTAAATGCTTTTCCAATTCACGGTTAATATGTGCTGGCTCCGAAACTGAGTTTTAACTACAAACCATCCTTCCACTCATCTCAATATAGCAAATTCTAACAGAAGGCTTCTGAAGTCAAAACTAAATACAGACCACCACTATGGCTATTTATCTTCATTATACCCAGGGCAGAAATGTTCAATTTATTGCTAGACTAAAGACATTTTCTAAAATCCCCAAACTGTTTGCACATATAAAAATAGATTCTTTTTCTTTTTGCATCTGGAGTCCTCAAGTTGTGGAAGCTTCCTTTTCTTTTCTGCGTGTTGAAACCTCCCAGTAACTCTTGCCAAGTCTTCACCCTATCTTTCTGTCTGTATTCATTCCCTTCTCTTGTTATGCCGAGTATGTTCTATGGCCTAAGGCTAAATTCACAAGCACACTCTCCTGCTCCTCACTGTAATGCTGGGAATAGCTGTGTTGCATGGTCTGTGTAATGATGTCTCAGATTCCCATGCTCGTTCAGTGTCTAACACACTTCCACATCCACACTGTTTCATTTGGTAATAAACCTTTGAGGATGATGCTCAAATCTATTCTCTGTTCCGAGGACCACAACTCAAGAGTTCCATCTTGCCTGGGTCTTACGCACGGAAAAAGTGTTGAAGATAGGCCCCCTTTAATGTCACATTCCTAGCACTGTGTGCGCTGTGAAATGTGCAAAGGTGACCTTTTCAGTGGGAAGGTATCATGGTTTGCTTTTATTGCCAACTTCATTGGATTCAGAAATTCTTGGAAACTAGTAAAGCATATACATAGGCTTATCTTTGAAGGACTAGGAGGAATGAAAATAGATCCCCCAAGATTTTGGGATCCACCACTTCAAGAGGTGCCCCAGAGACATCCTCTTTCACAAGTCTTGTGGCTATGGTGTAAATTGCCTCTTTTGGGGCCTCCAATCTCATCAAAAATGATGGACTTGCACCTTTTGACCATGAACTACAATAAAATGCCTTCTACAAGTTGTTTTACTCAGGTATTTATTTCCACATTATCTTTGTTTCCTTTGAATTCTGAAGGTGTCTGTTACCATTAAAAATAAGGCAAGCACTGCCAGTGAGCCCCAATGCTTCCTGCTTCCTTACAACCACTGTAGGTCACTGAGGAACAGGAGAACATTTTACTGAAACTCCTATGGGGAATCCTGCCCAATCAGAAGTACTTTTGCTTTAGGATCTAGCAGGTTTGCAGCACCTTGGGGATTTTATTGACAATGCTGGAGAATGGAGGGTATGATGTTGACATGTGGCATGAAAGTGACAGAAGACTCAAGTTAGGAGATGCCAGAGTACTAGTTCAAGACTCAGGCATGTACCACTTACATCGGAATCGCATGAAAGATCTGTAAGCTTCAACATTTCTTATATTACTGATTCAGTCCTTGAGAACCCAGAAATATCAAGTTATAAAAGTTCAGTGGAATCAGATCCAGACTGGAGTTTGAAAGTTACTGACACAGAACAGTGTATCCAGGACCACCTATCTAATTTATGGAGCCTGGGGCCGATTAAAAAGACCAAGACCTCCAGCAGAGAGAAGTTTGAGTTGGTGAAAGTGGATTGCCAAACCAAATGTGGGTTTGCAAAGCAGTAGTCATGAAGCCAGCTCTTCTGCTTCTTAACCTTGCCAACTGTAAGGGGAGGTGGCTGAAACTGTGAGGGGAGGTTCTGATTTGGAACACCAGAGGCAGGGCCCAAGTCTGTCTGTCTGTCTACCTCACTCTTCTCTCTTTCTTTCTTTTTCTGCCTACCTCCACCCTTCCCCCTCTCCTCTCTCTCTTCCTTTCACTCCCTCTCATTTGTTTGTAACCTAGGCTACTAATCTCAAACTCTGTTCTTCTGCTTCAGCCTCCAGAGTGCTAGGACTGCAGGCCTGTTTCATCATGCCAAGTTTAAGGTTCTGCTTCCTGGCTGGGCTTTAGGTGAAGGCATTCACCTGGAACCCTGGGATATTCTTGGAGGTGATTTCATCTGGAGGTGAACTGTGTACACATTAGCATTTGGGAAGCCAGCCATGAGACTATACCTCACTGTTAACATGTAGCTGGTGAGCAAGCAATTTCTATACCATAAACAGCACCACCATCACCTGGGAGCTTGTTAGAAGGGCAAAATCCAAAGTCCAACATCAGAGGCAGTGAATTAGAAACTGCGTTTTAATAAGATCTCCAGGTAACTTGATTGTGAGGGATGCTTGGCCTGGTCTAGACTATATTCCAAGCTCCTTTTCAGCTTTGAGGAAAACATTAGAACATACTGAGAGTGACCAAGATAGAGTGAGAGAGATCCTTGACAAAGTAAACTTCTGATGGTGTCCCTTCCTTTCAAATGTCACAGAACAATGGTCTTCATCTTGGGCTGCATTGACTGGAACTTAGCTCTGAAATCACACCTCTTTGAAACTCCTGAAGTACAACTCATTCCACAGCTTGCTTTTACAACAATAACTTTAAGGGCAGACCCTGTTTTGAACTTTGCTTGGATTCAAGCAGAAATTCACACTCATGGCCAATGCTTGCTGAACACACATCTACTTGCTAAGTA
This sequence comes from Phyllotis vaccarum, assembly GCA_033318265.1. Lineage (NCBI taxonomy): Eukaryota > Metazoa > Chordata > Mammalia > Rodentia > Cricetidae > Phyllotis > Phyllotis vaccarum. The sequence goes on along the minus strand of JARWLC010000012.1, from coordinate 100,819,056 downwards.
TTATGCAAGCCTACTCCATGGACTATTAGTGTCTCCAAAATTTGGCTGCATCCATTTCTTCTTGCCAATGGACCAATCAAATTAGCTGAGCCTAAGAAACATTTGTATAAGGAAAGCACAGTGATATTAACATTTGTTTTGCTTTTTACCTTTGAGGATCTCTAATGTCCTTAGAGGACCTCAAAGAAGCACATCTAAGTCCTAGGTTCTCAGCCTCAGTTTGCATGTGACTAAGCTGAGGTCACCATACAACAGAGATAGCTGGGTGGTCCTGGGCTAAAGACCGAGATACTGCTTTTCCTTGTAACCCCAAGAGTGCCCGTAGTGGAGAGTGAACCCCAAGAGTGCCCGTAGTGGAGCATGATAGTTTGTAAACCACACAGAACCACTAATTCAGAGATCTGCTTTCTGATGAAATGAGAACAACAGAATGGATGGGTGCTAGGAAATGACTCTTGTCAGAAACAATTTTTCCATGACTTTGCCATAGAAAACTTTCTTGTAACCAATGTGCTCTGGGAAGCCTGAAGCAGACTCTTAGTGACTTTTTCTCCCAGCTCCTGAAATTAAAGCTGATAGTAGTTAAATGTCCAAGGTGCAGGAAACGCTAACCAGCAGACCCTGGGCCACAGACATAGCTGTTGATGCTCACTGCTCAGGCTTCTCACTGCCTTCAGAAGAGTACCACAGGGACTCAGCCTTCACGGGTAGTACCAGAGGGATGTCTTAAGCTACCAGCGGAGGCCTAATTATTGAATACGGACTGAAGGAGGAACCTTTTTATCACACCACATTGCTTTACAGGGCCAGAGAGGTTTCTCAGCAAACAGGCTAACACTCCAAATGCAGCCAATTTCCAGCCCAGTTATGGAGTCCCTGTGATATACTACACTGAAAAGTTGGCATAGTTTCAGCCGCGGTTTTGGGCACATCCAAGGTCATGTTAAGATGTCCAAACTGTCACTGCTGTGTATCAGTCTTGCTGAGTCTCCGTGGAATTAACACAGGCGTCTGCAGAGATGGATCACAAAGGTAACTCGGCAGCCAGCTCCTGTCACCTACTCATACCTGCCCCCATCTATCCGTCTCATTTATCCAGTCTCGATAACAATAGAGGAGACATTTTTTCCAGGGGAAAAAAAAGTGAAATAGATAACTGCTCCTCGGCCAGACTGAGTGCTTGGTTGGTGAGAAGAGGAAGAGGACACTGGGGTGGGAAATTTGGCCAACAACCCCCTTTGCAGACATGTGATGCCTCCAAAGAGCTCTACATAGTTATTTTTAAAGCACACCACAATATTTCATCTTCCTTACACTATTATTAAAGATATGATAAACTGGGAAAGATTAGGTTTTAAACTCATTCTTCCCTAACAAACCAAGCAGGGAAAGCTGGAGGCAAGAAACAGTTAGAGGTCAGCAGGACAGAGGAAGGAGAGAGGCAGTAGATGAGAAGGGAAGGGTGGGGTGGGTGTTCAGTACACTGGAACGTCTCATGATGAGAACAAGAGCCAGGAACTGCTCCAGTAGGGCAGGGACCCAAGGCAATGGCTCAGAGATGCCCTTGATGGAGATAGAAGTGCCAGGAGAGGGTCCTGGTTCTATTTCCTTTGTTATTTCCTTCTCGGACTACATGATGGAAATAGAAAGAAGGCACCTGGACACCTGGTTGGAACATCTGGACTGACCAGATCATGTCTATTCCCATACCTCCCAGTTTCAATTTCTGCCATAAGACCTTTCAAGAAGCCCTCAGATGGACAGCACCTTCTTTCCTGGAGCCACTGTCTTTCTATATAAGAGCTCTATAATCACTTGTTCTCTCTCTCTCTCCTTCTCCCTCTCCCTCTCTCTTCTTCTTAAGCTCCAACCTATGAATAAACTTCTTTCTAAAATTCATCTCTGTCCACCAATTTCAGCCTTTGAATTCTTAAGAGCCTCAAAGCCACTGGCTTGGGGTGGCTTCGGTGGCCACGGTCAGAAAAAAGCTCTATGGTTCTCAAATATACTCCTATTTCTGTGTCATCACATTTGTAGGTATCTATAGGTATTATAGATATACAAGCCTTCCACTTCAACACCCTCTCTCTTGTTCTGATTTAAGTATGAAATAGACTTTTAAGACGTGTGTTATAGCCTCGGGTTCCAGCTGGTAGATCTAGCCCCAAGAGATAATTAGAATATTGGGCTCTGTCCCATTTGGTTTCTTGGCTATCAGGAGATAGGCATCTCAGTTTTCCATACCCTCCGACTGTGATGGACTACCTCATCACAGTCTAAAAACAACCCATCTGCCAATTGTGGACTAAAACCTCTGAAGCTATGATTCAAATGAGTATGTCCTTCCTTGAGCTATTTTCAGCAGTATTGTGTCACAAGGACACATTTAATACAGTGTCCAAAATGACTCATATCAAAAACAGAACACACCCCTTTGTATGCTCATTCCCAAAGCTTCTAGACAGAGCTCTACAACTCACTACTCCATTCATCTCTGAGATCCTCTGATAGCCAGCCTCAGGGCTTGACCATCAGCTCCAAACACATCCATCCTTAGCCTTTGGTACTTGGGTGTCTGTCTTTCGACCATCACCTCCTCAGCTCCCCCTTCTGCTTGAGGCCCTTTACATCCCATAGCCTGTCCTTGCCAACATCCTGGAAGAATCCTGACACACAAAGAAAGCCAAAGAGGTGTCTAGTTGCCATTTTTTAAAAACTAAGCCAGTTCCCCCTTTATGTGCACATGTGGCTATCTGCCTTTTGGACATTCATCTTGTAGGGAATACACAGGCCCATCTAAGGGTCTATCCTTTGAGTCTGTCCTGTACATATAAACTGTAAAAGCATCATCTACAGTGATAGAAAGACTCACGTGCAGTTCACCAGAATAAGGTACAGCCATAGGAGAGTAGGTCCGGCTCTGAACTTTCAGCACACAGAGTTAAGTACAGAATGCTTCCAGACCTATAATTGTCTCCAGCTGCATTTATTACCCCAAAGAAGATTTAAAGTACCCTGACATCTTCAACGAACAGCAATTGTGTTTTTATAGAGAGAAGAAGCACAAGGTGATGGAGCAGGCCCAGGACACACATCTCAGAAACAAAACTACACAAATATGAGCTTTGGTGACCTCACACTACTTTTGGAATCAGGATGAGAAAAGAGAAAGATAAAAACTTGAAAACGGAAAGAAAAGTAGGTGAAAGTGGTTTGTTTGGAACCTCCTAAAGACTGGCAGAGAGTTGCAAAAAAAGAGAAGGATTATTGAAGAAAGGAGAGAAAAGAGAAAAGGCAAGCCTGGCTTCTCTTGATAGCACCTGCCTGAGGACCTAGCAGCAATAATGGATCCAGACAGTGTGCAATCCGCCAGCTCCTCCTATCAAATGGCCCTTTAACAGCTATTGAAAGGAGGCACGCTTGAGACCACAGGGGGAAAAAAAAAGATGCCTCTGTCCTTCATAGCATCTGGTCACAACTATCTCTTATCACACAGAAATGCTTCAGCCACCTGCAAATTTGGCTTCCCTGGCACATGCTCTGCCTACCTAAACCCTCACAGTAAGTATTGCAACTTGGGTGGCTCAAGTAGCTTCCCTCAGACTCAGGGAATTGGAGCTATTGTGTGAACAAGCCTTCCATATTGGCTTATCTGAGGAAGTTTTTTGGTTTTTTTTTTGTTGTTGTTTTTTGTTTTTTTTCAGGGGAAACAAGGCAACAAAGGTGCCAAGATGTCTCATTGCTGATTCAGTGGAAATTCAGAGGCCAGAAGACACCTCAGAGTAAGAGATGCCCCCAGTAGTGATATGACTTATTTTGAACCTACTAGGTAACTTTTAGAATTCAAACTCCGGTTCTTATTTACAAAACTGAGTTGGACCTTACAGATAGACATCTCCATTTATCCTCCTTCAAATGGGCATTCCATCTCTCCAGTGGTGCTGGTTGACTTTAAATAACAAAACCAACACACAATGACAGAGTCCCAAGCTGTGAAGATAATAACCAGGCTGGCCATGCCTTGGCAGAAGCAGAGGACACGCCCCTGATGGAGATGAAAAGGCAATGGAGAAAGAAACTAAACCATGCTGAGCCTGTGGCTCCATACTGCTAGGACACAGCTGTGGTTGGGGGTGGGGTGGGAAGAGGAGGGGAACATGGCCAAAGAAGGCTGCTGGAGTGAAAGTCTCCTTTCTGCCTTCAAGGTCTCAGAGTTACTTCACTTGAAGAGAACCACGCATAGAAAAGTGTCTCTTTCGATACCAGAGAGACCCTAGCAGGTCTTTGCTATGTTCTCTTACAGGGACACCTTCCACATCTGCATGTTTCTTACATCCTTAACATGACTGCAAATTCTTGAAAGGCAATGTGAAGGCCTTATATAGAGTCCAAAGTACAAATCAAGCATCTGTCCACTGATTATTTGAATGATGCCCCCATCTTTTACAAATTTAAAGAGAAAAAGGGCGTAAGAACTTTGTCCACTAAAGGTCTGGGTTATAAGAATAAATACATTGCATGTCTCTGAGAACCCATATCTGAAAACACAGTTGTATTTGTCTCCATCCATACCTTCTCATATTAGGGAATCAGCTCAAAGGAGGGAGTCTCCTGTTCCTCATTAATACCTAGGGAACAAAGCAAGAAGGCTTTGCTTTGTGGCCTTCCAGAAAGGCTGTCCACAAGCATATCTACTATCTATTTACCTGTCTTCTCTGTCTAAATTAAATAAACCAGCACTTCCAGCAACAAATTTAGTAGAGTTATATGGGCCATTTCATTTTTAAAATAAATAGCACAGCATTTTAATTTGTACTGGTAACAAAAATGCAATACTGATTCCAAAGGAAGCATGGGATAGCTCCACAGGTCACATGATATTTTAAGTTACAATTCCCACAAGCCATTCTTTATTCATCTATCCATATATAAAGAAGACTCTATAGATGGTATAAGATGATTTGGGCAATATGAGGCTATCTGCACTATGGCAAAGTATAATTTCCAGGAATGAAGACAGACATCTTAGACATACCTCTTCAGCTAACAGTCTATCAAAATGATGGGTCCAATTGGAACTAGAATTTCTCCAGGGGTCTCATGTTGGGAGAAGGAAATGCTGGGCTCCTGTTGTAATACAGAAAGCTTATTTTCCAGAAAGAAATTTTATATACTTCTGACTTCTTGTCAGACCTCATTCAAGGAGAGACAACCAGATACAGTGAGGGGCGGGAGTAGATCTTGACCAAGATTTTATTTATGCATACTTTTTGATTTTTTGTTTGATGTGCATGGATGTTCTGTCTGAATGTATGTCTATGAATCACATGAGTTGCTGGTGCTCATGGAGGTCAGAAGAGGGCTTTGAATCTCTTAGAACTAGAGTTACATGGTTATAAACCACCATGTGGGAACTGAAAAATCTACTGGCCCTGGGTTCATCGGAAGAGTAGTTAGTGCTCCTAACCATTGAGCAATCTCTCTGGTTCCGAGTTATTTATAACACTTGCCCTCCATTTAAACGTAAACCACTTCTCTGAACCCCACAGACGGACGAGGGAGGAGAGCTCTTTTTTGTTCTTCTTTCCCATGAGGCCACGTTGACTAACTCTCCACTGCCTGATTTTTACTGTTACTGTCTTTTGAATTAGGCTCTTGAAGGATGGGCTGTCAGAACTCTGAACATCCACAACCTCCTTTAACCCATGGGTGCCAAAGCCAAACAACATAAAAACTTTCCTTTCTATTCATTTCTTTATCATATGCAAAGTAGGCCAAACATGGAGAACAGCCGTTCTGAAAAGGCAGAGTCCAAATGCACTCATGTTCATGACATTCATGGACAGTTGCCTTGAACTCAACTTATCATTTGATCTTGGCCTAATTGAGTGAGACCTGGGAAGCTCCAGTCTACCCTCTCCAATGTTTTATTTAGATATTATTTATTTAGAAATGTATGTCTCTGAGGTTGTTTACAGAAGAGAACAAAATGGAAATCAGTAGACTGAGGAGTTTATATCCTTGCTCATCAATTTGAAATAGTATCATCCAACCCACCAAGGACCTTGATGGAATAAAAAATAAAAGAAAGGCAAGACTTTCTGTTTGAGCTAAAATATTCATCTTCTGCTCTGGAAAACTTTTTCTTCAGGTCATCAGGTCTTTGGCTTATATTGAAACTTATAGTATAGCTGTGAGTTAAAGTCTATCATATTGAGACAGACAGCACATAGGCAGATGACAGACAGACAGATGGATCCCATTGACTCTGTTTCTCCGAAGAACACTGACTAACAGATACACCTCATTCACAAGTTTCAGGCATGGACTATATTGTGTGCACCTCTCTACCTCTTCCTTGATTGTCTGAACACTATATATGGTAGATTTTGGTGACTAGAGGTTTTATATGAAATGCCCCTTCCATATTAACTTTAACAAAAATTCTTATTCCTTTTTCTAGGCCAAGTTTAGAAATTATTTCTAGTTCTACTTACTTATTTTCAAGGCTATTTTTTGTCCTATGAGTGCTTTTCAAATATACTTTATGCTGTTACATATTACAGGCAGTATATTCATGGTTCATCCTTCTGTGCTATGTACAGCTCTGGGAAGACAGAAAGCACATACAAATTGAGCATCTCTAATCTGAAAACATAGAATCTGAAATGCACTAGCATCTAAAACTTTGTGGATGCCAACTTGATGCCACAGTATAAAATTCCAACTAGAAAATGCTTTTTCATGAAAAAATATTTGGGTTACATAAAGTCACTTTAGGGTACAGTGCATACGTGAAACATTAATTTTAAATTTATATTTGGGTGCCATCTTAAGACATTTAGTTGTGTATATGCTAATATTCTAAAATCTAAACAAACCTAAAATCTGAAATACCTCTGGTACTAAGCATTCCTGGTTAGGGATGCTCAACCTGTATCATTTGTTTATCTAGTCTACTCCTTGACACTCCCCACTCCCACACCATAATGGCTTCTGGTAATATGAGCAATGAGGACCTTAGTGAGTGGTCAGAGGACTGTGAGGATGAAAACATGTTGAACAGTGTTTGAGGCAGGGATGATTATGAACAAACACAGAGTGTGAAAATAAGTCCTCTGTGGCCTGGAAGTGGATGGAGCAGAAAGCTTTGACAGGAGAGATGGGAAGAAGCCAGTGAGTCTGCACACAGTGATCTCCGTGCACCCCTGAACTTCACAGTGCTGTGACAGGTGTTATCACATCAAGGGTTGCCTCTGCCCTCCAGCACCAAGCTGTTCTATTATGCCAATGTGAAGCCATGACTGAAGGTAGCAGAGGAAAGGAAGTGGAGCAGGTGTCACAATGCTATGCTCCTCAGTCAAAACCCACAGCTCACACCAGAGGCCCTTTCTGCCCAGGCTCACTCCCAGGAGGAATCTATGACTTTCTTCCCCTGTACCTCCCGTTCCCAGCACCAGGGTCCTCACTGTCTTTGTTGTTTATACATGTCATGGCAGCCCCTTTGTAGAAGCCTCTTTCTTAAACTCTCCTCATATTAACAAGTCTGAGCTTGTCATTTCTTGCCTATGGATTCTCTAATCACTGTAGGTATGTTGTCCATCTGCCCAAAGACTCTCACTACATCCTGAGACGAGGAAGTAGCCAAAGTACCTAAGCAAAGCATTCTGCAGAGACTCTCTCAGTGTGTCGGCAAATTAATCGCAGTATTGAGTTTGTCTTTTTTTCCTCTGGTGGACAACTTAAGAAGTTAAGACGAGAGGTGGGCAAAACAAAGTCTCAGGAAACAAATCTTGCCTCTGTTTAACTCTCATCTTTCACTAATTGATCTGCATAAGGCCTGTATCTAAGATGAGATTTCTTCATGCCTCTTTATCTGTCAACAAGTCAGGTCCGGCCTGACAGAGCACCTTGTGGAAAGACTGTAGCACATGTGGTCCTAAGTGGTCACTTTCTACAATTACAGTGAGCACACAAAGAATTGATTTCGTAGCTAGGATTTATGGACTTCACCAGCACATTATATATACTATATATATTGGGAAAGAGGCTAGAAACGGCCTACTTCCCCCATGTTGGGGCTCCATGCAGCAACAGGAGCTGCATCTGTTCGGCAGCCTTGCACATATGTATCAGCTTCAGATGAACTCAGCATGTATTTTACTTCTGGTCCTATCCCTGTGCTACTCGTATCTTCAATACCTATAGCAAAACATTTTCAGCCCTGCCCTAGGCATGGGTCTTGCCTCTGGTGCCAATCTATCAATGGCTTTGTAGAAATATGAATATTTAGGTCTTGAACACCTCTGAGTGTGGGAAGCACAAAGTTTAAGAGACAAATCACAACTCAGGCTAAATGCTGACAATATTATGTACATGTATGACACTTTGCATACATAATTATACATATCATGGTCCTATTTGGGGCAAGAAATGGGAAAGAAGAATGCAATCTGGCTTGCAGCCAAATGAAAAACAGTCCTGTGTGCCATGCAAACCCTATCCACTGGAAGGCAGGGAAGGGAAATGAGAGCTAGAGTCCAGAGGTGCTCGGGGGACTTCCAGGTTAGAGAGCAGTGTAGAAAAAGAGTTATCTCTGTTCTCTTACTAAGTGACCTTGGCCATGCACCATTCACTTCCTTGTGGTGCCACAATGTCCAGGTGATTGCCTGGGCTCGGGTAGAAGTGACAGACAGCTGGTAAGCAGCAAGCATCCTCCCTGGAGAGCAGTTGTCTAGTTGCAAAGTCCCCTTCCTGCCATCCAAGTCAAGGAGACAGAGGAGGCAGGAGGCACAAGTAGCAAGAAGATGCAGCCTGAGTGCCTGGAAGCTTGTCTTTCCAGCTATGACCTGTAGAGCCTCTTTTTTCCTGCAGTTTTTGAGGAGGAAGGGAGGAAGAAATCCCCAGGGTATGGAAAATGAGCACTCCTAAAGACAAGGAAATATGGGCAGCACTAAGTGCAAAGAGCTCATTGGCTCTCTCTAGATAGTTAATTAAGGTGATGCCGTCCCCACAGGAACGGATGTCTCTAGGAAGATTAAATCTGCCAATGGGAAAGTGATATTTTTTGCTTAGCCTGCTCCTTCATACTGGGGGGGGGGTACCATGTTGCCCCTTTTCTGTTGGATTTCTTCATCACTGGCCCTGGGTCAGTTGCTTCTTTGTACAGGTCCTTAGGCCAACTTGTTAATGATGGGAAGGACTACTCCAGCTTCCTCACATCTCTTGCCTCTCCACCAGCAGTTGACTATATTGGGGGGAGTCACAGTGAGAATCTTAGGGGTGCAGGGTGTTGTGGGATTCAGGTGTCAGCTGATAAGGTCCAAAGAAGCTTATCCAGGGTCCCGGGCTCCTGGAGGGGGTGTGGCCAACCCCTTTGATAAGGGGCTGCTGGGACGCTGGGGGGCTCTCTTCCTGGTTCCTGGCTGCTGGAGGAAGGACCCCTTCGTCCGTCCGTCTGCAGACTTCGGTCCCTACTGTACTTGGTTACCTGTACCGTGAGTTCTGGATTATATTCTAATAAATATTTTTCTAGTATTGGTGTTCTTGTGGGTAAACTCCGCCTACATCTGGCGCCCAACGTGTCCCGGACCCACGGGCGGGCCCACGGGACGGGTTTAATTCACACTCAGGTCAGGTTTTGAGTGTGGGCAGGGCTTATCCAGCCCCGTGCGGATTTGGTTTTGAGCGGTGACCTCCAAACGGCTTACTCCATCAGTTTCCGAGGCTCCCGCTCTGGTTCAGCCGGCCCCGCTGCTGCGCGCGGTCGGTGGCCCCACCCTCCCCCAGCGCACGCCTTCCGAGGCTCCCGCTCTGGTTCAGCCGGCCCCGCTGCTGCGCGCGGTCGGTAGCCCCACCCTCCCCCAGCGCACGCCTTCCGAGGCTCCCGCTCTGGTTCAGCCGGCGCCAGCGGCGCTCCAGGCCTCTCACCAGCCGCACGGCCTCGGCCCCGCTGCTACGCGCGGTCGGTAGACCCCCCCCCCCACCCAGCACACGACCCGCGGATAGCTGCCTAGACCCGGGCCGGTTGCAGCTGCCGCGCGCGGTCTGTAGCCCCGCCCCTCGACCAGTCGCGCGGCTGCGGCTCCGCTGTAAGCGGTCGGTCTGTCTAACCGCTGCGTGCGCGCGCGCGCGCGCGCGCGCGCGGTCGGTATACCAGTCGCGCGGCTGCGGCTCTGCTGCCTAGCTTAAAGGCTGACCCGGGCTGTCTGCCTGCTGCGCACGTGATCGGTAACTTCACCCCTCCCCCAGCGCGCGGCTCTCTGCCTAGCTAAACGGCTGAGACCCGGGCTGCTTGCTTCCGCCCCTAGCTGTACCGCTGCTCAGTTCATTTTAATTGAGTTTGAACTGCGGCTGCACGAGCGCCCTTCCCCCAACCTGGCTGGCTGAGTTTGACCCAAAAACTGCAGATTCAAGCAGCAGCTCCGCCCCTAACCCCTGTAACCTGGGACAATTGTGAATTACTCCTGTAGGTGAACAAAGATAACTAAAACCATTCTATCTTGTAATTAACATCCTGTCTTGACTTGTGAGAATTTGTTTTTTCCAAAGATTCTATTTTGTCTGCTGAGACCCTCTAACACCTAGGATCTGTGAATAGCGTGCTGAGTGTCTCTACAGCGGCCATACAGCAGGGCACTAAACGTTATTGTGACACCTTCTGACCACACAGCGTCATTGCACCTGGATTGAGGTAATGGCTGACAACTATTCTTTTGAGGAATTTGGTATATATTTTTCCACGATGGTTGACAAGTTTTTAAATGAGTATCTTGAGGTATTCAGTACCCCAGTTTTACTATTTCTTGGTCTGTTTCTGTATGTTGTGTTCCACAATAGAAGGGTGATGACTGAGGTCACGAATCTGAACTTTCAATTACCATCCAAACTTGGTATTATAGAATCATCAAACGCTACACTGTCAGATGACGTTAAGCAGATGCAGACCTTCAATCAGCAGCTGTTGTCCAGGATATGTGAATTAGACTCTGCTATGTCTAAAACGATGGATATGCTACAAACTGGTTACAACAAGCTTTCACATAATGATAACACTGTACTAGAACAATATAAACTCTACGTAACTGATGAAAACAAGAAACTTATTGACCACATTAATAAACTGGATGAAAAATTCATTAATTATGTTAATGATGTAGATCTGAAAATTGCTAACTCGGCGAGGTCTTTAGACCTAGAACAATATAAACTCTACGTAACTGATGAGAACAAGAAACTTGTTGACCACATTAACAAAGTGGACGAGAAAATCATTAATTATGCTAATGATGTAGATCTCAAAATTGCTAACTCGGTGAAGTCTTTACAAGGATCACTTCATCAAGAAAGTCAAACTTTGAGACAGATGGTATCCGAAATACAAGAATTTGTACCTGCACTGTCCAAATTCCAAGAATGGGAATCCGTAGTGTCCAAAATCCAAAAATGGGAACCCATTATATCCAAAATGGAAGAATGTGGGGACCATATTGCAACACTACAAAAGGGCAATGATACATCTGATGCTCAGAACAGTTCAGGTCAACCCCCAATGGGGTGTTATGGTACTGGAAATACTTTACATAAAGTTGTAAACATCACGGGGATACCTCCTTCACCACCACTATTATTCCCAGCTACTATTCAGACCAAGATGGCACCAGGGGGTTCCTCAGAATATGTAGAGTATAGTTATGAGCCACTACATATGAAAGACATCAAAGATTTTAAAGAGGCAATATCCATGTATGGTATTCACTCTACTTATGTAAAGCAGCTCCTGAATTCATGGTCTGCAAAAAACCGAATCCTCCCCCTCGATTGGATGCAGCTAACGGCTGCTGTCTTGGACCAGAGTCAAAATTTGCAGTGGAGAAGCTGGTTTAGAGAAGAAGCCAGGACCTTAGAACACCAAGGAAGAATTAGGGGTTTCTTTGCTTCTCAGGACCAAATCCTTGGTGAAGGAATGTTTGCTGACGTGAAGACTCAGACTACTTATGACGAACATACTTTATTGCTATGCCGTACGGCCGCACTTAATGCATGGGAAAAGATTTTAGACTCAGGTCAAAAAGTTGAGCATTATGCTAAGGTCAAACAAGGTTTAAAAGAGCCTTATACTGACTTTCTACACAGGCTTACCACGGCTGTAAATAGAGCAATATCAGATCCAGAAGCTAGAAAGCAAATAATACTTTCTCTGGCCTTTGATCATGCTAATCCAGAATGTAGAAGAATGCTTCTGCCTTTAAAAATCAGAGCCGCACCTCTAGAAGAATGGATTCAATATACAATCAATGCTGAACCTCTCCATAGTAATGAAGACAATTGGGTAGACCAAACCATTGATAAGGTAAGGAAGAGGAACCAAGGAATCACTTGTTTCAACTGTGGTAGACAAGGCCATGTAAGACGAAACTGTACACAAAGTACTCTTGGAAACGAGGCCCGATCTAGGTTTAATTCGAACAGAAGGCCATTGCCTTCTGGATTATGCAGAAGATGTGGCAAGGGACGACATTGGACCAATGAATGTAGATCTACCAGAGATAAAGAAGGCAACCCTCTGCCATCGGGAAACGCCTTTCGGGGCTTCCCCCGGGAAGCCCCCCAAAATCAGACTCCAAATTCGAGGATGGTGAGATCATATCCGGTCGTAGTAGAAGACCAGCATCCTCAAGACGAATAGAACACCCAATACCTGATCTTGAAAAACATACGATATCAGATGATAACATAAATTCAAAAGAAGATTCAGAAACTCCAAAGAAAATTACGAAACGGATATTTTGGCAGACTTCGATAAATGAACAAAGACCAAAATTGGGTGTACTGATAGACAATATTTATATCCAGGGTTTAGTCGACACGGGGGCTGATGTTTCGATCATAACCCCACGGTCCTGGCATCCGAGATGGCCTTTACAGACAGTAGATATCCAATTTCTGGGTATTGGAACAATATCTCAGGTGAAACAGAGTGTGAGGTGGCTTGAATGCATAGGACCAGAAGGTCAAAAAGGACGGTTAAAGCCATATATGGCTGATATAGCAGTGAATCTGTGGGGTCGCGACCTCCTAATGCAATGGAATACCCAGATTAAAATCCCTCCTGGTTATGATGTCAGCCAAAGGATCAACTATGTTTCCAAAAATGACAAAAATTCACCAGCCATTCAAGTTGTACAAAAGAATCGCCCTCTTAATAAGACACTCACAGCACTGCCTTTGAAATGGTTAACGGAAAAGCCTATTTGGGTTCAACAATGGCCTTTGACAAAGGAAAAACTTCAGGCGTTAGAACAGTTGGTACAGGAGCAGTTACAGGCTCAGCATATTGAAGAATCAACCAGTCCCTGGAATTCTCCTGTTTTTGTTGTCAAGAAGAAATCTGGAAAATGGAGGATGGTGACAGATTTAAGAGCAATTAATAAGGTGATTCAACCTATGGGCTCCTTACAATCTGGTATTCCCCTGCCTTCTCTACTACCTAAAGGATGGCCTATTACAGTTATTGACTTGAAAGATTGCTTTTTTACCATACCTTTACAGGAACAGGACAAAGAGAAATTTGCTTTTACAGTGCCTACTCTTAATAATTCAGGGCCAGCTAAGAGGTACCAATGGAGAGTCCTGCCCCAAGGAATGTTAAATAGTCCCACTTTATGCCAATATTTTGTACAACAACCACTAGAAATACTACGCAAGCGCTTCCCACAATCTATCATTTACCATTATATGGATGATATTTTGTTGGCAGACCCAAACCCACAGACATTAGAAACATTGTTTGAAGAACTACAGAAAGTATTGCCTAATTGGGGACTGCAAATTGCTCCAGAAAAAGTACAGAGGGGAGATTCTATCAATTATTTAGGATATAAGATAGGTTTACAAAAAATTAGACCACAAAAGGTAAAATTAAATAGAGATAAATTGAAGACTCTTAACGATTTTCAAAAGCTACTAGGAGATATTGCTCATATACGGCCCATGATTGGTATAAAAAACTATGAACTAGTTAATTTATTCAAGACTTTAGAAGGTGACAAGGGTTTAAATAGTCCAAGAAAACTATCTGCTGAAGCTGAGAAAGAATTAGAGTTGGTAGAAAGAAAACTTCAGGAAACACATGTGGATCGTGTGGATCCAGACTTGGAATGCATACTTGTTATTTTACCCTCAAGACAATCTCCAACAGGAATCTTAATGCAAAGAGAAAGCATCATATTAGAATGGATATTTCTGCCACATAGGCCAAGCAAAAAGATGAAGACATATATCGAAAAAATTGCTGATCTGATTTTTAAAGGTAAATTGAGACTCCGCCAATTGACTGGAAAGGACCCTGCAGAAATTGTTGTGCCTCTGACTAATGAAGAAATTGAACGATTATGGGCAGACAGTGAACCTTGGCAAAAGGCTTGCAGTGACTTTTTAGGAGAAATTAATAATAAATATCCCCAAAACAAGAGAATTCAATTTATAAAGGAAACTAATTGGATCTTTCCTCGTGTAGTACAAGATGAACCAATTTCTGGAGCTCCTATATTTTATACAGATGCAAACAATTTAGGGAAGGCTGGCTACAAGTCTGAAAACCTAACTAAAGTGGCTCAGAGCCCTTATAACTCTGTTCAAAAGTCAGAACTATACGCGATCATTATGGTGTTGTTGGATTTCACAGAGCCTCTTAACTTAATTACTGACTCTCAATATGCAGAAAGAGTTGTTTCACATATTGAAACTGCTGACTTCATTCCTGATGATACGGACTTGACCTTACTATTCATACAACTACAAGATATCATCAGAGGTAGGATACATCCTATGTACATAACACATATCAGGGCACACACGGGCCTCCCAGGCCCTCTAGCGCAGGGTAATGAGGAAATAGATCGGTTGCTAATAGGAAGCGTGCTAAAGGCCACAGAATTTCATGAAAAGCATCATGTTAACAGCAAAGGGCTGAAGAAGAGTTTTCCCATCACTTGGATTGAAGCAAAGGAAATACTAAAAAAATGTGACACTTGCTCTTTCTATAACCAACCATCTTTACCTGCAGGAACTAATCCTAAGGGTACACACGGAAATGAGATATGGCAAATGGATGTGTTTCACTTTCCAGAATTCGGAAAGATGAAATATGTACATCATACTATTGACACCTATTCTGGAATGCAATGGGCGACTGCCCTGAGTTCAGAAAATGCTGATGCTGTACTTACTCACCTTTTGGAAGCCATGGCCGTATTGGGAATTCCCACTCAGATTAAGACTGACAATGCTCCAGCTTATGTCTCCCGAAAAATGAAGATAATTTTTGCATACTATGATATAAAGCATATTACAGGGATACCACACAATCCTACAGGACAGGCAGTCGTGGAGAGATCTCACCGCACATTAAAAGAGATGCTTTATAAACAAAAGAAAGAAATGAAAAAGCCCAGAGAGAGGTTGCATAGTGCCTTATTGACTTTAAATTTTCTTAATGCTGATGAAAAGGGAACTTCAGCTGCTGAGAGACATTGGGTAGTAGAAAAATCTTCTGAGTTAAATCAACCCATTTACTTCAAAGATGTGTTGACTTCCGAATGGAAGCCAGGGTATGCGCTTCGGTGGGGTAGGGGTTTTGCTCTTGTTTCAACAGGGACAGAAAAGATATGGGTACCAACAAAACTAATAAAAGCCCGCTTCGAAAAGGAGTCTCTTCCTGAACAAGAAAAGTAACTGCTCATCCCTGACATGACAAACAGATGCGTGGTAAGGAAAACACACTTAACAAACCTGGGGCAGGGTCTCTCAGTTTTGTCTTTACAGGAAAATGGATACAACTATTTTTACGGCATTGTCTAAACATTGAATAATTACTCACCTGCAATAGAAGACAGACTGATGATTAAAGACTGTACAAGACGGACTACGAGACCAACTGATACACATGTGCACTACTGGGTAATTTCTCAATTTTTACTGCTTTACATCTTACATCTACATCTCAAAAAAAAAAAAAAAAAAAAAGGTCCTGATTTGACTATTAATAAGGCTGGATTTGGATTGGGAACTAGTGGCTTTCTCCCTCTCTAAACCCAAGCATATTGGTAAAGAAATATGAAAAATTCTGTCTCGCATCATAAAAGCCACCTGGTGTGAGACAGAAGGCATAATATTTAGGGACCAATATTACTGTGACTTCATCTTAAACCTTGTTCCTCCCTGTTTCTGTACTTCTCAAACATCTCATTCTGTCTGCTTCCAGTCTCCTAAAGTCATGAAAGATATAAATATCTTTTGAATATCGACAATGCTTAAGTTTTCCACTGTAAATAACATTTCCTCCTATCAGCTATCTACAAAGAATCTGGAACCGAAATGGGGCCTCCACCGGAACAACTCCCGCTAGTAAAACAAAAATAAAAGAAAGAGTATGAGAGAGAGAAAATAAGAGACAGGTAGACAGACAGAGACAAAAATAGAAAAATCAAGAACTTGGTGTGCACCGGTCAATAATTGCTTTCAAGAAATAGAGTATTCAAAAACAGCTGCAAGATAGCTCCTTATGATTATCCTTCAGATCACACTGCTAATTAAGTTTCCAGATGGAGTTAACCACTATCCTAAAATTGGTTATAGATGTATGTGGTCAGTCCATTAGGAACTAACCATTGTTTTAGCTTTTACAGGACCCCAAAGAGATGCCATCGCCCTTAAGTCAGCAGGAAGCAACCTTATAAACGACTACGCCCCCTTTCCCAATAAGTTTTATGATCCAAAGGTTGTGGGTAAAACTGGGTAAAAGACAAAGCTATAATATAGCATCAGAGATCTTTTTTTTAGAAGAGAGGGGGAATAGATAGGATAGATAAAGGTAGACTGTTCTACCTACCTATACTTCATTTTAGCTGAATGTATGGGCTAAGCTAAAGACAATTTGCACTGTCATAGATATCTGTATATTGATACTAATGCAAAATCATTTTATATGTTTAATTGTGATAATTTGTACATTGGTACAAAGTTTAATCTGAGATTGTTTTATGTAACCAAAGCAACTTGTACTTCGATATAAATCTGAATCTGTAACTATTATGTAAAGCTGAATCTAAAATTGCTATATTTTATGTATGCTCATACCTTTGTTTAAAATATTTGCACATCATTGCCATGTATACTATGCAATTACTACCTTCATTTAACTATACTAGATATAATGTATGATTGCACTAGTTATGATATATGCACAAGATGTTTTATATACCTCTGTTTAGATGATATATATGTATTTACATGTCTAAAATGCTGTGGACACTTTACCTGGTAAAATACCCCTGGCTAATGCTCGATAGTTCTACTAAGGGTCATTGTTCAGAGATTGTACATCCCTTATATAAGTATTCTAATTTTTAGTACAGGGTTTATTCCTTAAGACGATAAGATCTGCCGTCAACACTATTTAAGGTATCATATCCCAGTCATTTCAGATACAGGTTAGAATATCATAGATGGACAAGAATCTTCAACCGTTTCATAGACCCAGAGAATATGGCATTTAACATTTAAAATTTGGCCACGAGAGACACGACGACTCCTGGTGTCACTGCTCCCTTCACGAGATGGTGTTGAGCATCAAAGATACTCCATTGGAGTTGGTCCTTTTGGCAAAAAATGGCCGGTTGAGTAAGGAACTGTCCTTACCTTGATTGCTGACAGTACACACATGATATCAAGCTGGATGAACAAATTGAGATGGAGACTGACGAAACCTGCCTAGACAGGATAAGACAGTCCCTTCAAAACTGTTCTGCTTGTAAAAAGATCTGTCAGATGCCATAGGCCTATAGCCAATCCGATAGATGCTCTAACGGTGCACAAATCCAGAGGTGATTGTCCAGGTAGCTGTGTTGCTGTCCTCTCCCAAATTTTGGAAGTAGCTGCTTCCATGTACTTCTGTCTTTCAGACAAATTTACCTTCCTTCTCAGGTCTTGAAGAGGTTGAAGAATAGATGTTTAAGGTTTCCACCCTAGTATCCCTTAGATAAGAACACTCAGGTGTTAGATTCTCACTTTCCCAGATTAACCCTTTAAAATAATCTATACACCCTACTATCTACCAATATTCTAAAACTATTAGATATACCTTATATAAGTTAGGCTTTGATTAGCAATTGTACTTTAACCTCTCCTAGATACTACCTCATAATGATTCCTACTGTACATAGTCTTAGTTTAGAACCTTCTTAGTTAGAAAAAGGGGGGAGATGTTGTGGGATTCAGGTGTCAGCTGATAAGGTCCAAAGAAGCTTATCCAGGGTCCCGGGCTCCTGGAGGGGGTGTGGCCAACCCCTTTGATAAGGGGCTGCTGGGACGCTGGGGGGCTCTCTTCCTGGTTCCTGGCTGCTGGAGGAAGGACCCCTTCGTCCGTCCGTCTGCAGACTTCGGTCCCTACTGTACTTGGTTACCTGTACCGTGAGTTCTGGATTATATTCTAATAAATATTTTTCTAGTATTGGTGTTCTTGTGGGTAAACTCCGCCTACAGCAGGGAGACAGAAAATAGCTGACATGCTAAGCCAGTTCTTGCTTTATCTGTATTGTGTACAAAGTCTAGGAGAATTGTAAAAGTTACTCTCTTGAGCCAGATGGAAAAGAATCTCACAAATGTTTAACCCAAGGGAAAAATATGTATCTCGATTGCTGACCAAAGATATACGGCTGGAAGAAATCAGTCCTTAGCCTTTAAAGACTTAGGTCTACAGAGAAAAGAGCTCAGGACTCAGTCAGGAGGAACCCCTGGCTCAGGGAGGAGTGTGGACCACCTCAGGAATGTGATACATAGAGCGGGGGGGGGGGGGGGGGGGGGGGCAGGCCTGGTGACCAGTCTTAGATTTCCAGTGCTGTGCTGGCTACCAGTACAGATACATCAGTGGTGTATGTTCACCCTGGCTCTGTCATGTCCCTTTTATCATCTTTTTGTGGCTTTCCAAGCTCTGGTGCTTCTGTTTCTATCTACCAATTCCTCTTTTTGTGTTATTGGGTCCACCTTTAGGCTACAGGCCTCTGTTCATACTTTTACAGAGAACTAGAGTTAACATCCTCCAAGCAGCTATTAGCAAGCTGCCTGCTTGGGACAGAAAGTACTTTCACCACCTTCTCTGCCTGAGAAGGAGCTGGCACTGGGCTCCTGCATTGCTCTGCCTCTATGCTTCTGCTCCCTCCAAGGATGACTTTCTTTATGTATCATATGCATCTAGTTCTTACCTTAAGGGCAGCTTCTGGGGAACCAGAACAAAGATAACCCTATCTGTAATTCTCATACCTGATTCCTGACTAGTAGAACCCATAAGAAGAGAAATGATGAGATTGCTTAGGATGCTTGGAAAAGTAAGTGGAAAGGAAAGATGGGCTGCTCTGTGGTCAGTTGCTGGGAGCAAGACAGAGCAGACAGTCCTCACCTTTGCAGAGGGCACAGTAGCTACATAAAGCCTGAAGCCAGGAGCCTTGGGAATAAAGATGCAAACACAGCCACCCTTCAGCTCTATAGAGGAACACTTGGTAGGAGACACATGTGTACAAAAATGTGCCTAGGTGCAGAGACCACTCTCTAAAGACAAATGTGCCTAATGATAGAAATGTGAATACAAAAATAAAGGGTCAGGGATCCGATTTGTTAAGAGTGAGCCGTGTGATGCACAGAGCTAGAATGCCCAGAAACAAAGGTCAATGCCAGCTCATAAAGGCCCCTATGCACCACACTGGAGTATGTTCCAGGCTTTAGTATGAGTTGCTACCCCACAGGTCTCAGGAGGTTGAATGGCAGGACATAAATCATATTTGGAAATGATGAAGTGGCAGGCAGGAGAGAGAGGATGAGGAGGATAGGGAAATCAGACACTGCCAGCCACAGTGGGAACACTGAGCTTTGCACTTCTTGAAGATCGTTTTTCTTCTCAAATACGCTGCACTCACTCTATCATCCAAGAACTGTCTACATAGTTGCTCTCTTCTCGTCTTATAGGTTGAAGTTAAATACGGCTAGTGGTAGGGGATGTGTGAAAGGGGTATTTGTAGCTCATAGGATGCCCACATGTTCGCCAGGCCACTTAATAGCCCTTCTGTGTACAATGGCATGAATAAACTGGGGTGTATTTGAAATTATTTTTTATCTACTTATTTTCCTGTGTGCTCATTGAGTGCCTACTAAGTGTCTGATATAATTATACTAAGCAGTTAAAGATTCTTTATAAAAGATATAGACACAGGCACACCCTCTTGCCGCAGAAGAGGAGGGGCCATTTTCCAGCGTATGAAGAAGTGTGATACATATCCTGACAGGATACTGTAAGTGCTATGCAGAAAATATACCTGTGCTGGGGAAATCATCCCTAATTTGATATGCCATGGAAAGCTTTGCAGAAGTGGCATTTATGTGAAAATTCTGCAAAGGAGGTGTTTGTAGGAATATGGAGGACAACTACCAGTAAGAAGCCTGGGGTCAAGATTATGCAGCTATTTTTGTTTTGGAAGACAAGGCTACTTATCTATTTACATTCAAATGAGTATATGCATCTCTTAACTTCTTAACACCCCTCCACCCCAAACAGTAGTTGTGTTTTGTGACTGGTGAGATGACTCAGCTGGTGGTAAAGGCAACTGCCATCAGGCATAACAGCCTGGGTATGATCCCAGGACCCACATGGTAGGAGAGAACTGACTGACTATAGCAGCTTTTCCTCCACCCTCCATACACATGTCACGAGGAGTGCGCACCTACACACGTATGAGTATACGCATATGATATAAACCCACAATAAAATGAAATAGTGTTTGTGTGGCTGATGAGTTTAGGAATAGACTATGTAGTGAATACCCTGTGAATTTGACAATATACTGGGTATTACTCAGATTTTAACAAGATCTCTACCATCTGGAAGCTCCTGCATGTTTACATACTTCATCTGACATCACCTCAGTCTCCACATTCACATTCCAAAGGAAGAGGCAGCAGTCAGCCAGATTTCCAAACTCTTGTTTCAATATCCAGTCTCCTGAGATAAGCATGTTTGTTTTCTTGACTCAGTTTCCACCTGTATCAGTGTAGAAGATCTAGTCTGCCTCACCCTGTTCTGGTTTAGTGGTCAGAATGCATTATAAAGTTAGATGAAAAGGCCTGTCTGAGAGCAGGGAGAGGTTAATGTTTGCAAATCTTCTGTGTGGAAACATAGTTGTCCCCTGTCTCAAGTCTTACTTCCCAAGCAGCCAGCTACATGCCCGCATCACCATGCTCAACATTACACATTTATTTATTGTGCTTCTGTACCCGTGGAGATGTGGTGCTCACTCTTCAGAACAAAACATATTCCTTACTCTCTGTATTTTAGGAGCTTATGATACAGAGAAGATAACAGCCACTTAAATGAGAGGAAGCAGGGGGCCTGCATAGGCAATTGGATGATAAACACCAGATGGATATAGAAAGAAACAAACCCAGCTTTAACCCTCCATGCACAGGCACAATCCAATCAGAAGCAGGAAGCTCTGAACAGAGGGCTATTTTCTTTCCCTGTGCCCAGCATCCCTCCCCTCCCATTCAGGGCAAAAGACAGGGAGGCCAGAACAGAGACAAGGGTGAGCTGGTGAGTGAATAGACACAGAATCTCAGCTAAGAAAGCAGTCCTTGTGGTCAATACTCTATCTGGCATTTCTTCCAAAGCAGTTTCATCGAAACAACATTGGTCAAATAAATATCCAAGTCTTTTCCAGAAACTCCTGGTGGCTTTGCCCTTGACCCTTGTCGACCTATCTTTGTAGGAAGGGATTCCAGCTGGGATATAAGTGCATTAGTTCTTTCTCTGTACCTATCATCACTAATTATGAACTTTCACAATAAGCTCAAGTCGGTCCCTGGCAATGTGCACACAGAATAGGCCACCTTCTGTAGTGAAGGTAGGGTAGAGCTCACTCCCATCTCATCCAAGTAGACAGACAGCTGTCAGCTGTATTTTCTTTTGTTAGAAGGTATCTTGTCTTCAGCTCAAGCTTCAGCAGTCTACCTTCTCTTGCTCTCCTGGTGGTCTGCGATGGACGTTTCTAGACAATCTGTTCAAGCTTCACTCATCCAAAACCCTTGATGGCTCACACTGCCGTTCTCACACATGGGAATGCAATTCAAACAATTCAGAGGAATGCATCAGGGTGTGAGGTCTAAGATACTACTCATGTCTCCAATCTCCTTTTCTTTCAGTGCTCTGAATGACCACCACAGTGCGCTGTGTGTTTGTGGATTCGTCAGAATGGTTGGCTTTTGGCTTACCTGCCATGCTCTTAACCCATCTTATATTCTGTTCTCACCAACATCTAGCCACATTTCCATTGTCCTCTTTCACCTCCTATCTCTCAGTGTTCCTTACTATGTAGTCTCAGCATCATATGAGAGAACATGAAAATGGTAAAGGCAAGGCTAGTATATAGTATACTCTCTCTACCTGTCTTT
This sequence comes from Phyllotis vaccarum, assembly GCA_033318265.1. Classification (NCBI taxonomy): domain Eukaryota; kingdom Metazoa; phylum Chordata; class Mammalia; order Rodentia; family Cricetidae; genus Phyllotis; species Phyllotis vaccarum. Next base: position 100,796,562 of record JARWLC010000012.1, on the reverse strand, counting down.
TGTAACCTACTATATACCTTTTATGCCTAGCATCACTGCATTTTTATGGACATCTTCACTTGATAAACAGTGGTTGCTTGAAGTGAAGGCACACAGTAGTGTGTGTCTATCCTAAACCAGGTGTCTTGAGACAATAGCCAGCCTCATACACAGTGCAAATCCTGGACGTTCTCCAACTCTTCTCCATGGTTACTCCTGCTGGCTGCCAGGATCCTAACATGTTTGAATCTATACCACATGCGAGTCACACTCTTAGAAGTCACAAAGTCACGTTTTGTGTTCTCTCCCCCCCCACACCAAAAAAAAAAGCCTACAGAAGAAAAAAAGGGAGCTGTAGACAATTCATGAGAAAGTTTTTGTTAACTAACCAGAAAAACAATACCTCAAACTGTCTTTGTGCCTGACAGCACTCAAAGCCCTTCCAGCTTTAATTAGTATCTCACAACCTCACCGAAACAAAGCTGGGGACAGAGATACATCTCAAATCCTGGATCTGGGGATTTAAAATACATTAGTGCGGGCAAGTCATTTGTCCTGCTGGGACTCAGCTACTCTTTTTAAATTTATTTACTTACTTACTTAAATTAATTAATTTGTACATAACCAGGGGGATGTACAAAGTACCAGGTGTGTAGGTCCCACAAAGCCCCAGTCCCACTTTACTCTACAGGGATCTGTGTAGATGCTACTAGTTGTCCAGATTTGGTGCATATATCATACTAAAAAACTCCCCATTCTCTGATAGGCAGGTATGGATGAGACTCTTTACTGTTCCAGTCTCTGCCCACGTGAGCAGATAGAGCCAGAGTAGAAGTTAGGACAGAGATGTGGAGGAAAGTGCAGATTTGTGACGACAGGGTGCCAGCTGATGGCGGAACAAATAAAATATGGCTTCACCCCTTAGGCAGGTTCTCAGGGAGGGGGCGCAAGAGAAAACACTTCATTTCACTTCTACAAAGCACAGAAGAGTAACAATATTAATTAGAATATAAATGCTTGTTGTAAAGTTGGCATCATGGTGGTTTATTTCATGTTCTCACCATGGGAGCTCCAAAGTCAGGATGAGAAGGTGGCACTTTCTCCTTCTCCCTACTTGGGAGAGACCTTCAGTTCCTCTTAGAACTTAAATATACAGTGTAGATGGTGTAGTATTTTTTAGCATCTCCCTAACAAATCTAGTGGGTCTCACTTTTAAGACTTATTTCATTATCGCTAAATCCACTACATCAACTGCTTCCTAGGTGCAAGAGGTTTATTCTACCTTTCCAGGTGATTTCCCCTCACAGTCATTTCTCCCAGTTTGGAAAATTCATACAAGACCCCTCTCAGGTGTCTAAAGCTGTATAGCCCTAAACCTCATCTATAGTGTGCTTTTACCTGTTACACACACACATGCACACACATGCGCACACACATGCACATACATATGCACAAACACACACAAACACACGCACATACATACACATGCATATGCACACACACACACACACACACACACACACACACACACACACACATGCATACACACTGTGATCAGTTAAACTACTGAAATAGCCACAGTAGTAGATTAGTAACAGAGGAATTGGATGTTGCAGCAATGTCTCTAATCTCAGCATTCATGAGTCTGAGACAGAAGAATCACTGTAAATTCAGAGCTGGAATAGACTACAGACAAAGGTATCATCTTAAAAATATACAGGAAGGAATAATTATAATATATTGAAATAGGAGTCCTATGAATGTAGTCTCTCATTGCTGGAATATATTGCACTCTAACTTAGACAAAGGGATGGATCAATGAAGGTGCTGCTGAGTCATCCAGATGGTGCAGAAGTTCCTCACCCTACTCAAAACAATACACAATGTCAAACTTATGAATTGTTTGTCTCTGGAATTTCATTTAATATTTTTGGCTGCAATGGATTAGAGGCAACTGAAACTGCATAGTGAACCAACTTATCAGGCTGGCTATGACACTGGTCACTTGTGTGAACATTGGATTGGACTCAGGCTTTCTTCTGAGAATATATAGAGCTAAAGGATTTCGCCTATTCCATGAGTCCTCACAGCCTCAGAACAGTGTGAACTTCATCAAAGAATGTTGACATCATCTATGACCAACCAAAGAGGAAGTAAGTGACAACATGGCTACCTAAGGAAACAGATTATTCTGATTAAGAAACTAAAGTCAAATTGAACTTAGTCCAGGAGAGGAAGTAAGACAGAGAAGGGGATTTGTGGAGATGCTCACCCACAGAAGTATCCTTAACCCTAGAGTCCTGTATATCTTACAACTCCTATGTTCTGGATTCCAATTTTTTGACTTTCTAACACAGGCACATACATGAGTTCCAATTTTAAATGGCTGGTGAATGGAGCCAGTGATTTGGGGTGCATGCTTGAATAAAATAACAATCAAATTCCAAATTCCATTTCCTAACAAGTGTTTCCACAGGCAGGAAGTACAGTGGACAGGGAACCTGGACAATCAAGTGCTTTCTTACCAGAATAGGGACCCACTCCCCACTCTGCTCTTAAAAGTCCTATCTTACCATATATTTCATCTATCTGGAAAAGATAATTACACTCAAAAGGCTTAAAAAAATGGGTTGGTTCTGACACAAGACTCACTTGGGAGCACTCAGCCTGGCTAGCTTGAAGGATCTGTTGGCTGGCCTTTCATCATCTTGCCCAGGATAAAGCAGGTATTCTAATCAATACATGTGCAAGACATTGGGAAACTGCCCCTTAAGTTGGTTCTAAAGTTGCCATTAGGGACTCAACAGTAACAACACCTATATAACCAGAGGCACAGCACTGAACTACACTTTCATGTGCCGTAGAAAAGATGCTCACATATCAATACCTCTGAGTGCCTTGTCAGGAATATATGGCCAAATAATGCCCTCATGCCCATGGGAGCTGTCTTTGTAAACTAATGCCAGAAACATTTCATTTAAGAGAATCTTCATCTGATAACCCTCTAGGTTTAATAACATCACTTGCCTTCAAGGAAATTTTCCCACACTGTCCCAGTGATTTCTTGCTAAATGTCTACATCTGAATATTTCCTACCAAATATCAGTAGTTACTTATTTCCTTGTCCACAACCATAAACACTGGAAGAATCTTGGTGACCCCTATCCTGAAGGAAGGAAAAGTGCATATATGAGGCCTGGAGGCAGGTCACAATATGACACACAGATTGTTCCTACAGAAGCCACCCACATCGAAATCCTGCTTTCAGAAGTCCCTGTGTACTTTCTCAAACCTTACTGGTAGAGTAGACAAAACTAGAAACAGCTGAGTGGTAACATTATGTATGCACATTCAAAAGACATTTATTATCTAAAAGACACCATTTAGAAATTGTGTTTCTACTTAATTTGTGATAAATGATTAGTAAACTTGTTTGTCAATGTAATAAAAAAACCCCCACTGCAACTCAGAGAGAATTCTCAATTAGATTCACATAGCTTATTATCTTGGAAAATTGAAAAGCAACCCACTCTCACAGGAGGACCAGGTATATTGCTTGCCTGCATGTTCCCTTCTATTCCCTTATCCAGTCAGCCCTCCGCCCCGCACAATCCATCCCTTAGCCAAAACAAACTGGTAACCCTAAAGTGGAGAACGGATGGACAAATAGAGAGGTATCCTTTGTCCACAAGTGCCAGGAAAGAGTATAAACCATGTTGAGGGTCAGCCTCCATATTACTCCTCTGCTCAGACCCTTGGACAGAGAAAGCTCCATCTAAGACTAGAGCTAGCCTCTGAACCTTGAGGACTATAAACTCAGACATCACTCAGCCTGCTGGCATGACATCTTTTCTCCTATTAATAGCAACTTTTTCCATTCTGCTTATCCAAGAAAATGGAATGAATGAGGCTGGGTTCCAAGTACGAAAAAGAATAAAACCCAGGATAGCAATAAATTGGAGTAGAGAGTGGCAGACACTGTAATCCGCCGGAATGCCTCTCTGGCTCAAGGAAAAGCACCTCTTTGGGGAACCAGCTAAGGAAATCAATGCCCATAAAAGCATCCAGAGCACAAGCAACAGCAGAAAAAATAGATACTGTTGACCAGGACATGCGGCAGATTGCAGGTTGTAAAACAAAATAGAAAGTCATTAAAAAGGCGGGCAAAGGGCACAGTTGCACAATGCAGATGTCACTGGGGACCTGTGTTAGGGGGCTCAAGATTTCTCATTAGCCGAGAGGTCACTACTGTCTGTATGACTCTGGAGTCCCTCATGGTTGATCCCTGCACAGTGGCATGGAAGTAAGAAGTGATTATTCATGTGGTCGGTCCACTTCGTAGCACATTCTGAACAGCTTATTGGGTTATTAATACATCACAAGCATATTGAGCTGTATTCATTTAGGGTTCGGGTTGCTTTAACCAAAGACTGTTCTGGGAAGCCTGCCAGGGTGTGTATTTCTGGAAGGAGATCTTTACTCTCCCTCATTCCTCACCCTCTCATCCACCAGAGGGCAGAGTCAACCCGGGAGACCCAGACTTTGGAACCTTGTGGGGTAGTTTGTAGTAGGGAGGAGGATGTCTGTAAGAAGGAACCAGGAAAACCAAAGCCATGAACACAGTCTTCATCTTCGAGGAAGTGGGGAAAATAGTTCCCATAACTCTTGGGCCAAAGCATGATAATGGTAGGGACCAGAAAAGGAGCAAGGTAAAATGCCATTAATGTGCTATGTCTCAGTTTTCCAACATGTGAGAAGGGAAATGCTTATGTCTTTTCAGTGTTCCTTAAATCAGGCTGCCTTTTACAGATCATAAAGAACACCACCATCACACCAAAGGGGCATCTGGCAGAGCCAGACTCTAAGGTTACAGCCAGCACTCTCTGTAGGCCATTTCTGGGCTTCTGTCTTCTGTTATCTTTGCTACCCTCTCCAGCTCCTCTTGTCTTGGAAGAAGTAAAAGAAAACCCCAAAATAACTCCTGGGAGAAAAAGACAGCAGCTGTATGGTCCTTCCTCTGCTCCCACCTTGGAAGGCAACAGTAAAGTGCAGTACACTGCCAGCCATGGTGGGAGCTTTGATTTCTAGTATATTGCCCGTGTTCCACAGTAGTTCAGCCATTGTTTATCAGAGAGAAGAAGGGTGATGGAAGAAAGGGCAAGAAGAAACACACCTTTCCATCCCATAATAAGTAGCTGGCACCAGTATCTGTCATCATCCTCAGTGGGGCCCATGGTAAGTATCATATGTCAATCACTCACATTACCTCACCATTAAGAATTAACTACACAGCTGGGCTCGAGAGCAATACATTACCCTGATATTATTTGGTCTTATCCTACATGATACTATATCCACCCAGCCCTTCTTTTGGGGGAGGAAAGAATGGGTTCAGAATCATCTTAATCTTGCTCGGATTCGTTTCTCGCATTACAAGCATTCAGTGGATATACGGTAGCTTTATTTTCAAACTCCATTCCCCCACATTTCACAAGAACATGTGCTGGGGCTCTAGGTTCTTATAGAAAGTGATGATACAGGTTTCTTGAGTATTGTTCCTTACTTTACCAACAGTTGGCACAATTGACTGCAGTTACAAGCAGTCAATCTTCTCTCTTCTGTATACTTCTCTCCCTTCCTAGTTTTAATACACACACACATACACTGGTACACTATGTTGTTTTATACTCCTCTGTAGTTACACTGGATCTAATTTATTCTAGGTTTCTTGGGGATCACAGAACATATTCCTCACTAACTTATTCACTAATTTAGCCTCACCAAATATTTTTTGGGGTATATGTGCTTACTGTGTGTGTCAACCAATATGCCAAAGAAATTTAAAAAAAAATGAATAGGGCAGAGATGATATTTTCTGTGGGTCGTGCTTTCTAATTTGGACCATGGGCCTATGTATGGATCTTTGTAAATGTTTGTATTTTACAAATACCTCTCCTTTAATATTTAAAAGAACTTTCACAGATTTTTCTGATGAACAAAACTGAGAGTTATTCATCTGGGTGGTTGGTGTGATCTCGGGATGCAACAAACCCAGGGTGCATGGTTAAGATGTCTTCCTGTCGGTCCTTTGGAGTCACTTCATTCTTAGAATACAGAAGACAGCATCAGTGTTCAGAGGTTTCAGAGTGTGATGCTGTGCCCAGATCTATGAAACAGAGACTACTATTTGCCTCTGGAGAAAGAGCAAAAAGCAGAAGATGCTCTCACAGGACCTCCCAGTAGCTCATGCCTGCCAGAGATGTGAGGCCCCAGGAGGGGTCAGACTGAGAGGTGGAGCTTAGGGCACAGAGTGAAACTTAAGGCCAGAGGGTTATTAACAGAAACAAATGAGTATAGTAAAATAATACTAATGAGTAACATTTAATGGAGATCAACACGCACCAGACACCACGCTAAGCCGTTTTTACACACATTATTTTACTTGCTGCATAGAACCATTCTCTGTGATAGTTACCAAAATTATCTCTATTTTGCACGGAAGGAAATTAAAGTCTAATAAATTGCCTAAGGTCACATAGTTACTAAGTTTCAGAGTAGGGCTTCAACTCTGAGCATCTGTCTCTGGAGATCCATCCTCACCGGTAGGATGTTCTGCACCTGCGGGACTGTCTGGCATGGGAGCTGGGCCAGTGGGATCCTGGCAAAAGAAATGTGATTAACAGAAGGGAAGAAGCCTCCTATTTGCTCAGGAAGAAGAATGACTATTGGTCACATGCACACCAGGTCCTCTGCTAGCTTGTCCTCTAAAGCTCCAGCCACCTTTCTCTATGTCTTCATAAAACAGAACCCACAGACATCCTATCATAGGCCCACCTAGGTATTATTAGGTCTCCTAGAACATGTCTGTTTTTTTTTTTAATTAAGCTAGCATAAACATCTCTATATCTATGTGAGGGACATATGAAATGAACCCCAACATGCCACTAGTATGCACCTCTTCCAGCCAGGCCACCCTCTGTGCCCTTCCGGTCCCTCTCTGTCCTTGCTATGGACAGTACATTTTATATGAAGCTGTAAAGTTTGATGACAGCTTTCCTTCCCTCTCATGTGGCCCTCATGCTGATCCCTCTGTGATATACAGCACTGACCCTCTGGCAGTCAAGCAGCCTCATTACAAATGAGAAAAAAAGAGGTAGAAGACACAAAGGGGGGCACTGGGGACCAAGGAAGAGTAGAACAATCTACAGAAAGACAGACGAAGAAAGGAAAAGAGCTAAAAAGGTCAGTTGGGAAAATGGAGACGGGCTTTCTCATTCTCTTTTTAACTGCCCAACATGGATATCATTCTCTCTCTCTCTCTCTCTCTCTCTCTCTCTCTCTCTCTCTCTCTCTCTCTCTCTCTCTTTCCTTTACCCCTTCCTTCCCCGTCTCTCTCACCCTTTCCTTCTCCCTCTCTCTAAGCACTTGTGCATGTATATATCTCAAAGAACGACAGGACTTAACTCTAAGTAGAGAGGTGTACACTCCTAACACACACTTACTATGTAGAACACAACTGAGTATCTCCAAAGCAGGCCTCGGGGGTCAAGGCTTCTCAGGGAAAGCTGGTACAGGATGTCTACTTCCCTGTGAGTTTCCCAGCCCCCCTCCTTCACCTCTGAGGCTGTGGCACTTATATCTCCAGTCAGATTCTTAGGACCAAGGGGACAGGATCCAGCCCATCTACAGAGCACCCCCCTCCCCGCCAACCCCCGCTTAGACAAGGCAGGTACGTGTAAGGTTTTCTTAACAAACTCATGAAGTCTGATGTAGTAGTGTGGAAAGAGCCTTGGCTCCTAAGAAAAAGTTCCATTGATTTTACTTTAGTTGTCCCAAGGGAGGCTGATCTGCTGACTCCAGATTTACCTAAACACAGAAGGGATGTCAGAAGAGCATCTACAGACACGCCATAGTGGAAAAACCCGCATGTGCCTTTGCCAGCATCCCACACTGGTCTGGGCCCATTCTCTGCTTCTTTTACCACATATCATATTCTTGCTTGCTCCTGTGTCCTGCAGGGATTAATTTCACTACCATTGTACCAGGTTCAAGAGTTCAGCATCTTGACAGAATCCAGTAGTAAGAGGTTTCTGGTCTGGACTTTCGGGCCTAGCCTCAAGGTTTGGACATGCAGACCTGCAGACCCACAGAGACACACAGATACTTACATTAATTTTAGGCTGACCAGCCTAAGGCCCAGGCATATAACTTGCTAACTCTTTACCCTTAAACTAACCCATGATTCTTCCTGTTCAGCCATGCGGCTCGGTACCTTTTCTCAGAGCAGCATAGTTGTCCTCTGCACCTTCTGGCTTGTCTGGCAACTCTAGAGTTTCTGCTCTATTCTATTCCCAGAGTTTTCTCAGTCTGGTAGCCCCGCCCACACTTCCTATCTGCCTTTGGCCAATCAGCACTTTTTATTAAACTAATAGGCGGGACAATTATTAACAATGTAACATCATAAATCCACTACAGAGTCTTGCTTTCCTAAGACTCCCATGTCCCAGACACAGGCAATCAGCATCTGTAGCATCTGTTTTGAGTGCAGATCTGTGCCAAGTGCACAGCTCTGAGCATGATGCTTCTCCAATCACCACCAACGGCACTTTACCTACATTTCAAATTAATAGGCAGTTTAGGTGTTCCCCTTTCAGCTTTCTGTATAGAGGCAGAGGCTGCAATGAATACCAGCCCATGGTGTCTAGGTTATTAGATATGCCTGCAGAATGCAAGTAATTTGTGCTTCTGCTTTGTGCATTTGGCACTAATAGCACATGCATAAAACGGAGCCATCTTCCAAAACACATGTCAAAGGGATGTATTTACCAGGCACAAAGGCTAGCAACAGAAGAATTGAACTCTAATGATAACATGTTTGCAGAAAAGCGATGCACTTAAGTTATTATGTATGAAAACTATTGGCAAAATTGTCAGTCTAGGATCATTAGAGAGAAAGAGGCTGGAGATGAACACAGGAGGGGTGATCTGCTGGTTGGAATTGAGGGACAGAGTGCTGTATGAGAACATAGATTACCAGAGGGAATGGAAAATAAAATGAGAATTAAGGCTTGTGAGGAAGAATTTAAGAGAGAAATGGGAGATTTTATAGGTCAAAGAGAGGTTTGCAAGAACAGAGCTGGGGACGAGATCCTGTAATGGATCGGCTTTTCACTTATATTTTCTGTACTCCATAGTCGTCTTACTTAAATAAATGGAGTCTGGGCATTTTCCACTAAGTTCTTCCTTCCTGCATTTCATCATGCCTCTGTCGACCCCAGGCGTCTTGTACATGACTCATATTTTTTTTCAGAATTCTATGTTAGCCACCAGTATCTACTATTGCTACAACTTTATGCATTCAGATTTATATTTTACTTTTTATGCTTGAACTTTGATGTGGGTTTGCATTTAATCTGAGCAGAAAATTAACACTATGACCCTGATTTTATATTCAAAGCAAATGAGGTCCAGGGAAGAAGGGCTTATGGAGGTCATTGCACAAGACAAGCTTAGTGATGAAGATGAATTGCATATCCTCAGGCTTATTCAGGAAGATGCTCCCTCCCTATCTCTACAATGGGAATAAAACCCTGGTCTGTTCTGCCTTTCTTCTGTGAAAGCTGCAAGCTTTATAGAGAGTTAGCACAGAAGGCACATCAAGGTGACCACTGAACAGATGTGAAAGCAGCCAAAGACATCAAAATGATACCAGAATTATCAGAAAGCAATGAGGATTGTGTGTGCACACAGATACACATAACCTGTACCTCTATCCAGTCACTTTATCTGTAAAGCAGCTTGTAGTCACCCATTCTAATGCCACCAAGGGTAGCTTTGGGGTTAAAGATGGACATAAAGTGAAGAAAGATCCACCCTTGTGGACAGTCAAGCAAAAGGTGTTAGTTCACTTCAGCTGCTAGTGGCATACTTCTCTCTGGGGAGCCTCCAGGTCAGGATGCCTATTAATCCCCGAAAAGCCCTAGGCAGGTAGGCAAATATTATTTCCACCTATTCCCAGCTGAGAAAAGAAAGGAGGTAGTCAACACAGCTGCTTTATCCCCGATTGTATAGATGCTGTGTCTTCAGAAATCAAAAGGGGCAAAATGTGGCTCAATTTCTCCACAGATTAATTACAGATTTCAGCATTGCAGGGATTCTTGTCCCTTTCTTGTTCATGGAAATGACTCTGTGTAGGTGTTTCCCCCAAGCCTGCGATAGACCTATAAAAGGAACGAACTGGCATTAGTCAGTACTCAAATCGCTGATCACAGGGCCCAGACCTCAATGGTTATCTTGGTTTTCTCACCTCTCATTCGCCTCCTTCCTCTCATCTTCTTTATCACCATCAGCTCCTCAAGTCCATCACTGCCTAGGGAAAATGGACCATTCCTTTGGAGAACTGTCTTGTCTCATAGACTTATAAAGCTCACTTAGAAGATACCATTAGATCAGGTCAGTTTTAACACCAGAGTAAATGGCACACACACACACACACACACACACACACACACACACACACACACACACACACACACACACACACACACAGCAACATAAGAACACACACCAAGGAAGGAAGAGACAAAGAGGAATTTCTTCATTGTTTTTGGCTTTTGGTTTGGTTTTTTTGTTGTTTTGTTTTTTTTTTTGTATTTTCTAAGCTGAAAATACAAGCTGTGTCTGTGGGGAGAGGCAGAGGGGCTCATTCTGCACCATAACAGCAACTTTACTGATTCATCAGATTGGTCTCAACCCTCTTATTAATTCCCCAATGCCACAGCACCTATGTGGGTATCTCCCATTGAAGCATATATATCCTTTACACAGCATTTATAAATCCACATGACCTGATGAGCCAATGGACTGGATGCCATGCCCTGAGACTCCATCCCTCCAACATGACACCAACATGGCAGCATCATTTCACCACTTGAAACTTTATGGGGCAGGGTCTGCACATGGCCAAGTAACCTCAATTCTCTGAAATCTCTGACCATCTGTGGCCTTGGTGCAGAAGGTCCCCAAACCCATCATCCATAGCTACATGGTGGATAGGACTCCTACATGGGACCAGAGGTCTGCCAGCTCACTCCCACTGTGACTGAAAGTCCCATTTCAACTCAGGATGGAGAAGGCAGACAATTTAATGCATTAACCTCTACTGACTCCTCACCCAGCTGCTTTCCATCTTGATTGAAGGGTAAGGAGGTTAATTATTCCCAGGCTCCTTTTCAGACTTCACAGACCATATCATTGCTGCTAGCAGGAGCTGGGGCTGATCTGGCTGAACCTAGGCTTTGGGGAAGATGGTGGTAATGAAGTTGGCCGCTGTTATCACTGGAACTGTTCCAGTGCCAGGCTTTGATATATGGAAGGGTCAGTCATGAGGTCAAGGATGCCTGTCCCCATCTCAGATAAGATCACAAGAAGGGATGATTTCTACTTTGGTCAGTATGATCACCATGCCAGTGCATCCCTCACCAATAGGTGGAGAAGGAGCGTCTTTTTCTCTCTGTAAATATAGCTTTGAGGGGAGACCACAAAGCTGTAGCCCTTGGAAGCCACACCTCCTGGAATTATCTCAAATTCAATAAAAACTGAAGGATACTAGCTCAGGCCAAGGAGAGAAACTATGTTTAGGTAGCTGAGCAACGAGCCACCTATGGAAGGAGGTGCTTCTTTTCATCCACTGGCAGTTGGAGAAAAAAGCTGAGGAAGAATGAGGCAGGCTGGGCAGAGTTTCTTTCTACCATATACTATCACGGCTCCTCCCCCTCCAGTTCCTTCACCCCCTTGAGGACATCATCCTTAAAATATATTTCATTTCACAGCTGCATTATGGTACCACAAAATCCTGGGAATCCAATTTAAGAACAGATTACCTCCTCACTTACTTCATTTGAAGCAATTACATGTTAATTTTCATTGAAACCAGCCTAATGCATACCAATCTGATGCTGCAATCTCATTTGAATACTTAAGGGAACATCTACCAGGTTTGGGGCTCCAGAGATTTATATTTAAAGGGCCACTTCATCATTCTGTTCGTTGGTGGGCTCTCTTCTCTTTCGGGTGCCCTCCCCGAAATGCTTCCATGGTGAAACGAGAGCAGATGAGTGTGTTCCACCACTGCACACAGCTGTAGTTAGTGAGGAAGCCTGTGTTCCAGGGCTTGTGTCTTTTCTCTGCCATTTGTGTTGGTAGGTTATTGTGGTTAAAAAAAAAAAAAAAAAAAAAACCAACAACAAAAAAACACCTAGCCACCTCTACCTTAATTTGTCTGTCTTGCAAAGTCAAGATTCATTCTCTGCCATCTGCACAGGGGAAATGCAGTGCCAAGCCTTGCCTTTCCTCGGGCCCCTATCTATGCACAACCCCCTCACATTGTTGACTGCTACATATGGCATTCCCAGCCATTCACCTAAGAAGGAAATAGCTTTCTAGACAAGCCCTGTGCATTGATCTGAGCCACTGGTAATTAATAATACTTGAGGACTTTACACTCAGCTGATCTTTCAGCTTCAGAATATACCCGTTTAAACAACAACAATAGAAGCTCATCTGCTCAATTTATGAGTTTAAAATAAGAAACTTGTCTGAAGCTGCAATTAGAAAGATTCTGAAGCTGTACGGGATCCACTAACCTATCGTGAAGATGCTATGGAAATGTAATTTATCTTATATTATAATTAATCTATGATAATGTAGAGGAAGGCAAATGGTAGTACAAGAATGATTTGATTTGGACAGCCCAGAACTGGTGCTTCCCCTGCAGCAATGTTGAGGGTCACGGTCAGACAAGCTCCTGTCTATTATTGTTGTCTACATTTAGCTTGAAGTACAACAAGTATTTGGGATATTTACTGTTCTGTACAGTGCTTACGACTGTTGATCCCTCCCCCAGTCACCTCTGTTCTCCTGAAGCTTATACAACCAAGGAGACATAATACACAAATCCATGTAAGTACAGCACAGAACAAGAAGGCAAGGCAAGAATTGGGAAAGTGCATGGTGGTCCTGGCTCCCAGTTTACTACTCCCATACTATACTAGCAAGCAGGCTTGAGCTCATTGCCTTTTCTGCCTGAGAAAAGCCAATGTACTTAAAGGTACAGTTTGATAACATCATTTACACAAGTAAAGGTCACTCCTGACCTAACAGGATATTTCCAAACTCTTCACCAAACCACAACCCTCTATGCTTTAGAATAGTGGCTTGGCCCTCTTCAATCAGCAGAGGCTTAGCTTAGAGCAGATATGAGTGAATGTGACAAGGCCAGTGAGTTCAACAAGGAGGGTCATACAGAGGACGCTACATGCCCATGGTCAGAGACCCAAGGCTTCAAGATGGGCAACCTTGCTCCCGTTTTCAGTCTCAATCAACAGCAAACAGAAAAATGTGATGCTGCCTTCTTTTATTGATAGCTTTGTAAATATGTTTTTTATTTTCATGCAGCAAGATTGCAATACCATTTACATTGCTAGAGGGTTAGCTGGACTCCCAGAACAAAACTGCAATATGAAAAAGCAATCATTTAAATGACCACTGCTGCTTCCTAACAGAAGTTCTCTAATGCAGAATTAAGGGGGAATGAATGTGAGTTCTTCAAGAACTCTGTCTGTCCATGATGTTGGAGGATCTGGCCAGATTGTTGCCATGGATGCCAGATCACAGTCTTGCTTTCTGAAGAGGAATCCTCATAAGGTCTCCACGTGGTCTGCTTGGACACTAGTTCTCTCTCTACTTGAGTCTTACCTTACATGTTTAAATTATTTTAATTCTCTGCGCTACTTTTCATATCAACAAATGAAGATGGAATCAGATAAAAGAGCCCTTTGCCAAGCTGGAGAGTCTCTTCTCCATGTCTCTTAGATATGAGTGGTGTCCACAATGTGAGAGTCTTCCCTCTGGCTCCAGTCCTGACAACCGAGCCCCTGCACTCAAGTTAGTGATTCATCTTAGGGCCTCTGAGCTGCAGCATGTATGGATAGGAAAGTGTGAGAGCTGGAGTGTAGCTCAGGATCTCAGTTCTCCTATCGTCTTGCACTGACGTCTAGTCCAGGCCATTGCAAGTGCAACCATTTTGTCTATTGATGGAACTAGAGTGCTCTTCTGACCCAGACACTTTTTCCAGAGAAATGAGGAGTAGGGTAAGACAATAGATAGTCAAGAAAGGGATGGGAGAAGAGCATACTCAAGCTAAATTTAGAACATGCTGTAGCTCTCAAAGACTAGAGAGGAGAGTCTCTTACAAGGGAGATTAGCATGTACAAAGGTATTTTCAGAGGGCCTGGCTTGTTTGCACTCTGCCCCATTAAAGAAAGGATCTTCACAGAGCTGAGCTGGTAAAGGCTATATGCTCACCAGGCTTTGCTGCAAGGCATTCGGGACAACTTGCTCTCTGAGACCCTACAAGCTTTGAGAGCTAATCAATGAAGACAGGAATGAACGCAGCACCATCATTTCATTAATTCAGTCTACATTGGACAAGGGCAAATGACCCAAGAAATACTAAGTCATGGTTTTGTCAGCAGGATTCGGGAATAGCAGTGGTTTCCCAAGCTGCTGCCATGCCATACAGTGACTGGGGTTGGGAAGTGGGGAGTGTAAAGAGTCTTTTGTCCAGACAGAAGCCTCATCTTACACAAGGAGCTATCCTTGTTCAAAAATGCCATCTGTTTCTGTGTTCTTGATAGAAAAACTGTTACTTAAATCTTGCCTTACTTTTTTCCCCCTACACAGTATCAAGTTTTTCTTTTTTTTCCCTTTTAGCCGTATTGAGGCATAATTGGCAAATAGAAATTATATATATTTAGCATGTACAACATGATGTTTTGATATATGTATACATTGTGAAATGATCACTACAATCAAGCTAATTAGTATGTCCATCACCTTACCTAGTTACCATTTTCTTTGTTGTGAGAATTGAAGTTCTGCTCTCAGCAAATTGCAGCAAGTTTTTGCAAATACAATACAGCTTTGCTAGGCCTCTTCATCATGCTGTGTGTTAGAGCTCCAGAATTCTCCTTTGGAGTTGCAACGTTAGCATACATGCAAATTCTACTCATAAAAGATAGACTCTCTGGCCTGGATGGAATCCTAACTTTTAGTTGGGCCAGGTATTCACATGACCAAGAGGCCACTCCTAGGAAGATGGACTTACCTTAAGCTACACTAAGAGATAGGCAGGAGAATCAGACTTAAAAACAAAACAAACAAAAACAAAACCAAAAAACTACTGTGCATGCTTTCCCAGAATTCCCACTGTTAGTGCAGTGCTTTGAGGCCACAGCCATGCAGCTTGTCAGTCTGCCTGATTGTCTCTCTTACTCAGACGCGTGTAACTTTTCTTTTATCTCTTTTCTAAGGGTTCTTTTCACACCTTTGTGGGCTTCCTTTCTTTCTCTCTAATGCTTCTTCCACCACGTGGCTGTTAGTTAGCCATATGTGTAATCCTGTGCCAGCTGAAACAGCATGGCTTTTTTCCCTTTCTCCACAATCTCTAGACAGTTGTTGAGATGTATCGCTTGCTGCCTGGATTTTTTTTTTTTCATATTAAACTCTAATAAAATTGTCCTTGAGCTCCCATTTGAGTCCATTCTTAAATTATTTTATTAGTGAGACTAAGAACCAAAAAGAGGACCCCATTTTCCTTTGTATGAAAACTTGCTACTCAGGGACCAACAACTTCCCATTATTCTTCCTCCCTCAGGTCCCAGAAACCAACATTGTGTCTCTGCTTCTATGCGTTTGACTATCTCAGGTTCTTTGCGTAAGTGCCTTGGTGTCTCTGTATTTACGTTACTTCACTTAGCAAAATGCCATCTGAGTTCAACCGCATCCTTACAAATGGCTACTATTGAAGGCATCATTTCTAGCCTTACCCACAGGAAACCAAATTCCTCTCTCATTAAATATTTGCATCAATGTGTTCCTTGTATAAAATTCATAATAACCAAGATATAGACCTTCCCATTATCAAGAAATGATTAGGTACAGCAGGTATGATGAATATATAGATATATATGGGGAAATATATATATCATGAACAAGAAATATGGCAAAAAAGGAAAGTCGGTGAGCAGAGAGATTGGCTCAGTGAGTAAAGGCACTTAAAATGAAGACTGATGATCTGAGTTACATTCCTGGGACGGAAATGACTGAAGGAGAGAACAAACTCCTTCCTGTTAGTTGTTGTGTTGGTGTGTGCATGTGGTTATGTACACAGATACGCATGTACATACTTATATATGCAACCAAATGCTATTCAGATTTGAACAAGAATATATCTACCCTTTGTTTCATGTACCAGTCAGTATAACTCAAAGTTCCAAGTGCTGGGGTTGTTAATCATTACATGAACAAATGCATCAAAAGACATTCTAGACATTTCACCAAATTTTTGTCACATAGGAACTGTTTATAATTACTGTATAATCTTGATCAACTCAAGCATACCTTTGGACCTTGTTTTCTTCGTGTTGTATAAGTTAAACTTGATCATATCTAAAGTCCTCCACACTCAAATAAAATATTCTACTTCAGGGCTTAAAAAACTAATGCCAACTCTCAATATCCTTCTCTTCCTAAAGGGTTGTGAGTGTGTTGCATGAAAGTGCAGAGTAATCCTCCAGCAGCAGATGAGAACAGAGACCCACATGCAGACATTACTCAGAGAGTGAGTCTAAAAGCCAGAGAGGATGGAGGGCAATTGGAGATCGAGTCTTCCAGGTGAACAGGAGAAATGCTCATATGAGGCCACAGACACTGAAGCAGCAAGCACAGGGCCTGGACGGGTCTGCACCAGGCCCTCGTGTGTGTGTGTGTGTGTGTGTGTGTGTGTGTGTGTGTGTGTGTGTGTGTGTGTGTGTGTGTGTGTGTGTGTGTGATCACTTTCGTTGAGGGTTTTGATGAGATTTCTGAGTGTTCCAGTGAGTGGGTCTCTCATCCTTGTGCCTTTCCTTGTGGGTTTCTGATTCTTTTGTCTTCTCTTGGTCTCTTGTCCTTCTGTTGTTTTGTCTTGTCCACTTTCTATGTGATGGTTTCTTTTTTTACCATATACTATATTTTATCATTATTCATTAGAATCCTGTTACTTTCTAATGAAAGACAAAAAAAAAAAAAAAAAAAAAAAAAAAAGGACCTAGATGGGAGGGAAGGAACTGGGAGTAGAGAGAAGGGGATAATCAGGAGATATTATGTGAGAAAAGTATTTATTTTCAATAAAAGTGGAGAAAATGAGCAGAGGAACCGCTCAAGGGTTAGAAAAGTGGGGATGTCTGTAAAGGAGGAAGGTTGAAGGCAGTGAAGCAAGATGGTGCTTCATTTTATTTGTGTCTGATAGTTTTCATTGCAAGGCCCTGCACACAGTAAGTGAACACTCTAACCAAGAGCCTCGGGCACAATTAGAACATACTTTTGATGAACATGAAGGTATTGCTCCAGGAAAGCATCCTTAAGTCTTGTGATCTTTGTATACAGTCTAGTGCTGGTGACCAGAACAAGGAAAGGAACCAAGCATTGTGTACTTTGTGGAGCAGTAAAGGACACATAGGAAGCTGGACCAGTGGTGGGTGGGGCAGGACTGGTCCTGACATATAAAGTGCTTTTGTTGGAGGCATTGTTGGGTAGTTCAAAGAACTCCCCAGCTTTTTCCATCGAAAGCCAGCTGACTTGACACATGCCATGTACAACACTTGCTCCTTATTTTAAACATATTTTTAGATGTCTTGTTGAAAGCAGGATAAGACCTTTTCAATAACATTCCATATTTACACTTCTTTTATTTTTTTAAACAAAAGCTTGTGTCTGAATAGAAACGCATCTTCAAAGGATGCTTTTTGAAGACTCTACAGGACAGATAAAAATGTGTTGATGAAGAAGTAAGTTCAACTGTGCAGTATGAAAAAGAATTTTTCCTCAAGATCAGGAAGAATGACATGAAAAGAGACAGAAGGACCAGAGGCTGCAGGAAAGGCCACAGTAGTGTCTACAGAGTCCTCAGAATGCAGTTGTCATTGGTGGCAATGAAGACTTGGGCCTGATGCTCATTTACAGTTCCTCTTCTGTCTGATATTTTCCAGTTCTTCAGTCATCCTTGGCTTTGACAATAAATCCAAAGGACTTCACGGGATCTTTGGAAGGAGTTATTTCTCTAATACAGAAGGTGCCTGCTAAGGCGGCCTTGGGCGGCCATATTTGCTACCTTCAATCATTCTTGTTGTCA
This sequence comes from Phyllotis vaccarum, assembly GCA_033318265.1. NCBI lineage: Eukaryota > Metazoa > Chordata > Mammalia > Rodentia > Cricetidae > Phyllotis > Phyllotis vaccarum. The sequence continues at coordinate 100,778,354 of JARWLC010000012.1, read as the reverse complement.
GTTAGTTTCACTGACATCTCAAGACATTCTGGAGTGAGGAAGCCATGCCCTATCCCCCTCTCCTGCATGGAGGCTGAGGATGCAGGTGTGAGTCAGAAGCCTGTGCTTCAGAGATGTTGTTCCACTTCCCCTGACACACACACACGCTGCAGCCCAGCACTGCTTGGATCAACTGAGTAGGAGGAGCCATAGAAGGAAAATATGGACCTTCTGAGCATGGGCTAGCATTCAGATGGAGAGAATTTGGGTCATGATATTGAGTTAAGATAGCTTTCCTCCTTGTGATCTCTGGATGAAAACGCTATTTAAATGCAAATCACAGAGGCATTTATTACAACCATGGCAATGATTCCAAAGTTATTTAACAGCCAAGTCCCTGGGTGAATATCTTATGAACACCCAGGTGAAGTACTTCACTGAGGTTGGGTCTGGGCTGCACAGACAAAGCACATAACAAAATAAGAGAGCCAGTGGGCAGGCAAGATGGCTCAGTGGTTAAAGGCACTTGTCACCAGGACTGATGACCTCACTTATATCCCTGGGACTCACATGGCTCAGGAGAGAACAGACTCCTTCCAATTTCCCCTGACTTTCATATGTATACAAACGCACACATATATAGTAAGTAAAGGTTAAAACGTGTTTTGTTTTTGTCTTTATAACAAAAGAGAGAGAGTCCTGAACTTGGTCAAAACAATATAGCAGTTTGTATGATACAGCAGGCAGGTGTGGTGTAGTGTGGTGTGTGCGGTGTGTGTGTGTCTGGTATGTGTGTGTGTGGGGGGGGTTGAGGAATAACTAGGAGAGTAGCTGTGGAGAACTGCTTCCAAAGTCTCACAGGGTAACCTTTACTTCTGTCAAAAGTCATAAGAGATGGTCCAGTAGACCCAGCAGGAAGTCAAGTGTCTTCCAAGGCCATTATGGAGGTAACAAGACACCCCCCTCAGCTATTTCCCCAACTGTGACCAAGGAAGATTATCTCTGCAGTCTTGAAAATAAGAAAACAGGCCTACTGTTATTTCTTCTGGAGGAAACAGAAGCACAGAGTCATATTTGCGACGGCCTCCCTGAAACCAGGGGAGTCTTATCATATAATGTGTGTGCTATGTGAAATGGAAACGTTCAGAAATTGTTTATTTAACCAGTAGATACTTAGGTCCAAATCTCACCCTCTGAAAATCCAGAGACCTATGATCAGAAAGCAGGGCATTGACTGGAAGGGAACAATGGATCTTGGCCTGTGTCCATGTGGCCTATGGAGTCCCCAGAAGTGAGAGCTATGGACTCCACTCATCTTGTTCTATTTCAAGATTGAAGTACCATTTTCTATGAATTCAGAAAACACATAAGGTATTCTAAGAAGTTCCATTATTTACTAAGTGAATGATTCTGAAAATGTCTTTCTCGTTTTTTCCTTTCTTTTCTTTTGCCATTTTTTTTTCTGCTAAAAGGTTAGCCATCCCTCCTACATAACATGTCTTCAAGATGTTGCATTCTTCTATGTGTAGGAACATTCATTTCTTTTACTTGTCTATCAATGCTGTATAATGGATCAGGCAAATGACGCAAGATTGCATCATCTATGGTCTGTTTCACATGCACCAAGCTGCATAGCAGTGCCTCAGCCTGCGTCAGTCACTGACCAGACTGCACAACATAAAGAAGGCTATGTACTGCTAGATAAGAAATAAGGGCAGGAGAGAGCAGTTCTTCTCTCTTTTAGAACAACCAAGGCCACAAACATAAGACGGATCTTGTGACCCTTTGTTGTGCTGTGTAGTAGCTATTTATAATCGGAGTCATCTGTAGCCTCCATTGAATAAGGCAAAGCTTCCCTCTTCCCTTGCCAAAATGCCTATATTAGTATCAACTGGTTCCTTTCTGCCTCAAGCATAAACGGTTAAAAGCCTCCCCAGAAAATACAAACTCATGGTAATGTATCTTTATTACTAATCATGATTACAGAGACAGTTTCCAATCCCCCAGTGGTGGTGCTGAGTGGCTGGCTGGAAACGATCTATTATTGTATTTCACAGACTGAAGAATTTAGATAGGACATCTTGAGAAGAATAAATCTGAAACCTGGTGCTTCATTTTCTTTTCTCCGCTGACTTTGGTGTTTGAAGCATCTACGAGTCTTTTCAGAAGGTCAGTTTATTATGCTTGATCTAAAACAATCCCTGGTTACACGTGGGAGACTGTGAGCTGCTAGTTTGCTCAGGACTACAGAATTCTACAGCACTGGGAACAGAAGTAGGGGATACCATGTAAGCAGGCCTACAGGCTTGGGAATGACTTATGGTATACATTAATATTGACTTCACGTCCATCAGGGAAACTTTTTTTATTTCATTTTACTAAGTTCATTTGTGTGTGTGTGTGTGTGTGTGTGTGTGTGTGTGTGTGTGTGTGTGTGTGTGTGTGTGCGTGTACCATGTTGAATGCAGGTATGTGTACAGGCATGCATGTGGAAATCAGATGACCACTTTCAGGTGTCAGCTCTCTCCTTCCACATTAGGCTCAGAGAATCAAAGTTGGATCATCAGGCTTGCAAGGCTTTACTCATTTTGTTGGCCTGAACCTTTAAATCACTGTTTCACTTCCCTTATAACAGCAAAGGAAAATTCAGCCTTACATATTTCCTTTTCAAAAATAAATGAGAAGAGGATTTATTCTATGTGAGTTGCTATGTTATAGAGTTTATTCATATATTAGTTGAAAATATACCTAGAAATTAAGGTTTGCATTAATTCTCAAATAAGAAATAAAAATACAAAATTCATTAGATTAGATTATTTCTTGCTATGAAACTTTAAACAAACATGAAACTGAGTGAAGACATTTAGCTGAAAAGGAAAGAACAAAGCCCATGCCACCATCATATGTGATCTAAGAATAAACTGAGCACATGCATACTTATGGTCATGCTGCAGCCATCTGCTGGCAATGCGGCTCTCTAGAGACACAAGTGTCCTTGGCAGAAGTGAGTCATGCAGAGACCTGAGAGGATGCTAGTGACTAAGTTTTCTGGTGCCAGGCACACCAAACTTGTGGTAACAGGAGGGCAGACCTCATTTTCTTGTCCTGTGTCCACACTCACTGGTTTCGTACTGAGTTTGTGCCAGATAGAGTGCAAGGTACAAAGCTACAGCACTGGGGACACGGAGCCCTCCTTTATGGAATTGGCGTGCTAGTCAGAACACTAAGAAAGGTCACAGAGTTATTTCAGGGAGGCATCGTTTTCTGAAGATAGCACACAGGGTAGTGGGCTGTACAGGGGCGATGGTTAAGAGTTGCATATGTTGGGGTTGTGTCTCTATAGAAGCACATTTCCAAGAGAAGACATTTATCTTGGTATCTAAAAGGTAACCAGAGGGTATCTGAAGGAAGCCCCCAGGTGGTCAGAAGAGAGTGATGCAAACATGTAGCAAGAGCAAGAATGTGCAGAGGATGCTTTTCGTGAGCTGAGAGATGGGGGCATGAACTAAATGGCTCCAGGCTCCACAGTGGGCTTGCATCTGATAGGTCAGAGGAAAAGGCTTGGAGGGTTTGTTAGTAACCAGCCCTGGACTTTAAGTATAAAAGTTTGGTCAAAAGGTTTTAGATTGGGGAACAATGTGATATACAGTTTCTGTCTTACAGGGATGTTTCTATTTTTCCCAGAGGATAGTGTAACAGAAGGAGCTGGGTAGCAGAAACGCCACTTAGGATGTCCAGTAGCGATCACCATTTAATGATGGTGGGCCAAACTACAGGTTGTGAAATGAAGAAGCAGAATAAGAAGCAAAATAGAAAGGGGTTGTATATTGAAGGTAGATTAGAAAAAAAAGTAGATGGTGAGTCTTAAAGTAGCAAAGATAAATTTGAACTCTGCAGGCCTAGCTGAGAAGCCTTTGTAGAAGGCACTGTACTTTAGCTAGATGGGCACTCTTTATCACAATATTGATTCTGTGTTATATTTGCACATATGGTGCCATGATAAGGCCACTGACTAAATCCTTTACCTGGTTGGTTTGGGTGGGATGGTCTATTTCCAAGCACTGTTTTTGTAAGTCTGTGGGGGTGGGAGACAAGGATATAAATGATGCCAAGCATCCCAATATACATATGAGACCAACCTACAAAGAAAACATGGGCTTGAGTCCTTCAGACACCAACATTCAAGGTGGTCCCAGTAAAACAGGACAAAGAAATTAAAGAGAATGGAAAGTGCCAGAAAGTCAGAAACTAGGCATGATGATGCCCTGTTCTAGACTATCCTAGACTACAGCATAGAAAGCGGCTGTTAGTTCATGAGGTAACAAAACAGCCCTTTTATGTGAATCATATTCTGCAAAGCATAGAGGAAGACAGGGGGAACATCGAGGGATATCTGTTCATTGTCAATACTTAGATGTGTCCTGTGACAAGACTCCAACTGGAAATCAGAAGAAGGCGGTTTGTGCTAGATATGATACAAAGTACAAAGCTACAGTTCACAGGATATAGAGTCCTCCTTTCTGGAATTGATGTGCTAGTCGGAACACTAAGAAAGGTCACAGTTATTTCAAGGAGGCATCATATTTTGAAAACACAGGGAAGTGGGCTGTAGAGGGGTGATGATTAGTAGAGTGTATATATTGAGGTTATATCTCTATAGAAGCACATTTTCAGGAGAAAACATTTGTATTGGTATCTAAGAGGCAACCAGGGGTGGGGATTTCCTTTCAACAGCAGGACCAGAGAAGGGCTTTGTATTCAGACTATAGGAGCTAATATCATACCTGATAAATAAACACCAGCTGTATTGATGGATGCCAACATTGTTGGGGATGTTCTATATACTTTTTAGACTTTAAATTTTCAATCTCCCTAGGTTGAAAGGAAAACTCAGAGAGCTCCCCAGCCTTTACAGAAACTTGAAATACACTAGCCCGAGGCCCATACTTCCTAGCTGTGTGGCATATGTTGATGGGTAAATGATCACAGTCACTACTGCACTTAGCTCCTGCAGATCTAACAGCCTGTCTCAATGAAGCACTAAACAAGAACAACATTGAAGGAGTGGCCCCGCCCACTATGGCAGATCTTCCTGTGGATGCCTAAGATTTGCCATGAAGATCCACTCAGTTCTGAACTTTTAACATTTCAAAAAACCTCAGCTCTGAGGATGAGTTTGTTTAAACTCTCTGCAGACAGCTTATAGGTGGGTGTGGGCCCAGACAGATGGGATGCCGCAGAGAGGAAGCTGTGTAAATGCCAAGTGGCCAGGGCTATGGCCAACCTGGAAGCCTTCCAGTGGGTACTTCTGTTTACTAACCTCCTGTCTTGGCAGCGCCTTTGGGCATGGTCACATGGCTGCTCCACACGGAGCTGCTTAATTGCCACCAGTGGATAGTCTGACCCTTTGAATCCAGATGGTTCAAATCTTCTCCCTGTCATGGACATTGATACCCCTATCCTGGGCAAAGTGGCTGCCTCATTACTTGGAAATTGTCCCCTTTAGGTGAAGCATCTGATGACTGCTACCATGGAGAAGCTAGATAAATGCCACACCACAAGAAAAGGGGTGTGGAGAGGGTACACAGTGGCAACTGCTATCTGGTTCTTCTAGTTTCTGTAATCTGAATGTGTTTATTTATAACTCAATATTCAAACTGGGAGCTGAAAGCTTTCATTTGAGAATGTAGGTCAAAAAATATTATGTGGGATAATGGCAATTGTCTCAGCTTCAGGGAACAGGTAAGTAATTGAACCTTGCTATTTCACTGACTTTTACAGATCAACACCCAGCGGCTTAGCCACAGAGAGCACATGGACCCAGTACATCCCCCAGTGGCTAACTTAGTTTCCTTTGCAGTGAAGGGGCTGGATTTAAAGCAGGAACTTGGAAGGTTGTCAAGAATGGAAGATGCTAGGCCCCATCTCTCTTTAAGGTAGGCACAACTATTGCAGAGAATTCCCTGGAATCATCTGAAAAGCAACTTTAGGATCAGGACAGATGAGCAGAGTGAGAGGTGCCCTAAGCCAAGGTGCCCCCACAGGACGCAATGAGTTCATTGCTTTGGCGGTTTGCACATCCAAGCTGTGCAGTGACAGAAACCTGCAGTGTCAGTCAGCCAACCAGATAAAACTGCCTGGATTCCAATCTGGAGGGGTCAGCTCATGATAATTAGGGACAATTGGCCATGTATCTCCTGCTCCGGCACCCAGGTTTTATGCTGGACACTCAGGATTGCAGCCTCCACACAGAGACCCTGTCTTCCTTTTTTCTTTCCACTGCTGGTATTTAGAATAGACTTCTGTTCACTCCCACTTCCTAATCTCTCCTTCCTCTTCCCGATGCTCCTGTGCTCTCTATGCTTCTCTCTTCCTTGATATCTCTTTTCATATTTCCCCAACAGATAAATTTTAATAGCGTTTTTTTTTTCTGCACTAATACAAATGGGCTCTTGGTCTAGCCATATGTATTAAATTAATAAGCACTCATTTATCCCAAACTTACCAGTGCTTTTCCCCTGGGAGTTCTGTGCATTCAGTCTCTATTCATCCTCACTAAGTGGGCACAGCTTTGGGAAGAAGCATTGGACCCTTGGTCTTGTTCAGACTCTCAGGCACATGGTCCCTCAGCTCAACTTCCATAGAGGCCATGGTTAGGAGTAAGCAAGCAGAGATGGGGCAAGGAGAGGAGGAACACACAGTCAAAGTGACCCCCCTGAGCTACTCAGGGGCTTCAAGACACCCCCTTTTGGATGCAGCTTCTAGTCAGATCAATCTTTAAAAGAATTAGTGTTTTTATAACTGTTGCTGTTTTACAAAATGTTCATGTAAGAAAACGGGAATATAAGGTCAGAAAGATAGAGAAATGTGAGGAAGGAAAAGAAAGGAGAGAATATAATGAATAAAGGGACTTAACTGTCCCATGACCTCCTTACTCAGAAATGTCCATCTTATTTACTGTAGAAAATATCCTCACATATATCTATAACAATGTTTATATACACATGGGCATTACATGCCCACATGACAGGGAGTTATATTAAAGGTAAACTATTTGAAGATGAAAGATGTCATGCACCAGGAATCTCCCAGAAAGAAGACCATTTGTAAGGAAAAGGAGCACATTAAGAACCTCCTGTATCTGGCCAGGCCACTGCATTTGTGTAACCGCAACCTCGCAGCAACCCAGGGAAACTTTAGAATAAAGGAAATGAAACCTTAGAAAACTCGGGTGTTTCTTGACCAGACTCAGAGCCAGGCAGTGGCACATTCAGGACATGGGTCAAGGGGCAATAGAATGTCTGACATCCCTTTCAGACACAGGTAAATGCTGAAAAAATCTCCAGAATGGAAGACAGACATGAGCTAGGCATTAACCCTCATATCCCCCCACCAGCCATACATAGCTAAATTGGAGAGAATAAAAAAAACAAAATTTGAAGATCACTTAACAGTTCAAAAGCTAATCAACCTAACTGAACATAAAAAAGTGAGAAGGCATTTCCATCTGCCTGAATATACCAAAGTTCCCGAGTTTAAGGCTCAGCCTGTAGTGATGCTCTCCACAGCAACAAAATACCTGAGATTAGAAATACTAGCATGCACACAAAGGCAAAAGAGGGCATGCAACTAAGAACCACATGGCTTCTGTGAGCTTTACTTGAAGCCACAGTGGACCCCAAAACCTGTGCAAGGGCTGGATTCCAATCTGGCTCAGAGAATGTGCCAACTGGTTTCAGCCTGTCAAACCCGTCTTCTATAAGCTTGGAGAGAGGCTGATGGAGGAGGTTCTGCTGTGCCTGCCATGCCTGTGTGCATCAAGGGAGTCACCTCCAGGAACATCTGCTGCGGATGTTCAACACTAGGCAGGATAGGGATCAGATGAAGGCAGACCCTGGAACACTTTTCTCTTCATTGGGGCCAATTTGCATTGTAGATGCCACAGGCTCCCTGGGGCCAAGGAACTAAAGGCCTTTACAATCCAATTTGGCTCTGCTGTGCTCAATTCTGAAGGAGAGTTGCACTTAGTTTAATGGTTTGACACGAGTCACATGATGTTTGCAAGCACCTGGAAGTTGGAGGGAGGCTGTATTCCAGGATGTGCGGAGACAGGCTCCACACTGCCCACAGCCTTGGGACCAGAGGCTGTCACCAACACAGCGGGGCAGCCAGGCCAGTTCCAGCTCAGGGGGCACTTGTAGAAATGCTTAGCATTTTTTCTCTACTTAGGAAATGTCCTTCAACAAAGTTTTGCTGACAATTTGATCTTCCTACAAAATGAGGCAGAATAAATTCCATTAGGAGGACCAATATGAAAACTATCTTTACTGTGCAAGTTGCAAAACTCCTCCACAACATGGAACGTAACCAAACTGTAACATCTGAGCTTTTTAAGGACAGGTTATGTCTTAGACCACTTCCTGGTTCATAATAAAATAGCCAAAGCTTGCTAATTCATGAAGAAGGAATATTTATTTAGCTTATGGATACTGAAAGCCTAAGATCAAGCAGCCCTAGCTGTTCTGTCTTTCACGATTCCTCCTTGGGGCTTCACAAACAGTAGATCTGGCAGGAAAGGCCAAGTGTGTGCTATGGCCACACTTGATAACAACCCACAACATGTTCTACCATTTTTCAGAGTCACTACAATGGACAGAGTTTCTGAAACACAGCCCTTTGTAAAGCACACTAAGCATCACAATACCTTGCTAGTTCTTTATCTGAAGGGACTTTGCTACCTCCTCTGCTCACTAGAAGAGGAAGTGAGATGCAATTTCTATCAAAATCTCAGAAGAAAGAATTCTTCTAACAGCAGATGCAAATTCCTAAAGGATCAGTAAGAGTAGTCATGGAGAAAAAGAATAGAAAGCATTACAGGTTTAAAATACATACACATCACATATTCATATACACATACATACACGCAACTCTTAAACTCACATATTCATATATCCACATGCCCTTTCTCTTTCTTTTGATTTCTCCACCACCCTCCCCAAACACACACATGAAAGGGCAGCAAAATACAGATGATCAGTAAAGGAAACAATATGCAACCATTTTCTTGAAGTGTAAAACACCAGAATAGAATGCCAAGAAATGGGACGGAGAGCTGGGAAAGAGGGTTTGAATCAGAGAGTGTCATGTACTATGTCAAGTAGCTTAGACACAAACATTCATTATGTATTTTACATAATCTTCCTGCCATTGTGTTGAGGATTCAAGGATGGAAGGTTGGGCTTTAACAAGACAGGATGAGGGGCAGTTGAGATAGTAAATCATTGTCATAGTTAAGGCAAGAGATACTGAGGAATGCTGTTAAATCCCTGGTGACAGAGACACCGTGATATGGTGAGAAGGTGGCAGCATCAGATTGGCAGAATGTAAGTAAGAATGTAAGAAGTGAGATTTTAGGTTTCTAACCAGTGCTATATAGAATTTACTGCATCATAACCATGCACATTCAAATGTGTATATCTCTTCAGTCTATCCTATGTGGGGATATGTTTCAAATATAATAAAAACAGTCAGAGATAGCAGAGGGATCCACCCACAGTCAGTTGAGGAGGATCAGATAGTGGTAATTTACACCTTTAATCCCAGCACAGGGAATATCCAGGAGTGGTGACCTATGCCCTTAATCCAATCAAATCTGAGTTTGAGGTCATCTTAGTTTACAGGAGTTCCAGGCTCCCAGGTAGACAGTGGTGGTGGGACGCTTTAACTGAGCAAAGAAAGTATTTAAGGCAGGCATAGAAAGACAGAGCAGGCAGAAGAAGCCATGGCTCACACTGTTAGTCCCAACACTTGGGAAGTAGAGACAAGAGAATCTCTGTGAGTTTCGAAGCCAGCATGGTCTTCAAACCAAAGACTGATATTATTTCAGTCTGTTTTTATTATATTTGAAATATATTCCCACAATCCTATTCCGTGCTATGCCACATATTACTCTGGCCACAGTAAGCGAGGATATTAATTTATTGGACAGGTGTTCAGTGAACATGGGCTCTGTGGCTGGCTCAGTGAAGCTTTAACCAGAGGAGAGACAGTGGCCATGCGTACAGCACAAAGGAGTAGAAGGCCACTGGTACCAAAGCATCAGGTCACAGGGCTGCAGAGAAGAGTGATGTCACCCTGAGTTTTCTTTTGTCTGAGTGAGCAATCTCTCCATGGTGGAACACCACTGTCAAGATCAATATTGAAATAAAAGGGTGGGGAGGGCCAGAGAGAAAGAAAACAGCAACTCAAGTCCATAGAGATAGGAAGGCTGATCAATGGCCTCAGGGACAATCCATACTAATTATGGTGATAAAAAGCTGTCAGTCAATAGCCTGGATATTAAATTTAGTGGGTTGGAGACAACGGGTCTGCTTTCATTTCCCCCACCATCTTATTTATTGAAGCACTCAGATACAAATGAGCATTCAGTGCAGAAATCACATTATGGTTTCACCTGCTTTGAACTGCAAATGCTTTGATGACTGGATTGAGAAAGCTGTCACATTCCCCTCTTAGTTTCTATGCTCAAGTCTATGTTCGCCATTCGAACAGATATCCATTTTGTAAAGTCTGACAGTGATACTCATCATTAACCCACAGCTGATAGCTCACCTCACACATCTTAAAATGTGGTGTGTGTGTGTATGTGTGTGTGTGTGTGTGTGTGTGTGTGTGTGTGCATGTGTGTGTGTGTGTGTGTGTGTATGTGTGGAGTGTGCTCAGAAAAAAAGAAAGATTTCCTCTGCAATGACAGAACACAGACAACACAGCTATCCTCAAACAGCATCGAGATAGCAGCCCAAGGTGGAAAGTTGTGCTTCTGTGAAGGAAGTCCTTTGAGACCCTTTGTGGCCAAATGCCTAGCACAGAAGGAAAGGAGGCAGTGGGTGTCTTACAAGTTAATAAGGAAACCAAGCTCCAAACACCACTTAGGGCTCCAGATACAGCAATTCAATCATCCCCGAAGCAGGTGCTTGTGGCACAGCTCGCTGGGGGCCTGCATATGCTAACTGAACCTTCGACTGTCTGGGTCTGTACTCCCCTCCGACTTGATTATTCTTCTGCCAGGGACAGATCCTGTGGATGCTAGCTAAACAGCCTCCAAATCAATCTTCACTCAGAAAAATAACACGAAGTGCATATTTTATCAAGCATGCCGATCAATCTTGCACAAGGCACTAAACAAACTCTGTTAGGCCATAGATTGCTTCCAGGAGTGAGGAAGCAAGTGGGTGTGGTTATTAACCAAGCGAATTCAGTGAAAAACTCCTTCTAGTGCCCTAAAACTCTGCTGGCACAGGCAGTAGAAAGAAAACTCTATCATGCTTGGAATCCAAGGATTTGTAGTTACGATGTCTATAAGAAACACTGGCTTAAATGTTGGTGAATACCAACGCGAGGAGTTGGTCCGCTTTTGGGAAAAATGGAATATAAGAAGGTAGAAGATTAAGGAGGCAAGAATTGGAAGGCTTGGGATAAACAGCAAGGCTGGGCCATGTGGGGTACCTTCCTGCTTAGGTCTGGGAATAGAGGGCAGGCCCCGAGAGTCCATTTGTCACCAACATTTCTCCCACGGAAAAAACAGTGCCTGATTCTCCCCAGAAATCATTTGTGGAACCTTGGTCCATTTTCCTGAGAATAATCAGGAGCCTTGGGAGTACTGTTTCTTAGGCCAGACTGGATTTAATATTGAAGGCAGTGCACAGGGCTGCTCAGGGCAAGTCTATTGAATTGACTGATGTGTTTTTAAGGAGAACGTCCACTGATAACAAACTTGATGTAAACCATCCCATCCTTCAGTCTTGAATTCCTAAACAGAGGGCTTAGGTGAGAATACTGCCAGGCTATCTGTACATTGTGTGCTTATAAGAGGTCTTGGAATTAATGATTTAATATGCATTTTAAAAAATTGAAATAAGATAAATAAGAAAATATCCACATCTGCTAATCATCAGAAAAATAAATTGTGTTTTATGAAATGAAAAGATTTGGGTACCACTGGCTTAGAAGCAATTTAGATCCCATTCTCTGTGTTTTAGTGTGTGGTTTGATCCTTTTGAACCTTAGTACACAGCCTCTGGCATCCTTCTGAACCTTAGTACACAGCCTCTAGTATCCTTCTGAACCTTACTACATAGCCTCTGGCATTCTTCTGAAACCTAGTACACAGCCTCTAGCATCCTTCTGAACCTTAGTACACAGCCTCTAGCATCCTTCTGAACCTTAGTACACAGCCTCTAGCAAGCCTCTAGCCACTCTCTCCTCCGCCCAGACTCTCAGGCTCTGCACTCTGGTCAACAGAGTTGGTTCTATCTTTCATTTACAATTTGATTTTTGCCATGTTGCTACAACTTCAGTTTAGATAACATGCGGAGTTAATTAAGACACAATCTCTAAGAAACAGGTGGCCACAGGAAGATAAGCACAGACTCTTCCAGCTGTAAACAGCTAAGGCCCCTGACCAGCATCCTGGGAGCTGCCGTTAATACAAAGAAGACATTGCTATCACCCCTAATCAAACATGAATGTAATGTTCACATGAATATTGAGCAGAGTCTATACACATTGCTCTGGCTATGATCATAACAACCCAAGCTATTGTAGAAGAAGGAACCCATATATGGATTGACACATCTCTTTCTGCTCAGGAGTGTCTGGCCAAGGAGACACTGAGACCAAAATCCAAGATCTTTAACATGTCAATCTATGAGCACTTGTTGAAGGTATAACTCTTGGGGAACTTTCCACAAAAATGCTGCAGATTCACCAACTTTTGCACTTGAAGGTCTATACTTGCCTGAAGGACAGGAGGTCTTATATAGTTCTAATTGCTTAGAAAACTATGAGACCAAGCAGATCTTCCTGAAATTGTAATGAAATGTTGAGAAGTCAAAGTAAAATCAAAGGCAATAGGTAGAGAGCTACAGTCAGGCCCCTCTGAGATGTGCTGCCTAGGACATTGTCTCAGTAATGTTAGTACGGGAGCAACAGCTGCAGGCCCCAAAGGGCTTTGTTAGGACACACTTTTAAAATGCATGTATGTGATCCCTTCCCAACAAACACAGGCAAGGGAAGGATCAGAATTCTTAAGTGAATGATAGAGTTGCTACACCAAAGATTTGTCACATACTAGTCTCCACAGGAATGGAGCACCTTCCTGCACTGGAGACACTGTTAGCTTTGGTGTCCCGATTTTGTGGAGAGCAAGCTAATTACACAAAGCACAGCATGTTCTCCCACAGACAACATCTCACTGTTTCGGCTTTGATTTGCACGGAGCAGGCATTCATCGTTTGTGATTTTTGGTAAACTACCAATAAATCTAATGATATTTTCAGTTACTAAATTTAAGTCAGTCAACACCTCACAATTCAAGACTATCTTGGCTGTTTCACTTTTCCAATCATGCCACCCTTCTAGTGGGCTGAATGAATATCAATGATAGAATATTTTATAATAAGGCATTTTCCACATTTTTGTTTGCATTAATTGGACAGAAACAAATTGGAAAAAGAAAAAAATCTTAGTTTATAATAAGGCACTTAAAGGCAGGTCCTATCCACTTCCTCCTTCCCTCCCTTCTTCCCTTTATGTCCTTTTGATATAGCATCCCATTATGTAGCCAGGTTGGCCTCGACCTTGTGATCTTACTGTGTCAGCATGCTCAGTGCTCAGAATATAGGTCTGTTCTACCTCATCTACCACAAGTGATCATATCCTTAGCTAGAGGCTGTGGGAGATTATGTTGTTACATTATAAATAATTGTCCCACCCACTGGTTTAATAAAAAGCACTGATTGGCCAAAGGCAGGCAGGAAGTATGGGCGGGGCTACCAGACTAAGAAAACTCTGAGAACAGGAAGCACAGAGCAGAAGGCCAGAGAGAAGCCGGAAGAAGCTGAGGACAACTATGCTGCTCTAAAAAAAGGTACCCAGCCACGTGGCTGAACAGGATAAGAGTCATGGGTTAGATGAAGGGTACAGAGTTAGCAAGGTATATGCCTGGGCCTTAGGCCGATCAGCCTAAAACTATTGTAAACATCTGTGTGTCTCTGCGGGTCTGTGGATCTGTGGGTCTGCAGGCCTAAACCTTGAGGTTAGGCCTGAAAGTCCAGGCCAGAAACCTTCTACTACAAGAGGCACCCCAAAATACTTTTCCCTTTGGTTTCTTTTTGGAGAAAAGTTCTCATCAGTAACCCTTTCTCCAAACAGACAAGTTTTAAAGAAAACAAATACATTTATGTTATGTATCCAGTCTTCCTTTTGGGTGAATGGCATGAAGTTTTTATTTCTTTGAAAAACGGTATTCACAGACATTCTTAAATGCAAAATATTTCCAGACTCATATGGTACTGAATACCACATAAGTATTTTTCATAGTGTGTCTCAACTGTTCATTCAAAATAATTGGTGTGATAATTTGGGTACCATAAAGGAAATTCAGGCATGTTGAGTACTGGAAAGAACGAAACTCATTTCTTTACTGTTTCTGATGATTTTTAACATATCCCACTGTATGGGAAGATCACCTTAGTTACTACTGCAATGTAGTTTAAGTGTTACTAACAGCCTTGATGATAGGAGGCCAATGGCCAGTTGCAGCTGACTTCAGATTAGTGGTCTCCTCAGATACCAAATGACACTAAAACAGGTTAACTTATTAAACATCAGATTTCCAAACTATGGTCCTGGAGGAAAGCCCTAGGCAATAATATGACTAGCACACATTCAGGTTTAACACTCTTTCCAAAGGGTGAGGTCATTTTGAAATAGATACACGTGTTTTGGGCAGACCTTCTATTACCACTCCCTAAGGAGTCCAGCTCTATAAGAACTTTGGTTTTGTAGATCTACTTGAGAATGAAATCCAGAATAAATGCTTGTGCTACATACTACCTAAAGCAAAATCATAGAGCTGGGTTGTCACACCTATCCACAACTACAGAAAGGAAAATTACCATTCTTTTATGCCTACCACCAGTCAGAGATCAACATGCCTAAGATCCCAGACTTCAATCAAGCAGGACCTAATACAAAGTCAGTTCTTGCCACTCTATCTTCTGCTCTGTAATTCTAGAGGCAGATTATGTATAAATCTAGGGTGTTCGGTTTTGTGTTACTGTGTGTGAATATATATATGCATATATGTATGAGAGTGTGAGCACACTTTTACCATGGCATGCCTGCAGAGGTCTGATGTGGGAATGTCTTTCAGTGTGCTGTGAATATCAATCTTTAAATAAAGGAGCTGTTTTGGCCCATAACAGGCACCATAGAAAAAGTAGGAGGAGAAATCAGAGCATAGGTAGGAGAAGAAGGGCCGAGTCAGACAGACCAAACCCGAAGCCCAAAAGAGCAACATGTAAGGAACGCAGGTGAGCCACAGGCCATGTGGAAGACAGATTAATGAGAACGGGTTGAGTTAAGATGTAAGAGCGAGCTAGCAATGTGCCTGAGCCATAGGCCAAACAGCATGAAGTTAATATAAGCATCTGAATCATTTCTGGGGGCCTGATCAGCTGCGGGCAGCTAAGGGGTCTGGGGCTGCAGGTCTATGGGTCTGGACCTCTGGCCACCCAAGACTAAGAAACCTCACTGTAACAGAGGCCAGCCTCAATTGTTGGTCCTCACTTTCTACCTTGTTGGAGACAGGGTCTCTTTGCTGTTTTGTGCTGAGTTCACTAGGCTAGCTGGGGAGCAAGCTTCTTAACAATTCTTCTGCCCTGCCCTCCATCTCTTGATAGGACCCAGCTTTATGTGAGCTCTGGGAATTCAAACTCAAGATCTCATTTGCTTGGTACACATGATGAACCACTTTCTTAGGAGAATTCATTTTAATCCTGGTTGTGGAGAGCTCAGTCTACCACCGTGGGGTGTGTGTGTGTGTGTGTGTGTGTGTGTGTGTGTGTGTGTGTGTGTGCACGTGTATGTGTGTGTCTGTCTGTCTGTCTTTCCATGTGTCTGTGCAGAGCTTAATCAATTGGCCTAGAAATAGAAAGCATGTCTTCTCTAGCTGGCTAGCTGAGATTCTTTTTTCTCCTTTTATGCTCTGGACCCCTAGCCTATAGTAGACACTACCCAACATCCAGAGAGATTTCCCCCCCCCCCTTTTTTTTCCTGTATATTCCTTCAGAGACACACCTAGAAGAGTGATTTCTTAATCACCTAGGTGCTTTGAAGTATAATCAAGTTGACAATGAAAATTAGCCATCACACTCAGCAATATGGAGATTGAGGTGCCAAGGAACTAAACTAACTGTGGAGGTCAGGTGAAATGGCATGTTCCTAGGCAGACAGGCACAACACCAAATGTCACTCCTCAGAGCCTGTACATCCTTTTTCCAAAGTCTCATTCCTCACACAATCCACAATACTCCCTGTCACCCTGTGGCTCTCATGGTGAGCTGGGCTTTCCAAAATCTGCATGATGATTAATGGTATGGTATATGTCAGTTCCCTTCCTGGCAGGTCCTTGCACAAGGCAGTAGGCAGATGAAGAATAAGGAGATAGTGGGAAAAGAAATCAGTGCTTCTGTGCAGAGCCAACGGTCATTCCTTGATGGGTGAGTAATTAATAGCTCGAGAGTGCTGGACATAAGACTGCAGAACTGTGCCTTGTGAATAGGCCCGGGGGGGGGGGGGAGATCGCATTGCTTGTAAGGTCATTAAGAGAATATTATAAGTAATACTCCATGACTCTCTCATTAAATACTAAGTGAGTCATTCAATCTTGGGGTTCTATTTCTATTCCCCTTCTAAATGCAACTTTAATGATTTAAAATCCCTTCAACCCAATTACAGCCCTGGATTCTGATTAGGAACTCTTGCCCATTGTGAGCGGGAACCATTATCCAGAAGCCTATAGCAAAATTAGCACCTAGAGAGGTAGCGCTGAGAAATAAATCCTTCCCTGACATTTCAAGACCGATTCCCGGACAATTACAACACACTCTGTTACTCTGGTAATATATAACTGAGTTGCTTCTTGCAGTCAAAGGTTGTTGGTCAAAAAGATAGGGAAAAATCATTTAAGGCAAAAATAAGCCTAGGAAGTATAGAAGCCAGTCAGGGGAAGCAGCCTTGAGGCAAGGAAGGGTCTGTCAGGCAGAATCTGTCACTCAAGTTTGATCAATTTGTCAGAGAGGAGCTGTGGCAGATTAAGGAAACTGACATGGCAATTCGGGGGTAAAAGGTAACATCCACTTCCTCCACTGTACAGTGGCTTACTGTGCATGTTATGGTAGTAGTAAGTATTGTGACTAGGGAACAGCATTCCTAAGGATAACACAAAAGGAGAGTCTTTGAGGCTCATGTTCTAATGTGCCATCTTGCTCAGTTGAAAAATCTGGGCAAGTGGGCTTTCTTGGTGAAGTTTGTGTTTTTATTTCAATCCAGGTTGGTGGAGTTTCTTCATTTTTTTTTTTTTTTTAACATATGGATTCTAAGATTGCCCTGAATGTTGGCAGCAGCTGCTGTGACATTTGTGAATGACACATGTCAGCCCAGGGTTAAGAAGCAGTCAGTTGGCTTCTCTCAGACATGGATACTAGGATCAAAGTCTTCAGCTCTTCAAATGCCAATGCACATTACCAAAGAAGAAACGAGTGGATGGACAAGCCACTGTCTCTGTCATGGATGCCCTTGCTGGCTATTGTCTTTGAATTTTCAGGATATTTGCCGATCATGATGAATTCCTTCTCAGTTCTGGCATCCCAGACCTGTTTCTTTGCCTTTGTGGCTGAGACATCTCACGTAGAGCCTGGTGCTTAAACAAAGGGCAATAATGACCCTGCAGATGAAACAGGCAGCCATCAGAGCCATGAGAAAGACACAATATAGGACTGATAGGGAAGGTGACCAGTCCTTCTGTATGGCTTCTGATGTTGCACTGACCCATCCTGACCCAACCTTCACCTGCCTTCTCTTCTAGTCATGTGAGAGGAAGGCAATGAAAGGCAGGAAAAAGCTGAGGAGAGAGTAGCAGACATAGCCTTCTGGATTCACAAGCCTGTAGGCAGCCCCTCTACACTGAAATCCTGCAGGAGGCACCCATAGTGACTTCACTAGGATGAGAAGGGGGTATTGAGGATGCACATACCACTGTTGAGTTCTACTCTTTCTCTGAAGTTCCTCTAGCTTGCCTTCAGATGTCTCCATCTCTGATTCTGTCCCTCTGCTATTAATCTGATGGAGCTGTCATTACAAAGACTCCCTAATTACTGAAAGCTGATAGTTGCCTCCTTGTTGAGCCCTATTATAACAAACGCCATGAATAAACATCCCCATTTCCCTGGGCCCAGCAGTGAATACATGAATACACACAGGGACACACACAGACACAGTCTTCTTAAGCATACTGGAGCTGTCTCATCATTCTAACCTCCTTGACTTTTCTCTTCTCTAGCTCCTCTTGTTTCCATGGAAACCACAAAAATAATAATAATCATCATAATAAAAGGGGAAGAAATGCCTGCTGTTCTTCTATTGAAAGGGGCTTCTATTTACCAACACCTAGAGTCCCATGTTCTCAATGGACTGCTAAATTCTAGGTACATAATCCTCCTCACTCTCATATACCCCATCCTCAACATATATACCACTCAGATTCACTCTTTGAATCTTTCTAAAGGGAGAGACAAAGGTTTTTAAGGGTTGGAACTCTTGAAAACAGAAAATATGACAGGAAGGCACTAGAGCATCAAGGGTAACATATCTCATGCCTGCTGTGAATACCTAGTGTTTTCTGCAGGGTATCATCAGGTTAGTCATGGCAACTCAGAGGCTTTCTGAGCCTAGGAAAACATGATTAACTAGGAGAAGAACCTGACATTTCTGTTCTCTTTCTATCCAGCCAGCCAGTCAACCAGCATGAGCCATAGGGGGTGGGGTTGACTACAGCTTTATAATCTATCATAATCTAGGAGCAGTTCTGGTTAATAATGCAAAACAACCATGAACCACTGTCACTGCCCTCATGGACCATGCCATCTTTGCTGACACAGATAAATCAAAAGGCAAGATATAGTAGGGATTGGATCAATCATAATAACTTTCCACAGGAAAGATTTTCATCATATCTGTTGACTCAACAAAGTTGCAAGGAAGGAAGAACTTCAGGTTTCAATGTGATGATTAATGAGAAGGGGTGGGTAAGGAAAGGTATTCTAGACTAGTTGATGCTGAAGGTTTGCTGTGAGCTAGAGGAGGGCCTTTCAGATAAAGGAGGAAAAGACTGCTGAACTCAGTGTCTGTTGGATAAACTGGTGAACTGGAGAGTCTGGTGGAAGAAATAGCTGCCGAGATGAAGCTAACTTGTGTGTGCTTCCTTGTGCACCATGCTCTGTGGGCTCAGAAGTCATCACTGTGGCAAAATACCCAACAAGAAGCACCTTAAAGGAGATGCAGTCTGTTCTAGATCTGAGGACAGAGTCCACAGAGGTAGGAAATACATGGGGCAAAGAAAACAGGCTCCCAGCTGTGACACAGAAACTTCATATTTCAGTAAATTAGAAAACAAAGATATGGAAATGCTGGTCCTCAGATGTTTTCCTCCTATCTCATTTATTTAGTCTAGACATCGATTCAAGTGATTACCCCAACAATACTTAGGGTATTTTCTCCTCAGCAAATCCTCTCTGGAAGCACACTCATACACATATGTCAAGGTGTGCCTCCTTAATTCCAGAAATGTTTCTTTATCCAATCATGAAAGTTACTAAAATAGACCTTCTCCTGACTATCTATCAAGGAACTAATGTGTGCCAAGCTCCAGAAAAGGGAGAAAATCATGGGTGGAAAGGAAAATGTGTTCAATATTGCCAGGGTGAAATGTGTGTCTTGAGCAGCATTCTGGGAAGGAATAGGGTAAATAAATAGTTGAAGGTAAACATAGTAAATAGGGAATATCAAGAGATGAAAGGCCTAAAGTCTAGGCTTTTGTCCCTCCAAAATAAGGGAACCAATGAAAAACTGTAAAGAGGAAAGACAGAATCATATTTCTGTTAGAAAGGTTTAGCTGCAACATAGAGACTGATTTTGATCAGGGACAGCCTAGGATACAAGGACAGTTAGAAATTATAATAATATTCTCAATGAAGGATCAGAGTATCTGGAGTTTACACAATAGAAAGAAATATTCAATGGGAGAAGCAGGATTTGGGGAGTTGAGATAGATTATTTGGGATGCCAACCTGTCTCTTGTCTTCATCTTCTGGGTGAGAGGTCACTAAAACATAAGACTAGAAATAAGACAATGGAATTGAATTAAACTTGCTGAACTTTGTCTTTGCATCACTGGAAGGGGATAGATAGAAGGATGCATCATGCTTCAGGGTCAGGAGACAAAGCAGGCTTGAGTTATGAATTATAGAGGCAATGGTATACACATGTCACTGGTAGAAGGTGGGCTTGTCAAGGAAAAAAAAAAAAAAAAAAGAACAGCTCTTGTTTGTCCCAGAGGACAAAAACCCCAAGAGCAAACAATCAGATAAACAGAGAGCTGTGTTTCTAGAAACAGAGGAAAGAGGCTCTGAGAGGTCAGGTGAGCTTTGTCAAAGCCTTTCTAGGGACTTCATCAGAGCTCTGTGCATCTTAGTGGGCATCATTTATAAGGAGCAGTAGGGCAGAGGGAACTGTGAGCTGGAATGTCATAGCTGGTTTAATAATGTCCAGGAACTGAGTAAGGCTGTGAGGAAGACATAGAAAGTAGGCAACAAATATAAAATATATTAATGCTGTTCTATCGCTGAAGAAAAACAGCAAGCACTCAAATATTGCAGGTATCTGAGAAAAAAGAAAAAAAATACAAAACTGGCCTTCTAAAAATAATGCTCAAGAAGAGGTCAACAGTAAAACCAGCTTCAGGAAAGAGACACATCAGCTGCCAACTACGATGGCAAGAGATCCTAAGGCACTCTGTTTAATGTTGCCAATGAGTCATATTTCTCCATTAATTCATTCACTGAGCCAATATTTCTACAAATAGTTTTTACCTACTTTATAGCATCCTTACTTTCTTAATTTGTAAAAAATCTAGAACCTAGGGCCATGCCAATACCACACAAGCACTGTGCTGTGGGATTATTCTATTGTCATTGCAAATATTTGCCACTTCTCTTGGTTTAATAAAATGCTGATTGGCCAGAAGGCAGATCAGAGATACAACACTAAGAAAACTCTGGGAAGAAGAAGAGCAAAGCAGAGATGCCAGAAGACACAAAGGCAAGAAGACAAAAATTCTCTGAGAAATATGTCAGATAGCTATGTTTCTAAAAGCAGAGGCATGAGGCTGAGTGACCTGAGAGGTCAGATAAGCTTTGTCAAAGCCTTTCTAAGAACTACATCAGAGCTGTGCGCATCTTGGTGGGTATCATGGGTTAGTCTAAGATTTAGCAAGTTACATGCCTGAGCCATAGGCTAAGCAATATGTAATTAACATAAGACTTGGTGTGATTATTTGGGACTGTGAGTCCAGACCTCAGAGCTAGGTCAGGCCAGAAATTTCTGACTACCAATGCCATTCCAACTTGGGGCACATACATCCACATAAAGCCTGAAGAAGCTTATCAAGGGTTTTAGAACACAGAAAAGGAGTCAAAAACTAGGAGCTTCCTAGTTGTGTCTCTCAAGTCGGTCGTGATAAAGAAACTCCATGGCATATGGGCTTAAGCTACAAAATGTCAGGCTTGCAGCATACAGATTAGATTGCAACAAGGCCAGTTCCTGAAGTTTCATAGGAGCCTTGATATAAGCACAGGCTATATATGATGGATTTAAGGTTTCTGTTCATACAGATAAAAAGGGTACAGAAATCAAGACAGCTTCTTAGTGGCAGCATTTTCTTGGGGAAGCTCTGTTTGCTGGCCACAAGCAGAGGTGCCACTCTTTTAAGTGATGCTTCCTGACTCAGTGCTAGCAACAACAGAAAAAAAAAATGTGATTCTTTTAAGAAGCCCTGCTACCAAACACTTAAATGGTATTTATGAGCAGAGGGCAGTGGTGTTCTACTTGGTGGCAGTATGGACCCTAAAATTCCCCAGAGTTGGGATGGTAAATATGGTTCCTACCAGTAACCCTGCCATGAAGGCAAACTCTCACACGCTAAGGAGATGGATGAAACTGGGTAGAGTCAGCTGCCATAGCCAAGCCTTTAACCCTGGCCACACCTTAGCATATTAAAGGTATGGTCAGAAACAGAAAAATATTATAGATATGTAAGAAAGACAGATTCAGACTAGGAAAAAAAAACCCCAAAACAAAAAGAACCTATAATTTGTTTACAGTGTATTTAAAAATATGTATAGGCTTGGGAGAGAAAAGAAAAAAAGAAAAAGGTTGTAGAAAGAGGTTTCTGGTCTGCCTAGTCCAACAGTTCAGACCTGCTACCGCTGCTTATCTGGACCAGCAATCCCAAAGTCCCAAAGAAACACACTGACACAATAATTTCATGCTGTTCGGCTTATGTCTCAGGCATATTGATAGCTAGCTCTTTCATCTTAATTCAACTCATTTCCATTAATCTGTCTTGCCACATGGCCTGTGGCTTACCTATTTCATTACATCTTACATCATGGGTGGCTGGATCATGTCTTCTTTGATTCCATCCTCCATCTCCTAACTACGCTTCGATTTTCTTGCCTACTCCTACGGTGCCCACCATAGGTCAAATCAGTCCTATATTCACAGCATACAGAAAAACATCCCCACATCAAAAGATAAAGTCCTTTAAAAAAAATAGAGTAGAAAAGTATATAAGCCACATAAAGATAGAAAATACACAGAGAGTCTAGATATTGTATGTTATGTTGTCTTTTAATTCTTTGACTGCTGAGGAGAGAGCAAGAGCTGCTAAGAGACATTTGATTATAAATGCTGCTGCATTAATCCAAATTATATATTTTGTAAATGCCTTGACATTCAAATTGAAGTCAAAAGATATGTTACTTTGGAGAAGAGATTTTCTTTTTTATTTCGCCAGAAAATGAGAGATTATGGATTCATTCTGGGTTAAGAAAAAACAGGTTTGATCAAGGAAGACTCCTAAAAAGTCTCCCATGGAAACAAATGACCCAGATGATCCAGCATTTCCAAGCACCTCTGCTACAGTTTCCTCTGAGCTCTCATCCAGAACAGCTTCAAGGAAACTGGCTGAGAAGACCCAGCCTCACAGACTACTCCACTAAGGATATGTCCACAATTCTAAATATTCCTCATAAGATTACCAGGCCCCCATTCAGCAGGAAGTCGTCTAGAGAACTATGCCCATATTCTCAAAAACTGGGTTATGGATGCTTGTCTTTATAGTGTTGGTTACAAGTTGTTATAGACAATGGTGAGAGAAAAACTATACAAAGGAAATTAGATTTGGGGTTCTTATTTTAAAAAGAAAAAGGGGAAATACTGTGGGATTATGCTTTTATACTTTGTAAATATTTGTCCCTCCTACTGGTTGAATGAAAAGCTGATTGGCCAGAAGGCAGAAGGAAGTATGAGCCGCCTACCAGACTAAGAAAACTCTGGGAAGAGGAAGAGGGGAGCAGAGACCAAGGCGGATGCAGAGGAAAGAAGACGAAGTGCTGCTCTGAGAAAAGGTTCTAAGCCACATGGCTAATCATGGGTGAGTTTAATAGTAAGAATTAGTGAGTAATATGCCTGAGTCATAGGCCAAACAGCATGTAATTAATATAAGTCTTGGTGTGATTACTGGGACTAAGCATCTGCTGTGAGCAGTCTAGACTAGGGCAGGCCAAAAACCTTACTAGAACCTAGGGCCATGCCAATGCCACACAAGCACTGAGTGGTAGAGTTTTGAGACGTGGTCTTATATAGTTACTCTGGCTGGACTTGAACTCACTCTGCAGCTGAGCAGTCTTTGAGTCTTCCATCTTTCTGTATCAGCCTCTCAAGTAGCTGAATTTTATGTTCGATAAACAGAGAAATACATGCTTTAATCTCAGCACTCAGGAGGCAGAGGCAGGCAGATTACCGAGTTTGAGCCCAGCCTGGTCTACAGAGTAAGTTCCAAGACAGCTAGGGCTACATAGAGAAACCCTATCTTAAAAAAACCAAAACAACAGCAATAACATCTATACTGAAAATGTACTAAAATATAAAATTTGTGTGAGTACACAAAGTATTCACAAACTTTATAGTGGTAAAATCAAATAAAAATGAACTTAAAAATAACAAAAATGGCATGGGCTATAATTGGGAAGGAAAGATACTTATAAAAGGCATAAATATCAGTAAAAGCTTGCTTGAGAAAATCTTCGGGCCAAGTTCTAAAATGAATTTGTATGAAGAAAAATGAGTAGTTTATAGTTAGACAGGCTCTACAGAATAAGATAGAAAAGCAGGAACATGGAGGTTAAGTAGAAGGCTTGCAAGCCTTTTATTTTTAAGCTAGGTTGGAGGTTATAGATCCATGGAGGAACCACTAAGAAGCTCGTTTTCCCCAGCAGCAACTAGTGTAAGGTATCAAGATATGACTTCTTTTTCTGGGTTGCATTTTACTCAAAAACTATGATCAAGGTCAGTGGGTATGGATGTCAAGATGTTTATGATGGACAGGAGCCCTGAGTGTCTGTCTCTAGGCTGGATGATGGGGGAAGAGAATAGAGAAAAGACAAAGCTGCTGGGTTGTAGGGAGGGATGGTCCTGGAGAACACTTAGGGTCTAGTGTGCTATATGGAGAAAGAATTGATGTACCGATGTGGAAGCACAAAAGCAGAGGGCAGTTGATTTAGTGACTAGGCAGCTTGGTGATACTGGGAGTGGTCCCAAGGTTCCTAGGATGACTGTGATATAAAACACTGGCTGGGAAGAGAAGTATGGTTCATTGGACAGAAGAAGATGACAAGCTCATTGGGCAGAGGGTCTGATAGGTAGCCACACCAGTGAACAGCAGGTCTGGAGGGGGGACCTGGAATAATATAAAGAAATACCTTGTGTGGTTCAGTCTGCCTGAGAGTGACATTTATGATCCCATCTCTGTTACGTAGCAGTTGTTATGGAAAAAGAGGTTATAGCACATAAATAGAATTTAGATGATTTTCATGCTGTGTGCCTGCCACTGTATCACTGCACAGAATTCTGAAGGCCCTTTTGAATAACATTTCAGACACATGCCCCTATATCTAAAACACTACATGGGGCTTTGTAGTAGGTTGTAGCCATTAACCATCAAGACTGGAATCAGGAGCCATGGCATTTTTAAAAAATTAATAGCCAGTTGATAGGTGGCTGTTGTGATACACACCTTTACTTCTAGTTATTAAGAGGCTGTAAAAGGGGGACCTCAATTTCAAGCCTGCCTGGGCTGCACAGTGACACAGCTCAGTATGTAGCTTACCTTACTATGTAGCTCAGTGATAGAATTCTTACAAGTGAGGCTCAATGGTGTAATATTCCTGTATAGATCAGTGGTGTAATCCTTGCCTATGTAGTTCAATGGTAAAATCCTCATTCATGTGGCTCAATTGTGGAATCCTTACCTAGCACACACAGGCCCTGAATTCCATCCTCTGCACAGAAACAGGCATGACTGTGTAGTATGAAGTTTCTGGCTCAGACTAGCCCCAAGATCAGGACCAGCAGCCACAGGTCCCAAATAAACACACAGCAGCTTATATTAATTCTATGCTAATTGACCTATGCCTCAGATATATTACTAGCTACCTCTTTCATCTTAACCCATTTCTATTAATCTATCTTACCACATGACTCGTGGTTTACCTGTGTTTCAGAGATCTTGCTCTCTAGTCAGAAGCTCACATTGTCTCTGTCTACCTTTTTATTTATCCAGAGTTTTCTTAGTCCAGTAGTCCCTCCACACTTCCTGTCTGCCTTCTGGCTAATCAGTGTTTTATTAAACCAGTAGTAGTGGCAAATATTTATAATGTACCAGAACATAATCTCACAACATGGCTGGGTTGGAGAAAGGAAAAAGGAAAACTAACTGAATGAAAAATGTTGATTGACTGCTTCCATGGTGTGTGTGTGTGTGTGTGTGTGTGTGTGTGTGTGTGTGTGTGTGTGTGTGTGTGTGTACATGCACACACTCATGTGATATATGTATGGGTTCCCAATGTTGTATTGTCAATTCAAAATGACATCTTTTCCTGTATTAATCTAAACCCCATTGAAATGAAAAGCCTAGGTTTAGCCATACCTTTCAGAATATTTCTGCTGACAGTAAAGTCTCATTTCTGTATTCATACAATTTAGTGTCTACTTATATATTTTTTAACAGGCATATGTTATTTCCTTTCCATGAATCTTCTCTTCCTTTAGTAACATCAAACGGTTCTTGGGTCTTGGCAGAAGGCAGAGAGATTTGCCTTCAAGGTTATATTTTTCCTTTATCTGGCATCAGGCTTGGTATGTGTCAGGAGCAGGTGCTGTCAATCAATTCTCCTCATTTCCTCTCACCATAAACTGGCCAACCATTAGATCTCCATGCAAGGACTTGGAAAAATATCCTATGAAACAAGTACATTTCACAGTTTTCTGAGATTAAAATCCTAACTAATGGCTGTTAGCAGGAGAAGAAAGTTCCATGGAGATGCATTTGAAAAGCTCTGAGGTTAAGCACAAACCTGCTGAGACTGCCCAGCTCATAGACTGAATAGGTCAGTGAAGCTTAAAAGACTCCACAGAGCCTATTGGGAATATGGAGATGAAATGCAGGTAGAAGGTAAGTGGACAGATGGCGAGCATCATCAGTGGGCCTGATACTCACCCCTGGGTCCAGGAATTTTAGAACACTGTCCAGCAGCAGGCAGAGCCTCTAGTTGGCCTGAAGGATAGGAACTGCCTTTGTCAAAGCAGATCTGTCTGCCCTTGGCTGTTGGGAATTATGTACAAGTGCTCAAACCCAGCTATGATCTTTTTGGCATGGGGCTTTGGTATCATGATAAGCCTGTCTGCTCTTTGAAAAGCAATCCAGCTGAGTAGGCCATGTGGGCACAGCTGGTAGATACCTTCTGCAGTGACTGCACATTTAGTCACTTGGCAAATTAAAAGATGTCCCATGCAGGCTGGAAGCTTCCTCTCAGTTCCTTGCCCAATGGGAGAGCTGAGGCCATTGATTTTCTTCAGCATGCTTTCATGATGAAACTTACCTGGGCCTCACAATGACTCTTCAGGAAGCTCTGAAGGCTTAGAATATGGAAGCTAAGAATTTAAATAATAGATGAACTGGATGACATGAAATTCTTACATTTGGACCATTGCTGCCCTTAACATCATAAAACACTGTCGAGAGTACATTTACCCCCATTAAATGTGTACTATTTTGTGTTAACCTGAGAAAGTACTGTATTTCAAAATAATGATAACAAAACTGCAGAAAAATAAAAAAAATGGAAGACTGACTTACACAATTTGTGTATGATTTTACACGAGTTAGCATTCACCAAAGATTAATGTAAAGCTCTCATGTGGCTGGCCAAAAGCAGATGGGGTACCTGGTCATTTTAATAGGAACATAAAGTAGAAAATGAAAGACATCGTGCTTCACATTTGTTAACACCTCATCTAAAATAGTCTAGGACTTTATACTCCATTTTAATGTCCAGAAAAAGTAACCAGGACAGCAAAGGTCAGGAAACAGGCCTATGAAGAATTTGTAATAAATTTTGGAAAGGAGAAGACATCTATAAATGTTTTCAAGTTTTTGAAGATCTACCATTTGCAAAAGGAGGTAGGGGGAAAATATTTCAGAACTAGTAGGTGTTATCTTTAAAAGAGGAAGAAAGTCTATTTTTATAAAAACAGCGAGTGCTCTATCACTAGATTGTGACTATTCTTCTCTGCAATAATGACAATTAGCAGCAGCAAGCCACTCTGGAGTGACATCACCTGGAAGCACAATCTAGGGAGTATTGAAGACCTTCACTTATCAAGTAGGGTTTATAAATGATGATTGTAGGATTTAAATGCAGGCCCACTGATTGCATATAACAAATGCCTATCTATGTGTTTTATTACCCACAAATCTTCCTTATGGTTCTGATGTGGATTCAAAATGAAGATGCACTCCAAGAGCCTGGGAGAGCCAGTGGTGGCACAGTGTCCATGAGTATTGTCTATTGTCACTGCTATTTCTGGGCAAGCAGAGCTGGCCAGCATCTAATGCTAAGGTTTTCCAGTTAAGTGTATGCCTCTGACTCACAATGCTTTCTTCTCTTAATAGCTCACTCCATGCACTGGGGCCCTATGATGTGAGTAGCCTGACTCTCATGCAAGGGTCAAGTGCTCCTCTGCAGAGCCAGTTCTGATACCCTTGAGTTCTACATTTAATCCTAAAGTTGGACTTTTCTTTATTCAAATCCCATTCAGAATTGGCACAATTCCATTTTCTGATTTAAAAAAAAGAAAGAGGTTTTGAAAAGGCTTATAACAAAGGCTCATAAGCCTTACAGATCAAACAGCTCTTAAAGAACAACATTTTGATGAGTTAAGTGTAAAAGAACCAGAAACATACGGATTAAATTCCCCTTGAAATTTGAATGCATTTAAAAATTAAAGGGAAAAGCACTTGGCAGAATGCACTGGGGTCCTCTGCTGAATCTCAAACATTTAGGAAAACGGCTTGAGACATTGGACCCAAATGAAGCCACTTTCTATCTGGCTTCCATTAAGTGCTGCCGGTATCTTCTCCCCCACATCTCTTAGGAGACTACTTCAGATCCCCAGCTCCTATTCCTTTCTTTTCGCTTAATAGCTAATTGCTAATTAGCAAGATATTTGTGTGCTGGGAGAAGCAGTTCATTTTCTGGAAAGGCCGGGGACTATTGTTCAGGTCATCCTGTGGTACTCAGCCGGAGACTCACTGGTGAGCAGATGGCGACAGTGGCCTGGGAAGCCCTGTTGGGGCTGAGCCTCATATACCTGTCCCATGTTGTTAAAGTGCTGAACGTGGGATGAAAAGGACCTCAATATGTATGTCGGGTTCTGGGGGTCTGAGCTAGCATCACCAGACAGCATAGCACTGTGTTTAGAGTTCTCAAGGACCAGAGTCTACATGAGTAGACAACAGAGACTAAAACGATATTGTTGGGGAAACAAAATATTTTTGGTTTGTGTGGATGGGCCAGGACTGGTGGTATTGGGGAAAGATGAGTATACTGTTATTCCCTCACATGTAGCAAGAAAAGATGGCTTCCGCCATTTATATTTATTCTCTATTCATTATACTTTAGTGATGGTTTGATTAGGTGCTGACTTTATCTTAGAATAGGAAATTAATCAACATTAACAAATATTCCTAATGAGTCTGTGCATATTCTGAGTGATGGCCAAGAGTTAGCTTTTGCTGTGGTTACAGTTTTTTTTTTTTTTTTTGTATGATCTGTTTGCATATGAAGAAACTTAGAGGCTCTTTAATATGTGCAGACTTGGGAACAACAGACATGGGCTTAATACCTGTCTCAATCAGCTTCTAGCCAGATAGGATTGAGGAAGAGAATTGCTCTCTTAGAGTCTCCATGATTTCTGTAAAATGGGAGCTTTACTGTCTTTGAAGCTTGTGTTAGGTAAGTGGACTACCAGCAAACATCCCAACCAAGAGCCCAAGCAAAGCTCCTGGCTCACAAGAAAGAATCAGCAAATGATGGCTGCTGTGGCTTGCCTTCTGCTGATCTCATTCTGCGTCATGGGTTTTCAAAAGATCTCCAGACATTTCCTAAAACTTTTCTCTAGCAAATGGGGCGCAGATGTCCATTTTAGATCATCATCATGAACCAGAGAGAGTGGCTGACAGTGAAGAGGGCAGAATAATAGAGCCTGTACAGCATCTCAAAGGCAACACAGAATTCTGTCTTCATGGTCTTTTCCTGACGGGCTAGACTAGTTCATCCTATGGATTTGCATAAATTATCAAGTTTATAAAACTGGCTGATGACAATGACTATAATTTTAGCAGTGCAGGGCTAAAGTGTGAATAATGAACACTGGCTTGTATACCCTCTACCAGGCTTTCTATTGGCATGGTAGTACTGGGCATGAGGTGATAATACTCTGGATTTCTTTCTCCAGCCTTGGTACTCTTAGAGGTCAGCAAATCCAGTGACTGGCCTAAATCCCACCTACTTATTGTTACAGTAAGTGGGTATTTTGGGGGTTCCCAACCATACTATTTGACCACATACTATTTGACTATTGATTATTTGCTGCTTCCCTGCTTTCAAGACAGAGTAGCACCAATTCACTATGCAGTACATCCTAAAATATTTACTATTTGACCCCTTACAGAAAAATTTTGCGGACCAATAGTCTACTAGAATCACACAAAAGTCACAGATAAATACAAGGCATATTTAGTAAAACAGGTAGCTGTTAAGAACATGGTACAGCTGTTTCCATAACACACATACTCATTAAGTCAGATTAATGCAGCTCTTTAGTATAAAATGTATGAGGTAATCAATACTATTGTGTCTGTGGTTTAAGGAAAATAAATGATGAAAGTATGTCATTGATTACATACCAACCAACGCTATCAATATTTACCTTACTGCAGGTAAATGCCAGTGAGATAAAGGTTACCTCTTGCATGAGAAGAATTAGATTTTTGGCCAATTCTCAATCATTCTGAGACATTAATAAGAGTGTTGCTGAGCTCTCCCTCCCCCAGTTTCTGCCTGTTGGCTGTTACACTTTTGTCTGAAACTTCCCAAGAAGGTTGGGAAGGAGAGAAAGGAAAGAGCCAGGCTTTAATCTAGGCACTTATAAACCGTTCTCAAAAAAGGCAATGTGCTAAAATAAAATTCTTTACAGAAAATGAATAAACACCTTATTTTTAGATTTCTGAGTAGATTGCAATTATCTTTCTTCCCTAGGCTAATAATAGCTCAGAAAATCCAGTGTGGTTTGGAGGTGGCAAGAGCTTTGTTGGTCCCAAGATCATCAGAAATGCTGTTCTACTTAGAAGTGTAACTCATGCATAAAGCCATCAGTAACAGCTAGCTTGCATGGCTACCTTAGGAAATGCAAAGAAATCAACTTAAGGTTCCATTTTGGAAGAAGAAACCTATGTGAAATTTCTAATGTTAAGCTGCTAAAAATACTGCTCTGTTTCACTTTTACAAAAATATTTCCACATTCTCATATCCTTTAAAAATTTTTGTCCTATTGTGGCAAGAATGCAATCTCAGATCTACAGGCGGAATGAAACTGTAAGCACAGTGTCTGCAGTGCCCATAGTGCTGTTCGGCAAATGTCCAGAATTCCTTTTGTGATGGAACTTAATGCTTGTTGAATTGGTTGTTCTTGCTCCTTCCCAGCCTCTCTCTGACAATCATCATGCTAAGGTTTGATTCTCTAAATCCACCTACTCGATACCATGTTGGAATTAAATATCCATGTGACTGGCTTATTTTATTTACTTAGTTAAATGTCATCAGGATTTGTACATGTAACCACCCAGAATAGAATATCTTCCTTTAAAAAGAATGTATAATATTTGTTTACATGTATATACTTACATTTTCTTTATCCATTCATGCATTGAACTATGTTTACATCTTTTCCACATCCAGGCCATAGTGAATTAAATCTACTATGTTTGAACTAGAAATGTCTTACCATATTTACATAGCTTAAAATGATCTCTGCCTTTTTATTTCTTCTGGATTTATACAATTATTGGCAAATTAACAAGCACCTTGTATCAAAGCTCTTGAAATCAGGCAAGTATATTTCCCCCCTTGGGCCCATACAGAATACTAAGGAAATCTATTTTCCATGGAATACTGTCTCCAAAATTAATCTTGAATGGAGGTATAAAAGAATTCTGATTACAGATCTGCGTTTCTTCATGAACTTTCTTTTCTGAGGCAGAAGCAAGCCATGCCCCCACAGGGCAGTGGTTGGAACCTGAGAGACTGATAAAGCCAGTGCCCTAATAAGTCAGGTCTGTGGTCCTCAAAGACGGCCTGTCTCTAGGTCAGTCAAGGGTTCCTTTCCCACAGCCCCTGGCTTCAGTCTGCCAAGTTCACTCTAAAACAAAATGATGCCTTAGTCTGTGCATTGTGTCCCAAATAAGCCATTATCCAGTGGCCTATTCCAACTTTGTTGAGGGAGCGCCAGTGTTAAGAGACAAATCTTTCTGTGACATTTCAAGACTCATCTTGAGCCAATTAGAACTGCCACTGTGACAGCGACTTGGTGGCACACATTTCAACCAGCTTCATCTCCAAATCCCATCTTTTAGTGGTCCTGCAGTGCCTTCTGCAGGCTAGGTCCAGACAGGAAAACACGAATGTTCAGAAAGAAGAAGAGATTGAAGAAACCTAAGTTGGGGACAAAGCCAACATGAGAACCATTGCAGAGAAGCTGTCTCTCAGCCACTGCACTTCCTTTGGCCTCTAAATACAACCATGGGCCACCCAGGCCACATAGGCCACATAGGCCACATAGGCCACATAGAGAACACAGGGTCCTACTGAGGAGATGAGATGCTGGTGTGGTGCTTCATTTAAAAAGAGCTGACTTTACTGCTGAGCTTTAGAGAGTTTCATCATGGGGTTTGGGCTTGCAGTTTGTGGAGATGACTTCAAGTCAGGCCATACCAAATCAGTTTCCATGTTATTTAAGAGTCCTTGTATTCCCCAATTAGCTTTATGGAGAAAAAGTGAAGTCATATCACCCTTTTACAATATTTATGGCTTACCACCTACAAAGGGTCCAGGTACTTCGCACACTTACTGATGCTGATATACTGCAGATATAATATAACTAGTAAGATCTACATGAGCTCAGCATGGCTTCCTTCAGTCACAGGACATTTCTTAGGATAAACAAGCATCTTATTTTCATGGCTAAAAAACTGAGACCCATATAAGATAACGCTCATACTCTGGGTCTCTAAAACAAAACAAAAAAAATAATAATAAAATAAAATAAAATCTCTTACTTTCCTTCATAAGTAATGGAATTTTCATGGTGGTTCCTTGTATTATTACATAAGACTACTGAATTTGAAATTCTTCAGCTAAGAGCCCTGCTAAACTTTATCCTCCAATGCCAATGACACTCTAGTAACCTTCTGAACATGGCAGAGCCATCTCTGAGGCTTAAGGACTTTAGGCTGTGTACAGGCTAGACTCAGAAAGTCAGACTTGCTTTTCAGAAATAACACCATTTGGATCTGTTCAGATATGACCACGAAGTCACTTTCAGCAAGTAGCTGATACATATTCTCTCTTATGAGTTCTCAAGAGAAAACCCCTGACTCTGCACTGAAACACAAAGTCCTTTCCCAATGACACACATGCCCTGTGGCAATAGACAACTGCAACCTTAAAAGGATGAGTCAGAGACCATGAAGCTGGCTGTGAGTCTCTTCTGGAGAGGTGGCAGGGGGGATCTGTGCACACAACATGCTCATTGAACTAAGCCTCCTGTCTTCCGTAAAAGTAAAAATAAGGATGATAACAAGAAACATGTATTTGAGTCTGAAAGGAAGTTCTGACATTATCAGAATGGCATCTCTCCAAAAAGCCTGTTCATTCCTCCTCATTCACATCTCTGCTTAGTATTTCTCTGGAAAAAAAAATACATATACATAAAGCTAAAAGGAATGATGCCTTCCCCATGGTTCACAACAATAAGATCACCCAAGCTAACATCCACCCCCTTAAAACTTGTTTGGTTAATTACTCACCATCGAAAACACCAAAGCAACAATCAGCGTCATATGTGTTTGAGGACTCTTATTGTTCTAAGAGACTTCTAATTATATGTTTCCTCTTGTGTCTATCCCTTACCCCTCCCTACTTCCCTACGGGAGATAGAGTAACACAATCAAAGAAGATTCTAAAGAGGCTTGTCATATCCTGGGGTTTACAAGACATGGCATTCAAAAGGCAGTGATGTTAATATTGTTTTACAGTGTGCCGACTTGCTTGGGGGTTGCAGCCATCTGTGAGCGTTAACCCCTTTCTAAGACGGAAGAGAAGGGTGGGAGTTGGCTCATTAATGCAAGCATGATGCCTGCCTTACCTTTCTGACTCTCTAGCCCTCAACTACCTTGTGTCCGAGCTAGTTTCTTTCCTTCCTTCTTCCATCTCTTTCTTCTTCCCTCTCTTCCTCCCTCCCTCCTTCCCTCCCTCTTTCTCTTTCTCTCTTCCTTCCTTCCTCCCTTCCTTCTTTTCTCATGAGAAGCAAACTGTAGTTGGTTTTGATGCAGTGAAAACCTAGTGATTATGTCTCTACCCAATCCTTATTCAAACCATTATCAGAATAATTCAGAATTCTTCAAGAGTTGAGTCTAGCATGTACAATTGGTTGATGAGTCTCAGCACAGATTTTACTGTGCTTATAATCCAGGACTCTTAATTTGGGCACATCGCTACTGATGCAGGCTATCTGGGTCTCTGCTGCTGTGATGAAGTACCATAACCGAAAGAAACATGGATTCTAAGCCCTGAATCACAGTTCATTGAGAGAAACAGGAGTTGATGCAGAGGCCATGGGAGAGTGCCACTTCCCGGTTTGCTCCTTGCAGGTGCTCAGCCTGTTTTCCTATGGAATCCAGGGCCACCTACCCAGGGTGTCCCTATCCACAATGGCTAGGTCTCAGATCAACCACGAATTAGGAAAGTTCCCTACATGCTTGCCTATAGTCAGATTGTATGGAAGCAATTTCTCAACTGAGGTTTCCTCCTTTCAGATAGCATTAGCTGTGTCCAGTTGCTATAAAACTAGCCAGGACAGAGGCCTTGCATGCCATGCAAATTAAGTTGTATTTCAAAGTATGTCAAATGTCAAAAAAAAAAAAAACCCAAACATTTTGTGAATGTGACAAAAGGTATGAACTCTAATTCGAGAAAATAAATTTGTTATTTTGTGATTCTTTCTCTTTCTTCCTATTCTTTCATACACATGGGCATGTATATATTTCTAGGAGATTCTTGAACTGTTATAAAGGTGTCTTAGCCTCAGATTAATAGATCTCACCTTATTTTTAAAAATTAACTTAAATACAGCTTTAGGCAGCAGCATAGATCACAGACATCCACATAGCCTTTTATGGGCCATGGGACATCAACAAGGTCCCCAGCTTCAGCAGTGTTATAGACACCAACATGGCCCTTGGCTGCAACATAGACTATGGATACCAACATGGCATCCAGAGATAGCCATGGATGTCAACATGGCTTACAGAGGCAGCACAGGCATCAAAATGGATCTAGGGCATCAAAATGGCCTTCAGCAGTATTGCACTGGAGGCCATGTTGATGTCTATGGTCTGTGCTACCGCCAAGGGACATGACAATGTCCGTGATCAATGTTAAAGGTAAGGGCTGTATTGTCTTGCCATGTGGATGTCCGTGGTCTGTGCTGCTGCCTAAAGCCATGTGGAAGTTCAGGATCCATGCTGCCACTGACCGAACATAACAAAGAAGCATCTCTGCAAACCATTGAAAAGGACTCTTAAAACTTGTGACAGGGTTGCTGAAGGGTAGCTCTTCAGGGTTGATGCTTCTGGCAGCAGTGGATGTGAGGAAAGGCTCACTGTTCTTTAAATGGCTGGCCATTGGCAGTTGATCATGCCACTGAGTATAAGAGCAACACAAATTGGACCTAGTATTATTTCCTTTATTATTTTCTTTTTTTGATGGACGGGGAGGGGTCACAAGGGTAGAAGGACAGATCTGCGAGGCCTGGGAAGTGAGTGAAATTCCCAAACAATCAATAATTTATTATGTCAAGAAAAAAGTTTAATGTTGAAATATTTAGTATGTCTTCCCTATGTCTTTGTATAACAAGGTGAAGTAGATTGTTTTCAAGACAGGGTTTCTCCATGTAGCAGGCCTGGATGTCCATGTCCTGGATCTCAATTTGGAGACCAGGCTGGCCTCAAACTTAGAGAGATCCATCAACTGCTGGGATGAAAGGTGTGCATCACCATGCCTGGCATGAAACAATCTTATTTACTCTTTTTCTCAATCAAATTCTTTCTTCAGTGATATGATTTAACACTACTCCACCACTTATTTTTAACACACACGCATGTCCTGGAGACTTTTTTAAAGGCAGGTACTGACACAGCCTATGATGACCAGGTTTGTATTAACTTGATTGGACTATGGGAGCTCAGTTGTTCAAACACTGACTGACTGTTGATGTGACTCTAGTTTGACACATTCAAAAACCCTAACTGACATGAAATAAAAAGGGTCACCCTGAATGAATTGGGACATCAGGGGTAAACTCAGCAATTGACTCAAAAGCCTTTAGGAAGAGAAGTGAGACCTCTGGGAAGAAGCAATGCTGTCTGGGGACAGCCGCTTCAGCCTCTGTCATCACAGATGCTATTCTTGAGTGCTCTATGGATTCTATTTGCCAATCTACAGACCCATTCTGTAGGCAATCCTCTTCTCCAGCTCTGTTGCTGCTGTTAAACGCTTGCTGATGTGAATTTTGTATAGGGGAATAAAGTACAACTGAAAAAAAAAAATGCCCCCAAAAGTATAGCTGTCTGTTGTACTGAGTATTAAGCAGAGGCTAGGAGTCATTTTACATATATGTAGAAAAAAACCAGAATACCATTCTTAGAATCCTCAGAGAGGAAATTTTGCTGACATGTTCAGAATTTTCTTAAGACCATACTATTAACATCTGCTGTGAGAAAGTTTCTCCTACACATGCTAGGCAAGCTGCACTCATGAAATCTGAACAATATGCCACCCAAAATGGATCTATACAATGGCAATGCCAGGTTAAATGCCAATGTGGATAAGGGAAATCTCATAAAGCCCCAACCCTACAGGCAATTAATGGTTACCAAGAGAAGAAGAGTCAGTCTTCTCCAACCACAAGCCTCTTGATAGGTTATTCAATCCTAAGCAGTCAGGCTTAAATAAGTATATACAATCAACATTAACTGGAAATATCAAGTTGTGCAAGCGCATGCAT
Organism: Phyllotis vaccarum; assembly: GCA_033318265.1. Lineage (NCBI taxonomy): Eukaryota > Metazoa > Chordata > Mammalia > Rodentia > Cricetidae > Phyllotis > Phyllotis vaccarum. Next base: position 100,741,454 of record JARWLC010000012.1, on the reverse strand, counting down.
GCATGCACGCATGTGTGTGTATTTGCACATGTATATATGAAACAATAATAATTATAGAAAGAGTCATAAGTTCGAGAAGGACTAGGGTACGCAGAAGAGCTGGAGGGGGAGAGACGAAGTGTAAATGATGTAAATGTAGTATTCATGTATGAAATTCTCAAAATACATTACAAAATTTAAGTTAAAAGGGCTCTTCCTATTTTATAGGAACAGAAAGCTTACCTGCATTAGGTAAGAAAGAAAAACCCATCATTATGAATATGGGTATTGAGCAGAGGAGATTTCCAAGCATTGTGTGAGAGGTGTAGCCTAATGTAAGATGAGAAAAATAAATTTAAGAACTGTTAAGTAAAAATGGCCTTGCCTTTGAAGCTTTGGGAAATTCTCTGTGTAAGTTGTGAAATATACTAAAATTAGGACACTCTGTTGTTAACACGTGTGCCCTCAAGAAAAGGCCAGTACTAAAGCTAAGAAGCTAAGAAAACTTGTGCTAGGGATAAAGATAGTGAGTGCAGGAGTCAGAAATAGAGATGATATTAACTAAGAATGTTCTATAGGGACCGTATCTTTCCAATGATATGAGTCCCTATGACATACCAAGAAGACGCAAAATTTAAGAACAAAGTATCAATAGAAAACATGGTCAACACGGCCGAAAAAGACGAACACATCACACAACTGGATAGGGCTGTTGGACCCACAAGTTCTACAGGAAGGAGGCAGGCTGACAAGATCGCTAAGTATAAATGCACTCTGTTATTCAAGAAAAATAAAAAGGAGTGATGATTCTGTGTGTTCAGTGTTGAACCCAGAAGCCAAACTGCACCAAAAGGCTGAGTGGTTGTGCCAGAAAGTAGGGATCCGAGCCACAGAATATCATTCCCACACTCTTCAGGCAGACAGGATTTTCTTAGTGGAATCTTGAAAGTCCAAAAACAGGTACCCCATTCATATTTGTTTCTCTTCTTCTTTTAAAAAGGATCATCTACAGTAGTTTGTCTATGCACACCATATTTTAGAAGAAAGTAAAGTGTATTCTAGTTTCAAAGGCTTCCAGATGGAAGAAACCCTTGTTTCCAAGTGGCTCACATGCGGAGTATCACCCAGTATTCAAGTTAGATGATGAAACATGGGACTTTGGGCATAAATATATAAATGAAATTTTAGATGTGAGTTGATGCCACAACAGGCTAAGACCTGTGGGAATCTTGTGATGGAGTGAATGTATTTTTTATGAGAAGCATACATGACTCAATGATAGACAAAGGTTTGGGAAGCTCTAGTAGGCTGAGAAAGTTGTGTTTCAGAACTGTTTACAATCTTATCCCCCAAATCTGTATGTTTCTTTTATGGGGGCCTCTGCAAGTGTACTTAATGAACAATATTTATATAAAGAGCCAACTTTGGCTCACCCTAGTGATCTTCAAATTCAAGCACACATATTTTTATAAAAGGAGGATAGAAGTATATTGAAATACATCTAAAAGTGCATGTGGTTTGAGTGGAGGAGAGACAGGAAATGCTGAGCTTGAGGAATTGAGTGATGCAGTCATGGGTCAAGAGTCTTCCAGAAACAGAAGGAAATGATGAGACAGTTCTCTAGTGAAGCTCCAAAAGGAGCAGGGGCCAGTTCACAGCTTGCTTTGGGCTAGCAAATTGATTCTGGACTTCTAAACAAGAGGGAAAGTTATGTTCTCTTGCTTTAAGCAATCAAGTCTGTGATAAACATTACAATAACTGCAGTAAAGCCACATAGATCACATAGGAAAGTGAAAAGGCTACCTACCATCTATCGCCTTAATAAGGTGTAAATTACCAAGTAGAAGTATACCAAAGACTATTTGGGTATCTCTAATACAAAGACGCCAACCATAAAGGCAGATGAAAGAGCCTCAGAACCTTTCTTTGGATGTAGAAAACAAGGTTCCTAGGAAAAAGAGGATGTGGAAAGTGCAGTCATGAAATTAGCATATTTTAAGATGTGTTCAAATGGAGAAACCCTTAGATTTCACAAAAACTGGCTACAGAAGCATTTCCAATGACCAATGGTTAAACTAGAGTATAGAAGGAAGCATTCATTTTGTTGAATTTCAGGCTGTTTCAAGCTGTGCTTCATATGGAGACTATATCACTGAGTAAAACTGGTCTGATCTCCCCACACACATCCACATGCACAAACCTACCAATGCCAGTCAGGCAGAGGCAAAGAAAGGCAGCATATCGAGAAACTTAAAACACAGATGCTGGCAGTTGGTACCTGTTCACAGATAATTTCTTCACTTTCTTAGCTCAGTGTAAAGAATAAAGTTAAGATTTGTGACATTTTCATAAGCATCTGCCACAAGCCTAGACAGTTAATAATAGCAGTAAGTTAGCACATGGAAAAAGTTAGAATTACAACCTAGTATTTCTCTTTTTCAATTCTTCCATTAGGAAGCTAAAGAAATTAGGTCCTATACAGAGTATTAAAGTATTGAATGACATTCCAGGGGTTTTGGAATCTATAAGATGCTTATAATATATGGTACAACATAATTTTATGTTCTGGGCAAGATCATTATCTGGTGTTGAAAATATACAAAAGGTCACAGATGAGTCAGAAGGGAGCCAGAGTTGAATCTGCTGGAGCAAGTTCCAGGAACAAGATGTCAAACCCCTGCTTAAAGAGTACAGGATGCACTTTTCAACAATTGAGTCCACCCAGCTTGAGGCCATGTTTGAGAAGGCAAAAAAGTAGTCTGCCACATATAATCACTCAATGGCAAGGGAAGTCACGTGAATATGGTGAAGAGATGCAGGGCTTCTTTATGCACATCTATTCTGGAAAGGGCATCTGAGTTTTGGCATCTCTTCTAAGGGATCTGTTTATAAAATGTCGCAGTGTCTGATGGCTGGCAAAGTACTTCCATACATTTGTTTACAAAGCTTGCCTTTCATAATTCCTAATGATCCTAATGGCCAGCTGCGTATATTTTTCCAAGAGTCAGATCCCGGCATTCTTATGCATAGATAGGCCAGTGGAGCATGCATTCCCCAGCTTTTCCCTCTGAGAACAATACAACCAAGTTTTCAGTGCTCAAAGTTTAGCATAATGCACATCGCTGTAAGTGTGGGAATGAACCTATAACCTCGCTTCATATCTCACATAGCTGCTTAGCAGAAATGTAGAATGGTGTGCAATGAACCACGTTCGGCAAAAACCAAGGAAATACTATGTTTTATAAAACATTCACCTACTTGAAATAGTTATGATGGCGTGCCCTATAACTCAAGGTGGTGGTCGCCAGAGCTTCCCTCCCTATGGGAAATGTATCTGTTAAGCTTGAATAGAAAGAAAGAGCACCATGGCTCAAGAATACAGATCTGTTGGTCTCCTTGCCTGCTACTCTAGGATTTCAGGTTTGTTCCCTGCACTGTGTGATCAAGAGATTTGGTGAGGCTCATTCTAAATCACCCACAAATCCATGGCTTCAAGTCCTTTCCTTTAAAGAAGTTACCATGTTGTTGGAGGCCTCACCATTAACTCCTCCTTTCTGGCAGTCACTCTGAATTTGTCTTTGCTCAGACATATGTGATGTTCCCTTTTGTGTACTTCTACTTAACTCAGCTACAGTTCAGCAATATAGAGAGAGGGAGGGAGGAGGGGGGAGGGGGGATTCATAAGACTTTAGTTATGAAGATAAGTTTATTCCAACCCAAGGCTCAAAGATAGAAAAGAAATCTCAAGAAATGACTTGTCCAGGGGCTTCCTACTTCTATTTTATCACAAAAAGGCACTTTTGGAAAAGCCAATGGCTTGCCAGCTCCCATCTCTGGAGATCTTACACCCTCTTTCAAGTTTCCCATAAATATGTTTTACCATTTTCCAAGGCTTCCTCTTAACAAATTTTGCACCTCTACTCACATAGACTTGTATAGCCTAGAAACACATATATTTAAATTTAATTCATGATCAGAGCATATCTTGTGGTGGGGCCTCTAGTCAATGGTTAAGTCATGAAGATGGAGTCTTTCAGAGGATCCCAGGGACAGGACAGAGCTCTCTATTTCCTCCTACAATGTGAAGTTCCGGCAGACATGGAACCTATCATGAACTTTCCAGGATACAGAACTCATATCAATGGAAAAATACGTGTTGTATGAATCCGTATATGTATCATCTATCAGGTAGTAACATGGATAAACTAACACAGCTACCCTTCTCCTTGCTCCTAAGCCCAGAGTCTTCCTATGCCAGCTCATTCTATTCTTTGCAGTATCCATTTTCAGACACATACAAGGTGCTAAGGGTTTCAGCCTTCTGTTTCTTTGTATAATCCATGGAGTTTTTCCTATTCAATAAAGGACTTCATTTCTATTGACTTGTAAAGACCACACACTTCAAGTGCCGCCAAAACAAATCAATGTCACACGAGCCAAATAAATCCTTTTAACTACACCAAAGAACTAGTGATTGTGAAATCCTGATGTCTATATTTTGGTCAGGGCTTGTTGGTTCTTAGCTGCCATGCTAAGACACTAAGCAGGATGCCATCTGATCACACTGGACATACTCTTTGGAGGGAAGCCTTTGTGATGAACATACTTGCCACAGCACACCCACTCTGGTCTACTCTACATTTCACAAACATCCCAGGCTTTTCAGTCACAGCTCAGAAAATCTGTTTCTTAAAGAAAGCAACTCTGAAAAATTCAGATTTGGTAAACATTCAGGACTAGAATATTAAAGCAGTTACTGTTAATGAGTCTGGGACATGTTCACTAGGCTATTTAGAACTAGCTGGGTTGACACCTGCAAGATCTATTCTCAGCTCTGGTTGGCATGATTTGCTCCTGACTTTCCAAACTGGAAAGTATAAAAACAAACATATAGAGATTATCATGTAACACTGCTTCACCTATACGCTGCTAGAACATCTTGAAGCACGTTTACACTTACTGACCTAAGGAGAATTTTTTTGTACCTGGGTGGTAAATTACTTCCAGGTGAGGCAAAGCCAGAAGGCACCAACTTTCCTAGAGTTGATTAAAATGATTGTACCTGCTTCAGAAATCTACCAATCAAATACCACAGTTGAATTTACCATGGTAACGTCTCAGCCAGTGGCTTCTGCACTGCTAATAGAAGATGTTGAATCTACCAATTAAAACCAGCAAATGATACCCCCTATCTGATACACACACACACACTCACATCTCTTCATCCTAAGTGCTTTCACAGAGCCAGCTGCTGCAGAACTAAAAGAAAATTGGGGAAAAAAAAGCAATTATTTTAAAACTGGAGCTCCTGTTTGGTGACATATAGGATAATAGCATAGGTCCCAAATGCCTTTAGCACAATCTAGCCCCACATATATGCAGAAGTTGCTTGAACTTTGCAATTGCCTGGCATCTCATGGGACAATTGTCTGTACTTAGCAAAGATGCCCAAGACCAGGGTGGAGGACAATTTGCACATCCATGTGATATCAAATATCTCCTAAGTCAGCCATATGAATTCCACACTCTATTATTATCAGATGCTATTAGATAGCCATGTGTTTCCAGTTTCTGGTTTATAATTCAATACAATTTAATTTATTTCTGTTCAATTCAATTGGGTTTAGTCTAACTCAGTTTAATTCAACACATTCATTAGCCACATATTCTATTAGCTATAGGCTAGTATGAAAATTAGTTGAACTCAACCCTCCCTCACAAAGGGCCTAAAGTAATTTATCAGTAAGGGTTTGATGGAACTGTACAGCTGTAAAATGGAGGACACTAAGCATCCCAGAGTGTAACACCTAGGATGTTGAGAAAGACACATAAATGACTTTAATATATTGGCCATTCTGTTCAAACATGTGCAGAGAGTATGTCAAGGGTAAGCAAAATTTCCAGTTAATGTTGCAAATAGGTTGAGTATTTTAAAAGACAAATGAAAAGTAATAAAAATATAACAAAACAGTCCTACAGCATAGTCCCATCTTCAATGCAGCATTAACAGTAAGATAAATAGAAAGCCAGCCCCATTTCAGTGCACAGTCACAAAATACCATCTCAAAATCACTTAGATCTTCAGTATTTTTCAACATAGCTGAATGTTTGCCTTTGCAGATGCTCAACACAAACATCCACATTTAGACCAATAAAAATAGCAGCCGTTTGCAGTTATGACCATTAACACCATGTGTAGATATGAAAAAATCAAAAAAGACTAATTACACCATGAGAAACAGGAAATATACCATTTCTAAATTTTTCTGCAGCTTCAGGTCTAGAACTACTCAGAAACAAAATACCAAGAGTCCACAATTGCAGACTGCACATTCCTTGTGAAATCCAATAAACTTTATTATTTCTGGGGTTTATTGTCTTTGGCTTCCACTGATAATTTGTGATACAGTGGGATGCCTTTCCCTTTACATGGTAGATTAGTGGTGTAAAGCTATCTGCCTAATGTCAGAAGAGGACAGTGGGTCAAATATTTCTTTACCTCTCCTTGCTTAGATGCTGCTAAATGTGGTCACGACCTTCATCCCAAACACATTGAACTTTGAAATTCAAGAAGCCCTTCCTCTAAGGAAGACTTGCTTAAGGAATTATGAGGCTAGAATCAATATCAAACTTCTTCTGTGGTTGCTTTGGTCATCCTACCTGAATGTACCAGGTAAACTGAGTCCCTTACAGTACTACTCTCCAATGTCTTAACTGTAGGAAGTTTGCAACAAGGTACTTAAGATGATGACAGTTGAAACAGAGAGCTACAGTTACTAGTTATGGTATAACTTCTGGGCGGTTTTTAACCAGCAAACATGAGTTTTTATAAAAATCAATGGTATAAACTTGTGAAAGCAGCTCTCTACTGCCCCACCAGGAATGGTCTCAGAAGAAGATCTGTCTACTGCCCCACCAGGGACAGCCTCAGAGAAAAAGCTCTCTCTACTGTTCCACCAGGGCCAGCTCCAGAAGAAGGGATGATCCTTTTCTGTATCCATACAACTAGAGATACAGGCCTTTCTACAGGGATCTTGGAAGAAGCAGTAGAGCTGCTATCAAGGACTTGGATGATTATAGATATATGAAAGACAAGAGATACTGGCTTGGAGAAACAATTGAATCTACCTCACAATGCTGCAGGGGCATTTTGGGGAACTTGGGGCAGGAAGGGAATATGTAGGATTGTAGAACTTCAGATATGACTGAAGCAGAAACTGTTTTTTGTTTTTTGTTTTTTCACAATACCCTAATGAAATAAGCCAGACACAAAGACTGTGGTAATGTTCTCCATGGGCTTCAAAATGGCTTCCTGTGGCAACTAGTCATAGGCACCTGCATTGGAGTATGTTAGATGTTGTGGAAATTAATCTGGCTTAAGAAATAAAATTCAGATGAGCAAATTACAGGACTAGGACACTGGCTACTGAGACAATGAATCTGGCATCAATTTCTCTATTTCAAGCATGAGTATAGATCCTCGTTATCATTAGCTATCAACTTGATATAGGCTTAACTAAGGGATCAGGTCCATGTACAGGCATTTTTCTATGAGAGACTGCCTTGATTATTAATTGATAGAGGAGAGCATACTCCACTGTGGGTGGCCGTACTTCTCAGAAAGGTGGTCCTGAGCTGTATAAAATGCTAACACAGCATGAGGTATGAAGCAATCAGGAATCCTCCCTGGTTCCTGCCTCAAGTTCCTGCCCTGACTTCTCTCAATATTAGATTCAGACCTTGAAGTATTAGCTAAATATATCCTTTCCTCCCCAAGTTGCTTTTGAAGAAAATGTTTTACTACAACCCCTGAACAAAACCAGAATCGTATGTAAAACAACGCACACATGACACCTGAGGCCTTTTCCTTCTCTGTCTGAGCTGTTCCCTGGCTGAGGAAGGGCAAGTTCCTCAAAAAGGGACAGAGAATTGAAGGATCCTACGTGGTCAGGCAGACAAACTGACTTATCACATGATGTATCGGGGAGGCTCATATTCACAGGGAGGCAGGAACCAGACAAGGCAGGAATCGGAAGGAATGTTGGAGGCTGGCGGCCGACCTGGGAGCACACTAACCATAAAGAACAAGGGAAGAAATAGAAGTGGAATGTTTAATTTTTATTGTTGTTAAGCTAGGATGGGTAATTTCAAATTTTTAGCCTTCCAGGACTGAGTCCTAAAGAATTTCTGCTGCTGCTATCACTAGCCCAGTTTTCTCTCTTATTCTTACTCCGTTTCACATTTTCAGAACATCTGTAGTATTATGAATACTATTGGCTTACTGTCATCTGTTGTGGAGCAGGGTGTCCTCTGCAGCTCTGACTCCTTCAAGTGAAAACTACAAGTTTTGAAAATATAACATGCAAATGACAGAGTACCGAAGAAGTGATTTAGGCTCTGCCTGTAACACAAGGTTTCCTGGGCTCCCGTGGGTCATCTACTTCAGAGTCAGGGGAGAACATGACAAGTGACCACTGAGTTAGACAGAAGGCTGTAGGACTCACTCTTTGCCTGAACCTCCTGCCCCAGTGCTCCACTGAAAACAAGAGGAAAGTATCTCAGCAACAAGAAAAAAGATCTTTGAAGGACCCGAAGCCCAGAGAAGGGACTGTAGCAAGGGTAGGTAGCAAAAGGTGGAAGGACATCTAGGAAAGCGGGGAACCAACTTGGCACTGGGCATCTCACTGTACCTAAGGCACTCAGCCAGAATAAAATCTCTGTATCAGCAAGACATACTATGTCCTACAGAAGGCCAGGAGAGAGAGTGAGTCCAGTGTGAAGGGCTGAGCATGCAAGGAGACAGGGTTGTAGAGAGCACAACAGGGTGCCTCACATACCTGTAATCACAACACTTGGGAAACTAAGACAGAAAAAATTCCATGAATCAAGGCCAGGAATGAATAGCAAACAACAACCAGTGTGGGCTAGAGAATACGTCTGTGCCTCAAAAAGAGAAGAAAATATTAATCACTTTCTGCCAGGCCAAATGTATCCTTTCCTGTTAGGAACTCCAAATGAAGCCCTTTATATCTTTAGCTCCCCTTTAAAGGGGCAAAAGAAGAGCAGCTGAGTGGATTTTCAGGATTACAATGATGAATTCCAGTAAGAATCCCCCTGCTGTTCTCAAACACCAACTCCATAAAAACCAAACTAAGAAGCAACATAAAGCACCTCAAAAAGAGAAAATAATCAGAGCTGACAGAGGAAGGAGGATCAGACACAAGAATAAGACATTAGACATGACTTTTCTTTAGAAAACAAAAGAATAGAAGCTAAGCGTATCCACAAACAAGAACAGACTCTATCTAATAAGCACAGAGAGCTGGTGAGTGGAGAGGCACAACTGGAGACCTTGGGAATGAGAAACCACTACACAGTGGCCTGAGGTAGGTGCCAAATGATTCTAGGATCTGGGAAAGAAAGACAGCATGAAATAAGAAAATGATAACAGTGAGGAAAGCCTAGGGATTCAGGGATTTTGAGTAAGAAGCTAAAAAATAAAAGTGGGATACAATGATAGCCCATGATAAAATTCCACTGAAGAGTGAGCCCAGGATCCACTGGAAATACCTGGTTGACCTGTAAAGCCTCAGTACCAGGGGTGCCCTCCAGAGCAGACCCAGAGGAACATTAAGTCATAGGTTATGCAAGGAGGGAAGAAGAGATGATGACCTGTCAGGAGAAAGCAGAGCAGGTAGTGGGGGGTTTCACTACGGAGCAACTGAAGACATTACAGAGCAAAATGTATTGCTCCAAGAACATTGTTCTAAAACCTAACCATTCGAGAGGGTGTTTGTTACCAAAACCATCCTTGGAGGTATAAATACACAGTTTAGGCTATCTAACAAAGAAGAACAGGGAACTCATGTAAGGGATTCTGGCAGTACCACAAAGCATTGCTAAGAACACATCTAAGAACACAAAGATTTATAGCTCCGTTCCTAGAAACCCAAGCCTTGTGGAATTCCAAATATACCATATATTTTAGACTTCATCCCTTACGATATTTATTGCATTGTCTATTTTCTTTTTCTTTTCTGCAGCTGAGCACACAGCCAGATAACCGAAGCATGATAAGCACAGATTGAGACTCCCCCGCTTGCCCTTTCCAGCATCCTGATGGTGCCTGTCTTCCAGTTGACTATGTTAGGTTTATGAAAACTATGTGTCTCATAGTTGCTGCAAGCACCTTCATTTTTTTTCCATGGAGGTAGAATGTACCAAAATACCCAAATACTTCTAGAAATATTACGGTGTTAACAAGGCAGATGATTTATCAATGGAACCAAGTGGACGGCTAGCATGTAACACTTGTTGGGTGGTAGCTCACTCTTCAGTGTGGCATATATGGACATGCTAGGCATTGGCCCAGTGGCCTCCCTCTAGTATACTAGATGGCATGTGGGCTGTGGAAGAGTTAAGCACATAAGGCTGAGACCATCTGAGTACATGTTAGATACAAATAGTGAAATCAACGTCTTGGCAAGTGAAGAATTACAAAGTTGACTAATTCACTCTCTGCCCTTCACTCTCCTCTCATTTCCCTTTTTCTTTATCTTTTCTCTCCTGGTCCCTCTGTTTACCCTCTCATCCATACATGCATTTATTCACCTTATATGCTTAGGGTTCTCTACTCAGTTTCCTGATAGGTTTTATATTGTAGCCTGGGAAGCCCAGGTGTCATATGATGGCACAGCTGACTGTGTCGGTGGCTAGGTGTTCAGGCAGTGGAATCTCACTGCCAATAAAAACCATTCACTGGGCACTCACCAGTGTAGAACAGCTAAGGAGCTCAATTGGGGCAAAGCAGGGATGTGTATAGGGACTCAGGATTGTAAGCCGGGCTTATTCTCATGTTCTCATAGCTACCCACAGCCACTGCCTCTCCATTTTTCAATTGCCAATTTGAGTCAAGAGTACATTCATATTTTAGTATTTACTGAATAAAAATAAACATTTCTAACTTGTAATTTTATAAAAGGAGATTTTTAAATTTCTCTCCCCACTGCAATAAAGGTACACTGATAAGTCAATGTCTCTACTTTATGGTTTCTCACTGACACCCTCTCACCTTGTTTTCTGGAAACATAGCTACTCTTGTCCTGAGAAAACATAGAAGACACTCTGTGGCCTTTCAGAAAAGTAATGGGTACCAGAATTTATTGAGCATTTTCTGTATGCTGAGTCCTGCATCAGACGCTAAAGCAGAATAATCTGTGATCTGAATTCTTAGCTGTCCCTCAGTCTGTCACTGAGTCTCATCCTGATATACTCATCCTAAACTGGGGATTCTATAAGGTGAACTCGTACTTATCACATCTATTCTGTTGCATCATAGTTTAGCCTCATCTACTGTTCAAGACATTTGTCTGTATCTGGGCAAAGTTATCTAACACAAAGCCCATGGTATAATAAGGCGCTGACCATTTCATATACACACATACATAAGCTTCTTATAGCCTTGGTGGCGAGAGAGCATGGCTAGAACACTCAAAACCACCAGCAACATTCAGTGCAATGGCAAGCCAGTGGGCCACTGTCTATGAGTAACTCCTCATTGGTGTCAAATGAAAAGGCTCAAATTCCAAAATTTAAAACTAGTTTCAATTGTAAAGTTTAAAAATCAGAAATAAGGTGTGTTGTGTTGGACACTGTCAGTACAGGCTTATCAAAGACAGATAATGAAGAGTCTATGTAGAAAATGAAGCAGAGACTCAAAAATGTAAACTAAATGACCAGGTTCCCAGTTCCAAGACAGGAGTCTCAAGCACACACAGCAATATACATGTATACACAGACACACAGAGACACACAGACACACATGCATATACACACACAAGTACATATACACAGAGACACCATCATACACACCACCCCCCCACACACACACACACTTCTTCACTACACGCTTTAAAATGCCTGTTTGCTTTCCTACCATACCTGCCTGTTGTCCCTGCTGCAGCTGCTGTTCCAATGTGGTGGAGCTAGGTGCCAAAAAGCTGTTTTCTTCCACTCTAATAAACATGTTTCTATTCATTTGTGAGATGGTGTGTTTGTTTATCTAGTAGGCTTCTGCTATGTAAGTCTGGCCAGATTCTATGTTAACCCTCTGAAGACAAGACTCTCCAAGCTCAAGCTCTGCCTAGGTGTCTGAGCTGCATATCAAGCAGTGATTCCTAGGTGACATAGTGGCCTGAAGAGAAGAAAAATGTAAGTAAACGGGTGAGGGGCATAAATGGAACAGCTGCTTCATTACCTAAGACAAATTTAGAGCCAATAAAAGGTGTCCAACTGAGAAGACAGAAGAATGAAGATTGACAGGCAAAGAAACAGCCACCTTGGGTTTGGCCTCAGCACCAGCCCCACCTTTTGCAAAATAGGTCTCTTAGTTTCAAAGCACAGCAAGGAACTCAGACCATCCACCCTATGACCTCCTGACACTCAATTCCCTGAGATACTCTTATCTCTTCTTCAAATCCTGGTATGGTGCTGCCTACACCATCTCCAATCTCTTATACCTAGTAGCTCAATTAAACTTCCAGTCAATGTTATATGTGGGACATTTATAGTCACGTTTTATAGAGTGGGAAACTGAGGCACAGAGATGTGACTGGCATAACCAATAGAACACTTCTAGTGTCTGATAAGGTATATGAACTCAGGGAGTTAACTGCAATCTCATAGTTTTCTGACCAAAGGTAGAGTTGTGCCATTGAATGGATATTTCAGTTTCACTTCTAGACAATGTAATGAGAAAAACATTGTGCAGTGGTCAAATATCCAGGTCCTACATTCAGTCTCTGTCTTCTGTGTGGCCTTGAGTGGGTTGCAGAGTCTCTGAGAGCCTTTGTGTAGAGAAGGAGATGCTGAAAATATGCTACAGGACAAGGGAGGACTAAGTGAAGTCTCAACAGAAGGACAAGAGCCCAGCAACGTGCCTAATGTCACCTCAAGGTTTACTGTCTATTAATAGTCTTCACTGAGTATGGAATGACCTTGACATGAACTTTCAAAGGATAGAGGAAAAATCTAACCCAAACAAAAATAAGCATATGAGGCATATTCATTTTTTATAGATTCCAGCTATCAAAAAAAAAAAAATACCCTTACAGTTGCACTGCCAGGAGAGGGCTGATACCTAAATAGTCTGAATAGTGAGGCCCCTGAAGGAGCATTTCTCAGCCCTGGGCAGAGCACCATAAGATTGTTATCAGATTTGTTAGGATCAGAGACTGGGCTTTGCCACCCTAACACGCTGGGCTCACTCACCCACCTTTCCCTAATAAACCAATTAAAGAGACAACTTAGGATCAAAAGCAGAGAGATAAACCTTATTCACTTTGGCCACAGTGGCTAAAAGAAAACATATACGTGTCCAGTGATCCCTAATTCATCTCCAGAGTCCCAATATAAAGTTTAGATTTAAATAGATGGCAAGAGGGTGAGAGAGATGGGTCAGTGGGTGAAACTCTTGCATAATACTGTAGAAACGCTAGATGCAGTAGCACACATTTGTAATTCTGTGCTCTGTACACATCTATGCATACATCTGTAATTCTGGTGCTCCTATGTGGTGACGAGAGGTAGAGACTGAATCCCAAAAGTTTGGAAGCTGACTGGCCTTGTGTATACAGTAGCAAATAATAGCCCTTGACTCAGACAACACAAAGGGCAAATATTGATAAGCAGATGTGTCTCCTGTTTCCATACTCAGAACATAAAATCACTATACCTGTACATACATGCACATGAGCATACACACAGATAATAACTAACTAAAAATAAATTAAAGATATGTACAGCTAAGAAATACTGGTCAAGGGACTCTTGCCATATATATTTCCAACAATGGTCTGACAAGTCATTGTAAGAGTGAGAAATTGTTCCTGAGAGATAAACTTTTCTGCTTGGTAAAAGTTGAACCTTTTCCTTCTCCCAGAGTGAGATTCCTGGGGAAATTTCAACTTCCTTGGTAGACTATTGTTTCAGTTGTCTGAAGGAGGAGTCTAATGTCCGTCTCTCTTGACTCCTGACAGGGAGGTTATAACAATGCCCACCTTGCTACCTCACAGCTGTAAGAACACAGTGCTAGGATTCTGCTGCAGCTCGGGTCACATCTTTGGCAGCTCTTCACCAATGTGTACAACTTCTAAAACATCACCTATGAGTCCCTAGCTAACAGACTTCCAAGTGTCACCAAGGTAAATGAGTTTCTATGAAAAGGGCCCTGTACATCCCTCCCCCTTCCCTGTCACCTGTCTGGGAATGGAAGGGCCTAACTTCGGGCCTGTGTTGTAGAATCCCTCCCATCCTCATAAAAGTATAAGATTCCTGCTTCTGCTGCTGGACTGCCCTGATCTCTGCTCAGGACCCTCCCTGCCATGCTATTTCTGGGACTTGAACTTTTCTCAGAGTCCATTGCTATGCTGTTGCCTATCTGTCTGTCTGTGGGTGGGATTAGTAATTTTTCTAATAAACTCCACATTCCTAACAACCTTTCTCAGTTGACCCTCTTAACCCCCATCGAGACTTTTCAACAGCCCTCTGGCATCCCTGTGCTAGGCTCACTGAATGTCCCTTCAGTAGCAACACAAATACTTGGCATATCTTTTAGAAGACCACTAATAATATATGAAGAGATTTTTTCCCCATTCAACATAGCTTTGACAATGCTTTACAACATAAGTTAATGAATTACTGACTATTGGTCTTGCTTCCTCTTCCTCCAGGGTCTGTGTTGAATAACTTCCATTCAGCCTGTTTTCTGGCCACCAGTATAATCAAGAAGATGCTGACACTCCTTTAACTCATTGCAAACTAACTGTGTCTGCATCCATTCACTTCTTCATAGAGTGGAAATGATCAGGGTCACATTCCCATTTTAAAGAAATCTTTTCAGTAGATAAGACATAAAAATGCAAAGTTGCACACCGCTCTTCAGAGAGAGGAAAATAGACAGTATTGAAAACTATTTTCAGAGACTAAGGCTCCAAATCAAATTATCTTTGTCCATCGAGTAGAAAGTGTAGACAAATAGCTTTGGAACTAAATCTAGCATTGTTTAAAGGGGAAATGGGGAAGATTATAAGGTACTAACCTCTGTCTTCTGTGGAGTGCATATCCCAAGCCTTTGGTATAGCGGGAGGCAGAGAGGCCTTTATGTGGAAACTCTGTTCTATGCTTTTTTTTTTCTTTTAGCTTTTATTTAGTCTCTTGTGGGATAACCCCTGCATTTTCTACCATAAGTAGACCCTCATTGCAGTACAGCTCCTTCTTATTGGGGTGGGAGGAGGGTAAGTTGGCAGCTGGTGGTGGAAGGGAATCCATCAATTAAGGTCATCAACCCAAGGGAAAGGCACAGCACATATTAAGTGCCTTCTGATTCAGGAAACACCTGGGTAGTCTTAGAGCCAGCAGAACCTCCATTTGGGTTTTGAAAGCACATACTTAGTTAATTTTGCATGAATTTTAATTGTTAGGTTGGAAAGTAGAGAGAGTAGTCCGCCTTCATACTTCGTATTATTTCAGTTCACTTCTCAATACTCTCCACACCAAATACACGGAGAGAGATGGGAGGGGAGGGGAGGAGAAACACCTATAACCCATTCCTGTTGCAATAAGAGAGCATCTGGAAGAACTGGCTTTGGAGAGTAGGCACTGTTTGCCATTTGCCCTTGGTCATAGCCCTGTAATAAGAGGAGCTGTAAGAACTGACAAGAATCCTAGGCCTGGAAATAGCCTTCATCTACTTGTGACCTGATAAGTCAATAGCATCATTTCCATGATCTGGACCATATACTGAGATCAGATCCTGGGGTCAGAAATGCTTTGGGTCTAACCATGTCTCTTTTCCTTTCAGGTGGTTAACCCCTGTATCCTGTCTTCTTTGTCTTCTACATTATCCTGTATGCCTTCTCTGGTCAACTCAAGGACAATGACAGCTATGTCTTCACAAGACTCCTGCAAACCTTCATCACCCTTGCCCAGGGTTCAGATGTTCCTTATTCCTGTTATTGCTCACACATCACTGCAGCAGCCTCTTCACCCAATGCAATGTAGATGTGGCGGAAGCTCTGGAATATGCACAAATACCACAGGCAGCATAAGCATTACTTTATTGTTCTTTAGCTCTTATTTTAGATCTATGTTAGACATCACAAGAGATACTATAAGAAAGAAATCACTGAGTGTTCCTTTGGCTTTTGAAAAGCTTTGAAATTCCTAATACAGTTGAGAAACACGCATTTGTGAAACATTAGTAAGGCATTTAAAGGAGAACTTACACATGCACGTTGAGCCTGAAAAATATGACTGATCCCAAAAAATATGACCATGAAGAGAAATAATTAATTCAGCTATTCTGTCTGTCTCATAGATGGAAAAGGGGGGAGGCAGGATCCTCC
The DNA here is from genome assembly GCA_033318265.1 of Phyllotis vaccarum. NCBI lineage: Eukaryota > Metazoa > Chordata > Mammalia > Rodentia > Cricetidae > Phyllotis > Phyllotis vaccarum. Next base: position 100,725,072 of record JARWLC010000012.1, on the reverse strand, counting down.
AAATCAAATAACATTTCCTTCAAATACGAACTTGGAGTGAATAAGAGAGTGACTTTTCCATTTGGTGCCTTAATTCCTGTCCATCAGACTTCCTGCTGCTTCCAGCCTGGAGATGCGATTATCTATCACTCTGCTGGAATGAGCAGAACCAGGTGCATCCCTGAGCATCCGCTCTCTCCCTGGCCTGCACTCTGATAAGCATGGTAGGGCTGGGGGCTGTCATCAAGATTCACATTTTCAACTGATAAAGCGCCATTTACACACGCAAAGGGCAGTGGTAGTGTGTTGTGTTTAAGGGAAAACAGCCTAGGACTCTCAATCCTAGGGAGAATGAGGGTGCCCCCCCTTCTGTTATTAAAGAAAGAGAGAAAAGGAAGAAAGAAAAGGGGAGAAAAGAGCCAGTACCAACTGCCGCATTCATCAGTTCTTATGTTAAAACTGGGGCACCCAGTTTTGTATTGAGAATTAATAGTAAATCTAGCTTGGTGAATGTTCTTTCTCCAAATATGTGTTTATCGGGGATTTAAGAACATTTTCCTAAATCAACTGGACACAGAGGTCAATATTTTCATTTCCCTTAATTTGAATTATTTATATAAAAATTTAAAAAAAACGAGTTATTCCACATTTTAAAAGTGAAAATTTTTACCTCCAGATTTATTCAATCTTTTAAATTCTATCACACATCCGGTTTGGGAGACCTGGGAGACGAGCCCAAGGCCAACCTGTGCAGTCAGCCAATGACACACTGGCTGCTTCAGGTCCATTATTCCACTGTGTCCCTAGCACTGAGTCCAATCTTCAGGGATCACGGTGCAATAAGCAGAGGCATTGATGAGTTCCCCACAATCATTCCTGAAATAGACTTCACACTTGAGGAAGCTGGCCATGTCCTTGCTCCCCACCTCCTCTCTCAGCGCTGAGAGGAGGGGACAACAGTGGAGAGAGTCTTGGGCAAGGAATAAAACCATGTATTACTTGCATTATCCTACCATTGTAACATCAGGAGGTTAAGCTACCTGGCCAAAGCTACAGGGCTAGGATTCAAACTGGCATATATCTGACTCCAGAGAGAAAACCCTTAAGCATGAAGCAAGATCTCTCTCTAGATTAAGGTCAGCTGTCTGGCCAGCCAGCTGGCACCAAGAAATCCTTCCCACCCCCTGACACAGTGCAAGGCTCAGAAGTCATCAAGACCTCTTTATGGAGTTCCTGCTACAAGGCAGGCATAGTTATGCAAAAGAGAGGGGAAAAAAGCCCACCATGGTCTGTTTACTGCATCCCAGGGGAGGCGGCACACATAAAGATAAAAAGGAAACAACAAAGCAGGTGAACAAAGCCTGGAGAAGAGCCACTTGACAGCCCACCAGTTCTTCTATCTTATTATGAAGCCAGTGCTCCTGCAGCAGATGCCTTACTGGTGTCTGTGCTTGGCTGCTTCTGCCTCAGGAGCAGGAGCCAATCTAAATGATCTGTCCATAGTCCCCTTTCCCTCCCCAAGCTTCTAGACATGATCACTTAAGCTTTGTCTCCAGGCACACTCCACCTGCACACTTTTCTCCTGTAGCACAGATATCAAGGGTGGGCAAGTATTTGGGTAGTGATGTGCTTATGCCCACCCACCTCCTTGTATGAAGGACCACAGTGATGGGGCCACTTCTCTCTTGCTTCAACTGTGAGCGCAGTGCTGCTAGCCTACAAACACTATCACTAGATAGATGTCTCTCCTCCACAAGGCAACTCGCCTAGCAGCTTTCCTTGTTTCTATGCTACCTGCCTATTTTAGGAATCTTCACAGCTCTGGAATCCCTGCAGGAGGAGGCTTGTCTTCAGTGGCTGAGAGGATCCACTATGGAAGGAATGCTGTTTCTCCAAGTAGACTGCAGCCGGGTTCTGACAAAGCTGGAAGTCCTCATAACTTGGTTCATGAACAAAACCGGTTGAAGATATGGGTCTTGTGTTTCCTTCCCATTTGGCTGACTTGAGCCACAGTACTCCAGTTGGCAATTTGTCACAGAGAATTAATGGAAAGAGATGAACAGGTCCCTCACCCTGCCATTTTTCCTACCTTACTGCTCTGCAAATCACCCACTGTGTCACTTGGACAGGGTCCTCAGGTAAACACTATTGAGCATATTCCCAATGAATTTTTACGGTAGTTCAGCAGTCAACTGGGGGGGGGGGGGGGAGGAGAGAATCAGATGGGAGTGCCTTGTCTTTCAGAATTCTCTAGTGATGAGGTCAGAGATCCCTGCAGATCAAAACTGTCCAAGGATCACAAAGAAAGATACTCTGAGGAGTGGGATGTCACTAGGAGATAGTACCTTCTCTACCAGTTGGAAGATGTGTCTGAGGCAAAGGCTCCTGTGCTTTCTTTCTTAACTGAGTTAAACTGAAGCACATGTCCTTCCTCAAAGTGCCTCTTTCTGCCTAGAAATTTTCCTACACTACCTTCTTGACTAAGCAGAGCATTGGCCCCCTCTCCAGATGAGTCCTATGCCATCAGACACACCATCAGGACACAAGTAAAACCTACATCAGGGAGAGGTGATGACGTAATAAACCTCTCCAATAGTGCTGATAACTGTGGAGGTCACAGCCAAGGGCATGATCTGCACATTTCTTTGTGATACTCTTGGGACTTTAGAAAGGATGTCAGTTGGTGAGCTAACCTGCTGCTGCAGACAATTCTGTCTCCTGCCTCTGCCTCTGCTTTTCCATCTCATTCCTGTCCCAAGACAGCCTTTGTCTCCCATGACCTGAACAGGAGAACTTGGCTAACCCTGACTGCTATAACCAGCTCCAACTATGCTCCATTCATTCCCCCTTCACCTTGGAAATGCCCTGTGCACATAGAGGTGAATCTCATGATCTCCTTGACTAGGTCATCTGATGTTGACTTTCTCTAGGGGTCACTGAAAACAGGCAGCTGATATAGATGCATCTTTATACCCAGAATTTTCTTCATTTTTGCAGCTGTGTCTGAGATGTTCTTTGCTTCCTGGCAGTAAGTATATGGAGTGGGTGGCCTTCAAGTCAAAAGTCTCCAATTATATTTTCCTTCAATTCCATTTCCTTTGACCTGGTCATTTCTGAAAGACCAAACATCCTCTTAACATCTTTTCTTCTGAGCTCATAATGAACAGCAAACTAAAAACAAAAGTCTTCAATAGCAGTGCAGAAGTTCTCCTTTGAAGACATCAACTTGGATTTTCCATAGAACAAGAACAAAGGCTGATTCTTCAAATGCCTCTCAACTTACACTTATGAGCATGAAGGGACCTATGCCATTAGATATTTTAGCATCCACCCAAGATTAGTGGGCTATGATACTACAGATTTTCTGCAGTTTGCTTTTTGTTGTTGCTAGTAGTGTTTGCTTTGTTTATTTTGAGGATGTCAAGATATTAACACTATATTCAAAACAACTTCTGAGACTCTTCCACTTCTGGTTCCTGAATCACTGCGGTTGCTATTTGGATCCAACATCCAACTACTTAGAGATCTCAGCCATATCCATACCGCTTTCTCATACAAAGCTCTCAAATAAGTCTAGAATCAGGACAGGGAGTGAAGAATTCTGCACTCCAACAGAGTGAAAGTGTCTACTTGTTATCTGTCTCCAAAGGCAAGCAAGCAAAAAAAAAATAAAAAATAAATAAATAAAAATCAAAGACTCTCTTCTGGTTCCACAGTCATTTCTAGAAACTAACAATGCCTTCTTGTTGCTAAAAAATGGCTCAGCAATAGCCCAGCACAGAATATAGACATGTGTCTGAGGTACTCAGGGAGAGCTTTACAGAGCACAAGAGATACCTTGAGCTTCTCTCTTTTCAGGATACTCTTGAGTGTCATACTGGAGGAGGAGGGGAAGGAAGAGGCTGAGCATGTTTGTCTAATGGTCATTGCTATTCAACAATGTATGTCCTCAGCCATGGGATGTGATAGTCCATACCTAGAATACCAGCATTCAAGAGATGAAGACAAGATGGCCGCTTAGCATATAAACATACACCTGCAAGAACCCAGAACTGTCACCACTAAGTTTAAAGATGAATGTTATTCCTAGTTATCACAGGAGATGGTGGTAATGTAGCTATAAGGACAAAATTGCTCCAAATCTGAAACTTCACAGCCTTTGTTGATGAACTTTGACCTTAGCACACAGTGATACATACACAAGTCAGGCATCATAAGGGGTATCACTGGTAAAGACAACTCTCTTGTCTATGACTCAGAACAGTTACAGGCAGGATGAAGCTCACAGGAAGGAAGCTTGTGGAAGACACATTTAGCAAAATTTGCCCATTGCCTATCAGTCACTGAGGCCATGAACATGACTGGAACCTAGGGAGATATCTCAGTTAGTAATGTGACTGATGTACAAGCATGAGAACCTAAGGTCTGATTCCCAGCAAAGGCAGGTGCTCACATACAAAAATAAATAGTAAGTAAAATTTTTAAAAGGTAAAGCATGACAGCAGAGCCCTGTAGCTAAATGAAACGATGGCAATAGCAAGCAATTCCTCAGAATTCAGTGACTGGCCAATTTAGATAAATTAATGAGCTCTACGCTCATTGAGAATTTGTCTCAAAAGTAATTGAGGAAGACACCCAATGTTGACCTCTGGCCTGCACATATGCCCCTACACACACACACACACACACACACACACACACACACACACACACACACAATAATATGTACAAAATATGCCTGTACACATGAGTACACAAACAGGAACAGACAGAACAAGAACAGTCCCCCGGAAGCCAGGATGAGTGGGTTCTCAAAGACGTTCATTTATACAATGGGGATTTGATTTTACAATATCTAAATATTCTCATTCTAAAGTGAATAAAAAATGGAACGGAGACCAAGCATTAAAAAGAAAACAATCTTTTCTAGGGTAGGATCATAATGGAATATTTCAGAGACAAAATTTGCAAAAACAAAATATTTGAGAGTCCTTATCAGCTGGCTTGAAAAATCTTGTTTAAAATTTGACCTTCATATTAAAATATTATTTAGTTAATAAAAGGTTCAGTGTCTGAGTCTTCTTCATCCCTCTGACAGGGATTGGTTTCCAAGTCAGATCCCAATGCTGTAAAAGAAAGCAGAACATGGCAAAGGAAATGACAGCCAAACCCAGCAACAAATGTGCACGTGATTCTACTTTCAGATCTGTAACTTATTCAGCACGGTCATGGGTGCTCAATAAGATCCAGGTCTAGGATTCCATATGTAAAACTGTTAGGATCCTGAGACCATCCTAATATTACAACTGCATTTAAACAAAAATGATCGTGTCATTTCTAATAGAATAAATACTTGGTATGACTAGAAAACGGGTAGTTGATAGATACCTGGTAGATATGTTAGTAGAAAAACCTAGTTCTCAATGGTCTGGGCTTTTCAAATTTGTTTTTTATTTATATTTTATGTTTTCATAACATAGACCCCTCCCCTTTCTCTAAACATAATCTTGTATCATTTCTACATGCTGGTGAGGGAGACATGGAGAGCACAGGGGAGTGCCATCTGGGAATGATCTATTATCAATACTCAGCATGTTACTGGAAACCTGTTGTCCCCAAGAGAACAGGTGAAAGCCCGGCACTGTCAGAAAGTGGGAGAAGCACTCTGCTTAATATTTTATTAATGGTGTTAAGATTTCTTTGCGTAAGTCATTAATCATTAGGTCATATGAAAGGCTTATGTTTATTCAGCGAGCATAATAACTTACCAACTAAGGGCTGTGATTTCTCACTGACCAATAGAATTACTAGATTGCTATACAAAAAGATGGTCTTTGTCTTTGCTTTTTATTTGTTTTGTTCCTTTTCCTATTTATTTTGACCTAGACCAGTTAGTTGATTTAATAAACACTTTTTGAATGCCTTTGACAAAAATGTATTCATTTTTTTTTTGTAAACATTTTTGTCTCTTCTGTGGCAAGCTCCCAATGACAGCAATAATGATAAAATGGCAAGAATGATCAGCATTGGCTGGGTGTTCATTCAGTACCAGTCCTGTGTGAAACTCTTTGTACTCACTATCTCCATTATCATATTAATCCTCATCACCACCATATGAAGTATGCACTAGTGTGATCCCCATTTTGTAAAAATGGAGATTTGAATTTCAGTAACTCACCCCAAGTTAAGCAGTGAGGAATGGTCTAGTCTAGCAACAAACGTAGAGTGATTTCCTGATAAAAATTTCATTTTAGATTCTTAACTTCATGCAAGCACCCATATTTCTACATACAACCTGTATAAGCCAGGACAGTGGTAGTAAGTCATCTTTTATTGCCCTATCCTCAATTCTGATGGATCTCTACAGATAGTAGAACCATGAAGAGAGCTTAGGGAAAAAGAAAGGGGTGGGGGGAGGGGTAGACCCACAATCTACAATGCTTACTCACTCCTACGACAGTCACAGGATTACCCAGAAGGCCTGAAGTCTGCTAAAGCTACACTGTGCTACAGACCCATTATGGTGATATAGTATATATTTAATTAAGCCAGTCTGGAATATCAGAGAACAGATCAACTCACAGTAAAGCCAGGAGAGTCAGATAATGGTAACTCATACCTTTAATCTCAGCAAGGGAAAGACCAGGAGTGGTGACCTATGTCTTTAATCCCATAACTCCAGAGACAGAGATCTTTCTGTGTTTCTATGATTTCAAGGCCTAACTACCAAACAGTAGTAGCTCACACCTTTAATCTTAACTCTGGAATATGATGCAGAGTTGAGCCTTGGAGTGAAACAATGGGTGAAGAAGGTAGGTATTTAAGGCAGGTGTAGGAAGACAGATTTATTCTGTAGAAGCAACAAGGAGCAAGGCTGAGGAATGTGGAAGATAACTTTTACCCCGAGAAGTTGGCTGGGCGAGATTTGACTGTGGTCTGTTTCCTCTCTCTGCTATTCCAGCTTTCCCCCAGTATCGGGCTCTGAGTTTTCATTTACTCACAGCCAGAATTCGTGTTACATTTTATATCACCACAACACGTGCTAAGGACCTGAACTGAAGAAATCCTCATCTGCAATTAAAGTACTCGAACGTGGAAGTGAGGTCCATTCTATATCTTTGTTGTTGAATTGTGTTTGGGAAACAAAAGGAGATTCACAGAGAAGAGTGCCAAGTAATTATCAACACTGGGTATCTGGAAATAAGCATTCATATAGGAAACTGTAATGGCATGACTGTGGAATATAGGTAAATATAAAAAACACCCCATACAATAACTGGGTGCTGCTTTGATAATTAGCACCTATTAATTATACAAAATTATGAATTTCATTAAGATTTTTTTCATTTATTTTTTTAATCTGTGGACAAATTAATTGCTTCATGATAGCATTATAACAGATTGTATTACCATATTTTACTTATTTTTGTGCCCCAACTAGCCTTTTATAATTGCCTATCTCCATTGTCAACTTAAAGAAGTCTACACTCAATATAAAGACCACCTCTAGCCATGCCTATCTTGAGTAGATTAAATGAGGTAGAAGAATCCATCCACTATGCATGCATGGCACCATTCCCTGGGCTAGAATTCTGCCATTCATTAAAAAATATAAAAGATGGTAAGAAAGAAAAAGAGAGAGAGGGAGAGAGACAGGGAGATGGAGGAGAGAGAGAGAGAGACACCTAGATCACATGCAAGCAATTTTGTTCTGTTTCCTAACTGTGGACATTGTATGATCAGCTCCCTTGAGCCTCAACTGCCGTGACTTTCCACACACAAAGGACATACCTTGGAACTGGAAGCTAAAATAAATTCTTTCTCCTTAAAGTTGCTCTAGCCACGGTGTTCTATCAAAGCAATGGAAAAGTACCGATGACACCTCTCACCATAGCTTCCTGCTCTCACTGGTCCCTTTCCTCCTTAGACTTTGAATATATTAGCATCTGGATTACACATGTGAGAAAATGTGTCATTATTAGATCTCTTTCCTATTCCCCTTTTTGTTGCTTTCACCCTTTTGACTTTTCTCTTGCATAATTACCCCAACTCCCATGACCTGTATATCTCTATACCTAAGTCTGGGTTCCATATATGAGAGAAAACATATTTGTTTTTCTATGGTTTTCCTGGTTTATTTTAATATAATGATCTCTAATTCTATCCATTTTTCTGCTAATGTCATAATTTTATTCTTTATGGCTGAATAAAACTATTTTACAGATGCATGTATATACCTGTGTTAATATGAGTTTGTGTTCCTGGGTATAGATAAACAGGCAGGTAGATAAATGGATGGACAGATATATATAGTCAGACAGGTAGATCTCAGATCAGATTTCTTTTATTGATTTATCTGTTTATAGGCAGCAAAGTAGGTTCCATATCTTGGCTGTTGTGACTAGTTCTGAAAAAGATGTAGATATACAAATATTTCCATGGCATATTCCTTCAGGTATATATTCAGAAGTGGTATAGCAGGATCAAACGGTAGTTCTATTTTTACATCAGGAACATCAATTCTGATCTCCACAGAGTGGCATTTACATCCCCACCAGCAACATATGTGCGTTCTCCTTCCCGTCCAGCATTTGTTATTTCCTTTCCTGATGATACACATTTTGACTAAGGTGAGATGGACATTCGTGTAGCAGTGCCTTAGTTTTATCTTTACTCATATCTTGTTTTGAGACAGGGTCTCCCACTGAAGCTGAGGCCGGTCTAAATTTACTATGTATGTAGTTCAATGTGGCCTTAAACTCACAACATTCTGCTCCTGGGCTTTCCAAGTACTGAGATTACCAGCAGAAGCCAACACACCTGCTTCAAGTCAATGGAGTTTTAATTCAGATCTCCTGATAGATAAGGATATTAAACAGTTTTCATGTATTTTGTGGCAACTTTATTCTTCCTTTTTATTTAGGATATGTGATTGCACACCAGAGCACACGGGAGGAATCCAGAAAACTTTCAGATCATCCTCTCCTTCTACCTTTAAGTGGGTTCTGAGGATGGAAATCAGTTACCAGCCTTATGTAGAAAGAACATTTACCCGTGCTGAGACACTTGTTCAGCCCTGTTTGTGTTCTTATTTTGAGAATTATCTGCTCAATTAATTTGCCTATCTTATTGAGTGATTTGTGTGAGAGGCTTAATTATTTCAGAGTTTTGTCAGTGATTTTTGTTATGGAGACAGAGTCTGTCTGTGAAACCTGAAATGGCTTAGATTATAAAATCTTTCTGCCTCAATTTCCTGAATTCTGGAAATACAGAAACGGCCCACCACATCCAGCTTCATTATGATATTCTAATATATGTATAAAACACAGTTCGATCATACCCACCCCCCAGTACCATCTTTTATTCCCCCTACACAATCTTGATATTCTTTTTTTTCTATCCTGATGGTACTCCAAATCTGCAGTGTATCTATGAGAGAAAATGTGCAGTGTTTGGTGATTCAGCAATAACACTATACTTCCCCTGTAGCAAACATATTTTGATGTTAATATTGTTTGTTATCCAATATACCTCCACGTGTTCCAATATATCTATGTAAGTTCAAGTCACATGCTTATTCTGATGCCATTATTGTTTGCTTTTCCATGTATCTATACGCATTTCATTATATCAGTCACATGCTTGAACTTACCAGAAGTAGTAGACGAGGGACATAATGGGTAACCATTTTTCAATTCTTCAGAAAATATACATGAACACAAGTTTTTTTTCCCCCCCTTTGGGCAAAGCAAATAATTAGAATCCTTATGGGTTGCAGAAGGAACAGTTCAGTTAAACCGTAAATCTGAGCTCAGGTCCTCAGTGACCATGTAAAAGTCTGGGTTGATATGAACTGAAACAAGAAAGTAATAAGAACATGAGACTGTGTGTTAGTCATTGTTCTATTGCTGTGAAGAGACACCACGATCATGGCAACTCTTACAACAGAAAACATTTAATTAAGACTCCCTTCCAGCTCAGAGGTTTAGCTCCTTATTCCCATGAAGGGAAGCATGGTGGCATGCAAGCAGACATGGTGCTGGAGAAGAAGCTGAGAGTCCTACATCTAGATCCATAGGCAGCAGGTGGGTATGGCTTGAGCATCTGAAATCTCAAAGCCCACCTCAGAGACAAACGTTCTCCAAAAGGCCACCACTCCTATTAGTAACACTACCTAAGAGCCTATGGAGGCCATTTTCATTCAAACACCATAGGCTGAGTACAGATTCTGCATTGAACTCCTTCCCAACCACCTCAGGATCCTAGAATTACATTACATTGTTCCCAAATTCTGCATTCCTGTCCCAGCATCCTCAGAGCTCGCCCCCCCCCCAGCATTCTCCACTTCAACTTTGTCTCTTTCTAGGTCCACTTACAGGCTGAGGCATAAATCAACACTGCACGAATAGGCTCAATGAATTAAAAATTGCTTAAGGATATGTATTCTCAGCATCAGCTGTGTATTAGACAGAATCCTATGTCCTACGGCTATAATGTTAATTGGAACACCATGGCTCCTATCCTTGTAAATATATGGTACCATAGGGATGATATGATATGTTTAATAAGAAGGTGGATATGATATTAATAGATGGTGAACGGAAAAACTGTAGGCTATGTAATCCATGTCATGGGACCTAACTCTGTCTTGATTCCTCTTTCAATGCATATTTCTCTGGAGCAGACCTACACACCTTCTCTCCCCACACTACTGCCTGCAGGGCCTAATGTTCAGCCTGTGGAATGGTAACTATCTTGTGATGTATAATCTATCTCTGCCTTGTGTTGTAAGAATATACTGTGATATGTGACAAGAACTTTCTTAAATCAGGGTCTATCTCAATTTTGTGTTCTGGTTCTAAACTTAAACATTTTTAGGAAGGGAACACCTTTTCTCCTCTTTGGTATAGACAATGAAAATGCCTGACCATGAGGGCTAGTAACCTTTGTTCTGACAGTTTCCAATACATTGGACACATCCACTGAGAAGAAAGACTGATGCTCAGGACAGAGACAAGCTTAGTGGTGTTCATAGTTCACATCAACTTTATTAATAGAGTGTAGGGGAGGATGGCAAATTGCCCTTTGGCAGCAGAAAGCAACATAAAGCTATACATCTGGAGTCCCTACAGAGATATGATTCACTATCACAAAGTTTTAAGCTCCCCTTGGCTCTTTTTCCTTTTTGTTTTGTTTTATGAAAGAGACTGTATTTATTCTGGTGCACAGACCATGGCTCTCTCACATAGAACAATGAAGAGAGACCTGCTATTTGGTCAAAGCAAAGCTGCTCTACCTTTGACTCAACTTGATTCTGCATTCTTACATAGAGTAAAATGTTCAGCTGTGCTCCTGCCACCTAAATTATGAAAATTAAATCACACTGTGCTGCCAACAGTGACCTGAACGTGGTCCATGGGGAGTTGGGGAATCCTAGACCTTCCTTGTTCTTCAGCAGAGATGCTACATGACAGTTCAGGACAGTGAGCAGCAAATAATACAGCAGTGATTTACAGGTCATTCTACAGATACATGTGATCTGCTTATCTTCTCCCTGTGGTAATATCCCCATTTTACTGATGAAAAAGTAAAGTCTTGGGATGGGCCAGTACCTTATCCAAGTCAAGCTGATAATTATTTGGAAAGCCATAACTTTCCTCTGTCTTCTGGTTCTAAATCCTACAGGCCACAGCAGGAGGGAGGGATTGTAGAACAGTAGATGTGCTTGCCTCAGAGACTAGCCTCAGATGCAGACACCAGGCATGCTCTTGATGTTGCTGTGATTTCCACAGAACAGCAAGACTCTTAAATCTTCAGTATGCATGTGGCTGCACATTCATATACACTGAGAGACAGAAATGCATCTCAGGGAATTATAGTTTAATAATCTCACAACTCAGCACATTAATAATAATAGCCAGAGACAAAAATAAAAGCCAAGATCATCTAGGCATGTCTAAGGTTATTCTAAATGCTTTTTAGATGAACATGGATTCTTCACTGTCATGTCAGGAAGAGTCTACCCTTCATTTCCACCTTCCTCTTCAGCCACACCTGGCTGCTCTGCTAGTTGCTTCCATCCCTTTGCTTACACATTTAAAAGTCAAAACCAGAGAAACAAAAGCTATTTCTGCCAAGCAAACCACCTCTTCATTTCTTTCTTTGTTACCCACACATGCATGTACAGACAATTGAAATGATAGAAAAAAAATAATAAATACATGGGCTGTTGTGTGTTTCACAGAGAAAAGCTCCAATCGAAACAAATATGTATGTGTGAGAGGGGATGTTCTTTTTAAGTGTTGGGTATGGAAGACTGTAAGAAACCTAATTTTATGGACAGAAGGAAACATCATTAACTGGAGACATACTATGTGATCACCACACACACGGATAGTTTAATATTAGAACAGCCACAGTGTGTGTCATTCACTTTTACAAATCAACAAGGAAACTAAACTCATGTGCAATATTATTATAGTCCGACAGTGGTGAGGAAAATATCTGACAACAGAAAAACACTTGCATATAAAAGTCTTCTTTGTAGTAGGACTATGTTCTGGTACACTGTTAATATTTGTCCCTCCTACTGGTTTAATAAAAAACTGATTGGCCAGAAGGCAGACAGGAAGAGTATGGCTACCAGACTAAGAAACTCCCGGAACAGGAAGAGCAGAGCCAGAGACACCTGCAGAGATGCCAGTAGATAGACGCAGAGGAAAGAAGACGGCCATGCTGCTCTGAGGAAAGGTACCAAGCCACATGGCTGAACAGATTAATGGAAATAGATTGAGTTAAGATGGAAGAGTGAGACAACAATATGTCTGAGCCATAGGTCAATCAGCATGAAATTAGTATAAGCTTCTGTGTGTTTCTTTGGGACTTTGGGACTAGCTTGGCCAGTATTACTATACTACTTCCCTCTCTTAGGACCTGAGATGAAAAAAGAGCTACTCATGGGAGAAATTGTTAATCTCAAATTGTAATGTCTAGAGTTTGAAGAGTCCCTTTCCTTATTACTTGTCCAACAGTCTGAGTGTGTAATATCAGAACAAGTCACTTCAGTATAAGATGTTGGCAGGGAGGCTTGGTTGAAAGGGAAAATACATAGAGCTTAGGGCCAATTGGTCTCATCAAATTCTTGACATTTTGTGTTCTGGTGCTATTCCCAATCTTACAGTAATGCCCCCATGTCTTAGCTGAGGTTTCTACTTCTGTAATAAATTTCTAAGACCAAAGCAACTTGGGGAGGAGAAGGTGTATGTTAGCTTACATGTGTTAGACCATACTCTGTCACTAAGAGAATTCAGGGCTGGAACTCAAAGGAGGAACCTGGGAGCAACAACAGAAGCCACAGAAGAGCATTGCTTACTGCCTTGTTCTGCCTCTTTCTCACAGCAGTGAAGATGACCAGCCTAGAACTACAATAGTCCACAGTAAGATGCACTCTTTTCTATGAATCATCAATCAAGGAAAAGCCTCACAGGCTTGCTTGGAGGCCAATCCAGGGAGGTTATGAGGTTATTTTATCAGTTGAGGTCCCAACTTTCCAAATGACTATAGCGTTTGTCAAACAGACATAAAACTAGCCAGGACATTCAAAACACTGCAAACAGAAACACAGTGAAGGACAGTATACTAGAAAGTGAATGTCCCAAATCCAAATAGGGTTTTTTTGTTTTGTTTTGTGAGTTGTTTCTGGAAGTACTTAGCCTCTGGCCTTTGAAGCCAGTGGTCTTTGAAGCCAGTCTTCTTACCTACATTCTCTAATTCTGCTGGCTTATAAAAAAAATCTGTAAGTAAGCATCATATTTACAGTCCTACAAAATTCCCTTGCTTCCTACTCAATATTCTTTTCCTTCTGTTTATTAAGATAGTTATTTTTATATTTTTACATGTATGAGTTGCTATACATGTATGTGTGCGTGCTCACATATGTAGGTCCATATTGGTGCATATACATGTGAAAGCCATGGGCTGACAGCAGTTATCCTTTGTGGTCACACTTCACCTTCCATATTGTGGTCGGGTTTGTCACTTGAGTTCAAAGTTCACCAACTCGTCTCTTCTAGGTAGCCAGCACATTTCAAGGATTTATCCCACTGGTATTAATACTTTACCTCTCCCTATCATGAATCTCTACTTCCATTGGTTCACACATCCATTGAGATTCAATATCTCCAAACTATCCCCTACTAGCTCTGTTTGATCCCTCCGATTTCACTTTTTCGGACAGCATTTGCTGAAGATTTTCTGATGTTTTTTCTGTTCCTACGATCTTTCTGTTCCATCTGTTTTCCAGTGCCACATGTATAGAAATATGTGACAAGATCATCCAAGTATCAGTCATGGACTGGGGTCCTCATCAACACCAATGGACGAAGACACTGCTCTCAATGAGACCCTGCTCATTGATGAGTGTCGAGCAACGCACCAAAGGACCGGAAGTCAAATGTACAGAATATCAGAAGTCCATGGCAGCTATGAAGGGAAGAGAGAAGACTCTACAAAACAGGGGGCCACAGCAGCCACAGACTATGGATGATAAACCAGGCAGTGTGCTAGAGATATACACAAAACACCACACAGTCCTCACAGGAGCCCTGGGGTGAGGGAGTCCAGAGTCATTCCCACCTTACAACCGAGTAAACTATGCTCAGAGAGTTTAAGTGACTTGCTCATGTTGAGCCAGATTGTAAATGGTCCTGCTTCAAAAGACCTTACAGGTTTCAGAACTCCAACAATTGCCAAGCCAGAGACCATTCTCCTCAACGTACTCCCTCCCTCTTCCACTTGGACGATCTTCACTGAATATTCAACAAGAGCCAAAGTCTACCATGGCAGACATAAGACCGGTCAAGGAATTCATGAGCTTAGTACACAAAATCAAAGAAGATGGATTGATAGAAAAAAGCCTCTGCTACCAGTGAACACAGATCCCACTTGCCTTTAGCCTTCTGTGCTTCAAACAGAAACATATAATTACTTATGCTAGCCATGAGTTCAAAGACACCAAGAAATCAGAAGAGCAGCCCAAGGCACATGTGAAAATTATTCCCACAGACAGAAGGCACATCCACTCTACCCATGTGTGTACACACACATATGATAATATTTTGTTTGCAAATCTGCCTATTTACATAGTTAATTTGGGATCTGTTTGCAAACACAAATTAGTTTGGTGCAATTACTTTGGGCATGGACATGGAGCTAATCGCTTCAGCATCTTAACAGCATCAAAAAAGACTGAATAGCAGCATATGGCTGTCTATATATAATCACAGTATTACCTGCACACATTAGTAACATAGATGTTACATCATAATTAGTATCATTCTTAAGTTATTGAAAAGGGAGAAAGTTATTTTAATAAATTAGCGAGGTGTTTTGATTGGGAGAGTATGCCAATGAGTCAGTTTCCACCAATTGCCCCTCTCCCCATATTGGGGCAAAAGTTCTTAGGTAACAACATTGAATATTATCATTCTGTGACCTCATGCTTCCCTGCCTTCAAGACATACTGCTGCTTTTTCAGAGTCTTCTCTGCACCTCAAAAGTCATCAGTGGCACTACCATGGAAAAGACCATGGTAACAGTCTGGTGACAATTGTCCAGAGAAGAAAAAATAGTAGACGCTGTATCATGCCACTTAGGGGTAAGCTCAAGGTCAGGACCACTGTGTTTGGTTTGAAATCCAGTGCTAATTCCCATACCCTCCGACATCATGTGTGCCTGTCACTTTTTAGTTGCAAGCAATGTCTCAGTCAATCTATTTTTCTCTAAGATTAAGAATGAATTCATAATGAGATTTTCAGAGGGTGAATGTGTGCTGCTCTTCCCAATTCATTCATAACCAATAAAAACAAATTCTCCTAGGTTGTGGAGTAAATAGAAGCTAGGACTCAAATGTATTCACATGGATTTAAGGACTCATGCAATTAAAAGTATGCTGCCTCCTGAGGATGTAATTCACTTAAATTCATTAGGGTGAATTGAGTCAGGCTGTGTCACACCATTTGCTCCAGACACACCATTTGCTGGGTGACATTGAACAGTGTACTGAACCTTCTCTTGATTCTTCCACGATAAACTAAATTACACACTTAGATGCTTTCTTCTCATTTTTCATTATAAAAAAAGAATTTTTCTTCCAACAGGCACCATGTTAACATGAGCTTCAAATTACAACAGGCAGTGACATCATCCTAGGGTTTATATTGCCGCTGTGACTCTTGGTAGAATGGGTCAGAATACTCCTTACACACAATTTCCCCCATGCTGCCAAGTGCAATATCGTCTCTATCCTTTTATATGGAGAAAATGTGAACTTGGAGCCTAGGGGAGGGAAGCCGCAGGATGCTGTTATTATCACCAGGCCAATTGAGGAGAACAAATAGCACAGCACCATCAGCATCTTCTCCCAAATCGTTCTGTCCTTCCTCCCCAGTACACCATTTAACACTCTATGCAGAAGAAACTAAACATTCTTTGTAGCATAAGATGGGAAACAGACCACAGAAGAACAGAATAAGAGATCGCTGGTGTCCATCAGGAACAAATGACCATGTAATAACTCTGTAATTACATGGTAACTAGAACTGATTGAGCCTGTAAATTATATCCTTGTCACCCCTGGGTAATGATGCAGCTCTATCTTCCATCTACAGAGAGCCGCAGCACATGTCCACAGACACTGGGAGATAAGGGAATTCAGGGCTGTTAGAGCAGATTTGCTGCTGCTGATAGGTGGCAAAGAGACAGGCTGAAATCTGGGATTTAATGATCTTCCAGTGGAGGCATTACTGTCTCACCAACCATAGCAAGACATCCATTACCCAGCCAGCACCCATCATCCTTTTAGAGGGATTTATTAAGGTTCCCAAAATTAAAAATGAAAGGAATAGAGGTAAGAACATGTACACACAAAAATGCTACGCATGCCTATAGACACACACATACACACACACAAAACCAGCAAATTTACACTCCCTGAAACATTTAATTTGCAAACCTCTGAAACATCACTATTGTGGCATTTCACCAAATATTTTAATACTAGGAAGAATATTGTCTATTTTTATTCAACATCCTCTCTGGGACCATTATGCAGAGGCATTAAGAAATTTTGTGTGGTAGATCATTCAGCGAATATTGTTTGACAGCCGACTGTGCATACAGCGTTCTTTTAGGTGTTAGAAGAAACAAAGAAGCATAACACTCAATTCTCTCTCTCTCTCTCTCTCTCTCTCTCTCTCTCTCTCTCTCTCTCTCTCTCTCTCTCTCAAGGATATGAGTCCACTTACATAGATAATATAAATACATAAAGTACTGAACGATAATGCCACAAAGCAGTATATAATTAACTGCCAAATGACTGGTGTGGATAATGAGAGACACAGAGTAGAAGGAAACTCACTTTACTGTGGTGTAATTGTAAATATAGCATCTTAAAGATGAACATGAGCATCTATCTACAAGAGCTCAACTATCAGTCTCCTTTAAGCTTGATTAGGACAGGGCATTTCGAATTTCTCTCATTGACAGCACTCTCGCTTTCCTCAAAGCAAGGAACAACCACCAAATAAATAAATAAATAAATAAAACATTCTACTATAAAACCTGTAGGGGAAAAGGTATCACAAATATGAACATTAGGCTGGAGAGATGTCTCAGTGGATAAAAGCACTGGCTGCACATCTAGAGGACCAGGATTCAATGCCAGCACCCACATGGCAGCTCACGACTGTCAGAATAGATCCAGTGCCAGGAATCTATCATATCAGGCATGCATGTGACACACATATCTGTGCATGCAGGCAAAATACCCATACAGATAAAATAAATGTTTAGAAAAAAAAGATACATGAACATAAGTATAAAATTGCCTTTAGCTAAGATAGTAGGCAAGCAGAAATGTTTTAACAATGGCTGTATTCTTAACTGTCCAAAATTATGTGAACATTTGCTAATCAACAGGAAGATTTAATAAGGAGACCAAAGTCAGGGAAACAGAACAATCATCAATTTAAGGAGCTACAAAATCTTCCCCCAAACATCCAGCTAGGCTGAATTAAGTTGGGCACAAGCCACTGGGTCATTTCTCCCACACAATATTGAGGGAAAAGAATGAACTCTGCTCTCTGGATTCTTTGCCCAACCTTTAGATATTGTTTAAAACAGGTTAGTGCTGCTGTACTGCTACTGCCCAGGCAACCAAGCAGGGCCCTGGGGCCCTATCTGGATTGGGTAGAAAATGATTTTCTATCATTTAGTGGTCCATTTGAGCAAGCTCCTTATGCCCTATCTTTCTAGTCACAGATCCTCCAACACTCCACCATTGTTCTTGCTGATGTATGATGTTCACAGACCTCCCCTGGTATATGCCCTAAAGTTAGTCATGATGAATGTCAGGACTCTCATTAGGCCTAGATGTACCATAAGCTTGGGAGTAGAAGTAGTAGGTCTTACTAGTTGGACTCTGTACAAGAAAAAGGAAAGGCATGGTGTCATGTCATCATAAACATGGGAGCCCTAGCCCCCAAATGAGAATAGAACTAGAAGTTTCTAGACCTTTAAACATTTGTAAGGTATCAAGGAAATTTCTTGTTCTGTAATAAATGAGTGCTTTCCCAAGAAAAATATCTTTGCATTAATACAACTACCATAGTTAAAGTCCCTAACAGATATAGATTTTAATAATGTCTCAAAAACTGCCCACATTAAAAAGGACTTTTTGTATTTTATATACCTATGGCTCTTTGCCTGAAAAAGATAAAAGAATACATGAGAGGCACTTAAGAGCCATCTTGGACCTAATTCCTATAAACTGGGCAGGTTGTAATGCCTAGTTCTTCAAGAGCTAGTAAAGAGTAATTGAATCCTCAGTGTCAAGTTGTAGAGAAATTTTAAGCAACTTCAGTATTAGCTAAAAAGTCATTGAACAAAATTCCCAGTAACCTGAGTGCTATCTCTAACTCATAAACATTTCTTTTTGGAAGGACAAAGACATCTGAGAGACTGTCCTGTGACTAGTTTGGTTGACTTTGTATGCCAGATAACCTTTGCATGCCGTAACCTTGTTCTGTAATGTAACCTATCCACAAAACACTGGACTTGCATTGTGTATTCCTACAAGAAGGTACCTGACAGAAACAACCTAATGAAGAGGACATTTATTTTCCCTGTGGTTTCTGAGGGTTTTGGTCCATGGGGAAAGTGAAGGTATGACACAGGAGCTGAGTGGGTAGCAGAAGGAGCATGTGAAAAGGGCTGTTCACATGGCAGTATTCTTGAAAGCAATGGACCAGGGATTGGGCTAAAACCTTTAAAAGTGTAACTCTAGTGATCTACATCCTCCAAAGAAGTTTCACATCCCAAGTTTCCAGAACCTTCCAAACAGTGCCACCAGCTGCAATACAAACATTCAAAGCAGGAACCTGTTAAGGACATTATAGGCACAAACCATAACATTAATAGAGCTGAAGGAGACACTAGCCTTTCATTGATGTCAGGAAACAGTCCCCTTTGCTGCTCAAATCACAATGGTGCTGACAGACAGGACTCTCTACACCTGCACCTTTTATTTTATTTACAGGGGCCACAAGATCAATATTTGCTCCCCTAGAAATAAAGCTTTCTGCTTTGCATTGGAATTTATTTTCAATTGCTGCTGGAAACCATTATCACACAATAATGTTCATTCACCACTTATGTTATCTCTTCAGCTAGGCAGATTGCCAGGTATTTGACTGTCTGACACCAAGTCCATTTGGTGTATGACAAAAATAAAACCTCACAATGCCTGGAAATAACAGAAGACACACTTCCCATCCAGCCACGGATGCCTGTGATCCTCTGGAGTCCTCAGAACTCATGTAAATCACCCTTTGTCGGAGCCATGGGTACACTTTCATTATCTGAGAACGGTAAGTGGGGGGGGGGGATGCTTTCAAATGGATCAAACTTGCTATAATTCAGAAGTGAAGCTATGAATGTAGAAGACTATTATGGTCTGTCATTATCTTCGAGTTGTGTTTTACTTAAGTTGGATTCATTGATCACGTGGCATTGCTGTGATGTTCAAAAGTGTTGACTGAAATCCTCCTTGGTGCCAGAGTAAGTACTTGTAATTCACTGGAAAATACCTAGATCTGTCTGAGAAAAGTTTAATTTAGAGAGGTAGATTTAAAAAGTACATACAAGGCAAACATACTGGAACACTTGTAAAAAAAGATGGTGTTGTCATAAGTAACAAAACACTGTATGCTGGTTATAAATCCCAACACAGCTTCTTAGATGAAGTACCATTTGACTCAGATGTCTTAACTAATCTGCAAATACAAATGTAGGTTTAAAAAAGAAAGCCATGGGGAGCAAATGACTGGAGCACAAGTCAGCTCGGTGGTGAGCCCATGTTGAGGTAGGGACTTAGTGGACATCACACCTATGATTAGGTAAAAGGTAGACAGACACCTAAGCTTAAAGGATAAGCTTACACCTTTCCAATAACGGAGGGATAACCATCTTAGATACATTGATTTCAGACAAGTAGTTATGGAAGCAGGCCCTCAATTAACATCAAGTAGGCTAGAGGCAGAAATGATGAAGCAGACAGGCCTTGTACACAGACAACAGTGACAAGCCCAGAAAATGGAAGAGGCTCACACTGAGAATGATTTAGTTTGATCATGGAGGAAGCCAATGTTCATGGGATCAGTGCTCCCCAGGACCAAGAGTACATGCAAGAAGAAAGATGGCAATACTCTGGAGCATTGTCACTAAGGCAGGTGACAAGATAACACTTAAAAAAAAAAAAACATAATGAAAGGTGTCACCACAGAGACAGTAAAAGCAATCCCTAGCTGTACACTTGGGAGCTTTGTGTGTTGGAGAGGATCTGTAGCCAGCACCTGGGAGACTATAGCAAGCTTATCACAAGTTTCACATAAACTTGGGCTACAGAGTTAAGTTCCAGGTCAATGTGGGAAACATAGAGACCCTACCTCACAAAACCCACATGTGAGATGGGGCTCAAGGTTAAAATAACTGTACTTACTTAAAACATGGAAGGGCCTGGGTTTAATCCCTAGTGCTTCAGATAGGACGAAGAGATGGGAGAGAGTGATTGAAGCAGAGAATAAAGATCTGTTATGTTTGTGCAGAGCTTAGAAATCCTGAGCAGCACGGTTGTAATAATGTAACAGGATACATGCACTTGGTTAAGGAATGAATGGACATGAAAGGGTGACTTTTTTTTTTAATGTCAAGGATAAAAGCAGAAGTAGACAAACAGAAAGATGAGAACAGGGAGGACTTGAGCATCTTACGTTCTGGAAGAAAACCTGGCAGAGAACAATTGGATTGAAGATCCCCACGTGGAAGAGATTACAGAGCAAAGTCTAGGCCTCTGTTACTCCCACCGCCAAAGGCACATACACGGTGGAATCTGTTAGAACTCTCCTGTAAGTCTACCTCAGTCTGCTCTTTTCTGAGTGGTAATGTGCATAGCCAGTTGCTGCCTAGGATCTCCATCTGAAATCTAAGCAGATCCATGTAAGCAGAAGAGAACTCAGGCCACACACTGCACACTTTGCCCTACTGACCATCTGGGTAATTTTTATCTCATCCCCAATACTCCGTTACCCAACCAGTCTTGTAAGCTTCACCCACCAAATAGAAACTGGAGGACTTGTACTGCATAGTCCCACCCATCAACTGTAGTCCTAGGCACTGCCATTGCTCAGCTACAATGTGGTGACCCATGGTTGCCCGACTGGTGTATTGCTTCCAATATTATCCTTCTTATCTGCCCAGAATTATTGTTTTCCAGACACAAGTCAAAACAGATCATTTCTTGACTGTTCTGTATAAGGACACTTAAAAATACGAACATTTTTATTGGGTCTTCAGGAGTTTTAAACAGTGCACCCCAATTGTACTCACCTCCCAATCCCCCTATATACTCCCTTCATCTCTTCAACAGCCCCTACCACCAACAACAACAAAAAAGCAAAGCCCCTCTTTGTTTCTTCTTCATTCCCACCTCTCCAATATCTTTCATTCATCCTAAAGCATTGGGAGATGTGTGTCCTATAGGGCACCCTTTTGTCCATTCAGCTTTACTAGTAAGTGTTCATTGCAATGAGACACTGGTCTGGTTCAAGGCTTCTGGTTTCTCGTGCACCCCCTTGTTGTATGAATTCTGGTCATAATAAAGGAAACTCAGAGCAATATATCAGGGAAAGGCTGAAATATCAGAGAGGAAATGCCACAGTCAAATCCCACCCATCTATCTTCCAGCTTCCTCAGCCTCACTCCTTGTCACTTCTACTGCCCCTGCACTTGAAAGAGATGATGATTCTGCCCCTCATCACAGGCACGGATGAATAGACCCTGAGGGAATGGGCATAAAGGAACTGATTCTGCCCCATGGCCTAGACTGACCAATTCAACTACCACCCAGGCCTATGGATTTCCATAAAGATCCAGACCAACTGTCCTGGGCCAGTGTCTACCAAGTGGCAAGGGCAGTTTTCCCTAAGCCAGTGAAATACAGGGCCAATTTCACATGGCCCTCTGATTTCATCCTGCATGTTTCCTATGGGTCCCTGAGGTGACACAAGCCACAGACATCAACACAGACTCCAGATGCAGCTGGACCAGAGACCCAGACATGGCCCTCAGCAGCAGTTTGGGTCAGAAGGACATCCTGAATCTGGGTGGAAGCATTGGCCATTGAGGTCAGAATGGTTCTGGATGCTGCAAGACCGCAGGACACCATCAAAGCCTCAGGTTACAGGCCCAACCTTGGGCTTCTATGTGACCTTTGGTGATGATACAGGACTTCAGCACAGACCCCAGCCACAGCAGGACAACAGACCCAGACATGATCCTTGGCAGCAGCTGGGTCTGAGAAAATCTTTTCTTATTTATATCTGTAAGTTAGCATAGAAAGTACTACATTTCCTTATGGTATTGCCATACTTACTTTATTCTTCCCTCGCCTTGTCCTTCCGCAGTCTCCCAGCCCCACTGCTGCTGCTGCTCTCTCTTCCCCCAAAGAGCTCCCTGTCTGCTTCATGTCAAGTGTATTCCACAACTACCCTTTGTTCTCCCAGCCTCCCTTAAAACATTTTCCTCCCCTTTCATGGCCCCCTTTTGAGTTCCAATCCCACACACATAAAACACATATATAAATATTAGAATCTAGGTTTTGCCTATGAAAGAAAATGTGTTAGTCTGTCTGCCTGGGTCTGGTTTATTTTGCTATGTACGATAGTTTCTAGCTTTATCCATTTTCCCACAAATGACTTTCTTGACTTCCTTTTACACAAAGCATAAAAGCTAGACTTTCTCTTAGAGCAGAACAGAGCATCTTGCCCCCTTCCCGTGTGCACACAGTGTATACAGGAGCTCTGGTCACTAGTCCTAGTGCTTTATGCTTTTCTGGTTCACCTAGGCAGGATTCTTCACCTCATGTCTGCTTGGGGCTTGTCCTTGTAATCTACTTTGGCCACAGGCTGCTTGCTGAGGCTGTAGTCAGGCTGGAGGCATGCTATGCTATGTCACCTTGCTCTCTGGTTTCCTTTGGGAGAACAGCTATTCTCTTTGGGCAGGTGGGTGCTCTCTCTTTGGCATCAAATCCAGTCTCAAACCATGTAGATCAGCCTGAGCTCAAGCTACAGGAATCTCAACCACTCTACAAACTGAGAACTATGAAAAAATGGCTAGTTTGTATGTTTATAAGAAAATTTAAATTCAGCATTACTGTGGACACTACTTGGCAAGTTAATTCAATGAGCTAATTTCCTGCTGTCTCCTGGCTTCTAAAATCTTATTCTTACATAACCCCCACTATAGGGGGATTACGTTGTTCCATTGTAATCACCCTTCCTTTCCTACCTATTCTGATTCCCCATCTACTTTTTCTATGGTGCCTGTCATGGGCCAAAACAGCTCCTTTAATTAAAGATTGATATTCACGGCATACAGAAAGACATTCCCACATTACCCCACTCTGTCCAAACTATATCTGCCCCTTCCCTATCATACTGTCTATCAGAATTCTGACACGGGGCCTTCATATGATCAGATTTCTGTTGAAAATCCAGTATCCAAATAGTCTCTTTCCTTACCTCCTTCCCATCAATCACCTCAGCACCTACCTCCAGGACCACTTTTACATGAAAGCTTCAATATTTATACTTTGCCTAGCATTATTTCTTATATAGTAGATGTTGTATGCTTATTTATATACAGATATACTTACTGAATTCTAAATTGCATAATAAGTATAGCTCCATATAATTGTTAAATATGGTTTATTTTCTACTCCACATGTCAAAACTCAACTTGTGTATGTACAATCTGATTAGTAATTAAATAAACAATACTTCAAGCTCGGCTCCCTTCTTCCATAACAAGACATTTTATAACTATGTGTGTAACATGAGGTGCTCTGAGGGATTTTACTCTATTTCAGTAGAAGGAGGTGAATGGTAAGGAGGAGGAGGAAAGGAAAGGAACATTAGGTGACAGGCAGGCCATGTGTTAGTGCAAAAGGTGTCTCAGTCAACTCTAGAACCCTTGAGAACTGCTCCCCCTGGGACAAAGCTACTTGTGACATTTATAATTATGACTAGAGTACCAAAAATAAGATAAATGTTATTTTCCATGCTTTGTTCAATAAGACAGAGCAATAATATATTTTATGGAAGAAAGAAGCCTATCAAAAATTATTGTAATGTTTTCAGATCAATTTTAAAGGATAAGAGTTCAGTGATATGACAAACCCACTCATGTGGAACACAGCTGATGCTTTATAAATAAGACCTTCCTATGCAAACATGAGGATTTGTAATGAATTTGCTGATTATTCTTTCCCCATGAATAATATGCAGAATTGATTTTATGCCATGTTCCTCTCTGTTCACTTCCTCCCTCCTTTGTATAATTTTTCTTTAAAACATCTGTTAAAACACATATTCGTAGCTATCAGTCAATGGTGGCCCTGTCTTTCATTTCCTTATCACTAAAAGCCCACATCACTTTTTTTATTTCCTGCTGAATGCATGAATTAAATTTCTTGAATAAAAGTCATCAGAACAAATAACTTCCCATTTTCAGTCTGGCGACCTAAGAACCTTTGTTAGACCAGAAGAAATAGAGCAAACTGAGTCCAAGGTTATTCTTGGAGTCCTCAGGACAGAAGAGGGGCAAAGTACCAGCTCTAAGAACAAGAGCTCAGTAGCAAAATCAGCACAAGCATGGGGACACTAAGAGGTATGTCATACCTCCAGAGGCTCAACATATTAAAGCATGAGAGGTATGGACTCCAGGAGGACCCAACTTTGGGAGGCCCCTGACTTCCATAAGGTTTATGTCCATGAGCCTTCCTAGATTTGTAGCTTCTTATAATTAAGATCAGAAACCATTTCCCCCATGTTTCCAGCAAGGGAAGGAAAATGTGGCCAACTGGAAACATGTCTGGGTATTGTGCTCTTACTGGAGCCCACCTCACAACAGAAATCATCTTACTAGAGCCCAGGGTCTAGGGAAGGAAATCCTCAGCTCCAGTCCCTTACTGCATCTGGACTTACTTGACTGAGAGAGAAAATGTACACACAGAAGCTGAAACATACTTATGAAAGTCACATTCAAAGGACATCAACCCAGTAAAATAGAGACCTGACAGCATGTGACTCCGTACGGAGTGTGTGTGAAAAAATAGAATTGCATAACTCAGATACTTATGTGATAGAAAAAGTAGATAATGCACAAGGAGAGGGGGGCCCAAAGCAGAACACAGAGAACTGGATGCTCTGATGGGAAAACTGGGCATCATAACACTGGGTCAGACATAGAGAATGCCATGATGAATGGACTGGTGGGTATGGTTAGCAACCACAGGAAAGCCTGGGAAGCTATCAGCAGAAGCTTCCTAAGCCTAAATCCACAGAGGACAAAGTGTGGTGGGCAAAGGAACCAGGTACCCTACATGTGTATACGTTTCAACTACAGCTGGATGGATCTGTGCCAATTGTAACTGAAACAGAGAGTGACCCATCTTATAACCAGGAAATTTAAGTCAAAACAAACCTGAACAATGGTTCCTTAGTTGCTAAACTCTACCTTAAAGTTGTCTATTTATTCCATTTGTTTCTAGCCTGCCTCTTCCAAAATGATTCCCTAATCCCCAATGGCATTTTCTTCTTGAAAAAGGACAAAAGCAAGAAACAACTGCATTCCCAAGGCCCCTCCCCCTAATCAAAACCCAAGCTAAACCCAAATAACACAAAGTCACAGTAAAAATAATTGCCTTGTTCTCAACACCAATTGCTGTTGATAATATCTGTGAATTGTCAGCATTGGAACCTAGTAACACTCCCCAATGCACAAGAGGATTTTCTTCCACACAGTTAGTACTGGATGAAGGCAGATCACAATGCTCTTGCAGACAAAAGCCAACAGAATATTTTTTTTTTCTTTTTCAAAAAAGTATCTGATGGATATACAAGAAAGAACAGGATGACCTCCACATTTGTACACCCCTTTCCCCTAAAGAAGAGCTTTTGTGTCTTGAGCTGACAGTGACCTCATAGTCAGGGATGTCTCATAGAAGGGGCTTCAGAATGGTGTCCAGATATGACCCTTTGTGCTCCTGATGAATGACACTTTCCTTGGAGGTAGATAGCAATAGACGTTTAATAGCTGCTGAGCAAGATTCCTGAGTACTGCAGGGCAAGATATTAACCCAAAGGACACTCCAAGCTCTCTCTGCAAGGGCAATGTATTGAAGTAGCAATCTTATTGATATTAGCAATAATTATAATAATTATGAGCATGTACACGGCACTTTTGTGTCTGTAAATGCTCCACATTCATCCTAATGATTGCCATTTGTACAGTACTTTGTATTTCCCAAACACTCTGTCATTAATTAGATAATGGCAGAAACATCTGTGGGCACGGTCGGGCCTTCCTTAGTTTTCCCTCTTATGGGTGCGAGATGCAGGGAAACCAATTGCCTTGCCCCAGACCATGTGATCTGTCAGGGAAAGAATCCCAATTGCATTTTCAAGTGCCTTAGTGTCTGTTATGTCTGCACTTTGTATGCAAAGCTGAGTGACTGCTTCTTACTGAAAGGAGAGAGTGCCTAGAGCATGAGAGCCCATCACTTCCACAGGCTCTGACTGATGATTATTAAGGACTTCTGGCATAATATGAAATCTGTTTTCATGGAGAACTTCAGGGGTGTAAAGTATGTCCCCAAAATCAGTATAGTGAGGTTCAAGGTTCTTATCCTTGGTTCAGGTCACACCCCTGATTCAGTCAGACTGGCCTGAGGTGAACTCGGCCTCTTAGGTGATGTGGATAGGAATCCACAGAAGTGAGAATACTGCTTAAGCCAGTGGCTCTCAACCTTCAGGAGCAGCAAAGGGCCTTGCAAAGACTGTGTTGTGTGTCCCTACCCTAAAGATTTTCTACCAAACAGAACTAAAATGAGACCCAAAAATGTACACCTGTGACAAATTCCCCAGTGACATTTATTTACTGGATCTGGTACACCACCTTGAGAAAAACTGATTTAAGTATTCCTTCCCAGTTCCACCTCGCCACTACTCCCTACAGTGTTGCACAAATAAAGGAAACTTAGAGCCAGATTATCAGAGAAAGGCTGACATATCAAAGAGAGTAAACCCCACAGTCAAATCTCACCCAGCTTTCTTCCAGTTTCCTCAACTTTGTTCCTTCCTCAGCCTCATTCCTCATGGCTTCTACTGCATTAGTCTGTCTTTCTATGTCTGCCTTAAATACTCTCTTTGCCCAGTTGTTTCACATCTAGGTTAAGATTAAAGGTGTAGGCTATTACTATTGTTAGCCTTGAACTCACAGAAACACAGAAAGATCTCCTCTGTCTCTGGAGTTATGGGATTAGAGGCCTGGCACCACCACTGCCTGCCTGGGAGTCTGGAACTCCTCTGTAAACCAAGCTGGTCTCACACTCAGATCTGCTGGGATTAAGGGCCTAGATCACCACTCCTGGATATTCCCTGTGCTGCTTTTAAAGATGTAAATGACCACTCTCTGATCCTCCTGGATTGACTGTGGGCAGATCCTTCTAATATTTTAGACTTGTTTTTATTAAATATGAAAAATATCACTATACTACATGACCTCACTTTATTTTTTTAGTTGGTATCTTCTTATGCTGTCCATGTTGGACTAAAACTGAAACTCCTCCTGCTTCAGCCTCCAGAATGCTGAGATTCCTTGTGTGTGCCACAATAGTCAGAAATCTAAGGTAATACACATACATACAAACACACACTCATACACACACACACACACACACACACAGAGAGAGAGAGAGAGAGAGAGAGAGAGAGAGAGAGAGAGAGAGAGAGAGAGAGAGAACTGCCAAATTGATTAAATTTTAATTGCAAAAGCCCTTCTAGGGTAATGCCTTGGCTTTCAATAACTGAATAGACTGATATTAGCTTCTATGTTCACCAGAGGCTGGACCAGACCTTGGCCCCATGGACAAGACTTCTACTCTCCAGTACATCTGATAGCACTGGAATGGTGCTTGAAAAGGCCCAGCTGTAATGTCCTGTCTAGTCTTCCATGCTACCATATGGTGCAGCCTCCTAGCCTCACCCTCTTTCTTCTGTGGCTAGATACCACAGCTGCCAAGGAAACCCTACCTTACGTGAGCAGCTAGCAAAAAGGCCCCTGCATGTCCTTGCTATCTGCTCCAGAGGGGAAATGGAATAAGAATGCATACCATCGCATTATTTCATGTGTTCTAGCTTTATTTTTATTTCTTTGGTTAAAAAAAAAAAATGACCAACAGCAATCTGAACAGGAAAGGGGAGAATTTATTTCATCTTACACTTCTAGGTAAGAGTTCCTCACTGAGGAAAATCATGGCAAGAACTCAAAGCAGGAATCTTAACAGAAACCATGGAGGAAGGCAGATTACTATCTTTCTTTCCAGTTAGCTGGGGCTCAGTATCTTTCCTCTATAGCCCAGACCCACCTATCTCGGGATATAGTATTATACATCAATTATCAATCAAGAAGATGTCCCCAAGACATGCCCAAAGCCCAATGTGACCTATATTACTCCTCATCTGAGTTTCTGTCTTTCCAGATGACTTAATATTGTCCTCCACACTATAAAAATTAAGCAGCATACTGATCAAGAAGCCAGGAGTTACTCATTTCTGCATAAGGTCTAGCCCTTCTTAACATGAATGAAGCTCCATGTACCTTTAGGTTATGCGTTCCTAACCATTTGGGAGGATGGACTAAATTTGGTATGTTGGTAAGGAAGAAATCCAGGGCACGTTTAAAAGGCACTGGAGGCCACAAGCCACATAGTTCAAGAAGGTAAATAAGAAAGAAAGGAACAGCCGGGGAAGAGCCTAAAACATACCCACCCCGGCTTGAGGCTTGAATGCAGTCAGTCTCTATCAGAGCTCCCAGAGAGTGCATGGTCTACAGGGAAAAGTGCATCTCTGTGGTTAGTTAAATCACAGGAAGAGAATGGGCAAAACTGACCATAGGACCATAGTGACAGTGGAGGGCACAGCCTGAAGCTCTGTGAGATATGCAGATATTAAAGATTAGAAAACAAAACAAAACCAAAAAAAAAAAAATCATATGCTGTCTCCCTGTCCTTCTCCTCCAGCTCTCCCCATGAGGCCTTTTCCTCCAGGAAGAGCCCATACATTCCAGGAGCATTCTTGATGAACAGACCTCAGGAGTCTGGAGACCCACCATCAGCCAGAGACCAAATGAGAAGTGGTTCAGAAACACTGCAGAAAGTGAGTCATCCCAGAAGCTTGTCCTTGCATCAGTCCGTCTTGAGCCAGGGCATCACCTTGCCAGGGCTTCTGTCCTTCTCACGGGCTCAGCTGCGACCAGAGGACCCAATTCCACAGCTGTTCAGCTGCATGCTCTGCCTGTTTCCCAGCTGTAACGCCATATTACACGTGCTTGTTTGCCATCCGCTTTAATTAAGAGAGGTTTAATTTCCCAGCATTATCTTGGCTCCTCCTTCCCAAGCGCTCGCATCAAGAGATGCAGTTGTTTTCCATCCAGGCTCAACTCGGGTGTATGCCCAGTAACATTGTAACTCCCTCTAGTAACTCGGGCCAGGGCCGAGAATGCAGTGAAGCGGGAGGCAGGGCCTGTGGCGGAGGTGGGTAAGTCTCTGCTGCTCTTGGGGATCAAGATGAAAGCAAACTCTCTTCCTTTGGCAGAGCCAGATTTCCCTTTAAGCTCCACAGTGGTTTTTTGTTTTTTCTTTTTGCCCCCCCCCCCAAAGTCTTCCCATGAGCTTCATGTGGAGCCAGCCTAAGGAACTCAAACTTGATTCCAGTCTGATTAGCCAACATGGCCCTATGAGCTGAGACAGCAGCATTTATCACATTAATAGGAAGGATGGAAGAAAACTGGGATCCCATCCAACAGGAGCATTTTTATCACATGTTGCACTGTCTTACAAATCCAATTATCACCAGCTGAAGGTCTTAACAGCCCTCAGATTGCAGCGTTCAAATCTTAAAGGAGCATGATGCACATTTTCTAAGATTCTTTCTACTGTTCCTTATTCGAGGCACTTATAGACATTCAACCCACAGGACGACCTCAGAGCTAAAGCTGTCAATGAAATAGTGGTCTCAGTTAAACCAGTGAGTTCAAGAGAAATTTAGGCTGAGAATGCCATTTGTCTTAGTTAGGATTTTTATTGCTGCATCAAAACACTATGATGACCAAAGTAACTTGGGGAAAACTGGTTTATTCAGCTTACACTTCCATATTGCTGTTCCCAACTAAAGAAATCAGGATAAGAACAAAGCAGAACAGGAACTTAGAAGCAGGAGCTGATGTGGATGCCATAGAGGGGTGCTGCTTACTGGTTTGCTCCCTATGGCTTGTTCAGCCAGCTTTCTTACAGAAGCCAGGGTTGGCACCACGCACAATGGGCTGGATCTTCCTCCATCAATAACTAATTAAGAAAATGCCATACAGGTGGATCTTACAGAGAGACTTTCTTAATTGAGGTTCCATTCATTCACATGACTCGAGTTTCTGTGTCAAGTTTACAGGACTAGCCAGCATGGCACTTGACCTTTGGCCTCAAAAATTTGGGCTGAAATATACCACACAGTGAGAAGTAAAACCTTAGAAAGCAAGCCCGGGAAGGCTTGTAGGTAAGATATGGTGATTAACAAAATAGGACTGTATTTTTTTGTAATGCCACACAGTTCTCAAACTTTACTCACAAATTTAGAAGCTGCTACCAGATACCATGTGACTTAGAGGAAGCATTCCCCAAAGCTATGAGTATAAATGTCTGAAAAACATGCTAAATAAACTCCTCGGGCATCTGTTGTAGCCAGGAAAAGAAACCAGCAAATGTATGCACAAAAAGCCTTGAGATAAAGTTGATCAAAAGTGACAGCCAACCAATGTGAAGCATAATCACTGAGCAAGAGTAGAAAGTGACCCAAGAGTGATATATCCATAGAATTCTGAGCTCTGGTGAAGATCTCGTCACCAGTAACTCTAGTATTCAGTCAGCCTAACTTAGTCACTGTGAAGGCTTTTCCAGGGTAACCAGGGCCTGAAAAACAGCAAATCTCAGGCCTTAGTCTAGTAGAACCACTTGATTTACAATAGTGGATGATGACCTCTCTAGGATGTTGGTAGCAGAAAGGATGGTAGCAAAAACTAACAGGTCAGTCCAATGACTGCTTGGAGTGCTGCTCAGGATATAAATAATCAGTGAGGGGTTCAAGTCAGGCCTACACCTTCCACTGAGAACAGAAAAAATGCAAAAGACACCAACAGAAAGTCAATAAAAGACAGATGCTAAAGTGAACTGCACCTCTAATGGACCCCATACCTAAACACATGTCTACTAGAGGAAATATGACTGTAGGTTTTGAGTATAAACTGTCTAATCATTGGCCAAAAGCTCAATCATTGGGCAAGAGCAAGCTTTATGAAGCCAGGCGTTATAACTATAAATTAGAACATTATAATGCTAATAAAATGACTATCTGTAGTATTATTACATTGTAAATAACTGTCCTGCCTACTAGATTCATAAAAATGCAATTGGCTGAAGGCAGACAGGAAATGTGGATGGAGCTACCAGGCTAAGAGAACTCTGGGACCAGGAAGAGCAGAGCTGCTGGAGAGGCATCATGATGAGAAGCCAGCAGATGCAGAGGACACCTGTGCTGTTCAAGGAAAGGTACCAAGAATCATTCATGGGTTAGTTTAAGAGCAAGAGCTAGCAACTTATATGTCTGGGCCCTAGGTCAATCAGTGTAAAATTAATATAAGCCTTTGTTTGATTACTTGGTGTTAAGCAGCATTGGGGCTGTGAATGGTTCTGAATCTCAGGGCTAGGCCCGAAAGTCCAGGCCAGAATCTTAATACTACAACTATCAATGACTACAATACACTAAATATTTGCTTAGAATATTACAACGAAGTAGGAAATCATGACCCACACTCACTGTCCAAATGGGCACTACAGACTCTCGGACTGTTCCAAGATGTTGGCTATAGTAGTGAAAACTTCAAAGCATTTCATTTGAGTACTTTTAAAGAACTAAGGAAACCTATGTTTTAAAACTAAGAAAACATTCACTAACAAGAGATCCATACACAAAGAGTGCCAAAGACACAAAAATTATATTCTTTAAAAATATCCAAATGCAAATTCTAGAGAAGAAACGTAAAATAAAACACAACAGCCGGTTTGAGATGAAAAATAAAAAGGGCCATGAACTTAAAAATCCAGAGAAATTATTCAATATAAAAAGACCAAAGACAAATGAAGGGACTTTTACAACATAAAATAATGGAATTTGGTAAGAATTGACACACACAGAGTTACAGAGATTACATGCAAAGTAATGGTGGGAAAATATTACCTAATATTATTTTAAAAATAAAAAAACCAAATGTGTTTATAGAACTAAGAAGTTCTATAGATCCAAAACTGCCACGACTATGCAAGATCCACACCACAATACTTGAAATAAAAAAAAAAAGGCACAAATTACAATTCTATGAAGAAAGTTATAAGGGAGTGATGATATGCCTAATAATGTGTTTCTTAACCTGAAATAACAGAAACCAAGGAACCAGGGTGACATATTCAAATTCCTAGGAGCTAACATGACTATCGTGTAACAGAAGCTCCCTTCAAATGTGGGGGCAAATGTAGTCCTTCCTAAACAATGCATTGCTGGTTTACCTGTCTGGCAAATACTTCTGAAATTCTATCAGAAAAATGGGACACAGTCAGCCGCTGACCTAAATTCAAAGGAAGAAAAGAAAATCACAAGAAATGGCAATGTGAAGGTTCACACAAAACCCTTTAAATGAGTCTCTCCTGCCACATCATGTCACCTTTAAAGAAAATTCCATGAACTACAGTTAAACCATTGAATTCCTGCATGTATCATCTGGATGGATATAATGTATCTGAAAGAAATAGAACGGAAAAGAAATAGCAGAGGAATGTGTTGATATGAGTAGTTAAGTCAGTTTTGAAAAACCAATATGAGCAATTATAATATGAGAGAGATTAATAAACTAATATCCCAAAAATATAAGTAAAATGTCAATACATGAATTGGAATAGGGGCTGAAGAGATGGCTTAGCCATGAGGGGCATTAACTCTTCTATCAGAAGGTTAGAATTTAGATCCATCCAAGCACTGACATCAAGCAGCTCACAAACATTTGTAACTCTAGCTCTAAAAGATTCAATGACCCCTTCTGATTGCTGTGACACCCACCCCTACACTTGCAATCTTCCCAACACAAATATAATGAGATGAATCTTTTTTTAAAAAAGTGGAACGGCATAAAATATATTTCATGCAAAAGTAGCCAGTATAGATGATAGAGAGGCAGTTACAAAAAAAATCTATTTCTCCTCTCTCGTTCTCTCAAACACACACACACACACACACACACACACACACACACCAAAAATATCAAAGCAAAAAATGGAAATCCAATCATGATAGGGCTGTTAATATGTATAAAATAAGGACCAAATAAGAGGGAGATTTTTAGACTGTAAAGTGAATTGTACAGAAAACTAGAAAATCCTCAGATTCTTTAAGAAATTAGGTAGTGTGATTAATAACGATATATGAGTTAAAAATAAACAGAAAAAGTTAAAATATGTGTTTAGCTGAATAGAAAATAAACATCAATAGGACAGAATTAATGAGATGGAGCAATAAAATGTGCATAGCGGTCATGTGCAATTGTAAACATCTGTATTAGAAATGATGAAAGGTCTTCCCTGGTAGCCTAATATGCCACCTTTAGAAATTAGAAAAGTAGGGAGAAATGAAGTTAAAATCAGGGGATCAGAGGAGGACAATAAGGAGAGGAAAATAATGAACTAGAACGAGATGATATTATAGGAAGTCAAGTGAGTGAATTCATTCTTAAAAGATCAACAAAGTTAACAAATATTTAATGAGTGTAACTGAGAAAAGGAGAAGAAAATTGTTGGAGTTGACTAGAAGTGGAGACACGCTGATAGAAGCCCTCACAGCTTCCGAGCATAAATGGTCTGGATAGAAATCTTATTAGCAACGTATGCCAACAAAGTAGAAAATTTGGAGGAGAGGAACAAATTACACAAACGAAAGAAATTATTAAGCTGACACGTGGAAAAGTATAACATCTGAATAAAATAGAAGCCAGTATTTATATTTGTCATGAATCATCAACAAGTAAAGCCAGTGTGGGAGATTGTGTTGTTGCATTGTAAATAACTATCCCACCCACTGGTTTAATAAAAAGCGCTGATTGGCCAAAGCAGGCAGGAAGTGTGGGTGGGGCTACCAGACTAAGAAAACTCTGAGAACAAGAAACACAGAGCAGAATGCCAGAGAGAAGCCGGAAGATGCAGAGGACAACTATGCTGCTTTAAGAAAAGGTACCAAGCCACATGGCTGAACAGGATGAGTCATGGGTTAGATTAAGGGTAAAGTCTTAGCAAGTTATATGCTTGGGCCTTAGGTCAATCGGCCTGAAACAATTGTAAGCATCTGTGTGTCTCTGTGGATCTGTGGGCCTAAACCTTGAGGTTATGCCCCAAAGGTCCAGGCCAGAAACCTCATACGACAAGCCAAATCCATGAGGCTTCATAAAATTGTCAAACAAAAAAACATGAAACATAAATCCTGCACAAATTCCTTCACCATGTACTGGTGTGGCTTATTATAAGAGGTCAATATTACTAGTTAGGAAGGCAAGACAAAGAAAGTATAAGGAAAATAAGGTACATATTAATATCCTTCATGAACATAGATCCAACATGCTTTAATAAAATATTAATAAATGGAACCTAGGAATATGTAAGAAGTACTATACACCAGTGTTCAAATACATCACAGGTGGATAGTTTGATTCAGTATCTGAGAATGAATCAAATATGACATAAAATATAATTAAAACACAGATGCATTCCATTTTAATAGATTAAGAAAAAACATTTGCCAAAGTTTCATACTCATTCATAATAAAAATCCTTAGGCAGGAAAAGTCAAATCAGCCTCAACTTTACAAAAGTTATTTATAAAACAACTTTTAGTTTGCATCCCACAACAATGATAAAAGACTGAATATTTTCACTCTGGTACTAGAATGCTCATTTTTGACACTTCTGTTTAACATTAAGTTGCTGGTTTGATCCTTTGCAACTACAAGAAGAATGGAGAGAAATGAACAGAAAAAAAGAGATGATATTTAGACAGAAAGGGAAGAAACAAAGCTTTACTTCAGCTAACACAAGCCTGAGAATTGAAAACTCCCAGGTGATTAAAACTAAACCAGTTCAACAAGGTTGCAGGAAACAACATCAGTACACAAAGGGAAATTATGTTTCTATAAACCAACAATCCTGAAACTGTGCTAACTATTTCATTCACAAAAGCATCAGAACTAATTAAATACTTAATAATGTCTACACTGAAATCCATATAACAGTGTAGAGTAAAATTAAAACATGTCTAAATAAATGGAGAGGCATTCCATGTTCATGGATCTGAAGTCTCAGAATTGTCAAGATGGCAGTTTTCCTCAAATTGATCTATAAATTAAAATGAGATCTCCATTAAAATCTCAGCAGGATGGGATAAATTGACAATCTGTTGCTACTTATGAAAATGCAAAGGATGTAGAAAAGCCCAGACAATTTCAGAAAAGATTAATGCCATATGACAATACTACCTGACTTCAAATCTTCTATACAGTTATAGCAATGAGTAAAATGGGTGTACAATGACAGGCATTTAGATCAGTAGAACAGAACCATTTTTCTAGGTAGAAATCAAATTCACAACAACAAATGAATAGCCATCATTCCCACTTAAGGCCAACTGAGTTTTTACAGGCATCCCAAGAACAAAACTTATTTTAAAGCACTAGTTTAGAGCAGTTGAATATCTACATGGGTTTTTTTTTTCCTTAAAGCCATATATCTCCATCTTAAAGTAAATTTACAAGTCTACATATAGGTATTAACATGAGGCTGCTTCTAAGAGAAACTCTTCATATTCCTTTATTAGGTATTTTTCTAAGCTAAAATAAAAGACCTAATGAAAACATGATAAATTGGACATCATCAAATTTGAAAACTTTTTGACTCAAAATCATCATTAAGACAATAAAAAGACAAAGCCACATATTGGAGAAAATACTTGTAAATCATGTGTCTAATAAAAACCTTGTACCGAGATAATATAAATAATTCTTACAACTGAGAAAAACAAGCAATTCAATTATGAAACTGACAAAAGTGTTGAGCAGACTCTTCAACCACAAAGATATATGAATAGTAATAAGCATGGAGAAAGGCAGTCAATGTCGTTAGTGAGTAAGGAATGGCAAAGTGAAGTTACAAGATAACCTTTACCTACTCACTACTAGAAAGGCTACAGTCAAAATGACCAACCCTAGTAAGTGTTGGCAAGGACTCAGAGAAAGCAGGTTACTTGTCAGCTGCAGGAGGAAATGAGAACTGTTGTAGTCATTTTAGGAAAACAGTTGGCAGGTTTTTATCGAAGGTATAAATAAACTGACATGTGGCCCAGGAAGTCTACTCCCAGGACTGTTCACAAAGGAAACAAAAATACAAATTTTCATACAGATATGTTTATAGCAGTATTGCTCATAATAGCATAAATCTGAAAACTATCTATACATCTGTCAACTATTAAATTAATATTAAAGAAGTTACATAGTATTCTGTGCAATAGAATACTACAGTGCAATGAAAAGATCGAATTACTCATGCATGCTAACACATAGATGAAACTTAAAAGCAGGATAAAATAATATTCACATAAAACTTGTACATTGTATAATTACAATTAAGTCAGATTTCTGAAAATGGAAATTTATAGACAGAGAAACAGATTAGTGGTTGTCTCAATCTGGGAGGAGAAATGAGATTAGATAGGGCCACAGAAATTTTATGGGGTTATGATCATATTTCCAAATAGAGTGTGTTTATGGTTACTCAACTTCATGAGTTTACTATTTAAAAAGAAAAATCACTCCATTATATACTTCAAGTGGATAAATGTTGAGGTACATAAATGATAACTCAAACCATTAAGAAATGAAAGTGAGCTGAATGAACCCCTCAGTCGATTATCTTGGAGCCATAAACATTCATGTTTACCCCATTTTTCTCCCAGTGGAGAGACGGAACCCTCCCTGATCAAGACAAATCTCATTACCATTTTTCTGTGTCTCACTGATTCCTGGATAGGATTCCTTATTCTCAAAATTCCCTATTTAGCTAAATCTTCCTCTGTTACTTCAAAGCATGGTCAATGATAGGTAGGACTGTCTCACATCTCACCTCTAAGCAGCTCCAGATAGATCGCCTTTTCTTCAGAATCATCAGCTGGCCACTATCAGTGACAGCCTGCATGCAATAGCTCATAGACCCCTCTCAGTCCTTACTGCATAACCCTTCCTTCATGCTTCCTACAGGCATTTACCATGAGCTTCTCTGGCTTTTCTGATTCAATCCCATAAAATGATTTATTAGATAAAGTTGACTGATTTTGACCTTAGAAGTTCTATGTGCCATTCTGTATTGAATTCTATACTGAGTTTATGCCCTTCCTTTGTAAAAGGCACCTCTTTTTGCCAGTGTCCCCAGTATTAGTTAATCATGTGACTTCTACCCTTGAGCTTTAGCTCCATAGGTTAACTACTGTCTGAATCACTGATTACAAGTTTCATAACCCCCCCCCCAAGTACAGTAATTCCCACATTAAACTCTAATGTGTGTTCTCTATTTCTTTCCAAAAGAGCCTCCCAAGCAGGAAGTCTGAGGATCGTGGGCAGTTGTCTCTCCTGGCCCCACCCCAAGCTTCAGATAAGCCCTAACCTGATATTACCAAATGTCTGCTCTGTCTACCTTCCTACCCTTCGCTTCTGGCTTCAACCTACAACTGCATCATTTTGGTATTCTAACACAGACACCTCAAGTCCTCCTATTGAAGGCATGAGTGAATCACTCAAGCAAAAGATAAAAGCGGAAAGGAATGTAGTGTTCTAAGCAAATGTGTTGTCAGTTTAAGAACTCTGAATGTCAACCTTTTGTGGAAGCCCTTGTTAGTACTCATTAGAAAGCAAACAATGTTGAGATATGCCCTGTGCCTTTTCTCTGAGCACATGCTTCCATCTCCAGATTTCCATCTAACCCCGTACACAGAGGACTTCATTATCTCAGGTTATGCTTATTAAAAGCTTTCAGTAATCTGGAAATGGGCTGGGCTTAGGTCCATTTTTGCATTTATGAAAAAAGTGTTGATTAATTACAGTGGGGATGACAAGACAGCTACTTGACAACATATTGTTAGCCATTAATTAACTTAGCTTTATGTTCTTGAAAGTAATAAAATTGCATTTCTTTTAAAAGGTTTTATAATTAGTCTGAACCACACAATTTAGCACTTAATTATATACTGTCTTCTATTGTTTTTTTTAATTCCCTTTTTCTTCCTCTCTCCCGCTCCTTTCTTTCTGACCCCATATCCCACAGCCATGTAGAGCGATCATACCATGCATTTGCTTTATTCTAGTTATTCTTAAAGGATATACATGAATTAAAAGGCCTTAATTCTGCCTTCAGGGAGCTTCCTGTGAAGAGAGGAGATGGGATCGGCACACAACCAACTACATCACACGGGTGAAAGTAATTATCTGTGCTAACGTGTTTGAGATAAATCTAAGAGGCTGACAAAGTTCACAGGAGACGTATTGCTTCCAAACTAAATGTGGGAGATACGGGCTTGAGGACAAAAAAGGACACAATCAGAGATACAGAAGGTGTATCAACTGGAGATGCGCAGGCACAAAGACAGAAGCAAGAGAAGGTATGATGCATATTAAAGCCACAGGGTGTGTACTAGAAACAATATTAAGTTCTGGAATCAGCCTCTCTACCACTCATAGTGACCTTAGATAACTTAGTAACACTCAGAATTGTTAAATTTTAACTTTTCCACCTTTAAATCCTGCACTACAGTGTCTAATTCATAGGATTTTTATGGTAACTAATGGGGATAATACTCATAAAGCTCAGGCACACAGTAGGTATCAAAATGTGAAACAAAGTACATGTGCTCCTTTGTTCCAAGATAAAATAACATTTTAGATATAAAGAGCCTTTCTGGAGATCCAGACAACAAAGTTTTAGCAGCCACTCATCCATTTCAGGGTGCTCATTTTCTTCACTTTATTGGCTACTTGACAGTCAGGTGATTTGTGCTTTTTAGAAGCAACAAAGGACTCCTTTCCTGTTATGTGTATTCTATGTAGGTTGTGGTCTAATGTCCAATGACATAGAGCAGTTGGGTCAAGAGGCGGGGTTCACATTCAGCTGGCCAGAATGAATCGCAGAGTTTCCTGAATGAAAGGAGAGAGAGGCTCTGTGGAGCCAAGGGGTTGAGCAGCCTTTGGGAGCAAGGAAGTAGATGGTGGCAATGTATGTTGCTGTTGCTTGTGATTAGCTCAGGTTTGTAACTTTAATATTTATCCCCGAGTTTTATTTTATAATAAACAGCAAAAGAAATTGCAATACTTTCTCCCTGGAGCTCTGCAAGCCTTCGGATGATTTCAAAGAGAGAATGAAGTATGAAAACACCACTTATTTGTACTTCAAGATACATGTGGGAAGCAGTGTAGCAAGAGGTTCCTGCATTTACTTTTGTCTTTGTGAATCACATTGTATCATTATAGTTTGGATTAAAGGTGATTTTATTCAGATTTTCAATAACATATTTATGAGACCAGTTTTACAGATCAATAATGTAAGAAACAGTTTCAGGCTTGCTGAGAATTATAACAAAAACATATCCAAACCACTCAGCACCAGAGAATTTGCATTGTAAGATCTATAAATACCAGGTAATTTCCTACTATAGATAGACCTAAGATAAAAGAAGCTTAGTGACCATATACACGGACAAGTCACTGAGATTAGGGGAATCTAAATGTCTTGTCCAAGAGCTAAGACTTAGACTTCCATCATCTATGAGCAAACAACTAATATTTGGTACTTCTCAAGAGAGATGGCATACACATATTCATTATAATATTCGTTGTACCATAATAAAATAATTAAATATTATTCAATATTCATTAAATATGGAAGCAAACATAAGGAAAGGAAAATTGCTCTAGAAAGGTAATAGCAACTTCCCCAAATAGGGAAAATACAAAAAGAACTATTCATGGTAACTAGTCAAAATATATAGTAGCCATTAAGAATATTTCATCTGGGAATTCAATGAAAGATACTGTGAAAATAGAAAAATCCTGTAACTCTCTCCCCCTCGACCCCTTCCTGAGGAAAATAGAAAAATCCTGTAACTCTCTCTCCGTCGACCCCTTCCTGAGGTCGCTGAAACTAGCCAAGGTTGAGATGGCTACTTGAGACACACCCAGCAGCCTGAGCCTGATGGATACTTCCTGAATTCCTGAGACCCACCTGGTAGAGCAGCTTGACCTTCCAAGCTGAGACCACATTCCTGTGGGATCCCACCTGCAACCTAGGTGGGGTCACCCAGGAAAGTCCTACCATGAGAACTGTTAACTGTTAACTGTTTGAAGCTTGCACAATGAAATGAATGTCTTCAGGTGGTACAGGAAATAGCTTGCCTGCCTGCATTCCTAAACTCTGTCCTAAGCGAACATTTGGCCCCGCCCTGTTAGCACGCTGAGCCCGCCCATACCTCCTCCCCTATCTAGAATAGGATATAAGAATCCTGCCCCGAGAATATTCGGGGCCCCAGGCTTTTCTGCAGTTCCTGGAGCCCACACATGTGTGTACCGGTATTCATATTCATATTCATTAAACTCTCTTTTTCTTTAATGTTAACAGTGGTCATTAGTCGTGGTCCTGGGGTGTCTTGGGGTGTCTTGGAGTGCCCTAGGGGCGCCTGCCTATTACAATACATTCCTTCAAGAAGAAGTGGGTTACTTAAGAAAGAAGATTAAATAGTGGGATAGGTCAGTCATGTCCACTGGAGAGAAAAAAAATCACTCATTTTGCTTAAGTGAGAATTACATGTAATCAAGGATTCTTGCAGCACAAAGAAGGGCATCAGAGTACATATCATGAACTAGGGACACTGATGAGGAAGCTCCTTCATGGAACAAGTGAGACAGGATGCTCAGTGGAGAGCAGTCAAAAACACTGACCTAAAGACAGATCCATCATCCCTATAACACAGTGTCTAGGCCCTGACATGGATCATCCCATCCCAGAGTCGGCCTCTCTAGCCAGGCTTTCTTCTAAAACAAATGTCACCAATGTGAATTACAATTTGGGCTGTAGCTACATCTCACATGAAATGAGTTTCCAAGACACAGTTTTATGTTCTCCATGTTATATGGAGTGGGGGAGGGAAGTCATTTGTGAAATATTTAAATCCAAATAAAGAGAATTGTTAGAATCAAAAGCTGATTGGATGAGTTGGAACAGCCCTGGTGAGGATCAGCATTTGAATTGCTTGGAACTCCTAGAATGAGCTACATTAATCTCCACTGTCTAATTTCTGACTTTGGACACTATCCACTTCCTTCACTCTCGTCATGTAAAACTAGTCAGCTCAGTAATGGTCCATAGCTCCAGAAGCCATGATGTCAGCAGTGAACACAAGAAGGTTCCCTATATGTCAAAACATGCTTTCTCCTCCATTCTTCCAGTCCTCTGAGAATCCACATCACAATCACCTCCTAACAAAACTGAAAAGGAAAACACACCGATGACAGATTTTTTTAATCACAAATGTAATAACCCATCACGTCTCATGAAAAAGAAACAGGGCAACGGGGAGGCAATTTGGTCCAGGAGTTTAATAAAAGCATGCTTTCCTCAGAAGGAATCTCATAATGCCATCTCCCAAACACAGAGCGCTAAACAGAGCTCAGGCAGGCAATGAGCCAGATTCAGCGCTAAAGATGTCACTGGGTGTGTGTGATCTGTTCTCATGGTGGGCTGCTCTTCAGGGAGCAGGGCTACAGGAGGCTGAGCACAGCATCTTACTGCGAAGAGGTCCCTGCCCATGCTATTCTCTGCAGTGATATTTGGTTCTTTTCCTGCCTCCAGGCTTTCTCTTAGCCACAAGCCTGCTTTCCATCAGCACATGAATATGCATGTCACAGACCTCTAAGGGATTTGCTGGTCAAATCCCAAGCTGTAACTGTGTTCAAAGACAGCCAGGTATACAATGAGGAGTAGGTCAGTGAAAGTTGAGGGAAACTGGGACACTTCCCTGGGTGGCAAGAATTAACTTCCAGGACTCTTGCCGGCACAGGCGGTTTCAGGGAGCACAGTGTGTGTTTTAAAATGCTTGACAAAGGCAAGCATCCAATTGAAGCTTTTCCTAACAAAAGACAGGGGGACTTCCTGCCAGAGGAAAAGCTTCTAGGCTGACAGGTAGAGGGAGGGCTGGGCCATAAGTCAGCGGGATGCAGAGAGAGTGAAGGATACTCTCCCCACTGCGTTGATTTGGTGTCTATGAGCCTTTCTTTCAGGATGTGGAT
The DNA here is from genome assembly GCA_033318265.1 of Phyllotis vaccarum. Classification (NCBI taxonomy): domain Eukaryota; kingdom Metazoa; phylum Chordata; class Mammalia; order Rodentia; family Cricetidae; genus Phyllotis; species Phyllotis vaccarum. Next base: position 100,681,959 of record JARWLC010000012.1, on the reverse strand, counting down.
GTCTGCCTTGATGCCCTGCTGGTGAATTCTCTCCAGTTATAAAACATTTTGTTACCTTTATTCGCTCTTAATTAAAATGAAAAGAAAACTCCTGGGGTTCCAACAACTGGAAAAATACAGGAAGAAAGGAAAGAAAAGAAAAACAAGAAAGAAAGGGGAGAGCTGTCTGAATTGCTAGAAGCAAAAAGTTAGGATTACCTGACTTGGCAAGGAAGAAAGGACAGAAAAATAAACTCACCGAAATGGTTTTAATCTTTCAGAGCTGAGTGGATTCTGGGAAATAATTTCAGGGGGATATTGGATACATTTGTAATGGGAGGAGAAAAGACAATGGTTTCTCACTCTCAGAATTCACATCCAGCCAGCAACACCCTCCTGCAGGCTCTTTGGATTAGTAGATCACTCATTCATGCTCAACAGTTATCTACCAAAGGCCACGGTAGGCTCAAGATTACTCACACAGTAATAGTCAGGATGCTAAGAAAAAAAAAAAAAAATAAAGTCAACCATATTGATAGTTTTAATTTTCTGAGCTCTACCTGAGGTCAGCTGCGACATTAGGTCCTTGACACTTTGGTTCTCACATTGGCCATGCAAGGAGGGATCACAGTCTTTAGCATATTGGTGCAAAGCAAAGGCTTTAAAAGACTAAAATTCTTGTAGAAAGTCTACTAAGTATAACCACTGCCGAAATTGGTATACTCAGTAAAAGGGAGAGGCTGAATCTTTCACCTGCCTAAGTCTATGGGCTTTCCGCCATTTTGAGGCAAAAGAAAATTAAGCAAATTTTGTTTTCTAGTCCCTCACTTCATGTGTACATTCTACACTGAGGCCTCAAGAGCAGTGTGTGTACCCTTCTCCTGATTTCTTCTCAGTATTAGTAAGCCTACTCTCAAATCTAAGCTTGTTCAATTTCATGCTTGCTTTTCTTTTTCCATATTCTTTGCCTTCTATAAAATGAGCCCTGCCCAGTCTATTCCCTTTGCAGCACTATGTTCAAGTTGTAGACTTAAAAAAAAAAAAAAAACAAAAACAAAAAACAAACTTATAGGGGAGAGGGCTGGAAAGATGACCCTGAAGTTAAGTGTACTGGTTGTTTTTCCAGAGGACCCAGATTCAATACCCAGTACCCACGGTGGCTAACAACCACTCCAGTTCCATAGGATTCAACGTTTTCTTTTGGTTTCTTCTGTCAATACACACCAATGGTGCAAGATATAACAAAAACAACCATAAATATAAAATAAAAATAAAGAAATCTTTGAACAAAACCATTTTGTGTGTGTATGTTTAGGAACACAGGTGTGTGCAGTTGTGTGTGTGTAAGCATGAGTGTGGAGGAAAGAATACAATCTTGGATCTTGGTTGATATTCCTCAGGTACTAACAACCTGAGAAACAGGGTTTCTCACCGGCCTGAAGCTTAAGATGTATGCTAGGCTGACTGGCCTGTGAGCTCCGGAATCTATTTGTCTCTGCATCCTCAGCATGGGGGAGGGAATTATTTACACATTCCGCCATACGTGGCATTTTTAACATGGTTCTGGGGGATCAAAACCAGGTCTTTATGATTGTAAAGCAAGCACTTACAAACTGAGTTATCTCCCCTCCCCCAGCCCCACACTACAGCATATTTAAGGTAAAAATTCATATTCCATTGATTCCTTCACCTAGTGCCATTACTGCATCACGCTATATGTTTTTAGTTCACCTAGGATAAAAATTTAGCTCTGCCAGACTCTGTATTTGATGTCATGTATTATGATCTGCCCTGAATTCATAGAGATCTGTTACACACTTAACTCTGTATTTAATGCCATGCATTATGATTTGCCCTGGATTCATAAAGATCTGTTTCACACAAAAATATCCATGAAGTTTACAAAACCAATGCAAATCAGGTAGATGATTACCCATTCCTAAAGAACTTTACCATAGATGTCCTTAAATAGCAAGCTTCTCAGTTGCCATTATAATTTGAGTTGATTCTTCCCCTGGGGATGCATCTTTCACATGAATAAAGCAAAGTGGAGAGTAAAAAGGGAGCCCCAGAAACGTCAACCTGGAAACCTACATTGGAGTCTGTTGATGTAGCACTCAGGTATGGACAGCCCTACATCAAAGAGTGTCTTAGACTTTGTTTCTCTCAGTGATTCTGCACTGGGGCTAGGTCTCCAGTAGTATCTAAGTTCCCAGTGGTCCTGGGATGAATGGCCATCTTTTCTTAATTGCCTTTTCCCTGAACTCTTTTGCAGGTTCAACTTCAAAAAGACAAAGAAAAACTTAAAATTAAAAGGGAACTGCAGTTGGGATCTGGGCTTCAACTGCTGCTCATTCTTTCTTAGACCCAGGGTAGCCAGAGGAGGACAGGCTTTGCTGAAACAGACAACCCCCCCCCAATAGGCTGAAGCAAGGGACACAGGAGCTACTCTGCATCTACTTCTCCTAGTAAAGTAAACACATTTTTCAGAATTTTCATAGTTCTGAAGAATCTCATGCAGAAAAATAATAATAATAATAATAAAAAAAAAAAAAACCTTATCCCAGCCCTCCAAGACACAAATGTCATTTCTACTTGACTGTCACTGGCTAGATCTAGTCATACAGTATATCCCCAGAATGGAAGAAATGCAATTCATTTCTAGGAAATACTTCAGTTGTAAAGTTCCCCAAGGAGTCACTAAGTAGCAACAGTGATTGTTGCAGGCCCTCAATGGTGTCGAGGCTATCCATAAACAGAGAACAGACACTTCAGACCTTAGAATTCTGAGGAGCACACATCATGGGATTTCTGGGTGACCTGAGCTGTAGTGGCTCATGGGAGGTTCCTAGGGACATCCCTGATTACACAAGCCAGTAAGTCTTTCTTTCCCTTCTGAAAATGGCTGCAGAGTTCTCCTAAATTCATAATTGATGCTGGCCAAACCAGCCTTGTGGGGTGCTACCTTCAGGGCTCATCACCTAAGATGAGAATTGAACCGAATATACTTTGTTAAAGTTTCCACTCTCAAAGAGATGCCTTTGTCCTGTGATGGCCTTGAAAAGTAGCTTTCATCTATTTCAAAGGGAAGCTCCCTTCTCACCTTCTGTTGGCTTTCCTTGTTATGGGTCTGTTTTCTATTTTAGGTAGATTGAAACATTTTTCTACTTCTCCAATTTCTCCCCCTAGATTTTTCCACATAGAGCAGAGGACAAGCAATACACACAAACCAAGCTGTCTGTGTTAAGTCGATGCCCTGCTCTCTCTCCTCAAGCTTTCTCACCATTTTGGGTTGAGAGAAGCAGGTGTCAGGTCTCCTTGGGTGAAGGAGTTATTTTCAAGCTGTGGAAAGATTGCAAGGCAGATTTTGTCAGCTCCTACACATCCTAACACTGAGCACCCTTATTAAAAAAGGTGTCAAGAGGCATCAGCCAAGTGAATGAGGCTCCAAAGAGTAAGGAATGCCTGATCAGAAGAAGGGGAGGAAACTGGGGAGAGGGGGCTTATTCCTGATATAATGGGGACATATTTCATCTGTCTCCAGCAATGTTTATAGGGGAGAACACTATTACGTAAAAAACACAGTTATGGTTAAAATCTTCTATTCTTTCCTTTCTCCAAGATGTGTTTTAATGTTGTCCTGTGATGCTCCAAGAGATAAGCAGTGTTCACCTTAGGGAAACAAGAAATGTTGGAGTCAGAAAGGTAGCTTGTAAATCTAGGTGTGCTCATAGCATAAGCTAAGGAATTTGCTGCAGGCACATGCAGCTGAATTTGGAAATAGGAGGACTGAGTACTGGCTATCTCTGCTCTCTTTCACAAAGAAAAAGAAAGGCAAGAGTACGGAACACAACACCAATACCACAGTGAACATGAATGGTATGAACAATTACCCCATTTGATATGCATGACACATTCACATTATAACTTCCACATATCTCTTCCTTCCCAAGATCATTCATCTACCCACAACCCCTCCACAAATTAACAAGGTTACTCTTATCTGCTCCATATTACACCCATGAAAGAGCTAAGTTAGAAGACAGTGACAACAGAAGAGGGGAAACCGGGAAACATCTGCTTAAGGTTCTACAGATACTTCTTGTCCAAGAGAATATTCACTCTCAGGTCTTTGGCACCCTCTCAACCCGAGTTGTCCACATGTGGCGAGACGTCAGTTAGTTAATGGAAGTTTACCTGCAGATGTGCAGACTGAGACTCGACAGGCATAAAGCCTGGAGACTAACCATAAACTCCCTTTCTAGCCCTAATCTAGTGCTCAGCGCAGCCCAAACTATTACATAGTGTCATCTTCAGCCCTGATAATGTCCTTATACTTACTAATCCCTGCCCATCAGCTATACATTTTCACAGCAAATTCAAAACAACAATTAAGGCCCCTTGTCTGCAGTACCTCATTGTCATTCTGAGTAGGAAGGTGAAGAGGTAGTGATTTCTGTGAGTGGGTTAGCACATCTATCATCCATTGTAAATGTGACTGTTAAAACTGTCCTTGTTTCAGGCCTTAAACACCTCTCTATGCTGCTCAAGAGAGGACAGGCCATGCTGTCATTACTTAAAACTTTCCAAGGAGAGCAGTCCTTTTAATCTTACCATCCACAGCCACATGAAAGCTGAATCAATACTCAAGGAACTTCACAGGAACTTCACAGACATGGAATGATTGTGAGTCTACCAGATACAGCAGCTGATGTTTCTGCTAACGTAATATAATTGTATAGTCCCTTCTCCCCTCAATTCTGTGTGTATATGTGTATGTGTCTTTGTCTGTGTGTGTGTGTGTGTGTGTGTGTGTGTGTGTGTGTGTGTGTGTATGAGAGAGGAAGAGAGGAAGAGCAAGATAGATAGATAGATAGATAGATAGATAGATAGATAGGTAGGTAGATAGGTAGATAGGTAGATAGATAGATAGATAGATAGATAGATAGATAGATAGATAGATAGATAGGTAGATAGGTAGATAGGTAGATAGGTAGATAGATAGATATATCCTTAAGATCCCTGTTAACCTAGGACCGAAGATACTAATCAAGAGAAACCAGGGAAGTGGAGCACAGATATCAGTGATCAGATGAGGGAATTAACTAGTTAAGAGGGAGAGGCCTTCCAAGGGGAAACTGTAGAAACATGGAATTATACAGTGCTTTAAATATAGGGAAGAAAATGAAGTTAAAAACCACCTTTAGCTTTTACTTAATAAAAGAAATACAAGTTTAAAGATATTAAAAGGAAGATTTACATGTATTTTGGATATATGTGTAGGCTGTTTTATTCAGACTAGACCAGAAGAGTTATAGAGTAACAGCACAAGCAGTCATGGGCTGTTACCACTATCTACCCCAGTCAACCATTCCCCACCCCATTGAATACACACACACACACACACACACACACACACACACACACACACACACACACATACACACACTTTCTTCTTTCTTCCATTCCCTCCCCTGAATTCTCCTTGGTGTAAACATTCTAAATTATTTATATCTAGATTGAAGGCATCTTTTGGTGTAACTGGGACTAGGGTAATCAAAATATAATTGTGCTATAGATATGGTAATACATTATGCTAATATTTGATTAAGGAGACTATGAGAACTACAGAATGATGCTACTAGCTAGCTTTGGACCATCCAGGGCAAAAAGAAAAAGCAAAAAACAAACAGCTTCAGAAAAAAAGGTTCCAGGAGGATCTTGAGCTATTAAAGAAGCTGGCTGGGTGAGAAATAAATTCTGTACAAGAGGCAGCTCTGTGAATTGCTCTGTAAGTGGTAAGGCCAGGAAAAATAAACCTTAACTCAGGGATTTCTCTGTGCAGACTCCAAGGAAGCAATTAAGGTAGGTTCCAGGCCCTTTGAGAAGGCTCAACCAACGGTACAGACATGGCCCGATCTGGAGACAGACTGACTGGGAAAAGCCTTTTGTTCTTAAGTGGCCAATGTAACTTAAAACCAGCTTCTCAATGGATGGTCCTGAGGCCAGAAGATCAGCTAAAACTGGAAACACATGGTCCTACTTATGTACCTCTCTCTCCCCATAACTCTGTGAGTATGAGTAAATCTGTGTCTTTGTCTCTTTGAGTATGTGAAATCCTTAGACCCAGATTATAAAAGCTTTGTTAGCCAGAGATAGAGGATGCTAACCAAGAGAAGCCAGGGAAGTGGAACATGGAATCAAACTCGCAAGAAATCTGCATTTGACAAGGCCCCCCAGAAAAACTTGATGCCCACAAAGTGAAAATCTTGTGCAAAGCAGCAGTTAGGCACAGGATGCAGTTAGAACAAAGCAGGACTTGTTCAGAGTGTCATGTCTACAGAGAGCTATGGTAGGGTTTTCTGTCATTTGATAATATGGTGTTCCTTCACCTCCATTCTACTCCAACCTGGAACCTTCCAAAGGCTATCTTCCAGGATCGAACTCAATAACAAACTTTGGCCGACTAAGCCAGGAGAGGTCCTCAAAAGTCAAGCTTCTCTCTAAAGGGAGGCAGCAGCTTCTGCTATTGATTAGCTCATGATAGCACATCACACAACTGAAACCTTACTATGGGAAGCGTTTATCCTGGATAAAACCCACAGCACCTTCAACACTGGGAATGCATCCCCTATAGTTTCTATATTTTCCAAGATGAGTTCACTGAAGCACAGAATGGAAACCATTCATCCAAAATCATGGAGCAAAGGGAGGAAGAGAACTTGGATCCAAACCCAAACAATCTGGTGCTGTAATATTTAAATGATGGCCAGTGACTCCTGGGGAGATAAATGATTCAGAAACATGGACAGGAAGAGAAAAATATAGAAAGAAAACCAAACAACAACCTGTGGATACTAACAGGAAAGTTGGAAAGCAAAGGCCAGAATATCCCTCTTAGAGAAACGAATATGATTTTGCTTAGTTTTTATCTCTCTGCAGGGTATGAATTGTATTCTTAGACTTGATGTCAAAGGGTAGTCCTGGATCACTGCTGTTCAAGGCTCCTCTTACTTTGTCCCCCTGACATCCTCCTCATAGGTAACCTTTCAGCACTTGCTATACCCAAATTCCTACTAAAAGAAATAATAGAAGGCATGGGGAGGCAAACCTGTAACCTCCACACTCAGGAGGCAGAGGAAGGTGGATTCCTATAAGTTCAAGGCTAGCCTAGTCTACAGAGAGTGTTCTAGACCAGCCAGCACTAGTAAATAAGACAGTTTGTCAACAGCAGTAATATTTCAACATATGAAAAGTTACTAAATTTGATAGTTTTTATACAATAAAGCTGTCACAAAGATCCATAGTAGAAGTGTGACCAATGCTATATCATTTCCCTACTCCAAATCTTCAGTGAACACAAGACAATACCCTTGACCTCTGAAAACCTTTGGGCATTTACAGACACTGTCTTAACAGTGATGGACATCCTCAGTCAGCAGTCCACTGACCCCTGTGGTCTCACTTATTCACTGTCTTCTAATATGTTTTGGGTTTAATGTGTCTTTGATTCTGATCTTCCTGTCCATCTAGACTCCACCCTTCTGTATGGGCATCCATTCTTCAGGTTTAATTTAAAACTGTGCCCTTGATTCAGCCTTCTTTGCTCATCTGTGTCTGTGTGATTACTTCTCTGCTTCCATAACTATTTGTCCTTAATACCATTAATACCATTTGACCAGTACTTGTGTATGGTTTCACTACTTAAGATTTACAGTACTGACCATTTGTGGGTGTGTTCTGTGCCGGCTTGTATGGTTTGTATATGTTTACATGTCTTGCTAGAAATGGACACCCTATGTCTGTAACTGAGGTTTCCAGTCTGAGAAAGTCGATGTGAGATGCATGTTTGTGTACTGTCAGCACTGATTCCATACACGGTACGCTGCTTTGTAAGCAGTAGGCCCTGCAGCCGCTCATATTCACTAAGCTAAAGAGATGGGATGTACACACTCCCACAGAAGCGAATATGATCCTGCAGTTTGTCTTTAGAAATCCAGGCTCAGTGTTATTCATTGCAGCAGCTCAGTCTCCCAATCTGACCCACAAATTCCTCTTCAGCCTCTTGTCTGCTCAGGATGTTTTTGCCTAAGCTTCCTCGGCAGATAACCAGAAGTGTCACACAGCTCTCAAGCTGCCCTTTGTTTCTGCAAGTTCCTTGTGTTGCTTGCTCTGCATGAAATGCACTTTGCTCATTCTTTAGAAAAATCCAGATAAGATAAAACAACACTTGCAAAAAGTCATTTCTTTCCCGGCCTTCCTACTGGTTTTTATGTTGCCTTTTCCCCCACAATGTTTAGTAAGCAATTGATTATATTTTTTTTCTGCCCTATAGTCTAAGCTCAGTGCATTGAATGAGTGGATAAAGGAATGAATAATGAACTAGATAGGAAAGGCCAAATCAGACTTTTATAAATTTGTGAAGGAACCTATCATTAGCCCAGTGGAGAATGTGATAAAATTATGCCACACAATAGGATATGGAGGCATGTTAATATGAAAAATGTACTTGTACACATTTACTCCAAACATTTTCCATATTTAAATCATACCCTCTGCAATTCATTTGCAGTACTGAAATCCACTGGGGGCAAATGGCTTATGGTAAATAAACCAAAGGAACCTTCATAGGAAGTATAGCATAGAAAGGAATAAAGGAAGATCACCAGACATGGAGGTGACAGCAGGAACGAAAAGCCAAAGATGTGGCATCCTTCCTAGCCTAAGAATTCCCTCCCTTCAGGACAGAAAAAGGTGCATCTGAGATAAAGCATTAGGCTCCACCCACAAGTCAGAGTTTTAAAGAAAAATACACTGAAAATAAGAGGCACTAGCCCAGGACTTGCCCATGGAGAGTTGTCTCCATCTGCCCCACCATCCTAGATTGGGTTAATGGTATCACTGAGGCTGGATAGGTTTTAACACTCACCCACTGGACACACAGCTAAATGTCCAAAGCTGCTTGGGATCTTAGTCTCCTTGATGTCTTAAGAGAGTTTATCAAGCCAGATAGAAAGCAAAAGCCACATGTTAGAAATTTCCAGCATTCAGGATGGTGGCGGCGGGGGTGGGGGGGACACCAAAATCCAGCATGAAAAAGGAAAATAGCTAGAGACATAAAAATCCTGTCAAATCTCTCTAAATGACAACAAAAGCATGGGAGAGATCGTTTCTTTTTAATGAATGCTTTGATCAGCCACAGTTGATATAATAATTATATAAAACTAGAACAAGACAGAAATAAGATGTGGGTGGTTTTTTTTTTCCCCCCTCATGTAGCCTGTAACCTCTGCAACTGGTTCGTATATTTAAGGAAAAATAAGGCCCATAAACACAGACGCACACCTCTGGAAAATCTGATCTCTCCTCTGACTTGTACAGGAAATTCTCAGAAAGCCTGCATCTTTTTCTTTCCTGCCCCAGAAAGACTTCTCTGCCAGCCATGACTCCGAAAGTGAACCTAATGGAGATGAAATTTTCATCACCTGCATCCTGCTCTTAATTCTCAGGCTAATACTACTATTTAATTCACAGTCTGACTGCAGGCTGTATGTTCCCTCTCCCCTACAACACTCCCCCTAACTTCAACTGACTCCTTACTTCAATCTGTACTTTGTTGGTCATTTCCCAACTAATAAGATAAACCCAGTGCTTCTGGAAGTATTGACTTGGCTAGTCTCCAGAAGGGGAGGAGAAAGCACCATTCTTTTTTAGGATGATACTCCCACAAGCACGTGCTCTTTAGAAATAGTAGGGGAGAGAGGTAGTTACCATGGGAACAGAGGCAGGCACACAAATAGGAGCCACACATTTCTCTCAAGGGAGCACCAGCAGGGACTTCTCCTCACTTCTATCACCATCAGAGCCTCTTTCAAAAGCTTTCTGCCCTGAATAGGAAGAGAGGCCAAAGTAAAGGAGAGACATCCTTGCTCTGAAATCCCAGGTTACAATGGATGAGTCTGACTTAGCCACAGGCTGTGTGCGAGGCCATCAGTATGGATAGCCTGAGTCTGGGTGTGGACAGAAAAGAAAATAATGGCTGATTCTGTAATCATCACCTGGGGAATTCTCAAGACTCTTGGTACACATACTTGAGCCCTAAGCTCTAGAAATGTTGGTCCAATGCCTTCTGATGCCCATGCTGGTTTAGAGCTTAGCCAGGTATAAGGATAAGAAATGGGAAGACATCAGAGAATGACAAACCCACCGATCACTTTGACTCCATGGAGCCCCTCATGGAGGCACACTGAATTTATCAGAAGATCCACAGGAAGAATAAGGAGAAAGAGAAAGGCAGGGCATAAAGGATGGGCTATGGGCACCTCCTGAAAGAAAACGGGGGGTTATACCTAGCAGGACACTGAAGTCTGGCTGATGAAGTCTGAGACTGACTCTATCACAACCAGATTTAAAGAATGGATGAATGAATGAATGAATGAATGAATGAATGAATGAATGAATGAATAAATAAATAAATATGGATTTAAAAACTCAGGTTTATAGTAATAAAATGCCAACCAGCTGTTTGGCAAAATTTATATAATCAGCTGGTTGATTAAACAGTACCCAGGCTGCAAGGAAAGCTTCAGGAAAAGATGATGGGCAAGTTTGTCAGGTTGGCTCAAGCATAGCGTTGCCTGGGTGGTGGGACCCAGAAGCCATGGGATGCCGCAGAACTGGAAGCCTTCCCCTGCCACATGCCGGATGCTGATTTATGGGGACTGGAACAATTTGTCTAAAGCTGTAATTTTAACTACCTCCGTGCTGAGCAGCCAATCAGTGGGCTTGCTGCACGCAGCTTTTACGAGTCCCCATAAAAGCAGCAAAATGAAAACTCAGGGGCCCTTAAAATATACTCCAAGGGTTTCTGCAGTGCAATTGGAGGCTTTTATGACTCCTGTCAGGACTTTTATGACCCCGTAAAACCAGGCAGCAGCCTGGCCAGAGATGAAAAGTGGCCCCACTGTCTTAAAGTCTAAATGGTCTGTACATTTACAAGGCCTCCAGGAAAGATGGGGGAACAGTGCCAGGGCCAGGGGGCTGCCTAGAGTGAAGGCGGGTCCTGGGGCAGAAGAACTGAGAACTGGGAAAAAGAGTGGATGGAGCAGGGGAGGAAGGAAGTGAGCTGAGTATGAACTCTTCAGTCTGTCAGAGCCCAAGTCCTCGAATTCCCTGCCATTCTTCACATAGGAGTAAACAGAAAGAAGCAGTGTTAGACAAGAGGCACTGGCACTGGGAAGTAGGGAACTGAAGCTGCCAGGGACTCACAGGCTCCAAGGTACCATTTCAAGGGCATTCCCCCACTATTATGATACCTGCATTACAGAAAGTGTGTGTGTGTGTGTGTGTGTGTTGGGGGGGGGGGGGAGTAACTTAGAAACACCGCTCAGAGCACTCTGAATATTGTTCTCTAAAGTTCAGAGACAGTGGCTAGCTCCATCAGGGTAATGAGAAACTTCCACAAGACTGGAGCCTATCCTGTGCCTGAAGACAGAGGATCAAAAACACGTACCATACCCTGGAAGGAACCTCCTATCACAGGCTCCTTTTGTGTCATTGAGACAGAGACAGTGTGATTCTGCCCTCAGAATGCTCCTATCATCCAAGCTTGCTGGGCAGGTACAGGGTGCTATGCAAACCCCCCGAGAACCTACTGCCCTTCTGCGGTGCACACAATAGAGGGCTTGAACAACATGGTATGACATTGACTATGGAGGCATAAGCTGCTGTGGGGACAGCAAATCCCAGAACAACACTACTCTGGAACTTAGGTTCTACCCCACAGAAACAAGGGAAGAAAGGTGCTGGAAATGTCACTTCAGATCTCAGAAAAAAAAAGAAGAAGCAGAGTAGAGGTAGAGGTGTGTGAAATGCCACCACAGAGCCAGGAGCCAAGTGTTCTACAGGCAGAGCATGGAGACTCAGTAAAAGCCGTGAGAAAGGGGTCCATGTCCATAATTGTGATTGCTTGTTGAGGGTGAGGGCCATCTAGAAAAGATGAGAGAGAGAGAGAGAGAGAGAGAGAGAGAGAGAGAGAGAGAGAGAGAGAGAGAGAGAGAGAGAGAGAGAGAGAAAGAGAGAGAGAGATTCATTTGGAAGAGTTACCATGCAGTCTCCTTTTATGGAAAAGGCATCCTCCATCTAAAGAGGCCAGACAAGGCAGAATTTAAAAAAAAAAAAAAAGGCTGTGTCACAGAACAGGCTCTGGAGTCTAGATAGGGTGTGACACATAATCAGAGAGTCATGTTGACCTCAGGGCTGCAGGACAGACACTGACCCAGCAATATTTCCTCTACCAACATGCATGCTAGCCTTCAGGGCAGCAAATGCAGGTTCGAAGATGATGGGGCCCAGCCATAAATCCCAACACCATTATGTACACTGAGCTAGTCCTTAATCTTCGTGGGTTTCTTTTTCTCATCTGTAAAGCGCAGATAAAATATTTGCCTCATATAGTTGCTCGGAGGATTAAAAGCGATAAGTTGTGTAAGGCGGGATTTGAGCAGCATCTGAGGAGACCGACAGGAGTTTGTCAGTGCCCACAGAAAAGGGCTAAAATTTCAAACAGAGGAAACTATGGTAACAGCAGACATAGACTAATAATCAAATTTTAGGTACAACCAGACATCTTCTGTCCCTACAATAAGAGTCACCTGTAGGGAAGGAGTGTATCCATTTTTTTTTAAAAAAAAATTGTACATTGACAAATTATAGTTGTGCATATTTAGGGAGTATAAAGGGATATAATAACTTTCATACAATGTGAATACAATGTGAAATGGTCAGGTCAAGCCATTTCATCCAAACCTTCACTTTAAACATCTGACATTGTCAGTGCTAAGAACACTCCAGGTTCACCCTCACCGTGGCATGGAAACTTATGTGCACCCATGCTGTCAGCCTATCGGAAACCATCAGATTTGTGCCTCCTAAACAAGTCCCTGTCCACTTCTATTTATTGTTTGCAATTTTAAAACTATTATTGTGTATGTGTGTTTGTGTGTGTGTGTGTGTGTAAAATCTTGGATGTTGCTCCTATTTTTGTTTTATTTTTGAAACAAAATCTTTAACTGGCCTGCCACCCTCCTAGTCAGGTAGGCTAACCAGCCAGAGGGCCCCAGGGATCTACTTGGTCCCCTGTGGATGTCACTCTTCCTGACTTTTATTATTTGAGTTTAAAAGCGTAAATTCTAGTTTTCAGGCTTGCAAGGCAATTGCTTTACCCACTAAGCTATTCCCCACCCCTGTTCCCTTTCCTATTGCTATCTCCTCAGACCTCCCCAACCTCTGATGTCCACATTCCACTCTGTCCCTCTTGATTATTTACTGTATTTCTCCATATAAATGAGATCATGTGATACTTGTGTTCCTGTTTTTATTTGGTAAAATGTTCTCCAATTCTATCCACACTGTGGCAGAAGACAGGATGTCTTGCTTTTGTAAGGCTGTATAGGTACCCCCAATCTTTTTATTCATCCTTCCTGTGATGAACACTAAGGATGACTCCATGCCTATTGAAAATAGTGTTGCTGCAAGCGTGCCACACAGCTATCACTTCAACAGGCGGATTTCAGGGTTTTGGAAAGCATACCCAAAAGTGGTATTTTGCTTTTAGTTTGTTGAGGAACCTCTGTAGTAACTTCATTAATTCATATTCCCATCAAAACTTCTCTATGTTGGGTTCTCTAAAGATCAATTCACTTACTGGATAAGCCTATCACAACTATATTGTAGTAGGTGTAGTAGCCATAGGGAAGAGGAGAGTGTCTTCTTTTGCTTCTTTGAATCCTATCCTTACTGTCCATTCTCACACTTCTAGAATCCTCTTAAAAGACACATTGAATGTGTCATTATCTTTAAAACTCTTCAGACACTTGCTATAGATTACTAGTCCACCTTCCCTGGGGCAGCTTCCAAGCTCTGGAAATTGCTATCTGCTGGGTACCAGTCTGGATTTGCTTTAGCCTCTACTTCTCTGCTCCCTTGCTCAAAGATCAAATTCCTATTCATCAGGATTTTCATAGGGGCAATGCTCATCTCTCCAGCTCTGCTGGGCTGAGTCCTCATCATCCACTTGCCATCAGTGTGAGCAAAGCCTCTTCTAAAAGGGCTTGATGACTTGGTGGCACCATGTTGACACCCAGCTCTACCAGCCACTTCTTTCAAACATAAACTCATTCCTCAGTTCATTCACACTAGAGTAGAAGGGTGATGACCACAGGTAGTCATAGTCCTACAACTTGGCCCCTTATCTGGAGGCTAATACAGAAAGAATCAAATTTGTTAAATTACTAAATAGAGCAGTGTAGAATGAAGAAGGGGTCTGAATATGTTGTATGAGCTGTTGAGTATTTAGTCATCAATGATTACCATGGAGCTAACAGTGACTGAGACAGGACATGAAGTAAAAAGAACAATATGGCCAGGCTATAGGATGCTTTCTGGATCTGGAGATCTGTATGTGGAAGCATGGCTGGTATCAATCACGCAGGCGAAAAGGTCTGAACTTCCACAGTGGATGTCTAGATGTCAGACAAACCCAATCAAAAGTAAACTCAGCAGACAGCAGGGAATCATGGTAAGACTCCTATGTAGCTTCAAGGTGTCTACCTGAGTGCCTTCCTGGTAGTCAGATGGGTGAATGGGTTTAATAATAAAAACTCAAAATGTGAATATGGACACAGAATACAGCTTAGAGCTTCTTAAATACAATTCCTGAGAGAGTAAGACATTCAGAAGGAAGTACCCAACAGGCAGCTAAGAAAGGGATCTTGAGTCCAGAAAAGGCTAGAAACATAAACTGATGAGTTAGAAGCCCCACACTAAAATCACTGAGATGAAATAAATAGCTCTTGGTGTTTATATAGGAGCCAGAAGAGGCTAGTAGACTCACAGCCCAATCCTGAAGAAATGTGAGCAGTTTAAAAGACAATAGGGATCTATGAATTAGAAGTTGCTTTTTTTTTTTCTTTAACAAACTCTTGTCACACACAGTTAGCTGACATTAGATGTCCCCGTGTCACTAGGTAATTCCTGATGATACCTCTCATTCTACAGCAATGTAGAACAACTGCCTATTTGATTAGATGGCTAGATATAATGCCTATACTTCTGTCACAGAGTACCCCTTACTTCCCCCCAGAATTCCACATCAGCCTCCTTTACCTAGTCAAAGCATGTTTCATGCCTCCAAGTAGGTCCCTAAGACTTCAGGTTGTAGTAAATCCCATAGATGCTATGTTTTTATTTATATGTACACACCTGTGATCAGCTTTAACTTTTAAGTTAAACACAAGAGATTGACGGCATTGATTAATAATGAGCTAGGAACATTGTAACAGTATAATCCCTGTCTGACTATAGAGGGATTGTGTTGCTTCATTGTAAATAATTGTCCCACCCATTGGTTTAATAAAAAGTGCTGATTGGCCAAAGGCAGGCAGGAAGAGTGGGTGGAGCTACCAGACTAAGAAAACTCTGAGAACAGGAAGCACAGAGCAGAATGCCAGAGAGAAGGCAGAGGAAGCAGAGGACAACCATGCTGCTGTGAGAAAAGGTACTGAGCCCCATCGCTAAACAGGTTAAGAGTCATGGGTTAGATGAAGGGTAGAGAGCTAGCAAGTGATATGCCTGGACCTGAGGCCGATCAACCTAAAACTATAGTAAGCCTCTGTGTGTCTCTGCGGATCTGTGGGACTGAGGGTCTAAACCTTGAGGCTAGACTCAAAAGTCTGGAACAGAAACCTCCTACTACATCTGACCACAAAATTTTGAGCTTGTCAAAATTATGAACAGTCTCAGAATTCACAGAATGCTTCCTTGATCAATGCGGAATGAAGTTTAACACCAGAGTGAAAAGCTCAGGTGGATATGAATGATAATTAAGAATAAAGCTCTTCTTCTCCAGCTCACCACTGACTTCTCACTAAGTAAGTAAGTCTATCATTTCAAACTACCAGTTGACACTGTCTCCTTCACTCTTTCTAACCTTTGGGAACAAGTCTTTTATTAATGTTGTTAACTATGTGTTTTTTAATTTTACTTGTTTTTTTCTAAACCTTTCTCTTCCCTTTCATTTTTATGTCTCCAAAACTCATTAAGTGTTAATTACTTATCCCTCAATAATGCCTAAACCCCATTGTAATTAATATCTCAATTGTATCTACCATAGGAAATCTGTGTATACGCACACACACACACACACACACACACACACACACACACATCTTTATATATCATTTGCAAACAATTGTTACAGAAGTGTTAGCATTAGCTCAGGACTTCCATATATACAACTTCTGAGATTCACACAATTGGAAGCTTCGTAGACATTTCGAAAAACAAGATGTCAAAATTCAGCTCATTGTCTCCTACCACAAATCCCTGTTCTTCTCCACCAGCTAATTACCTCATTATCTAAGCCAAAGATATGGAGGCTGTTCCAGGTGCATATTGTCCCCCACCACAACAGACAACAAACTGCATGTTCTACCTTCTAACTGCTGCTGCTCTTTATTTGTATTGCAGTTTTGACCCCCCCCCCCCCCGAAGGAATGTTATAGACTTGTGGAAGTCATTCCACTTGATGGCTTCCATTTCCAAACTCTATCCCAGTGGGCACAGCATCCCACACATCTAGCCTGTGCCATTTCCTTTTCACACAGGAGGGATCCCTTCTTCATGGCAGAAATTCAACTCCATGCAAAGTTTTCCTACAAATGTAGGCACAGGAATCATCCATTGCATTTTAATAATCAAGTTCCCAGATCTTATCTTAAATCTACTCAAGAGAATTCCTGGTGAGCTAATTCCAGAAATATGGTGGGTATTCCAAGCTTCTAGAAGTTCTTATGACATGTGTAGTTTGCAATGTCCATAATAGCTGTTTCCTATAAAAGTCTCATCTCTTCTCTGGCAATTCATAGTGCAAACACTACTCTATAGTCTCCTGGCCACAGAAGTGCTCATGCAGCATACCTCATTGTGGCCATTGTTCAAGTAGATCCAAGATACAGAAATATGGCTCCATTCACAGAGAATTTGTAAGGGAAACACAAATAACTGTCTTTCTAGATGGCTACATGCCTCTTGCTGTATTCTACTTTGTGCATTAGAGAGGTAGAGTAAGCAATTCTACACATTGAACAGAAGCCAAGAAAGGAGCAAGAAAACTCACTCCCTGGTACCAGCCTATCACTCATTTTACTTGTCTGTTTTTGCAGCTCTGGGACTGGGCCCAGGGTTGCTCATATGACAGGCAGACACCCTGTCTCTGTGTTATATTTCCAGCCCCAGACTATTCTTGAAGCCAAGTTGTAGTCCTGCATATGCGGTCCAGGAAATTACTACGTGTTTTTAAGGAACTTCTATTCTTGCCTGAGATATGATGAATGGTTTCTGCAGAGGCATTCAAACTTAAGAAGATTAATAAGCAAGTGATAAGCACCCAGTAGAATCCTCTACTTGAATTTTTCTACTGCTGTCTGCAATGCTTTTCTCCTACCATACAGCACACCCCTCCACTATGGCTTGTGTTAATGGCTTGCACTGCCCACTTGTCCCCAGTCGGTCCCTCTTGTTTCTTGCCTTTCTTTTTCTTTATATACTTTAGCAGGTACTTTTTTCTTTATGTTAGCATCCTCATCACTGAAGATTCATTTCAAGTTCATTTCTCCTGAGCCCCTCCCCAAGCCTTTGGAGCAGAAATGTTTTCTCCTCTGTGTCTTAAGGCAGTTGTGTTGAGAACTGGTTGGTTTCTGTTACATGGCACTGCAATTATTGGTTGCTTTTTGTATTCCTCCTGAACATAATAGAAGATTCTTATAGTATCATTGATTCTCTATCACTTGACATAGAGGTAAATGTACAATGAACTCATCAATGTTTGTGATATGAAAGACTGAACGAATCAGCCAATTAATCACCTGTTAATTCCTAATTAATCAGAAGCTGTAGAAGGAAGGAAATGACAGAGAGAGGGCTGTCTATAGCCTATGATAATTCAGCCTCTGACTTGCAAAGACCAGCTGCTTGTTCTTGGACCACAGTTGTCAACTCCACAGTGCAGCAGGTGGATGGCTGTTCTGCTTATTTTATTTTTTTCCTAGTAAAAAGAGAAGAAAGAAGGTCATGTGGGGGGGGGAGCCTCTTACTAACCCATCTGAAAGAAATTCTGCTCAATATTACATAACATATCTCCTTGTTCAGCAGGAGATCCTCAGAGCTGGAAAGGTGTTATATCTTATTTATAGTGCACACTACTATTGCTAAATGTACAGCAAACATCAAACAAGCCATATGAGTCATCCTGCCCACTTAGTGTGTAGTATTGCCTTTCCTTTACCTCAAGTCAATGTTCTTATCCAGATTATAGAGTATGTTCATCACAGTTACAGGGCAATCTATCAGGTAACTGGGTTCACAGCCCACTCAGTCACTCACTGATTAAGATTCAAATTGACATAGTCTTCCCCCTCCCCAATCTCTATCTTTCTTTTCAGTAGAGCAAGAATGTGGAAAATAGTTTATAAGCTCAGTCCCTGGCTCACAGGAGATGAAAATGTGATCCTTTGCTAGCTCAGACAAAATCCTCCACGCTACATTAGGCTTGATAGCAAATTTTGTACTTGCAAGCTTTTATCAAAACTATATGTGAAATCTTAATAATGCAGGGAGGTGGATAAAGTCTCTCCTCTGTTAAGGTTTACATCAACAGAAACAAGACTAATTCCTGATTTGAAACTCAGCACTTTCGGCAGTATCTACTAGCATTTGTAAAGTCCTGAAGAAGATGGAAGATGGGATGAACCTGGGCATACATGAGTGCATGCATGCGTGCACGCGCGCACACACACACACACACAGACACACACACACACACACACACACACACACACACACACACACACTCCTAAAAAAAAAAAAAAAAACTTAATGATTATGTTCATGAACAACAAAACTGCCCTAAATTTTCAATACCGGTCACCTTAAAGAGGATCAAACAGGGGCTGCAAAGATAGCTTGCAACACAAGGATGTAAGTCTCACCAATATCCATGTTTAAAAAATAAAGCTGTTTGTGATAACATACCCTTAACCCTAGTGATGTGAAAGCAGACACAAGAGGATCACCAGGGCTTGCTGGCAAGATACTCTAGATGAATCCATGAGCTCTAGAATTAGTGAGAAGCTCTGTGCCACGAAATCAGGTGAGGACTTGAAATACATGTCAGTGGCAGAAAGCCTGCCTAGAATGCATGAAACCGTAGCTTCAAATCCCCAGGCCCACAAAAGAAAAAGATTACAAAGCAAAGTAGATCTCTGATAAGGAAGACAAGAACACTCTGATCTCTGCCCTTCTGTTCAGATCTACAGTTTTCTCTTCACTGATCATGAGACTTGAAATTAAAAAAAAAAAAAAAAAAAAAAGATTTAACTTTATGTTTTCAAAACACAATGAATAAAATCCATTCCATTAAACTTACTGGTTGCTTGTGAGGATCAAAAATAGTAAGATGGATTCCTTTACCCCAGTTCCCAGCATTCTTGCTACACATAATATCACTGTGGGGTGTATTGTTTTGTTATTCCAAGTATTTGCTGTTTATCTTCAGGAAAGAATTATAGTGTACGGTGCATTGACATCAGACGTGGTCATCTGACTTGCTGTGGCCAACACAGAAAGGAACAAGAATCTCATATGTTACTATAAAATGGAAGCCTTTGGAGCAGTTATGTAGCTCTGCTACTCATTTCTCTCTGGGACAAGACTCTGTGTCCTAATTCTAACCTGTTTTTTCAAGCTTTATCACAGAGATCGAATAAATAGAAGTTTGTGTGTCTGTATGTATGTGAACATGCATGAGATAAACTATAACCCAGGTCTGGTATCAGCCATGAAGATATTGCAAACAGTTGTTATTGCCGCAAAATGTAGCCAAAGCTGACAGATACACATGAGAAACTCTCAACCAATCAACTTCAATTTTCACTTAAGTATCCCTCAAAATTAACTGATCCAGTATCTTTCAAAAATATATTCACCCCCCCCAAATAGTTGCTAGACTCTTAATACAATAGTCCTTTTCTCATTATGAATGTTAAATAAATGAATTTAACAATGTATTTTATGACAATATAACTATCTTTATGATATCACAATATAATTTGATTCTATAATAAAGAGAATAATTTGAAATAGAGTACAAATCAGTAAGTAAAACACTTTGAAGTTTTAAAGAAAATAATGTCATGCATATAAAAAGTGTTTTGTAAAATAAGTGTATATTAGTTGGTACTAACTTATATAATTAGAATATTTTTATGAAGTTGCCATTTTGGGGGTAAAATATAAAATATCTGAACTTATAACATCTAGAAGGCCTTAATATTTTTAAAGGGAGCCATCAGCAGTGTGTTTAGAGGCAATATATCAAAATATTTGATTATATCACCCATAAACTTTCTGTGTCTTTTTTTTTTTTTAAAGATTTTTATTACTTATAGGTGCATGTGTGTCTGCTTGTGAGTATGCGCAGGTGCCAATAGATGCCAGAAGAGGGCATCAGATGGCCTAAAACTGAAATTATAAGCAGCTGTGAGCCACCAGACATGAGTGCTAGAAACTGAATTCTGGGTGCCTGAAAGAGCAGCACGTACTCTTAACCCCAAGCCATCTCTCCCATCACACTACGATATCAATTAAACCAAATAGTCTCAAAAAAAAAAAAAAAGTCAAATGTCCCAGACCTACTAGAGCTATGCTTGCAGATTCAGATAGATGTCACTTTCTCCTACATTTGATGCTGATATAGCTTACTTTGTCTGCTTACTTAATCTAGAAAAAAAAGGACCATTACTACCATAGAGGCTTAACATAAGGAAATAGGATATTAATATTTGGAGTATTATATTTTAGCAATTTAAACCATGTTTATATGCAGGACTCCTCTGATTAGATGCCTTCTTGCCACAGACCTTTATATTTTAAAATCTCAGCAGCTTTCCTCCCTCTGCTTGCAATCAATTCATCAGGCCCAGAAAACTGTCAAAGTGATGGCGCTGTCCATGTAGCCACACATATCAATTTCTCCAGAGAACTTCTGGTTTAACTGAATGTGGCAATGTTCATTTCCTTCACCTGGAGAAAAACCTCATCTCAGCCAAAAGAGGTGATGACAAAACCCATAAGCCTACCCCACCATGCCTACATCAGTCATTCACCAGGAATGCTGTACAAAGACAAGCTGCCACTGACAATCAGTGTGTTAACAGGCCACCAAGAATAGCTTCATTTCTACTTACAAATCCAATTTCAAGATGGAGAGAATCCAATGCAGTATCATCAAGTTATTCCGCTACAGTCATGGAAGAAGAACACCTGCTCCCTGGGGAATGTTTGCAGAGGAAAACAGACCCCAGGCAAAGAGTGAGTTGGAAAGTCAGGCCACAGAAAATCTAATACCTTATTAGAGAAAAATATTCAAGTGAAGTGCACATGTTGTGCCGTGAATAGTTTTGTAGCCCAAAAGTCATATACTGAGGCCAGTCAACAATGTGCCAGTATCAGAAAATGTATTTTGGATAGAGAGTGTGAAGATTAGGTCCTGAATGCAGAACTTTAATCAGTAGGATTAGTAACCATATGTAAGATGCCCCCAGAAGACCGAGTCATCCTTTCTACTATGTACAGACACAAGATGACCCTCTATGAAAAGGAGGCCTTTAACCAGACTCCAAAGTTGCCAAGGTCTTGATCATAAATTTCCAGGCCTCCAGACTTTCAGACACAATTATTTGCTATTTATATGCCTAGTCTATAGTATTCTGGTAAGCAGCCTGTGTGAATTAAGACAACAAACTTGTCCTCGGGGGCAGACATCTATGTGAATCACCTCTGTTCCGGAGTGTGTCCCACTCATACTTCCTCAGAAAATTGACTAATCATTAACTGAGTGACTATCCAAGGGAACATCACAACATATTTGAACACAGTGTTTTTCTTTCAGCAGCTCCATCTAATGCCAAGCAACTGAATTATTTGTCAGAAGGATAAATTATATGAGTATAGTTGTCTGAAAGGTCAAGCACCTCAATAGTGCTAAAGCTTCCTTCTATTTGTAGCCACCATGCAAGGCCTCGTGACACATAGTTCTTCCATCGAGCTATCACAGATCTTCTCTTGGTCTTGGGGTCTCCAGGAACTTTCCACACCATGTAAAGGGCAAAGACTTCTAAAGTCTGTTCTGCAACCCACTTTGTTGTTACAAAGTCAATTCTGTAGGATAAAGTCAAATTAAAATAAAGGACAGGATGTGGTAAAGTAGATGAAATGTTAGCATTACACATAGTAAACATTCCAGTCTGCATGTACAGGTGGCTTGTGTGCACAGATGTACATGAGTATATGCTTGTCTGTCTTCTTATAATTAAAATATGGTTATTTATATGAGTGGATATAAAATATTTGAAAATCATTAGTATTGATTTAGAAAGAAGAGCTAGGCAAACCACATGCCTCCTACTTGTTAGCTAACACATGACTCTACCATTTAGAGTATTGGGGTTTTATCTGTAAAATCAAATTTTATGGGTTAAACTTTCAATAATATAATACAAAAATAATGCTCATTTGGGATCAGAAATCTCTATAAAAATATGTCTCCTTTCCCATTTTATCTTTCTGGTTAACAGAGAGCTATCTTAGAATACTAAAATTCCCCTAATTATATTGGTATTCATCAATTTCCCCCATTAGAAATTATATTCCTTAAGAGCAAGGGGAAAATCAGTTATTCATTCACTAAATGCTTATTGGAATACTTTGTAAGCAGTCAGAATATATCTTTCAACACTAACAATGAATAACACTGGGCCTCACGAAGTTTCCATTTCAGATGAACAGGGTCAATAAAACCAAATGGGCCAGGACCAAGAGCTGAAGTATTTAGGAAAACATTAAGATATAAATGTATGAGAAAAAGTCCTGGGTGATTCAGGAGGCTTAGAAGTATCTCCGGTACAGTTACATACAAATGTGCCCCACACATTTGGTGACATGACAAATAAGTGCCTAATAAATTAAAAAATATAAAATGAATGGGAGGGGTACAGGTAGCCTTTATAATTAGTTGCCAAAATTGACTAGAAAAAGCTCTTTTTATTCTTTTAGGATCTGAAAAATGACTTAAAAATCTTGAGATGGGAACATGGAGGAGGAGAGGGATCTAGCTTTTATAAGAGGCAAGCTTAAAATCAGGTTTGTTGAAACAGGTTGTAAAATCTAGAACAGCAAGTGACTGTCATCCAGTCTCTGTGGTGCTGTTTCATGTTAGTTGCCACTACAGACATGTCCCCAGAGGCTTCATCTTTGGTGGCCAAAGGATCTGTCAAGGTTGATGTTTCAACTTTGAAACAGCTTCCAATAGACCAGATGGAGCTCTTTGGAACAACGGTGGAGATTCCCTATGAGATATTTCCAATTCAAAGGAAAGGCAGACCCACAGAGGTACAGCTTTGCTCAATCCAAGACCAGGATGATATTTCAAAGGTCTCTGGTTTAGCTGGCTGTGAATAATGTCATTTATCAGGAGTTTACTAAGCATATTGGGCACTCTGGGGCTATCTACATTGAGGTGGGGAATAAAACAATGAACATTTATCAGGTGCACAGGCATTTTATATTTCTGATGATGTTGCCCCCCCCAAAACCTCATTCTAATTTGAAAACATCAAAAATCAGAGGATTTTCATATATCAAACCTAGCAAACCCCATGACTTAGTATGACTTGTATTAAGTATGCTCCCAATATTACAGCATCATCTAGTTGGTTAAAACCATTTAATATAAACCCTATTATTCAAAAAAGTGCTGAGTGTTGTACAACATTAAATACTGCATTTAAAATAAAATCATAGATGGTTGTATAGTACATTTTTTGTTGTTTCAAAGTATGAAACTCTTGAGTAGGTCCATCATAAATCAAAAACCTTGTTCTTATCCTAATGGCATCTTATGGACTCACATAATCCCAACATTAGTGACAAGCATAAATAAATCAGTCACTCACTATTCACTAACACTAACACTAGCTTTATCATTTTAGGTACCATACTGTCTGCAATTGTCCGAACCATCTTCCCATTACATGTCATTTGATAAGAATTCTGCCCAATAAAACAAGTATCAAAGTTGCATACATAATCTCATAAGCCTGACCCTGCAATGACTCCTGCATCTCTGTTTGACACTGATGCTTCCCCTGCAAATGCTGCTCGTGGTGACCTTGAACATCTCATGTGGAAGGTGAGGCACCTTCCTGAAGATTCCATCTCTGGATAAGCCCTGAGGCAAAGGCAGACATAATTAACAACTATAGCACCATACTTTAGTGACAAGGGTGACTGACAAATATCTATTGCTGACCACAAGTTTGGTGGTTTATTTGTTATGCAAACTACTATTACCATTACTATGCAAATTACTTACTCTAATTTTTGATTAGTGTCATGTATAGGTGACTAGCATGATTAAACCAAAAATATGTAGATTGGCAGTCACTAAAATGGATTAGAAAGATGCAGATCTCTACCATAAAATAGCAAAATATTTGGTAAAAATGTTCCGTCAAGTGTCTACTGACCCTGTAGCTCTAGAAAGAATGGACAGAGAGATATAATTATTAACTTTTCCTCTGTTTGTACTACTTGTTGCAAGAAATAAATGAGCAAAAAGAATATTTATAACTTTCCAAGAAATGAGAAAGAAAAAAAAATCCCAGTAATCTAAGGCCTTCCAGATAGGAAAAGCTAGCTGAGTGAGGCATCAAACATCATGAAAATGACAGAGAACATCTCTAAGCAGAAAACACCATTAATAATTGGACAAAGTGGACAAAGGTTCACTTTGGGGGAAGATACAAAATCATAGCCATTGCCATCATTGCGAAGGCTTTTTCTTGAGATGGCTTCAATGTTGCCACACTGATAGCTGTAAGATCATATACAGGAAGGACCACTGTAAGCCTCAAAGCTAAGCTACTAGATCTGTGGTGTTCTACACAGGGTAAATGATGCTTGTATAGTGCTTGAAACACTTTGAAGCCAAATAAATTATGGAATTTACTTTCAAAGATCCAATGACTCTGATTTGAAGGCTATACACTTTCACTAGAAAAATCAGACAGTAGTTATCATAAATATTCAGCCCCAAGGGGTATTTGATCCACAAAAACCATACCAGATACGTCCCTTGAAGATTCTGAACCAAGAAAAAGCTAGCCAGCCATGAAGATTATGGGACCAAAGCTCTCTACTGGAGACTCTCTCTAACTGACAAGGCAAATACTTCACAATCAACAGACACTAGTAACCTTCCTAGCTTTCTACTTTTCCTAATTAAATGTTTATAGTGATCAGCACATGTTGTGGAATATTAACTAGGCAAAGATGTGTTACACAGTTTATGCTGTAAAATAATACTTGAACTGTATAAAGGTGTGTTGCTTTTGTTTGTGCTGCATTTGTTTAATTATGTGAAGATGTGTTGCCTCTGTTTCACCTTGCCTGCCTAAGACACCTGATTGACCTAACAAAAAGTTGAAGGGCCAATAGCTAGGTGGGGGAGGGATATGTAAGGCCAGAAGGCAGAGAGAATAGAGGGAGAAATCTAGGCTGCAGAGGGAAAAGAAGGAGGCGGAGGAGGTGATGAGAAACATGCTAGGAGCCAGAAGCCAGGCAGTAAGCTATACAGAAGGAAAGAAAAATAAAAGACCTCAAAGCAAAAGGTAGATAAAGAGACACAGATTAGTTTAAAAGAGCTAGTAAGAAATGAGCCTAAGCTAGGCCGAGCATTCATAACTCATAACAGGTCCCTTGATATGATTTGGAAGCTGATTGGTGGCCCAAAAGAAAGCCTGGTACAAGCAAACACTGCTAACCCATTTTAAAATACAAGGAAAGAAAGGAGGGCAGCTGAATAATACCACTCTATAAGAAGTCACAGCTAGGAAGAATAAAAGTCACATGATCTTGAACTTGGGGCTACCTCGGTGGTGTCCACACATGAAGGGGAAACAAAGAGAGGAAATACCTATAAGTAGCAAAGAAATGCCAAAATCCATCCCTAATTTCTTCATGCCATCAGGCTAGATTCCTTTACCAGGCAGTGTGTCAGGTCAATAGAGGAACTATATTTTTACCAGAAGATTATGGAAAAACTTACCAGCTGCTGTGGTGATCTTTACAAGTCTTCTGTGTGTGTCCTCTTACTCCCTTTCTTCTTCTCCTGGCTAAACGTTAATGTTCAGAGACCCATAGATGCCAACTCTCTAGGATGGCAATGGAAGAACACTTCTTAGTCTAGGTCAACATGTGACTACGTAGGAGGCAAAAAGAACTACAGCTTTTGCACTGATGAGCAAGACATGAGCATGTTGATCTAAAAGAATTAATGTCCTTTAGAAAATACAATGTTATATACTTCATAATTTTAATTGATATACTTTAGGTGGCTTTACACAAATTATTGTAGTGTTAAACCTACATCTTCCCCCCCCCCCAATCTTACTATCCCATTGTTCCACACTTTGTCCATCATTGAAAAGCAGAAGCACTGTATCAAAATAAATTGGCCAATCTTTTCCTACTTTCAGATATTGGGTGTAGGTTTTCTTTTAGGTAGTATGGATAAAAATGTGTTTATCAATAGCTAAAGAAACAGTCTGGAGATGATAGGGGAAATCCAAATTTGAGTGTGACCTGCAAGCTAATGAGAAGCCTTCCTCTTCACCACCTGCTGATTCCAGAGGGATTCTTTAGGTAAATGAAAATCATAAGCCATTTGATCCTGAAAGTTTTTCTGTAGAAAGGCAAGACTAGGTCCTTTCTTTGTGTTAAATCTTGCTTGATTAAATTGGCTCTTTCTCTTAGTGAGTTTCCAAAGTGCTGAGTTAGTAACAAGAAAAGATTTTAATAAGGTCCTAGATTTTAAAGCCATAGGCAACACAGCCTGGGCCCTTTATGTTGTATAATGAATAACGGAACTCAAATCACTGCTTTTCAAAACCATCTATCTAAAAATTATAATAATCCCCCTCTAGTACACCTTCTCTCCTTTCATTTCATACGTTCCCAATGTCACTTGCTCCAAGGGGCATGTATTAGAGGAATCGAAACCCTGCTTTTCCCAGGAGATGGCCCTGGCTGGAAGGCACCTCTCTCCCCAGCTGCTCTTACAACTGGAGATTCTGTCACTCCTTGCTCAGTTTCCCTAGCCCACCCTCTGCCCCTCCAACCCTATAATTGTAGCTCCTTTCTCTTCTCTGGCCTCTCTTATTCTTGCTCCCCTCCTTTTTCTCTTTGGATTCTCTTTCTCTGTGCTTTCTCTTGATCATTGTAATAAGAAAACACCATGCCAGGGAGGAACATAGATTATTCTCCAATCAGGACAAGTTCCAGTGTACAGAGCAAACAGAAAAAAGCCACCCCACCCCCCGCTTAGTGACATCATTCACTGACTCAAAAATTTCACCAGTCAGTAGATTTGTCATAGATGTCTCTTTCCATTAGGCTGATGGGCAGTCTAGAGCATAACTTCAGGGTGTATCCTGGTTTGGTTTGGTTTTTTTCCCAGAGCTCTGAGCATATAAGGTAATACGAATTAAAGTAGGCCAGTTTTCAAATCCTATTCTAGCACCAAAACTTAAGAATGCTCAACTAGGAAGAAAAATACAAAATAATATGAGTCCCCTCTGGCCTTCTCTTGCCCCAGACACAGGGTGTAGGTGCTTGGGAACACAGAACAAGTAGAACATTTTCCATGAAAGTGTTTTATTTTGAGTGTAAAACAGCTTCCGGCCAGTGAGTCACCCCCTAAGCTGACGAAAAAGTGCCTGTGGTGACTATCAAGCCCATGCCACTCAGTGATTGAAGTAGAAGAGAGAGGTGACTTCTGGGGAACACTGTGCTGTCATACACTGACCTAGACAGCTGGGGGGTCACTCTGAGCCACATTGGAGGCTCTTAGGTGGGAAAAGCATCATCTACTTATAACACAGGCAAGCTGGCCATGGTGTCTGAACTCCAAGCCTTCCTCTCCCTTGCTCCGTTCACATCAGGCAGCCGTATCAAATTCACAGTGACAAAAGAAACAGAGTGCTAGGCTGTCACTCAAATAATTCAGTCTTTGTCTATCTTTGGGCCGGGGACTGACAAGATTTCAGCAGTGTAGCCTTGGTTTGCTGGGAGCACACTATGTAGACAAGGTTAGCCTCAAATTCATAGAGATCCCCCTGCCTCTGCCTCCTGAGTGCCGGGATGGAACGTGTGCACCCCTACAACTGGCTGATCCATCTCATTCTTAAGGTTTAATCCATACTTGCCAATTTGTATCTCATTTCTTTTTATCACAACAGATTTTTAAAATCCCAAGAAGAATTGATGAAGATGTTCAAGGATTCCGTTATTTATATAACATCCACAAACACACACCTCGGGTCCAGAACCACTGCATCTACTTGAAGCAATGCCTAGAAGAAATGACGATGTAGGAGACTCCTACCACAGATGATGGGAATCTGATGGGAATCCCTACCACATAGACTGGCATGGACCATCTGCAGTTACCTCAAACTTTTCTTGTCCCCATGTCCTTTCAAGGCTTGCTCTCATTTATGCCTTAGTATAAGGGTTCATTTTGGTCTCAATTATACATTAGTAGAAGGGTTCATTTTGGAATTCCTTATTGATCGTCTTTCCTACCAGCGGACAGACTGTCTCAAGAACCTCTTCAAGTCAGGCAATGGTGGAGCACGCTTTTTCATACCAGTACTCGAGAAGCAGAGGCAGATGGATCTCTGTGAGTTCAAGGCCAGTCTGGTCTACAGAGTGAGTTGTGGGACAGTCAGAGCTATACAAAGAAATCCTGTCTCAAAGAAAAACAATAACCTCTTCAAACCCCTTTCTGTTAATACTCCCAGAGCACAGAAAGCTGTTCTGTAACACCACATAAGCTCAATGGATGTTTGCAAAGTAAATGTATAAATTAATGAGGTAGTTTCCCACTGTTTTAGGACAGGGTGCTAAAACTTCAGTTCATTTCTACAGACAGCTTTGACAAATTGTGGTAGATATCTATTTGCTTTGAAAATTTGCTTTTTTAACCACATAATTAAATCATTGCAAAACGATTTGGGGAACTTACATCATGAGAGAGAATTGAATTTGGTTTTCTCTCTTGATATTTTTCATTTTCAATGCAGTGTTTGCCAAATAGACATTGGTTATATCTAGCAGGGCCAATGTAATAATAACACCTAGCATGTGTGCACTTGCCTACAAAATTCAGCATCTTTGAGGTTCTTTGGGAGATAATAAATCAGTCTTATTCTAGATATGCCATATATGAGTTTTCTGAAGGTTTACCTACTTTTTAGGTCTGACCATCAATCTAGGAAAATGATCAATTCCCATTTCAGAGATGTATGAAGAGAAGCAAGTAAAACACAAATATTTTATAATACTTGGATTTTTCCTTTGACATCCATTGCTTATGATGTATGCTCTCCTTGAGTTATTTTTAAAATGTAATGCATGTGAATGCCACGGTTAATCTTAATTGTCTGCTTGGCTGGATTGACAAATGCCTGAGACAGAAGCACTGCTGAGCTTTCTTCTGTGAGAGTATTTCTAGTGTTGGTCACATTAAGAGGATTCTGAAGTAGCCAGTTGTTTAACTCACTGATGGATTCAAGTGAAGGTAGTATTATATAAAGGATGTGAAAAATAGGAGGTCAGTTCTAGTTAGAGGAAGTAGGTTATTGGGGGAGTGTGTTGGAAAATTGTTACTGGCCCTCTTCTGTATTCCCTTCACTCTGCTTCTTAGACACAGTGGGGTGAAGAGATTTATGTTACATAGTCTTGTTAACACTGTGCTCTGCTGAAGCACCTGGGGCCAAATGATCATGAACTGAGTCCTTTGAAACTATGAACCAAATAAGTCCATCTTTCCCTAAGCTATTTCTGTCAGGTAGTTGGTCACAGTGATAAGAAATGTAAGTGATAAAACAAATGATTGTTTTGTATCTAAAAGGAATAAAACACTCAGTTTACCCAATAGCAATAATGCTCTAACCCACCTTTCTAGTGCCTCTTGCCTCTCTATATTAATTAATATGTGCAAAGAACACTGAGTTCCTTGGCTCTACATATTCACAAAGGGCTATTATCAGTAATTGTCTTTTAGTAATTAGATGTCACCAGGTCTATTATCATATCTGTAGACTTGGGAATACTTAAGCCATAGTGTTAGAGTTTAAAGTATTGTCAAATGTGGATGTCAAATGTCTTTCAATGTCATGTCCTCTTCTGGGCATGACGAATAACATCTTAATGCTGCCTTCCAGGAAATTTTTAGTTAATAATGAGGCCAGTGGGTCTCAAACAGCTTCAAATAATAACTCTTTATTGGATTACTAGACAATGAATTAATGGCCACCAAGAGGTTTACCAATCACAATTTAATTAATCACAGGCAAATGAGAGAGCTCTGTAACTTCCTCAATTTCATGTCCATAACACACTAGGCTATATATTCTTGGCCAGAGGTCCCCTTGACTTTCAAATGCCAAACATCAAAACACCTTCAAAAAAATCGGAGAGGGCTCTAATGAAACCTACTTCTTGAAAACTTGGCACAATTTTTGGTAAGGGCTGAAATGTCATTGAACAGGTTCTTTAAGTCTCAATCTACAATCTAAATTTTGGTTCTAATGGATCCAATAAATGGATTTTATATGTACTGACTAGGGAAGCATACTGGGTGTGTTAGGATGCATTGCACTGTGCTTTTCCTGGTTGCTCCTGACTTTCTGGGTTTCACTGAATAGTGTCAAAACAATGATCAAGGCCTATTTGTGCTCTGTGGATAGGCAAGTTGAACACTAAAGAGACTGCATCTAAAAAGTCTCTTAGCTTCACAGAGTCAACAGACCAGTGCATGTTTTTTAAATATGTTTCCTATCATGCTACCCCCATAGCATGTAATGTATAAGCTTCCTTGGCATTGATAAGCCCACACAAGAAGGAAGAATCAGGCCAAAACACAGAGAAAATATGTGTTTCACAACTGCATGTCAGGGGCCTTCTTTTACACAGTTAATATGTGTCCCAAATGAAGGGTTTCCAGGTCATACACACTTGAGCATGCAGGTGGGAACTAGGTTAAACATATGTTAACACATTTGAAACTCGAAGATTTTTCACAGACTTCAATATGCTAATGTGTACCACAATTCTCCAAGCTCTGGTTACATAAATAACATCCAATAGACACATGTTGATAAATCATGAATACTTCTGGTTTGGAAGCAAATGCCAGGGGGAAAATGGACTCTTGTCTTATT
This sequence comes from Phyllotis vaccarum, assembly GCA_033318265.1. Lineage (NCBI taxonomy): Eukaryota > Metazoa > Chordata > Mammalia > Rodentia > Cricetidae > Phyllotis > Phyllotis vaccarum. Next base: position 100,650,580 of record JARWLC010000012.1, on the reverse strand, counting down.
GCATGGAGCTCTGTCATCCTCCTGTGGTGGCCCACAGAGTGTAGGACAGGAAGCACAATCTTATTAGCTAGAGAAAGTCTAGTGGGTTTTTTTCCTTCTAATTTTATTAGATTTCATTCTTTGCTGGTGGATAGCATTTTTCCAAAAGAACAGATCCTCTGACCTATACAATTTGAAATCCACTCTACTATATTTCTAATGTTACCTCTTTTTTCGCTAACCTTTTATGAGGATAATATTTTGAGGATTCATAAGAATAAAATAATATCTTTACCTTCTCTGTGCTCTCCAAATTCCTTTTCTGATAGTTTGGGCCCAGGCTTTTCCATCCATTTCCAGTTCCCTCCAATTATTCAACAGACTAAGATACACCTTTATTTCTAAAGCAATCTCTTCACCTCACCAAATAAATCATGTGTGTCCTCACACTTAACATTATTAAAGTTGAATCTCAGTTCACTCAATATCCCCTGACCAACATCTCTCCTGCTAGACAATGAGCCTTCTTCTGACTATGGAGAACCTGTGGGGATTCAATAAAAGCTTCAGAAGTTTCAGAGATATCAGAGGGAATCTACCCACAGTCTATGTGGGGAGTTAATAAAAACTCCAGAAGTTCTGGAGCTCTAATCACAGTCTAGGAGAATCAGAGAGTGGTGATTCACACCTTTAATCCCAGCACAGGGAGTATCCTGGGAGTGGTGACACCTATGCCCTTAATTCCAACTGAGTCAAGGTCATTTTAGATTATAGAAGGAATTCCAGGCTCCCAAGCAGGCAGTGGTGGGGCCATGCTTTAATTTACCATAAGAGTATTTAAGGCTAGGATAGAAAACCAAGGAGAGGAAGCCAAGGGAAGCCAGGTTGAGGAAGCTGGAAGACAGCTGGGTAAGATCTGACTGGTGTTTATTCTCTCTAATATCTCTGACTTCCTCAGAGATCTATCCCTGAGTCTCATTTATTCATGCAACAAGAACCCCCAAAGAGAGCTTCTTCCTGGGGTATCATTCTAGCTGTCCCTGAGAGACTTTCTTTTTATCTCATGATTTTTCTCCATAAATTATTTAGGGTCATACTTGCATGTCAGAGGCCACCTATAGAGTCACTGTGCTACAATGTTCCCAATGAATGGAAGTCTCTCTCTCTCTCTCTCTCTCTCTCTCTCTCTCTCTCTCTCTCTCTCTAAGCAACCCACAGTACATTCTATTATAAAAGTTCTTGCTTCATTGGCTGCCAAATTTTTATAGAAACTAGTAAAAATAAATAAAACAAATCTGTCCTTTTGCCTTTGACAGTCTTAGCCCTCACCAGGTATGGTTAAGGAGGCATTCAGTCATGACATGTGAGTACAGTGTTCTAGCAGCTATATATGCTCGGGGTTAGGGTTAGTAAACTAGTCAATGGGCTGGCAAGACCTTAAAATCAGCTCTTAGTTTCTATGAGGGAAGAGAAGCAGTTACTCTCGGATGCTGTAATTTTGGCTGCCTAGGGCTGCAGAAACGGCATGCACCTGAGCAATTGGTAGAGCCCAGCCTGAGGAAAGAGCCATTTGGCATGGGCAGGACAGCCCTTACATAACACACACCAGCTCATTGTTCTCACAATAGGAAGAGCAGATGCTCTTGGGAAATTTGGCAGGATAACACATGGAGAGAACGAAACTCAGAACTGAAGGCTTATGATAGGAAACTGTTAAGCTTAACTGTTTTCTGTTTAGTGTTCTTTCCATTCCATTAAAAATGCACCAAATGATGCTGGCATTTCCCAGTTGTACCAAGTGACAGCCGGGTGTGGGGACAGAGGGCAATCCATGTACTTCTGAAGAGATGGGTTCTCAAAACTCAGCATGTGATAAGCCAGATATATTTGATTTCCAATATGCATGTATGCAGAGAAAGCTTCCAATGGATGGTGCTGACATTTATCTTCAGTATCTAGGACTGGTGGGGTTGGTCACCCCTGTGCTCAAGAGTGAAAGTAAATGTCAGAAAAGATTAGTGGCCATATACTACTCACACACATGGACATTTTTCATTCTCTGTGTATTCTTCATGCTGCTCTTCATTTAGAAAACAGTTGTGAGAAATTAGATGTATCTGTGCTCCAGAGGGAGTGAAATTACGGAAATGTGTGCTGTGTTATCAGCAGGGATTTTAACTGGGATTATTTTCCAAGCAAAATACTACTTACCAGGTTTTTTGTTTTGTTTTGTTTTGTTTTGTTTTTTAAATCTTCCTATTGGAAACAGGGACATAGGAATGCTTTGTATTCTTGGACTATGTCCTCATCTGTGCATCAGGGAATGCCAGAAAGCATATTGAACTTTTAATAGCTATGCTATTACTTGCATCCATTCATTAAAGAATGTGGTTAGTACTAAACTGAGTCCTGGGGGGAAGGGGTGAAAGACTTGGATTGTAAATGCTCATCTAAATTATCTTTATGTTAATCACAGAGATAAAAACAGCAACAGGAAGGGGGGATATCAGGATGAAGGAGCACAGGAACATGTTATTTGTGTATGCTATCCATCCAAGAGAATAAAATCCCTACCCTGGCCAAGACAAACAGAAAAGGGACCATCAGAAAACTCTTTCCCATTAAGCACTGTGGAAACCATGCTAAGCCATATTAATTTCAAATTAAGGAGCTAGAGAGATGGCTCATTGCTAAAAAGCCCTTGTTATTCTTTCAGAGGGCCCAGATTGATTCCCATCACTCAGATGGCAGCTCACAGCAATTTGTAACTCTAGTTCCAGAGGATCCAGTGCCCTCGTCTGGCCTCCAAAAGGCACCAGAAAGCACATATATATATATATAGTACCAGAAGGAGTGAAAATCTAATAGGGAGAGCAGGGAAACTATATTGTTTAGTTATTTCCTAAGGATAAGCTAGACTAGCTTACAACTTAAGTATATATACACAGAAGGAGTAATAAGACCACTTGTTAGTAGAAAGAGAAACCAGCCAGGATTTTGCAAAGTGAAGGAAGTATGGGCTAAGGGAAGAACACACCATAAGCACACAGAAGAGCTGTGATGCATTTCAGCCTTCCACAGATCAAATCTAATTCAAAGTGTGCTTCATTTCCCCATCTAAATTTGAAATGTCTTACAAATGAGACCACAACATCACAAGCTCTTTCTATAGAGGGTTAAGAACCTTGTAGGTGCAGTATGTGACTGCCTTGTTGTGCTGTTCTATCTGCTTTTGCAGGGAAACTAAGATCTTGCCTAGTGCAGCTCTTGTTTCAAATAAAAACAATTAGAAAAAAGGAATCTTGCAGGTTTTATGTGCTTATTATCTCATTGGATTCCTCCTTGGCTCTCAAGAAGGGAGAGTGTTTTTCAGATGAAAATACTAAAAAGAATTGCATTTTGATGGTTGTCTCTGTTTCTTTCTTGTTGCTGTGGCAGGATATCTACACAAAGTCAAGTTAAAGAGAGGAAGGTCTGTTTTTGCTCACAGTTCAAGGTATAGTGCAATGGATGCACTTTTAGCTCAATCTCAACAGTTAATAGAGGACAATGGATGAATGTTCCGGCTCCTTTTCTGTTTTATGCAGACTAAGATCTCTTTCCAGGGAATGACCTCACTCACAATCAACTTGGCTCTTTACATATCAATTAATATAATCAAGATAATGCCACACAGGTATGCCCAGAAGCCCATCCCCCCAGTTGACTACAGAGCATGTCAAAATGACATTTGGAACTATTAACCATCCTGCTTTCATGGGATCATTGTTTGGATACTAGGTCCCAGTTGGTGGAACTGTTTGGGGAGGACTAGGAGGAGTGGCCTTGTCAGAGGAGGTGTGGCCTTGTCAGAGGAGGTGTGGCCTTGTCAGAGGAGGTGTGGCCTTGTTGGTGAAAGTAGGATTTGACGTTTTAAAAAGCCGGCATTATTGCCAATTAGCTGCCATTTCCAATTAGCTCTCTCTGCCTCATGATTGTGTCTTATAATATGAGTTCTCAGCTACTGCTTTAGTGCTAAGCCTGCCTACCTGCTGCCATGATGGTCATAAACCCTCTGAAACTTTAAATCTCAAAATACTCTCTCTAGTCTACATTGATTTGGCACAGTGTCTTACCACAGCAATAAAAAAATAACTAAAGCACACACCTTTTTGATATGGTACCATGTGCATGGAACAGATAATTACCATGAGAATAGAAAAGCAGTGATTCACCTTGAAACAATAAACTTAGGCAAATATCATGGGCATATAGCAAGATGACAAAGCAAATGTCTTCAAAATATTCCAAGATGCAGGATGCGACATTTAGGGTAAATAGTAAGTTAAAGAGCATGTGATATGGCCATGACTCACTCATCTTTCTATTTATTTACACATCCAAACATCATAAATATCTATGCTGTACTTGTTAGTTATTTAACACTATAAGATCTAGAAGACAGTACACTCACATTAACATGGGCTACCCATAGTGAGTTTCCTGGAGAAGGAGAAATGTAGAGGATGGCTTTCTAAGAGACTTTCTTCAGATGGAGGAGCTGACCTCACTCTTCCGATATGGAGTGGCAGCTGAAGAGGTGATGAGCATGTTTATAACAGAATTTTCAAAATTCTATTGTTGGTTGCTGCATTTTGTGTGCAAAGGTCTCCTCTCCGCATCCTACTGGAAGGATACCTGACCCAGAACAGAGGTCACAGGTAAACTGTTTGCCTGATTAGCTTTGATGTAATCATTCCTGGTGATGCGATTAAAGACAAGACCACAGAAGAAAACGCCCCGATCAGAGAGGACTCCAGAGAATGTCAAGTCCATTCTGATAAAGATTTCGCAGCTCCTGGAGAATGAGTTGTGTCTTTATTTAAGTAAATGTGAAGTACACAGTGTTTACTTGGTTGTTATTACTAAGCTTACTTATCCATTTAGTTGCCAGATCATTTATCAGCCTGAATGTTTTCAGCATAGTTGGATGCACTCAGTGGTATAGACCTCAGCAAAGGAGATAAATTCACCACAGGGAAGCTGACTAACAATTCACTTGAGAGGCACAAAAATCATCGTACTTCTTTTCATCCAGAATTATATGTGAGGTTGTGTTTCTGTGTTTTAGTACTTTTTTAAAAAGTACTAAGAGAAGCATTCATTGACGATCCCTAACACTGTGCCTAGAAATGAAAGAGGAACCAATATCACAGCTCCTAAATATTCCAAATCTAAAAGGAGAAGAAGAAAGCACATTAATACTTTGCCCCAACAAATACATCTAGAACAGATCTTCTGCATCTATGGCTCATGCAATATCACTGAAGAGGAGGCAGAAAGATTAGGAAAGCCACAGTATCGCAATGGCTGCCGTGAGCTATGAAAGAGTGTCTCCTAGAAATGGCATCATAAGCAAGACTAGAACAATGGCATTATAGATGGACAAGTTCACATGGAAAGGAGAAACCTTCCTGGTGTCTCATGTGAGACTAAGCTCGGGCAACCAAGGACTGCTGGGAGAAGAAAAAGTAGCCTCCCCAGAGAACCAACCTGCTTAGTGGTCTCCAGTGCAGTGATCTGACCTCAAACCATACTTACACAAACAACAAAAGAGGACTCACCATATGTGAAATACAAATCCACATGTCACAATAATAATGAGTAAGAGGCTAGCAACTTGGGAGCATGTGGGAGAGCCTTGAAAGAGGGTAGTTGGAGGGCTGGAGGGAGGAGAGAGTAATGTAATTCTATTTCAATTCCTAACATTATTTTTTTTTTTAATTTTAAAGGAAGCCTTGGCATAGGGTGTTTTCTAACAGTCGTATGGCACCCATGAAATCCACACCAAATCCATAGGGCAGCCTATCGGTAGAGGTGGATAGACTCAGTCCGGAACACAATTACAGGAAATAAGGCCTACATGAAAAACTATCCTGCCAGGCAGTACATGTATAACAATCTAATGGTGTGGTACAGGCTCAGGGACAAGAAACAGATGTAACAGATAGGAAAAAGATCTGTGTACATGGAAGGAACCACACCTGTTAAAATGACAGCCACAGCCACACAAAACCATGGGAACTGTCAGCTTAGTAGATGATCCTAGAAAACAGTCTGGCAGCCTGGGGGGCTGGGGGAGAACAAAGCCAGAGATTCATTTTGTTACAGTAAGGTTATTTTGTATCATGTTGTCAAATTTCATCTTAATATCCTAAGCCGGGGGAAAAGCAAAGTCATAAAAGTACAAATGAAATTCTGGGGATTGGAGGGATGCTCAGCAGTCTGGAGGGCTAAAAGTGCTCTCTGCTCTTAAAGACAATCAGAGCTTGATTCTTAGTACCCATTTCTGACAGCTCATGGTGTAGTCTTTAACTCCAGCTCCAAAGGATCCAGCGACTTCTGGTCTCTGAGGGCATCTCTACTTATTTGCACACACCTACACACAGACACATATACACACACTTAATTTCAAAACATAATCAAATATGAAACATGTTTTCACTGGAAAAAAATACATGCATAACATATATTCACATGTTAATGAGAAGTGCGCTGTGAGGCATTTTGTCATTGTGAAAATATCAATATCACAGAGTCTAGTTAGACGTCTGAGATGGCTAGTTGACTTCCCTGGGCATAACATCATGTAATCATCAGCATTTATGCAATCTGTCATTTATCAAAATGTCCTTATATGGTGTGGAGTTTATTTGGTCAGACACAATTATAATTCCCTTATACAATTTGGTTCATTGAATCCCAGTAAAGCTATATTAAAAAGTCGAGGTTAATCCATCCATTTGGAAATAAAAAGCTGAACACCACAGACAGTGGTAGAGCTCTGATCTGAACCCCCAAAGATGGGCTCAAGCTTCTAATTTAATCAGTGAAGAGCACCAATGGTTAAGTCAATCTAATGAGCAATGATACAGATTCAAACATAATACTGATAAGTAATTAACATATAGAATGTGTACCGTGTTCTTCTGTCTAAACCCATATGAAGCGGAGAGAGAGCGGCAAGACATGAATAGGACCATGACTCACAATAGACAGCGGCAAGGCCCAGAAAGCAAACAAACTCTCAGGAAACTGGGGAGGTGCAAACAAAATTAGGAACGAAGAAGCACTTTGCCCCCCAAGTACAGATAAAACTAAGTTGAGGTACCTGCCCTTCTGCTCTACAGGGAAAGGCCTATTGAAAACAAGGTTGTAGCTCTTAATGTAGTGACACACAGAACCTATTAACCAGCATCATCAATAGTGGCTGTGCTTCTCGGGGAAAGTTCACAGCAGTTTATGAAGGGTTGCTTGTCATGGAATTGTATGGGACAAAGGAAGCTGGGAAGGAAGCCCCAGTAAATCAAAGCAATGGATACATCAGTAGCAAATACATACAAGGTACCAGCACATTTTATAAAGATGCATGCACATTTAATGAGATTTATGAAATACATTTGTATGAGGGCCTGTAGAGCAAGGAGACTAGAAATAACAAGGGAAAAAAGACAGCACTTTTCAGGGATCAATGAGCCCTCGTCGGCTGTGCTGGTCTTCGATGAGTGTGATTAACTCAGCCCTAAGCCATGCTGCATGTGTAGAAAAATAATGAAGAATTATGATTGAGATGAGGAGAGGGAGGATGAGGCAAAAGCCAGGTACGGGAACGAGAATGTCAATCATGGTTAGACAGAGCTGAGGTGAAATGCTAGTGGCATCCAAGGCCTATGGTAGATTAAACTACCACTGCAGTCTGTGGGCGTGCACAGCCAGGGACAGATGGGAGCCCGTAGATAGGAATCGGGTGGCTGAGCTAGGGAAGCATAATGGCTCCAGGAAAAGAAAAAAAGAAAAAAAAAGAAAAAGAAAAAAAACACTGCTGGAATCAGGCTTGACACATGAGTGACAAGTAACAGGCCACAAAACCAGAAGGTACATCTGACATTAGTTTATTTAGAACCAAAGTGGATAAAGGCCCAGGGGAAATAAACTTCTTTGTAAGCCCCCTAACAAGAAGGGCATAGAGGCTGGACAGAATCCCATGATTGAAACTCATGGCCCACACCAGCAGAATTGAAGTAAAGGTACAGAAACCAGAGTCCGAATGCTCTGCTGACCACCAGGATACTTGACCTAGATCCAAGAGGACACTTTGATTTAGTTGTGAAAATGTATAAGTGAGGTTCCTAAGTATATTACTTTCATCATCTTTATTATGAATTATTGTCATCTGTATAAAAAGATGAACACAGAAAAAGAGAGATGGGGGACTTTTCTTTGCAGTTAAGAGTAAATTTTTAGCACAAGAGAAGTTTATCCTTTTCAAAATTTATGGACTGTCCATAAATTGAGCATACTAAAAATACTTTAAAGATACTTGTCCATTTATCTCAAGTGTTTTTATTCATATTATGTGTCGCTAACTAGGAAATGCCACAACTATTGGTGTTCTATTCCACCAAGGGGGGGGGGGGGGGTTGGTTCACAGTCTTTCCTAAGCCTCTAAAACCCAGAAATTAAAAGACTCAAAAGCAAGGGCAGAATAGCGTTTGTCATGGAGACATTGCTTTTGAGTGGTCACAGACATCACATAGAACTTGTGCTGAATTCAGCCAACAGAATGGAGCACATTGGAGAAGGGGGCAAGCTGAGCTGAGCAGTCTTAGGAGAACATGGCCTCTCTTAAGTCTCCCTCCTGGAACTCATCCCCCTTCATGATAAGCAGACACCTGGGTAAACTTTCTAGTCTTCTAATTAAATAGCTCTGCAAAGATTTCTGCCTTTGTTCTGAAGCACCCTACCACCCAAATAGAAAACAGAATTAGCCCTCTTCTGTTTTTAATCTTGAATTGCACGCTAATTGACGTTTAAGAGCCCCGCTGCTGTCTTGTATTTGCCCAGTCATTAACTGTGTTTGATTACAGATGTTTCAGGTATAGCCAAAATGTCCCCTTGCCTGCTGACAAATGAATACATTAGGTAGTTTTTAAACAGCATGAGTCTCCGGGAGGCCCAAAGGGCAACAACCTATAGTCCTTGGGGAAAGAGTCAAAATAGTCATAAGGATAATCAGGTGGGTGGGAGGCTGTGCTCAGTCTCTGAAAAGCCCTCTTTTAAAAATGCCTTTTGGGGAGAATATACATAATTTATAAAAGTGAGGGAAAAAGGAATTATCACTCTGTTAGAGATTAATTATCTACTATGCTATAAGTGTAGGCTGGTCCCTAAGAGATTTGTATATTGGGAGCTTGGTTCTCAGTGTGACTATCCTAGAATGTAGTTTGGAATTCTTAATACATGTGCCAAGCTTTTAGGTACCTGAAGGGATTGGCTTTTTAAAAAAATCAATAAGGATTTTGTGAGGCTTTGGCTATTTCTCATGAGAGAGTAATTATTATGTATATGCCCAGCTAATCCCTTGTATCTTCCATGGTTTCCTGTTTAGCTACATAATCTCTTCTTCAGTATATTCCCATCATGATGCCATCTACCATAATATGGTACAGTCATAGGGGACTTAGTGAGGCAGCACCAGACTCTAAAACTAAGTTAAATGAACTTCCTTTCTTTATAGTGTGCTCAGCCTTTAGTATCTATTATGTCAGGAGACAGACTGATGCAGTAGCCTGTCCACAAACCTAGAACCTCAAAGCCTACTGCATTCTTAATTCCACATACTAGGACAGTTCAGGAAGACCCAAAGGGACAGCACAGAGTCAGGAAACACAACCCACAGGAGGAGGTGGAAGCTGTGATTCACAGATAAGAAATACACAGCAGAGGCAGGTAGTGGTGGCACACACTTTTAATCCAGCACTAGAGATGCCAAGGCAGGTGATCTCTGTGAGTTCGAGGCCAGCCTGATCTACAGAGCGAGTTCTAAGATAGCCAGGCAGGGCTACACAAAGAAACCCTGGAGAGAGAGAGAGAGAGAGAGAGAGAGAGAGAGAGAGAGAGAGAGAGAGAGAGAGAGAGAGAGAGAGAGAGAGAGAGAGAGAGAGAGAGAGAGCAAATGTGTGTGTGTTGGGGGGAACGACACACTGGGAAGCCATTTTTATTCTTCTCTGTGAGTCCTGGAAGCTACTTTCCTAGGTGGAAAAGATTTTTTGATAGTGTTACTTACCTGGCGATTTTCAGCCATAGTATTTTCAATAAACAGATTCCTATGGTGATGTGAAGTGTGGAGAATCTGGAACTCTCCAATGACACATAGTGTGACCTAGAGTATCGTAGACACCAGGTCCAGTATACTCAGTATCTCAGTCCCTGTATTTCCATCCCTCACATGTTACAGAAAAGCTGACCTCATTTGTGAACTATTTCTACTTATGGGTCTCTTTCTCTGTGCTATTGGTCTACTTTAATGCTAGTTTCTTTAGCCACAGCAAAACGGGAGGGCACATCATTATTTTAATTAATATCAATGAAGAGTCCACTGTGATAAAACTTAACAGCAGTTTGAAACTATCCATTCTGTTGGCCAAATCCTAGTCCTGGGCACTTCTCTTGTTATGAAACAATGTCCTTATCTGACATGATTGGGATAGCTGTCACCTCTCCAGCTATGAATATCACCTGATAGTCACACCTGCCTCTGTCTATACCAGAGCCCTACTGTCTTAAAGTCTTTACACCCTTTTGTCTGGAACTCATCCCTTAGAAAGTTACTTCTTTCAATTTTCTGAAGACACTACTCAAATGACACCTTCATAGAGAGTTACAATAGAATATTCTCTGTATTTCTCATCTCCCTATTCTGCTGTTTTTCATCCACAAACACACACACTCCTGACGACTGGACACATTAGCTCTGTTGTCTATCTCACCCCACTGGCATGTAGGGTAAATAGATTTATCAGTTCAACCGACCGATAGAGCCTATGAGGTTGAGCAATTGCCTATCCATAGCAGGCACTTGATGAGTACCAGATAAACAAACAAATGAGTGAGAGTCTATTCTGCTTCTGTGACCTTGGCTCCACTGTTTCTTCCTACCTAGAATCTAGCTACAGTGATGTATAAATCATCGTTTACATCAGAAAGCAAGAACATAGTGCTATGAATTATGCTAACTAGATCAGCTTCAACTGCTCCTTTCCTGCTGCCACTCACAGAGAAACGAAACCCCCACATTCATCTGAAATGACTCTCTCCTATGCTCTCCATCCATTTGTGCCCGGCCCCCCCATCCAAGCTCCACTTTTCCTTTCTTTCTACAAACATTTCAGCATCTTTGAAGCAGCATTTACTATGCTAGCCATGGAAGACTTCAAATGCCAGACATTTTCCCTGACTTTGATTAGCTCACAGCCTACTAAAGTTTCCTGCAATGCTTCTCAGTGAATAAATTACTCTAAAGCTTGATACTCTGGGCCATGATGAAAAAAAAAAAAAAAAAAAAAAAAGATATAGTGTCTCAAAAAACAAAAACCAAAGCCAAAACAAACAAAAACATTATTTAGCATGAAAATGAAAATTCTTACCATAGGGCAGCATTTCATACTTAATCTAAATGATATTTCATAAGTCATTATATACAGCATAATATATAAAGCAATACAAACAATAATGCAGCAGTAAAGCAAATAATGCCAAGATGTCCTGTTAGCAACCGCCTGGCGGCCAAGCACGGAAGAAGTTTCTTTCTTTTCTCTCCAGTGCCCAGCAGTGACCACATTTCTTTACTTCATCCCTTGTTTTATTCTGCCTCACTCTAGAGGTACTTAGTAGTCTGCTTCCCAGAAGCTGTGGAGTTGCTTGGGGCCGTCTCATTGTGTGCCGCTCAGCAGGGATAGACTGTAGGTGAGAGTTAGGGGACGTCTTACTTTCCTTTCCTATATGACCCTCATCTGTTTTCCTTCTTCTGCAAAGGAGCCTGCCCTCCAGTACTCCTCCTCTCCATCAAGGCCCTTGTTTCTATTGCCTTCGTTTGCATTGCTGCCTTCTTGATGCTGCTATCTCTCTCCAACAACACCGCACTACCTGTCATGTACCCCCCTCTTCTCCTTGCCCAGGTTATGGTGCAATCATCCCCTCCTCCCATCCTGGTCATCACTCTCTGTCAGCCTCCTGTCCTCTCAGCCCAGCCAAGGGGAGGTTTATTGATCTCTTGGTAATGCCCGAGTGCCTCTGAAGGTTAAGGTCAACAAGAGTAAAGCATCCTGCTGAACCACAGAACCTAAATCGGCTTCAGTAGGAGGGACATCAATTATTCAGAGTTGTCAGACCATGGGGCACACTCATCCTGTGACAGTGGGTGGGAAAATGGGAACTATCAGGAAGAAAGCTCGTAGGGAAAGACTGTCACACATAGGTGAACCATCAGAACCTTGGGGTCTGTCCTTGCTGCTGGTGCAGACAGAGATGACAGGATCAGCTATTGTCATAAGAAAAGTGATGCTGAGTAACATCCCATTTAAAGAAAGATGACCATCAAAAACATCAGCATCTAGAAAGGATAACTTATGTTTGAGTCACTTTATTGATCTCATTCCCCACAAGCTCACATGTGGTCCTCTTCATTTTTCTACTTTCTTCTTCGCCTTATCAATGCTATAGAAACCAAAGCAAATGGAGATAAGGGCTATTTGCTCACCACTTCTATGTCTTTACAGTTTCAAAGTCTTTTACCACTTCAACAACAGTCCTTCAGTTGACCATACATAGGAAATGAAGAGCTGATATCTTAGCATTCAACTTATTCCAAAGAAATACGTTCCTGAGTATCTGTGGCCCATTCCAGTGATGTTATTACCATCTGCCACCCACCTCACCCTTGGGACTCCATGCCTGAAATCACTTTTGTTGGGTGCCTACTTTCCCCGCCTTCAGTTTGTTGAAGACCCATTTACAGCTAGGGATTGTTTCTCTCTCTCTTCTGGGTAAAACTTTACCTGAGTTTCAACAGACTATTATCCTCCATTTCATTTTCCTGAACTGTCAGTATAGAAATGGTAACAATAACAAACAGCCATGTGCAAGCCCCTTTGAAAAGGTGTCTCTTGCTGTGAGTACAGACCAAACATAACTCTCATTACTATGCCACCTGCCAAAGCTCAAGGTGCAAATCGCATGTCCTTTGCCTCTTCCTGAGTGAATAGATTCTACATAAACCAAGAGATGTTGTCAAGGCAGAATCAGGGCTCTATCTATGACCCACCCAGTCCTTTTGGAGATAATCCTTCCACAAAGGTTGGAGGAGAATTCCACATGAGCTTTTATAAACTTATAATAAGCAGGATCTTGTTTCCAGGGAGGACATCTTGGGAGACATAGTGTCTCCCTCCAGAACAAAAGATGTTTTCTTTACTGTCACTCTAATAATGATAATGCCCCCACTCTCAGAAAATCACTGGTCACGTTTACTTCTAATCTACTATAAAAGATTCAGGCTCCCTAAACTTGGAGTTACTCAGTTATAAAGCAAATCCAAATCTTTGCTTTAGTGTCTCTGTAGCACACCTATGCATGTAGGATTATGGGAGAGCTAATATGAACTTACAATTAAAGCTATAATAGTAGCATCCTTTATCTGGAACACAGAGATATAAGAGTACTGGATCTTCTGCCAGCATCACCTTCAAAAGTGGCAGGTTATTCATTAGTTTGAAATTAAGGTAAATTCTCATACTGTCCATGTTTCCTGATGAGTTCTGGTTGTGATGAGAAGTGGATATTGGTACAGCTTTCTGGAGGATAAAGAGAGTAGTTTCACAAGCTGTATTGCAGATTAACAATCTTGAGAACTCCATAACAAATGTTATACTTAGACTGTGGGTATAAGCTTTAAGTTATTTCTTTGGAGATTGATGTTTTAAAACTTACATTTTAGGAAGGCACAGATATGTAATCCAGAGCAATCAGAAAGGAGATTAAATATGTCTTACTTTGGGCTTTAGTATTATACTCTATCTTTATGCTTCCAAATCTCCCCACCCCTTCAACTTTGACCTCCACTACTTTAAAGAGAAAGATAGCTGGGACCAGATAGGTACCAAGGAACAAAAGGCATGTAACCATATGCATAAACTAGAGAGGTGTAAGGAAGGAAAGGGCTTGAATTGCTATGGACACAGGCACTGAAGTCACCATAGTAATTTCTCTCATTGCACATGAGCATCCGGATTCATCTGGGATGGGATGTGACCCATGGGTTAGGCCCATTAAGCCAAGTCAATATAGTGTCGTTATTGCTTCTGCTACAGTAATAGGAACTGAAGTGCTGTGTGTCTACACTTATACCCTGTAAGTGAAAAAGAGAATCCTCATGTTTAGGGAGAGCTGTAGGTACAGAAACACTGTGGGATACTTTGGGCAAGAATGTCTTATGTGGCCAGGAAGTAAATTACAAGTTAACACTATTCTTCACACTCTGATTTCTAAAATTCTCATCTACAATATAGAGTTAGAACTCTTCACTTTGATGATTCTGAATACACTTATTATCACATGTCTTTTCAGTGGTGGCTAGGCCCTAAATGCACCCTACTTGTCACAATGGTATCCTCCAGTATGCTGCAAGTGGTCAGCCTAAGAACCATCAGAACAGAACCAAAAAATGAGCATGCTGTTAGGCTTTGTGGGTAGAACTCGAGGCCATTCCCATAGTTCTGACAAATCCTTCTCTTCATGAGACTGGCTATGCATGTGGTGGTTTGTTGATCACTGTTCATGGCCTCACTGTTTGTCCTTACACTTTGAAAACTAAACACTACTATATTATATCACCCTCAAAGGGACCATGAATCATGAAAAACAATCATAGCTGCTAATTACACTGATAGATGCCACATCTAGGATACCCCACCTGGAGAATAGAGTTGAGGATGAAGCCTACAATGGCCAAATCATTCCCATTGATGGCCACACTAACTGTGGTAGGCCACGTGGCAACACCTCTACCTTCTTAACATAAAGGACTATTTGATTTCAAACTTAGTGATTTCTACCAACAAGCTGACCTCTTTGGCTCACAGTGAGAAGGCACATGGAAAGGGGTACTGCCCTGTCACTGCTGAAGGATAAACTCCATCTGACATATAATCCGATTGGGGCAATTAATGCTGAATCCCTGCCAAGAACACTTTGTAGAGTACATGGAGCCCATACTTATTGAAACCAAACTATTGTCTCTCTTGGAAGTAGTCTTGGCCAGTAAGTTTTCTGGACATTTCTCCTGCAGTTCTGCTGTGTTTTTCAACATAGAAATTACTTAATTATGGACCAATAGTTTAGCTGCTTTTCTGTCATGGCCCACTTGCCCTCACAGAACTTTAGAGGTGTCTCAGAAAAACCAAACCAGAAAATTTTCTGGGGCTAAGGAGATAGCTCAGTTGGTAAAGTACTTTAGGTGAGAGGAGCTGAGTTAGATGCCCAGTACCCATGTAAGAGTTGGGCATGGTGGCATGCACCTGTAACCCCATGCTGGGAGAATAGGCTCAGATGAATTCCTGAAGCTTATTAGCCAGCTGGTCTAGATAAGATGCAGGTTCAGTGTGAGAGACTCTGTATAGAAAAATAAAGTGGAGAGTAATAGGAAGATACTAAAAGTTAACCTTTCCCTTCTACAAGCATATACATGAGCATACACACCTAGACACATACCACACACAAAAGAGTTCTGATTATTTGCCCTTTACATTCCAAGCACATGAGTCTAAGATGCACTGCCCCAGAATGTGACTATTCTATGTAAGAATTATCTCCTGTCTGGTACTTACTGGGTATAAAAACAACAAAATGAAATGTGTGTGTGTGTGTGTGTGTGTGTGTGTGTGTGTGTGTGTGTGTGTGTTTGTGTGTGCACATGGACACACATGTATAGATGTATATTATGTAAAAGTTTTTGTGGAAGCTCGAGTTATTCTTGGCTAGACCTATGCATGAGCCCCCCCATTTTTTCCCCTGCAGTAGCCTCAGTTTAACGAAGTAGGTCTGCAAGGGCACAACCCAGACACAGGGACACCTAGAGCACTCACAGACAATTGTTTGGTCATGCTGGATCATGGTGGATTGGCATGCCCTAAGTTAAAAGCAAATGTCTACATTGATAGGCACATTATTGCCCAAATCCCTCAGGATAGTGACTCAAACTAGCCAAAATGAGGAAAAATTGCTTTTCTATAGGTTCTATGAAAATTCCCTGGATAAGCCTGAGTCATCCAGATGAAAGGTCTAAGAACAAGTAAAAGATAATTGGAAAGAGTAAAATTAGAAGTTCCAGATGTGACATGTCAGTTTTGCAGAAGAAAGTCAAACCTCAGGCACCTGAGCAAGAGCAAATCACACACACGAGGCACATGGAAGGAGGCACATAACTAAGCTTGTGTCTTATTACCACCCCAGAAAAGTTGGCATGATGAAGCTATCCCAGTCACTCAAAAATACCTTTATATCTTTATTTAACTGACCAATGGCTGTGCTGAAATTTCTCTGATGACTCTGAAAATTGGTCCATCATGCCTATAAACCTACCAGAGCAGTCTATCAAGATGGCAGAGAATGACTCGGATAACTTTCAAACCAAAGCACCTCTCCAGGCATCCTGAGTTGACTTCCTCACTCTCCTCTCGTGGTCACTGATTCATAGAACATGCATCTATCACTTAAACTAGGACATGAATAGACATTTGTCACTTGGTGTCTTTGAAGTGTTGATTTCAGGACCCCCAAAGATATCAAGATTGTTGGTGCTTAATTCTTATACTGAACAACATACTGTCTGCATACAATCTAAGCATATCTCTCTTATATTTCAAATCAATTCTATGTAATTTAAAATGCCTAATCTAAGTGCTGAACAAGTACACTGTAGTATTTAGATAATGAGAAAAAAAATCTCTGTACCCATTCAAATTATTTATCAAGTATTTTTGATCTGTGGCTGGCTGAACTCATGAACAGAGAACCATATGAATACAACACGCTAACAATAAGTAGGGTTGGGCAGTCCCTTCCAAAAGAAGTTAGGTTTGGAACAATAATCAGTCATTCCAACCTCAATAGAAACCACAGTGAAGCAATCATCCAGGACCTCATACTGAAAATGGTCAACCTGGCATTCCAGACTGGTGACGTATTACTTGGGGATCCAATAATCATAAACATTTTCCCATCCAGGATTACTTGAGATTACAATTCCTTTTTTAAATAATAATTTTATTGATTATTTGAGAATTTCTGATCATGAACTCCAAGCACACTCACTCCCAGCTCTGCTCCCAACCTTCGTGACCTCTTTGCCAAAAAGAAGAAAAAGAGGATGGAGACTAGGAAGAGGGGAAGAAGAATAAACAAATACAATTTCCTTTGCTAGTATACCCACTGGAACATGGTCAAACTCTCAGTGGCTAGCTCCTTAAAGAAAACTGAGTCCTTCCCCACCTGCACCTCCTCCAGAAGCCATAAGTAGTGGAAAGCTATGCTATAGCATCCTTAACACAATCTTTAAGAGTTCTCTCTGGTGGCTTTTTGGGGGGAGGGGTGTCACTGAAGCTTTCTGTGTCCCTCTTTTTCAACTGTGAGCATGCAGAGAGAGAGACAGGTGGAGACTGAGCAAAAAGTTGCCATTCTTCTGAACACTTTATGACTTTTATTCTTGTTTTTATTTATTTATTACTATAAGTGTGTATGATATGTGCATGCACATGCCATGCACATGTAGCTGTTGGGAATTGGTTCTCTGCTTCAACAATGGAATCTGGGAATCCTATTCAGGTCATCAGGCTTATTTGATTGGTGATTGTACCTGCTAAGCCATTTCAGTGGCTGCTTTATGACTTTTCTACAATATAAGATTCTCAAAAAGAATTCCAAAGTGCTTTAGAACTTTTAGAAGTATCACCTTTATTCTGGAAGTAGTTAGGGTCAGCCCTAACTCACTGGCTTGCTTTGAAATACAGTTTTACAAACCCAGATCCTGTCTGTTTCCAACAGTACCAACTGTAACAACCACATTTATGTCTTGGGTAACTAGGAAGGTCAGTATAGAAACTTGGGGTTAATATTCTCCTCTCTTCACTAAGTAGCTCCTGCACATTTTGACTTTGTTCATCTAGTCAGGTTTGGTACTCTAGGGGCCAAAGCTGAAGCTAATCCTGAAATAGCTTCAAGCATACAGCATGGAGCCTGGGTAATAGCAACCTTAATAAAATATGGTCTGAGAGAAATTGGTACCACCCTGCCAGATTAATCAGACTAGCTGATGATATAAGAAAACTCACCAGCAGAAAACCATCAGTACTGACAGGAAGCAAACATTCCTTGAAGTTCTCTTGGGTTTTGCACCTCTTGCAAGCACAAGCACAGTTGATCTTTTCATAGACATTTCCACCTTCAAAGAATTCCAGCTGAGTGGTGGTGGTGCCGGCCTTTAATTACATCATCCAGGAGGTAGGAGCCAACAGATGTCTGGGAGTTATAGTCCAGCCTGGCCAATTGTTGTTGAATGTTCTACTCTTATGCTTTTGGAGGCCTGCCTCCCAGCTCCCAATAGACACATGGAGGCTTACTATTATTTATAAATGTCTGGCCATAGTTTGGCTTACTTCTATCCAGCTTTTCTTAAATTATCCCGCTACCTTTTGCCTCTGTGCTTTACATCTTTCTATTTCTGTACATCATTCTTTCTTTCTTATGCTGTTGCTGGCTGTGTAGCGGGGTGGATAGCCCCCTCTATCCTCTTCTTCTCCTTTGTCTCTTGTTCCTAGATCTTTCTTGTTTCCCAATCGCTCTTTTTCTCCTATTTATTCTCTCTGCCTGACAACCTTGCATATTTTTCTCCTGCCTTGCTATTGGCTGTTCAGTTCCTTATTAGACCAATCAGGTGTTTAAGACAGGTAAAGTAACACAGCTTCACAGAGTTAAACAAATGCACATAAAAGAATGTAACACATCTCTTCATCATTAAAACAAATGTTCCACAGTATAGTAAATATAACACACCTTAAGATAACATTCCACAACAGTCTACAGAACAAATTCCAGAACATCCAGAGCTATTGCACAAAGAAATCCTGTCAAAAAAAAAAAAAAAACAAACAAACAATAACAAAAACAAAAACCAGCCAGAGACAATTAGATATCTATAGGCACAGAGGTGATTTTTATATCCAGTATGATAAAAGCAAAATACCCCAGGACAAGGCAAAATGTTGGCAACCTTGCTGATCTCCCATCATTAAACATGTAGGCTTGTTAAGTGTACTTTCTTGGATATTCTGCAAATCAATGGACTATGAAGCATGAACTTGGGCCATGGATCTCATGTATTTGAGAATTGAGGCACAAACTTGAAATTACTCTTGTTAGAAATCTTCTAACTATGACCTTAGAATCTCATACATTCTTCTAGCTTCTCTTCAGTCACAGCAGCTACTTTCACAGCTTAGATTGTGCTTTGGAAAACTTTCCTATGAATACCTGTATGTTCAGATCTTGGTCTCTAGTATGGCACTGTTCAGAGGTGGTAGAAACATGAATAGGTAGAGTCTAATGAGATGGCTTTAGAGCATAGAGGCCTGCCATCTGAGGTAATAGTGAATCCCCTGCCCTTACCTCTCTTTTCTTCTTGGCCATTAGATGAGCAGTTTTACAACATCAGACACTCGTGTCATGGTATGTCAACTCACTACAGGTCCAAAGCAATGGTTCCAACTAACCATCCACATAACTGTGACCCAAAACCATGAACGCACATAAACTCTTTCTCCATAAAGGTTAGTTATCTTGAATATTTCATTATAAATATACAAAGTGGCCTGACAACCTGTGCAGAACATAACATCTATGACCCTTCATGCTCCATGAATCAGTCACTGGTGTTTTAGTCTGTATCAACTTCAGTTTTCCTTCCAAAAGACATTATTCCTGCTGAGGTGTCAACTATCAATTTAGCAGAGTGCCTACCCTGAATGACCACTGTCCATAGGCAAAGCTCAGTCCATAGAAAGAAGCCTATCCTATCAACATCCTCCTATATCTGGCTTGTGGACACAAGTGAGCATCTGGTTTTCAGGAAGTGAACTTCAGATCAGAAAATGCAGCTGGACTCACCAGCATACAACAGCATTTAATTTATTTTCTCCGGGGTTCTTTTCTTTCTGATATAGAAAATAAATCAAGAGAGGGAAGAGAGAAGTGTGGGGTTGTGCTTCCCTCAGATTAAAGTCATTGATTACAGGCTGACATCATGGGAGCTGTTGATACAATAAATTTTTGTTTTTTCCTAAATGATTTTCTCATTAAAGATTAGAGTTCTATTGGGAAAGTTGTAGCACTCAGAGCTAAATTATTAGCTCATATTTAATACCTGCAATTCTGGCTTACCTGCTCGGCATTCTTTGTGGGTACCACATTTCACTTTCTCCCCTCACCACTCATGAGGGTCTGAAGTTCATCCCAAAGCATCATAATGAGAAAAGCCCCCGACGTGTCCCATGCCATTCTTCTTATGGTGCTAAGGTGTCCAGGACACCTTCGAAGCTTTTATGTTCCATGTCTCTAAAGACTGCTAAATTGGGTCGGATGTGTGGGATTAAGCTCACCTCATAAAATTTGCTTGAGAAAATCTCAGATCCATTAATGCTTCATAAAAATTTTACAAGGTTTCTGCTAAAGGAAGGAAAACAAACAGAGGTGGTGTCGGCATCTAGGCGCTCCTTAAATCAAACATTCTCTCTTTCTAATGCATTTTTTTATGGCACCAATCAGAAAAGCAATCAACCATGAAGCCTGCAGCTTCTTCTGCTTCCATTCCTAGAGGAAAATCTCACTATCTTTAAGTATTCTGCATGAAACTTAAAGAGAAGCATCTCTATTAATATTAATATACATCTCTAGCATAAACACTCTCACATGTATATCTAGGTATATATACACACATATCCATATATCTATACCTATCAGTCAATTCATCTCTAAGTAGACTAGAAAACTTCTGTGATCCTCAAAATGCCCATACTAAGATTAAAATTGCCCATCATACAATTTTAAGATCAGGAAACTAGTATAAGATGAAAAATTAATCTTCCTCATACCAACTCCAGGGTGGAAGGTGGAGCATACAGAAACAGTGGGCATGTAAGACTGCGAGCTATTTAGACATTCTCATATTTATTGTCTTTATTTACATTTTCTTAGAGATGAATGACGATAAAGTAAATCACAGGTAACAACTGGACTCCAGGGTTTAAAGGTCACTAGCTTTGAGATATGCAAGGAGACAGTTTAGAATGATTGACAGCCCAGCTCCATCTGCAGCATGCTGCCCCTAAAGTCCACAGCTGTGGGATCCAGACATCTCTTTCATTAGTAGACCCAATGATGGGAGAGTGGAACACTTGACCGGGTTTCCTAACATGATAAGGGATTGTCCTGCCAATCCTTATTCCTTCAATTGTATGACTGCCTTTGAAAGCCTTTTCATGACAGACGAGTGACTAAAATACAGAAGTTATAACAACACTACCAAATATTGCTTAGATTTTTCTTTTGTGTTCCATATATATTATAATTATCTGATCCTCAGAACAACCCTGTGAAGTAAAGTAACCGTTATATCTTGGAAAGAAAACAAGATTTGCACTAAAATAAGAACTAGCGTTTAAATTCTAGCTTGGCCAGCTGCTAGTTTATATGCCTCTAGACCTCTACAAACCTGTTATTCTATATGTAAATTAGGGATGGTCATCTCTAACACACAAGTAACAGTGCTATCATTTAATCTCTCAAATGTTACCAAAAATCTAGTGTGTCTCAATGGGATGGGGACCAAACATTTGGTCCCTGCCAATGGCACTACTGAGTCTCTGCTGGGAGGTGCTACTGCCTTTACCAGACTGGCCCTGCTGTGAGACAGTGAGGTCACTGAGGTGAAAGAGATCCTGGAGAAGTATATATGAAGGCGTTTGCAGGAAGGAAAGAGGGGGGGAAGGAAAGAGAAGGGGGATATGATGTGAGGACCCTACAATCTCAAGAAAAATAATGTTTCTAAAAAGCTGATGTCTCTTGCTTCTCTGTCTGCCTCAAGGTGAGCAGCTTTGCTCTATCGTAAGCTCCTCACCATAATTCTAGCTTCATTAAAGACCCAAAAGTAACACAAATAGCCAACCAAGGTGAAAGTCATGAAAAGTCAAGGTGAAAGCTTTCCTTTCTTTTCAGTTGTTTACCTCATACATTTTGTCACAGCAGCAGCAGCCAACAGCCAAGATGTTACTTAGACACCTGTAGAATAAAGTTCATCCACTCATACTTTTGTATGGTTAAGGAAATTAACACTATAGAATGAGCTTGTAGCTCAAATTAGAATTCAATGATCCTGATGTCTGAATGTGTCTTTCCCATGACTAAGGGCTGCCATGCTTTGCTTTTCCTCAACAGTGTGCCACACTGGTGGAGGCTGACCTTAGAAGGAAAGGAAGGCTCTTCACGACTGCCAGTTCTTACTAATCAGTGCTGTGGCAACCAACTTCAAGAAAGCCCCACATTTGGAGGGAATAGAGAGGAAGCCAGTACGTGTGAGTGAGAAAATAATATCTCAGAGATCAAAGGTTGGGTTCCTTGGATGGTGCTCCTGTACTGTGGCCCAACTCACATACACACAGACAGGAAAGCAATCTGAGCTCAGTTCAGTAGAAGCTGGAAGTCCGGGAGACTTCACAGGTTTCCCCTATTCCTAAGCACTCTGTGTTTAGCACATTAGAAGAATCTGGCCACAGATTCACAGCAATGAGAAAGTACTGTGGGTTGTCAGGGAATGCCTGCTGACATCATTTCTATTGAGAAGCAATCAATCCAAACAAGAGGCTCTGGTCCTTTTCCATTTCCTGTACTCCCACATGCCTATTTAATGGATATAACTCTAATTGTATCTTTAATAACTAAGACTGAAATGCTCCAGGTCATCATGCTGCCTTAAATGTACAGCACCTGTCATCTCCCTGAGGCTCCTGTATGAAGGAAGAAAGAAGACACGTTTTAGAACAGGAATGAAGTCAGTCCATGGCACTCACCACTCAGCCTGTCTGGTTCTGACTGGGTCTCCACAGTGCTGGCTAATGGAGGTCTGTGGCATTCGCAGAGATGTTTGTTCTACAGAAAATCAATGGTAGACTCCCTGACACCAGCATCAGACATCCGAGAGACACTGGCTTCCCTGCCTAGCCCTGAGAGTTCTTGAGCGTGTGGAGGAGGAAGTGCATTCACTCAAGGCCTTTGCCCCACAGGTTTTGTAAATAATTCAGGAAGACAAGGAAGAGCTATCTTAAGAACAGGCTTCAGGGGCTGTCTTGTTCAGGATTCCAAGATGTCACCTTTGGTCATTTTCTGCAGTTATATTTTTAAAGACAAACTATGGAATACAGTTAGGACAACCATATTTTGGTATTAGCGAGATAAGGTGTGATGGTTCACTGGTGGGAACACCAGCTCCAAATCCCACTATTATTAAATCAGAGCAAACACTTAATAGGAGAATAAAGGAACTGACTAGGTGAGAGAGAAGGTTCTTCTTAGCTTTTTAAACTGGCTAACCTCTATAGTCAAATTTATTTGATTTTTGAAAAGCCTAGGAGATAGTAAAGCAGAGCTTTGATGTGTCTGCATGAGTGTCTCTAGCAAGGATGAAATCATGAGGCCAATGACCTAAGGCAAGAATGGATCCTTTGATGGACTCCTAATATGATAGCATGACTGGGAGGTGGTGAAAGGCAGGAAGCAGGATCTACTGACTGAGGCAGTAGGTCCCTGAGGAGGTGTCTTAGGGTTGTATCTGGCTCTGGCTCTTTCCTACATTTCCTTCCATTTAGCTTCCTTTTTACAGTTATGTGAACTGCTCTGACTGACATCTCTGAACCTGTAAACCAAAATAAAGAACGCTCTCCTTCATCTGTTCTTGACTATTCTGGTCAGAGTGATGAAGAACATAAGCAGTATAGGATTCTCACACCAACAATAGATTTCATAAAACATAGTGGAATTTTTAAAGTAAATTTATGCAACTTTGGTACCTTTGCCATTCTTTAAAACTATTGTCTTAACTAACTGTCAGATCTTCCTCACTCTGGTCATCTATATTTCCCACTTACTTTTAAGATCCTTTCCGAAAGCATTTGAGAATTCCTTCTCCTCCTAGTGCCTTCCTAAGAAAATGGGAGTCCTAAAAGTTGACAAACTGCTACTGTCCTGACCATAGCCAGAATCCAAGCATAAGTGATTGAGAAAAAATGCCAAGTAGCCAGTCAAGATGTGTAGAAAAAATCCAGCTCTGTATCATTCATCTCAATGCAATTTAAAACACTGGCATAGCATTTCCACCAATCATACTAGCAAACCTCAACAAAATTATAATGCTCAGCACTGATGAAAGGGTGAAGCTGTAGAGAAATAAGCAGCACACCTATGCAAAGGACCATTTAACAGCAGGTGTCAAAAAACATTATCCATTTGCATATGCTTAACTGTAATTCTACTGAAGAAAAATATCTCGTGGAAATAACCACAGTTGTGAATGGAGACATCAGAAGGGGAAGTTCATTCAAAAAGTATTTACAACAGTAGAACTATCAAAGACAGCTTCTCTCATCTAAGGCAGGCAATAACTACTTAAAAGAGTGATAGCCCATCTAGGAAGAAGTAGGATGTTTTGTAGCAAGGAAATATCACAAATAGGAGCTGGAAAGATAGCTCAGTGAGTAACATTCTTACTAAAACAGGTATGAGAACCTGAGTTTGGATCCCTCTCATGTACAAGCTGAGTGTGGCGCACATGTCTGTAACTCCCGTGATGGAACAGGACTAACTGAAATGTCTAGCCAAAACACAAGGTTCAGTAAGGTACCCTGTCTCAAAAAATACAGTAGAAAAAAAAAAAGAAGGCACATATCAACCTCAGACCTCCAAATATGCATACGTGGATGAGCACATCATGCTCACAGTTACATACGTTACAGAGAGAGAAATCACTTATATAATAGTCAACGATGTTACATAATTTATATAAATAGACAAAATGGTTATATGTATTAATTATTGCAAATATAAATATAATTATGCATATAGATATATAAAATAATGACTGGCATGTTAACAGTGATGAACCATGAATGATGAATTACAAATAAATAGTTTTTAACTTGTCTGTTTGATTTTTTTGTATACTACTGAATTCTAAGACTTTCTAAAGCAAACATATGATCCCTAAATTTTTTAATTTCATGTATTATATATATATATATATATATGCAAAGTTAAATGCATAGGCTCTCTGGGAAGTGCTGATAAAAAGGGAAGATGCTATGTAATCCTCCTGCAGCATGTGAGGCTGGAAGAGCCAGAGCCTCCGGCTAGACCAAGTAGAGCCTTAGCCTGCAGTGGAGCTTCAGTCTGGAACATGAAGATAATAAGCCACAGTATGGGTCCCCTGACTCCCTGGACCTGAGTCACAGCAGCAACTAGCTCTGCACCTCAATAACACCTGCAAGGGCCACAGAAGCCTTCAACCACCTCTAGTGAGCAGAGTATCCCATGCTACTCTAAATGCCTACCTTTAATTCCCCAAACCACTAACCTGAATCCAAGAGAAGGCAAATGGCCAGATCAATCTTTGGGCGGCTATTTTGGGGGAAATGGAGGTCTTACCCTACATCAAACCTCTGGTGGAATCGAGTCCTGATGAATAAGTTTATTATGGTTCCTGCATGTACTGATTGGACTAATCAAGCTACAAGTTACTAAAAAATGGTATTTGACTTTGACATCCTTACATACAGACTTAACATTATCAGACAGTTGAAGTCTGGGAGCACAGGAGCTGCTTCTTTCCTCTCTGCAGAGTGACTTAGTTCTTCAGCCTCCTTCATCAGATCTCCTGTCTATATCACACTACTTACTTCTCATCCTTTCTTGCTCCCCTCTCATCTTCTTCATATCTCTCCTCTTGGTTAACTAAAAGTTTTAACCTAAAAATCATTGTCTTCTTTCTTACTCTATCCCATCTTTTCTAATTAAATTACACCAGTCCTCTCTAAAACTTTGGGACTCAGTGACCATTTTGTATTGTGTCCACTGCTAAGACACAACTAGGCTTAATCCTGCCCAGGTCATCAATACCAAAGAAAACAGACTGAACAAAGCCACCAATGCAAAGAAGTTGCCTGCCAAGTGACAGCTCTGACCTTAGCATTAGTGAGTATGGACTGCCTATTTTCCCAAAGATTTAATATAATTTTAGTACATTTCACTTTCTAACCCATTCCCTAAGTCAACACGGTCTGCAAAGGTCTGTTCTCAGTACTAATTTTACAGAAACACACACACACACACACACACACACACACACCCCCCCCACAATCTTGGCTTCTGCTATTCAAAAAGCCTTGTACACCCTATACATACCAGTAACCAGAAAGTTGGATCCCAAATTTAGTCCTAAAATACACTTTGAAAAAATCGTACAAAATTTCAGAGGAAAATACAGTATGCCTCTATTTTTGAAAATCTTGGCACCTCCACTTTCCATGCCATGGGCAAAATCAAAAATGTTGCCATGACAACAAACCACCCAGTCTTTCCCTGATGCCTGACAACCCACCAGCACCCATCTTCTTTCCCGACACGCTTCCTTACTGGCAACAGGAAAGCTGAGCTAAGTGCTTTTTGTCCAGGAAACAGAAAAGGCAACTACATATTTATTTTTCAGGATAGACAAAACTGGCTCTCAACAAAGAAGTTGAGGTATGCTCCCATTGTCGTGGTCCTTATATCTACCTGACCATAACAATGTCAAAATAACTAAATAGCTTCTGCCATCTCTCCTCTGAGGGTTGAGTCTGGACAGGGCAGAGCTGAAGTGAACGTGGGTAGGTGGATAGAGATAAACAGAGATGTAGTGCCAGCCACCATCAGTCATCACAAACTGAAGATCACATTTGCTTTTTCAACTGGTTTAGTTCTTTACTCATTCACTGATTTATTCATGTATAAATGGGGTCCTTCTAGGTAATCTGAGTTAGTCTTGAACCTCCAGGTTGGCTTCTGATTCACCATCCTCTTGACTCAGGCCACCCAATTCTGAGATTCAAAGCCTATACCACAATACTCAGCTCTGTTCATTTCTAAAGTGAAACTCTCGAGAGAAGTATCTCTGCATGGGAATGGTAAATAGCCTTCCTTTGGTGAACATTCAGTGTATTGACTTTGCTTTTTGCTAATCATTAAGGGGGAAAAATGTATATCCAAATATATAGTTGTTGCAGAGATATTTACAAATATACAAGCAAACATGGGGCTCTGTGGGAGTAGCTAAGAGGAAAGGGTACTCTTAAAACTAAAATGCCATGAATTTTGCTGCATTAAATTCCTGAGTAGTATTAGATGTACATATGCATACACATATACGCTTATATGTGTACACATACATGCACACACAAATATGCTACAAGTAGTTTGTAGAAAGTACACAGATAAACAAGATAAAGTCTCTTCCCTGAATGAACCCAGATCCTGGTAGCATTTGTAATTTAAGACTGACAGAAGTGAGTACTAGAAAAACTATGTTTAGGCTAAGTAAAAGGGGTGCTTATTGAACAGTGTGGCCCCTTAACTCTTTGAGGCAAGGAATTATACCAATGATCAAAACACCTTCAATGAGATACAGACATTTGGGATGTTCTTGAATGATGCTTGGATTTTGGCTTATCAATAAGAAAGAAATCCAAAAATAAAGCCCCACCCACAAAAAGCAAGTGATAAGTTATTGTCTGACTTGCAATGAATGAGACCAGGGAGACATGTTGGTGTAGGGAGCCCTTCATGTATTATGCGGCATGGAATGTATGTGGAAGAAATCTCATTATGACCTTAGGCCAATGGTCTTTTTTTCTTCAGGTAACCCAAGGATATGTGAAGTGTCGGGATCTTTTCCCCAATCTCTATCATCACTCTATGTTTTGAACCAGTCTTTGTTCCAGACAGGAAGGTCCCTTATTCAGTGGACCAGGTTAATAGGGTGGAGAGGGAGCATCTGTTTCATAGAAGGCTGTCAAGTGAAGGCAGTAACACTGTCTCCAAACCAGCTTTTCATAGGCTCTTACTTAGTATTTAATTTGGCTGCAGTGTATGGAATTAGGCTAATGGCTGTTAAGTGGCTAAGGCATAAACACGGCCCATCTGCTGAGAAGGCTCTGGGCCATTGTCTCTTTCAAAGGCTAAGGAAAAAAGATGAGTGAGACACAGTTATACTGAGAGCTTCATCACACGCCTGTTTATGACCCCTCTGATCTTATTTCTTTCAATGCTAGTGATTTTCATGGTTCCATATTAAAGAGTTAGAATCAGCTCCTCACTGCTGGACCGTTACCAAAGTGGAGATAGTCTATCCTCATCAAAGCTGTCGGATGCATACCAGTAAGCAACCCCATCAGCAACAAAATGATTTGGTGCGCATCAAGAAATAACTATGGAGAGTAACAATGTTCAGGATTCTGTGGCTAATGCAAGGAAAGAGATGGGCCATAGTTTAGAAATAGAGTACTTGCCTAGGATGCTCAATGTCCTTCATTCAACCCTTAGTACTGTCGAAATTAAAAGGCAGAGCAAGAGAAAGTGAAACACAAAGAAAAACTCCAGACACTCTGTGATTCTGTCTTAGAGAGAAAGAGAGATACAGGCCGGAAGTATACTAATACATGGGCCCACCTTAGCCTAACTCCAAGAGAAATCTAAAGAGGACATGTCTGGGAAGATTATAGGGAGTTCAGATTATGGGGAGTCTTTTTGATTGCGTTTTGAATAGAAAAACAGCTTATATTTATAGAGTGCAGTCTCTGCAGGACAATGTACATATAGTATCTAAATTGATGTGCTCAATATCAGGATAGAAGTTCAAGTACGCTTTCATTCCTTTTTGGCTCAAAAGTAAACAGACGTGTAACTAGTGCTATCCATTGGTGAGGGTTTCATCAGCTTCTGTGTTCTCTTTAAATTTAGTAACGATCAAGTGGGAATGTAACTTAGTGGTAGTGAACTTGTCTAACAAGTACAAGACCCCAAGTTCAAGTCTCTGCACTGAAAATTAGATCATATGTGTGTATGTGTGTACATATATATATTCATATATATGATATAAATAAGATAAATAAAGGTAAAGTCAGAGAAAATCTAAACAGGCAAAGAATGTGAGAAAAAGAACATGTGGGTTTTCTTTTTTCCTGTGCAGGGGTCAGAGGTATGATGGGAAGCGTGTGGTTATGATGGTGAGTTTCCAAGTTTCGCTGCAGTGTACAGACAAAGGCCTGGGAGCCAAAATGTGAGAGATAGTTGAAGCCAATATGCAAGATACTTCGAAAACTAGGGTCATCAGAGGGAAGGTTTGCATGCAATGGGAAAAGAAGAAGGTGCTCAGGCTATTCTTCTGAACATCCCGTCATGTCTGATACATAGGATGCAACAGAGATGAAGAATATAGAAGGGAAAGTTCAAATGAGATGTCACAAGTGCACCATAAGGAAGTGACACTGAAACCAGATTTAAGGAAGTCTGGTACTCACGGTCCATCACGGTATCATGTGTCAGGTGATATGGGAAAGAAAAGTTGGTCCACCAAAAAATACTCACTACATAAATAGCCTCAAGTTTGGATCAGGAACTGCAGTAGGCAGTGGAGATGAGGAAGCAAACAAATCAAGGATTGGCCCTCCATTTTAACAAGTAAACACTCATGAGATAATTACAAATAGCTAATACAGATAACTTGTAAAGTTCTGGAGACGGGGTAGTATGCAAGCTGGGGTGCTCTTGGCAGGATGAAGGCCTTAGTATAGAACAATTAGGGGATTGGGAAATATCCAGTAAAGCTTGACACAGGGCTCCCAGCTCATCTAGGACCTCGAAAAATGCACCCTAAGTGTGCCATACTATTTCGTGGCGAGAGGTGGGGTGGGGGTTGAGTGAGTGACTTTCACTGCACTTACTATTACTGATAACTCAGAAGAAGGGCTGCAGAGACATTGGGAAAGTGGGTTCCAGTTCTAGGGGCAAGGGCTCTTCTCAGGATAGAACTGACATTTCTTGGGAGCTGCCAAAGCATGAGATGTCTTCAGTTTGTGCCTGGGATTTCATTATATGCATAGCCTAAAACCACTGAGATGGCTTTCTGCCTTAGGAATCAAAGAAAATGATGCCAGTGCCGGGACCCCAGCCCAAAACATTGTGTTGCTCTGGATGCTGGGGATGCAACAGTAGATACAACTGAGCTTCTGCCTCCCAGCTGACTCTCTACCCAGAGATGATAAGGAATAAACAGACAAGCAATGGATGTATGAAATTATTCCACTGTTCATGGCAGCACTATCCATAACACCTAAGATATAGATGTTACAAAAGTATCTATTAATAGATGAACAAAGAAAACATGGGCATCTACACACATCACAATATTTGGCTAAATTTACGAAAGGGAGAAAATCCTGTCATCTGCAAGAGCATGGAATAACCCTGAGGTTGTTTTGCCAAGTGAAATATGACAGTCACAGACGGACAGATACTGCATGATGGCACTGACATGTGGCATCAAAAACAAGAAAACTTAGAGAATCAAAGAGCAGAATGGGAGTCCCCAGAGGGCAGAGGGTGCAAGGCTGCTAATCATTGGTCTTAAAGTCCCAATTCTGTAACGTGAATACTTTCTGGAGCTTTGCCATAGCATACGGTATGCATAACAAATACTGCTGGATTGTTTTAAGAGGCACAGACTCCTCTAGGTATGCTGACCACAGAGAGACAAAATTTAAAATGAAGTGAAACATACAGCTCTATTGGGTGACAGTGAATGAAAGAACAATACACTGAGTCCTGGTGAAGCCCACTCTGATACCTAACTGTATTGCAAGAACCCATGGAAACAGTTAAGGCAGACTGCATAGTGAGTACCAAGACTTTGAGGCTAAAGAGAGAAACAAGAGGCAATATTTTTTTCTTGAACAATCATTTTCTTACAGGCAAAAATTTAACAATGGGACAGCACAGCCTCCTTTGTCTAAAGGTCTTCATCAACAAAGCAGCAGCATGCTGTAGGGAATGAAAATGGCCAATTATTCAAGATCTTCAGGATATACCTTTGGGCATAATATTAATTAGGCTTAAATTTTATTACAATATCTTTTCTCAGTATATAGCAGATAAGAGTTTACAGCCAATGACATGATTGTATTCATCACTGTACATTCATTAATAATAAAACTAACAATAAAAACAATAGAAGTGACAGTAGAATTTTTAATGGTTTTTGAATGTTTACTTTGTAACAGTCTGAAAAGGCATGAAATGGTTCCCTTGTAGGATGTCATTTGATCTCACTACTAATTTAAGGAGAAAAAACCCAGGCTTAAAGAAGTAATCTAAGCCAATTACGCAAGGCACCAATACCCATATCCAAGTTTAGTTCATACCAATGTCACTTCTGGTAAATGTACATTACTAGGAATGCACCATGGTCACTGATGATTATCTATACTAGAAAAAAGATGCTAGGATACTAAAGCAGAAAAATATTGACATCTTGACAAGAACAGACCTCACACAACTGTCTCCACATGCTCCATCCCCACCAAAGCTCCACATGCCTGTCAGCTCTCTTCTCTCCATCATTCTTCCCTTTGTTTCTTCCTTTACCCGCAATTTTAAAGTGCTTCCATGTGCCAGGCTGTGTGAAGCTTGTCTTCGATGTAGATGGGTAGAGGTGAAAAGCTGTAAGAGTGTAAACCACTGACCGTGGCAATAAATACTGATCTCGAGGGCAAGGGAAACTCCTCAGAAGAACAAGCAGCAAGCAGTTATCCCATACTTAATTTACAACTTAATAAGGCAGGACAATAAAATCAAATTGGAAGGAAATCCAGGTAATCAATATCAGATATCCAGAATGAAGAATGAAGTAGAGAAGGTCTCTTGTGTTTTTCTTTTCCTTCCTTCCTTCCTTCCTTCCTTCCTTCCTTCCTTCCTTCCTTCCTTCCTTCCTTCCTCCCTCCCTTCCTTCCTCCCTCCCTCCCTTCCTTCCTTTCTTTCTTTCTCTCTCTTTCTTCCTTCCTTTCTTTCTTTTTTCTTTTGCTTAAATGTTATTATTAAACTAATGCCCTAAACCTCCACAGAGAAAGCCTAATTTCTGGCCAGTTGTGTGGAATCCAGAGGCAGAAGGGTATCTAGTGCCCGCTGAGCCTGTTAAGGCTTGCATGTCCTGTGGGGAGTGAGGAAGCACTGAGTGACTGTATAAGGAGTGGGTGGACTTCTGAGCGGATGTGTGTTGGTGATATGTACACAGCCACATTAAAGGACTCTGGTACCTCACACAGGGGAATAACAAAGCCTTTCCTAGGGTCAGGCTCAGGGAATTAGAAAGGCCCTCCTCTGATTGTCATAATAGCGTTTACTAACGATTGACCAATGTATGGAGAAGCTATCACCCACAGCTTCTCCTTCTGATTGAGCTTTAGATTATTTACCTAAGCAGATCTCCAATGAAAACCAGCTAAACCTGCCTCCAAGTTCAGCTATATACAATAACCCTGCCTCCTCAATTCAGTTGTATAAAATAAATATGCTGAGTTTCTGGGTAGCTGGTGCCCTTCCACCTGACCCCAGCTTTTTTTTTTTTTTTTTTTTTGTACACATGTCTGTGTGTCTGATCTTCATTATCTGTCACTCTAGGTGTGGCTGTGTCCTGTCCAAAGTCATGTTGAAATATAATGTCCATTGTAATGGCATTAACGGGTGGTACCACTAAGAGGTAATTGGTTAAGAGGGCTCCATCCTCATGAATAGATTGATGCCTTTATTTAAGGAGCCTGTTCTGACAAAAGCTGAGTTTTCTAACTTGATCTGTTGTTACCTTGCCTGTCTACCAAGTCATAAGGCAGCATGTGCCACCGCCACACTCTTGAACTCCCCAGCCACCCTTATTCTGCTTTAAATACATGTCAGTTGTACATAAATTATAGTCTATAGTGTTATAACACCATAAAAAGGGAAGATGAGATGCAGCTCAGTGGGAGAACACATGCTTAGCATCCTAGAGGTCCTTTGGTCAAACCTCAGCTCTGAAAAGAGTCAAAAGGGAAGGCTACCAGGAGAAGGAAGACAAAGTCAGAACCATCACAACTTGTTTAGAAAGGCTGTGCTGACAAAAAAAATAATAATAAGAAGAAAACTCTTTGGATAGTGCCAAGTTTTATGCCAACTTGACATACAAGCTAGAGTCACTGAGGAGGAAAAACCTCAATCGAGAAAGCATCTCAGTAAGATTGGGCTATAGGCAGGCTTGTAGGGCATTTTCTTGATTAATGACTTATGTGGAAGGGCCCAGCCATTGTGGGGGGTATCACCCCTGGGAAGGAGGTTCTGGATGCTATGAGAAACCAGGATGAGCAACCGTAAGGGGCAAGTCAGCAACTATCACCCCACCATGGCCTCCATATTAGCTTCTGCCTCCAGGTTCCAGCATTGCTTCAGAAGTTCCTGCCCTCACCGCTTCTGATAATGAATTATAATACAGAACTGTGAGAGAAATAAACCCTTTACTCCTCAAGTTGCCTTGGTCATGATGTTTATTTTTGTTTTTCAGCAATGCAATCCTAGCTAAGATACCAAGCTAACACAGCCACTGCCCTGGCAGAAAAGAGAACGTTTACAGGAACCCAGCGGAGAAAAATCAGTCATTGGGGACCCCCCCCCCAATGCATCCACAGAGTGGAAATGCTCCTATTTATTCCTGGTATACCCCTACTATATGCTATGCCCCAAAAGTTAATTAAGGAAAATTTGTTGTTTGTATTTTTTATTTTTAAAATATCTGTGTCTGTGTGTAGGTTTGTGCACCTGAGTGCAGTGTCTAGAGAGACCAGAAGAGGGCATCAGATTTCCCCCCAGACCTGAAATTCCCTCAGACAAGGGTTGTCAAATGCCTGATGTAGATGCTGGG
The DNA here is from genome assembly GCA_033318265.1 of Phyllotis vaccarum. Taxonomy (NCBI): domain Eukaryota; kingdom Metazoa; phylum Chordata; class Mammalia; order Rodentia; family Cricetidae; genus Phyllotis; species Phyllotis vaccarum. Next base: position 100,616,652 of record JARWLC010000012.1, on the reverse strand, counting down.
AATTAAAAACTCTTAACCACAAAGCTATCTCTCTGCTCTCAAATTAAGGAAACTCTTGAAGAATAGTTAATATAGGAAAGTATTTAGGCCACTTTCAAGATACACATATAATAAGTATTACAGGAATTTTTGAGACAAAAATGCTTCTACAAGAGGCCCAGAATTGCCTGATGAATAATTTTGGAATTAAAAAAAAAATCCAGAATTTGATTCGTATACTAGAGCCAATATTTTAAAAAGGTGTTGGTCTAGCTTACTTTCTATTACTATGATAAAGTGTTGAATACTTTATCAAGTTGAGGAGGAGAGAGGGTTTATTTCAACTTGCAAGTTATTGTCCATCATCCAGGGAACTCAAGGGCAGAACTAAGTCAGAGACCATGGAGGAAGATTGCTTACTGGCTCACTTTCCCTGACTTGTTCAGCTACCCTTCTTTATAGCCAAACCTACGTGCCTAAGAATCGAACCTCCCTTAATGAGGTGGACCCTCCTAACACAATCAAGAACATGACAAATCAAAAATCAGTCAGGAAAATAATGCACGGATATATGAATAGGCAAACCTGAGAGGAGCAATTCTTCAGTTCAACTTGTCAAGTTGACAAGGACTAATCAGTGAAGACAAGGTGGCCAAAAGTAGATACTGCTTAATAAATAATTCTGGAACTGAGATTTTTAAAAAGGATCTCCTATGGGTATATATGGGACCAACAATATCAAATAAAAAAAATGGTAAAAAGAGCTAAGAAAAAAAAATCTAGCCTAGGTGTGGCCTGTAATTCTGACACTTACGCTTGAGTGAGGATGATGAGTACAGGAACCATCCTGGCCTACACAGTAAGACCCTATTCCAAAATCAACAGAAGGAGAAAGGTTTTCATATCGTTCGGGATCTCAGCTTAGGAAATATCTTTCTAAGCAAGGAAACAGACACAATAAATGCAAAGTAATTTAGCTACACAAAAATTAAATAATTTATGTAGAAAATACATATGAAAAATAATAATACTGCAAGAAAGCTAGAGCATAATTTATAAGATACACGGCCATGATTAATTTATTCCAACGTATAGATAAGAGAAAGATGGGGGAAAGTAGATAAAAATCAAGCAAGCTGCACAAAAGATGAAGTAAAAATGTGCAGCAAATATGAAAAGATACTAACTTTTCAATTTAAAGAAAATATAAATTATGTATCTCCTTAGCTATCAATGGGACAAAAGCCTGCTATTTTTAAAAATTATAAAAAATGAAGTATTACCAAAAAATAAATAAACATTCATTACAGGCTAGGTTATATAGAAAATTCTACACAAATCTTTAAGATTGAAAAATCCAATAACACTCTGTTATATGATTTTGTAATATTCTCCATACACTCAAAATGTGAGTTTGGTCGAGAGACCCTTGTGTATCTGTGCCAAGATGCTTTTCCTGGCTTGTAGGAACAGCAGAGGAAGTGAAAGTAACTTATATGTGCATGTAGAAAGAACCAGTGAAATACCTCCCAGAGCCTTATAAAATAGAATATTACTCATCTAGGTAAAAGTAAGTTTAATTTATACACACTCATGGGAGAGCATACTGCTGACAACATTGTTTGTAAACAAAGGGAAACCCAGATCGATATGTGGGACACATTTCATTTGTGTAAGATGCATAGTGTGTGTGCTACATATGATTGGGAATGAATGTAAAAACACCCGCCAAACTGGAGACTCCTCTGGAGAAAAGTCTTTTCAATGAAATGTCTACTTCTTAGTCTCTAGATTTCAACAGGGAACACGCCTTAGGTTTTGATTTGGTTTGGTTTGGTTTTGTTTTTCTTTGTCTGTTTAAAAGGAAAATAGATTAGGAAATCTTTTCTTTGACCCTTGGAGCGATTTATTTGACCAAAGAGTGATCTCCTTTTCAAAATAAGAGCCCCTGAGTTGAGTTTGATGTCTTCTCAAACCAATGCTTATAGGATTTGAAAAGGAGTTCTTTAAAAGGCCCATATGGCTGCCCCCGTGACAGCATGCTTCCAGTGAGAGCTGCTAGAGCATTCATCAGCTGTCCATCTCCCCATTCCACTGTCTCCCAGGAGTCTCACACTGCCTGCACACCCCAGCTTCCCAGGTCTTTAATGGTATCTATCTACTGCCTGGATTGCTCTCTTCTTCTCCCCCTGACCCGAACACGGCGACAGACTTCTGCATTCTCTCTTCCTCTGGTGTAACTAAGCCCAGTTCATTAGCTGCACACACAGTGTAGATCTATTGAGTCTCAGCTCACACACTGCTCAAGACCGCATGGAGTACGGCAGCCTTCTGCACTGAAGACACTTCATAGGCAAGACTGCATATCACAGGGAGAGATTTGCCCAGCGCCATGCATTTCATTTTAACCTTGTGTCTCCTGGAGATTTCAGAATGGACTCATCATAGTGAGCAATTACTCCAGTATTCCAAGGGAGACTGGGAGACTGGATCTAGAAGTCTCAAGAAGTTCAGGGAGGGGTCACTATACAGTTGGGAAACTACACAACCCAGAGAATTAACAAGGAGGGTATGCTATTTGCTCTTTCCTTTTTAACAAACTCTGTCTGTCTGACAGCTGCCTTTGGGATTACTTCTCTAAGTGATTGTGGAAATATTGACAATTTAGGCAAAAATTTGAACACCTGGCTGGCCTTTTCGTCTGGATATTCCACTTCTTACTATTTTCAGCTTGTATATGTATGAGGGGCTCATTCTGAATCTCCCTTCTCTTTAGTTCAAATGGGGTAGAATTCAGGTGACAGTAAGCATCAAAAAGCTGCCTTCAGCCATCCATAGTGGATAAAGGTGTGTGTGTGTGTGTGTGTGTGTGTGTGTGTGTGTCTGTCTGTCTGTCTGTCTGTCTGTCTGTCTGTCTGTCTGTGTGTCTGTCTGTCTGTCTGGGCATGCCTTTGATCCTGGGGACTAAATGGGGAGCCTTGCACATGCTAGACACATGTTTTATCCACGAGCTATCTACTTCCAAGCCCAAATAAAAAAATTTCAAGTAAGTTTGCAGCCAGACAAGAACATGAAGGAATTCCGGTGTTCCAGAGGCTAGCCCTGTACTGCTTCAACCTTAACATCTGAATGCACTATTAAGGACTAGATGTGTGCATGTATGTGAGTATGGTGATGGTAGACATTAAGGAAATAAGACAGTTTTATACAAATAGTTAATAATGAGCATGCTATTTTTTGAACTACACATGAAAACCCTTTAAAACACATATTGCTGTTTTCCTGGATTTGTGCTTGCTGAAGAGAGGAAATTAAAACAAGAACAAAAACAATGAAATCCAACCACACACCAAAGGGACTGTGCTTAGTTCAAAACTCTAGGCATGACGCCCAAATAGATCCAGGCCCAGCTTTATCCTCACACAACAGGGAAGATGATAAAATGCATTTACTTAGTCTTGCATCACGAGAGCCAAATGATTCTAAACTGAACTAATCCTGTCTATCCCAGGAGCAGTGTTTTGGTTCTCTGCACTACATATGTCAAAATGGTGATGCTGTGGCATGATACATTTCCACAACACCCCTTCAAGTGTGATCAGGCATATACTCCAACACATAAATGCTCTGTATACATTTGCTTAAATAAATAATTCATGAAACTACAAATACCTATCCCCGAAGCGGCTTCCAACTCTTAAACACTCGAAGCGTGCTCACCCTCATTTTAAACAGGAGGAAATGAAGTGCAGGTTGCAATTCAGATGGAGGGGAGGGGATGCCAACCCACCGAGACCTATTTCAAATTAGCGAGGAGTTAGCTACCGGATACCAACACAGCGGGCAGAATTTTATTTCAAGGGCAAAATGTAGAGTTTAAATAACAAGAGCATCCTGGTCCTGGTGTGGAAGCAAATCTGAGTGAGAGTGAGGATATCCAGGGTCTCCTAAATGAATGGAAAAACTTCCCTGTCACTTTCCTACAACATGTGGACCTTCAAATATAGCTCATTAGATACTCACCTCTACTCAGCAAATGGTGCCTCCTGTGTCTAATTCGATATGAGTACAAGGATTAATAAACTTCAGTGAGGCACCCAAATAACTGTCTGGTGATTTCCTTTTAACTACCAGAATTTTAAACTGGCTTTAAATTCTGGATTTAAAGCATTTTCTAGTTTTTTTTTTTCCAGGCAAAATATCTTCACACCAATCAGTGGCATTTATCTACTACGAAAAGCATATCAGTGTCACACATCTCTTAAAATTGCTGGCTCCTTCCCAAGATCTCTCACTAAAAAAGGAGGAAACATGTTGCAGAAAAGTTTATGAGCAGGAAGAGTACCATTTTCACATACAAATAATGCCCAAATACAGCTTTCTAAACTTCCTCCAAAAACGACTCTTTCTTAAGGAATATCACTGCAACTGGTAATTTTTCCCCTTTTAGAAAAGTTTGATTGTGAATTAGAATGTCTGCCAGACCAAAAAGTGAGCTATCTGTCAGAAAAGTGTGGGAACATGATGAGATTCTTGGGCATGCTTCTGTGATCTGCATTTTAAAGGGCAGGTAGCCTCTAGTTATTTGTGGTCTAATTCACTAAGACATTCCTAAGGATGGAAATGCATGTTGTGAGAGGGCTTTTAAGGAGAAAGCTTCACTCCTCAAGTTCTCTGGCCCAGCTACATCTGTTACTCCCTGGGTAAGAGCTCTTCTAGGCACACATAATGACCTGAGTTCAGGTGGTCATGCACATGCGCTATAACCCAGCAGAGTGGGGAGCAGATACAGGAGGTTCAGTGGGGTCTGGTGGCCACCAGCCTAGCTCTAGGTTCAGTAAACAACCATGACTCAAGGGAGTAGAGTGGAAAACAATAGAGGAAAACATGCAATATCTTCAACTGGGGCCAAACATGCGTTTATATGCATGCATATTCCTATATGTTCACCTCACTATCACATATACACACACACACACCACCACTACCACCACCACCACCACCACTACCACCACCATCAATAATAATGATGATGATAACAGTAATAAAATTCTTTACCTGTGGGAAGTGGGCAAAGTATTAAGAAATGGATGGTGGGAAAAAAGGGGGTGTTCAAAGAACCACCAGATCATTCTGCAAGTGTCCTCTAGTTGTCTCTTACATTTCACCTATGAAGAGGGATCCATCTGTGCCCATCATACCACTCCTGTACATTTTTGAAGACATACATACAGGTATTTTCCAAGTTCAGGCCCCAGGGTAGCACCATCAGTACAAAGCATCCGAAATTCAAAACTCCCAAATTCACCAACTTCTGGACCATTTTGAGCACAGTCATAACACCATAAACGGAAATTTCTCCACTTGAGCACTTGTAATGGATCGTAGTCAGATTCAAAAGTATCAAAACTACTGCAGAAAAATTACTTCCAGTCTATGTGTTTAAGGTTCATATGAAGCAAATCATTATATTGTTTAGAGTTCAGCCTTCCATTCTCAGTATCTCATAATTAATATGTAAACATTCCAAAGTGCTATTTTTTCACCAAACTATTAACATTGCCCTGCTTTAACTCATATAAGAATGATTTTCCGAGCATCCCTTGCAGCTAGGTCAGGAGTTCTCAAATTTGGGTTGCACCTCTCTGGGGTTGAACAACACTTTCACAGGGATCACCTAAGACTATCCTACATATCAGATATTTACATTATGATTAATAAAAAAGCAAAATTATACTTATAAAGTAGCAACAAAAATAATTTTATGATCACAACAACATAGGAACTGTATTAAAGTGTTGAAGCATTAGGAAGATTGGGAACAAGTGAGCTAAGTGGAGACATACAGCAATGCTAGGCACCACTTCCAGACAAAAATGCTCAACATACACACACACACAAAGACCTACCAAATCACGCCCTCTCTCTCCGTGAATCAAGGACTCCAATATAAATTCCACAATAGAAAAGCTCAGGTCCTTAAATCACCACCTGGAAGGAGCCACACAGGAGAGCTGTGCTTCCTGCATAGATGTTGCATAAGTAAGAAATTAATGTGCATCATGTTAATTCACTAGGATTTGGAGATTGTTTATTACAACAGCTGTTATAATTATGACCTTAATTTGTCCTCTGTTTTTTCATAGTGACTTCTACCTAACCCTCCTCCATCATCCACTTGCTTTACATTTAGTAGGAGTTTAAGCACCCATTTTCCCTCCAGATTATAGCTTTATTTACTCATTTTTTAAAAATCTTACTATTGAAAAATCTTTGGCATAAAATGGGCAATTAATAAATGTCTATTAAAGGGAGAGGAAGAAAATTAAACATAGGAAGCACATTAGAAAAAATCCAATCATACCACATGGGCTAAGCCCACAGATCTAAAGATATTCTTTAATATGGATTATTATACAACCAACACCTGCCTGTTGTCATGGAGTTACTTCAGTTAGGACTGAGGTGGGGTTAGAAGCACAGACCTTCACAATTATGGGTTCTCCTTGGGGAGTTGTTCTGATCACTCCAAATGACCCATGGCTGCTTCTAAATAACAAGAGCATGTACTGGTGGGCCTCTGTGAGGTATTTCATGGTTATTCCCAGTCCCCATGACACCCTCAGTCAAATAAAATCTACCATTGGCATCAATCAAATAAAATCTACCATTCATTTAGCCTACCTTTTCTGTACAATATGGAGGACTGTGAACCAATTCCAGTCTCCAATAAAACAAAGATCAAAGACAGTTTTCCTACTCTCCCATCAGATTCCTTCTCAATGTCAGACAGACAGAGACAGAGGGAGATCAAGCAATGACAATAGGTCAATAGATGGAAAGGCTGTGTTACCTAGAAAGAACTAGACACCCATAAGGAACCACAATTAAATAACACAGTCATGACCACATGGTCATGCACAGCTAGGGAACAAGAAGCAGGGTTTGAATTCCCTCCCTTTGCCTCTCTGTTATTGACATGCCCCTGTAAGAGTGGCTTCACAAGGATGAAAGAGAAGGGAAGAGTATTTTAGGATACCAGTGTCCAATTCTTAATACCCACTGAGAGACAGCTACAGGTGAATGCATTACTCTTCGATTGCTTTTTATCAACAAAAGCTCCACAAACACAAAATGAGCAAATGATAGCCAGTGAGTGATGTCAACTTGACAGATTATGAGCCATTGCCCATTTACCTTAAATCACTTGCCTAAAAAATCCTATGTTTGGGAAGGTGCATGATGTACTTGCCTCCCAGGTTTCCACAGTGTCCCCTTCTCTGCTTCACTTGAGCCCTTCCACAGATTTTGTCTTCCCTGCCTTGTACTTGCCCCCTAGTCAACAAATGAGACTGGATACAGTGGTACACCATGGTAATCCCGGAATTCAGGAGGCAGAAGCAGGATGATTGTGAATTCAAATGTAGCATGAGAGCTCACCTCTAATTTTTAAAAGGGAATACAGATGGTATTTTTTATTCATAAGATGACTATGCTATTGAAAGAAGGCTGATAAAATTAACTAACTGTTCATCATGTTTCATGGATGCTGCTACATTAGGATAGTAAGCCAGATCATCAAGTCCCTTCTATTCTACAGTTTCTACTCTCTGGCTACAGAGGATTATAGCTCCCCAGCAGGTATCAGATACTTGCACATTCCATCCTACTTACACTAAATCAGGAAAAGAATATTATCGCCCTGGAAAAGCCTACTGTGATCAAAGACATAGAAGAGGAGACATTCATGAATATTTTGGGGCTAACATGTATAACAATCTGTCTGTCTATACAGGCTAACTGGGTGGCGTTGGATGATTTCCTCTGATAATGGACTTCATATGTACACTGTGCATGTCAACTTGTCTATGCGTCTACTCTGCATTGTTTGCAGAACACTGGGGACAAGAAAGCAAATACAGATCCCCTCTAGTAATGTGAAAATGTTTATCCTTCAGTTTATGGCAATTAATGCCTTTACTTTGTTTAACACCAATAAGCACCCCCCCACACACACACGAGTCCCTCAACCACAGGAGCCCTGGGAAACCTGACCAAATTTCCTTGCTGTTACATTATTTTATGCAGTATTGGAACCAACTATATCTGCGTAGCACATGAATGTTGCATTTTGATTGGAGTGAAAATTAAACTCTCTACCAGAGCAGATCCACTAAGGTTCTTTTACTGGCAATGTGACATAAGACCATAGTAGATCTCTCTGGAGATATCTATCTGATACTTGAACACTCCACAGTGCATGTGAAAGCAATGAGAATGGTCTTCCTCCCTAGAGTTTAAAATAGATTTTTCTCTGTATTATTTTCCTTCTGGCTGAGCTCTGATTTCTGGAACAGTTATTCAAGTGAATGATTACATGAAGATAAAAGTCTTGAGAATGAGAGAAGTGTCCCATGTGAGGTCCATGTCAATTAACTCCACACACCTACTGTCTATCTCAACTCTACCATGCAAATAATGGAAGCTTTCTCATTGCTGTCTTCTTTCTTCCTGTGTCCATGTAGCATCACATCATTAAAGGTGACACAAAAACCCACTTCACCCCATACTAAATTCCACGCTATCATTAAGAACAAGAAACAGGAGACAAAGGACAGAAGCATCTGTATATCCAAAGGATGCTCTTGTTTCCTTCAAAGATAGTACTGGGTTTGAGATATGCCTTTCACTTCTTCTCTCTTGAATCATAATTACACTATCTTTGCTAGAACTTCCTCACCTGTACACATTCATGCACTGGAAAGTATGTATCTAAACACACACACAGAGACACACAAATATACACACATATAGATAAACACACACAGACTCTCACACACAGAGAGAGAGATATAGATGCTGTGGGATTATGCTCCTGTACAATACTTGCCAGTCCTATTGGTTTAATAAAACTCTGATTGGCCACAAGGCAGACAGAAAGTATGGGTAAGACTAACAGACTAAGAAAACTCTGGGGAGAGGAAGAGGAGAGAGAGAGATGCCAGCAGATGCAGAGGAAAGAAGACATTGGGGATGCTTCTCTGAGTAAAGGTACCAAGTCACATGGCAAAACAAGATAAGAATCATGGCTTAGTGAACAAGTAATATGCCTGAGCCATAGGCCAAACAGCTTGTACTTAATATAAACCTCTGTGTGATATGATTCATTGGGAGTAAGGGACTACAGGTCAGGACTTTGGGGCTAGGCCAGCCAGAAACTTCTGACTACAAAGACAGACATGCAGACAGACAGACAGACAGACAGACAGACAGACACACACACACACACACACACACACACACACACACAAAGACACAGTTAATTTCCATTGATTTTCCCCAGTTACCAGTAGTTAGTAGTAGTTAGGAGAGAGAGAGAGAGAGAGAGAGAGAGAGAGAGAGAGAGAGAGAGAGAGAGAGAGAGAACTCTCTCTCCTTTTCCCTAATTCCACTCTCAGGGACATTACTCTTCTGGGTTGTGGCAGTCACTCTCCAAGTGAGTCCCTCTTTCCTAAACACATTTTTCCCCTCACTCAGGTTCCTCTCCCACAAACTTCCAGTCCCTCCCAATCTTCCTAGCTGTGCTTTTCCAACTCCCACCTCTCCTGAACCTTCAAACATTGCAGATCTGCCAACCTCTAATACTGACCTTTCTTATTATTTACACATGATGTTGGTGATTCTTATCCTGCCTTAAGATTTTAAGGACAAATGGAAGCTTCTCTCTCTCTCAGATTTATATCCACAGCTTCCCAAGAGAACCTCTCTTGACTCAAGACCAACACCTAAGCCTTCCCACACATAAGCTCCCAGCTTTCCTCATTGCCTTTCCCAAGAGTTACAGTACATCTAGCACTTATACTAATGGGGGTAGGGGGGCATTCTTACTTCCATGCTTCCCCTCCTCACCCTGTCCCTCTCCTGGGATGTACAGACTATCCTTAGTACGTCCTACTTCACATTATACTCAGAGTAGTGAGTTCTCACTGACACACACCAGAACAAGCTATTCCTTTCCCAAACCTTGTAAACCTCGTATGGCACTGAAATGAAGTGCAATGTGGTCAGGAAGAAGCCAGTTCCTCTTTCTCTGGCCTCTCTGACTCCATCTTGTCACAGTCAAACATTTGGCATTGTGCTGAGCTCCAGCAGCTTCCTTTTCCTTCTCAAGCATGCCGAGATGGCTGCCAGGCACACCAACTCCATATTATTTGTCCATTAGAAGTCTGCTCTTCCTTCTAAGCTCTTGGCAAAGCAGGATCCTGCACTTCCCTCCACATTAGGTTTCAGTAATCACATCTCTACAGTCTGTGCCTAACTACTCCAAACCAGGTGTTTCCTATTACATCACCTGTTCTTCTTCATAGCTCTGTCATCCAAAACCTTCCTTGTTGGATTCTATTTCTCTACTTTTATCACTAAAATGATATCTTCTATGGGAACAAAGACTACCTTGTCCAGTTGTGTATTCAAAAATACTAGCCAATGTCTAACACATAGCAATTACTAGATGGATTTTAGATATCTAAACAAAGGAATGTGTAATGAGTACCAGATAAACTGATACAGCATGTGCCTGTTATCAACCTCTCCTAGTGAACACTATTTTAAGGTTTGGCTCAGTGATCTTGTACAAGAAGTTGTCAAGTCAGAAGACTGTGCAACTTAACAGAATCTTATCTCTTTTTACTCTGAAATATCGCACTGATCATCCTCTACACAATGTCTGTAACCCATGTTCTGTGACAGCTCCTAACACATGAGTCATCTCTCTAAATAGAACATAGCACTAATTTCTACTAGCAATAAAAAAAATGGAATTTATTTCAAGTGTTAGCTCCAATGGTAAATTATGATGGTAGTTCATGCAAGGTCAACCTATAAATAGATCAGGTCTAGCACTAGAAAAAATGGGAAGAGACTTCACAATACCAGAAGTCACTTTCCTATGCAGACTTTTAGGTCATATACAAACCAATTGTGCTGTGCATTTGTGTCTGCTCAGGAAAACACCTATAGCACCTTAGTGGCTGTTGACATGCTCAGAAGGCATCTTAGCATTGCATGGTATCCTCATATGTCACACACCTGCTTAATAGCAATACCTGTTAGTGACCCATCCATTACACAAAAGCCCAGCTATGCAGTCCCTGTGTAGCCTCATATTTTATCTCCCTGCCATATCTACCTAATAGAATGAGAAATAATACACAGAATATTAAAAAATGTTGTTAGAATAAATTATTAATTCAATTAAAGTATGAGTCCAATAACGATTCTTTTTATTGCATTTATTAAAAGGAATAATTAATTGCTAAGCGGGTATTTAAAAAACACACAAACTGCTGCCTCTCCTTGAAATTGCAGACTTCTGTTTCTGCAAGGAAAACAGAGGCGATGCCAGGAAAACCATACTCCTTTTGCTTTTCATCCCTAGATTTTCACAGCTGAAAATGGATGAGATGAAAGACATACTTTTCCTTCAGGAACTATTGTACAGGACTCTTGGGGAGAATGGGAATCTTTGCTCCATAATTTATTAGTCTTACTCCCTTGGGCATTTTAGGGAGGGCTATTCTCAGTTACAGCACTTAGAGTTACAATAATGATAGACTCTATCCTCTTAGGCACAAGATACACGTGAGCTCTTGGCAAGGTCCTGCTGCACAACTTGCCTGAATGTTGTATGAGGTTTGTGTGCTCCTGCTCTTTCCTTCCCGTCATCAGAGAAGAGACCATTTTCCAGGCCAATGGCCAATCCTGAAACACTTCTCATCTGCCAGTCATTTAATCCCCATGCCCAGAGCTTGGTAAGAAGACACCCAAGAAAGACTAAATATTTGTGACATTAAAATAAGCAACAAGGGCTCAAAAAGTGGTTCAGCTGTAAAGGTAAAGGAACTTGCCACCAAGTCTGTAATATGAATTTAAATCCCAGAACCCGCTTGGTGGGAGGAGAGACCTGAGCGCACATGCACACATGCATATACGCTCATCTAAATTTTAATTAAGTGCACAGTATACAGTGATATCTTATTGTTGGGGGGAATTTGGACTATTATATGCAAGAATGTAAGGTAGCAGATAAATTCATTTCAAGATAAATTAAAATTGAATCCTATAGGCTCCAAAATTGTTATTTTAATTTTAACCAACTTTGATGACAAATTGCTTGGAATATTGGCTCACTTGAATGTCTTGAAAGGCTGAGCATGTAATTTAATATACTTTTAAATGTTGAGGTCTCTGATTCATCACTCCGAACACTGGTTTTTGACACAGATATTCTTGGAAGATGACAGAATATGTACAAAACTGTTCTGTTTAGACATATACCAAAACACACACGTGTGATTTCCCAGATTCCTTCCTTCTCACCATTTCTTGAGATCACAGTACAAGAGCAGAATTGCAATGCTAGTAATTTAACACAGATTTAACAGGAGAACAAAACACTGGCATTGATGATTGTGAGTTCCAGTAATTTATTTAAGAGTGATATATGTCACTGCCTTCCTCCACCCATTCCCTCCTTTGTTCTCCACGAGATAAGGCTTGCATCCAGGGCAGAGATTCCTCTCTCAGTTTTGCCTAAAAGTATGCAAGAAAAACTAAAAAAAAAAAAAAAAAAAAAAAGAGGCAGTTTTAATTACAATATATTATTGTATGGGTGAAGTAATTATGGCCATGGAGCCAGAAATAAATAAATAAATTCAGAGGGGAATGAAGAGAGCAGGCAAGGGAGTCTTTCTCCTTTCTCTTCCCCTGGGCTTTCTCCCAACACGCCCTCTTTATTTTCATTCTGTCTGTGGTTATCACACGTGTGCAAGCACAGAAGCTTCTCCATCACAAAATAATTTTTCTAGGGAACACTGAGCATGCGCCTGGATGCAAGCCGGTTCTGATGATTATATTTATGATTGATGAACACAAGAAGTGAACCCCAATCTTACAAGTGACATAGGGAATAGAAGGCTTCCTGAGTGGATTTTAAGTAGGAAAATGGAAGACTGTATTTTCTAAAGCAGTGTCCATGTTTGATTCCGAATAATATCATGGCAAGGAATAATGTAAGCATATCTCAGATGGGAAGAGTTCTTTATGTACTGACCACAATAATGATAATAATACAGTGGGACATTGGCTTTCTGGCATTTGCATGAGTTGCTATCACTAACACCCTCTTGTACTGACTTTCTAATTTAGCTACACAATGGAACACATCTCTAAATACAACTCATTGGTTATCATCCATACATGGCTCAAATCGGCCCCATACCTCTCTTGGACATACATAATCTCTAGTTACCACAAAGCCTACACCTCAGTGACTAGGATACCTTTCAGAAGAACCAGCTATCAGCATCTTGTTACGGTCAAGAAGCTAAAACTGTTTGACTTAAAATGCTCTGACCACTCCCACAGACACAATGAAATGAGACCCAATCTGTCTAGACACGTCTGTGGTTGATCTAACTCCATATTCAATGCAGTCTTCTCTTCAAGCTTGGGAGCATCTTCCTTGCCACTACAACACTCTCTTCCATCTCATTCTCTCCTTTCACTTCTAACTCAAGAGTTACTTCCTAATAGTGAAACAAACTTTTTTGCCAACCTTCTCCAGCTGTGGCCTCATCCCAGCACTTCATTAAATCTGACATATCTTTATAGAGTTTTCTGCAGGCTCACCATCTCCCTCACATGACTACACTGTAAGTCTCAGGAACATATGTCTCTTTTACTTCTTCTGGAATCGTGGCACATCACACATTTAATGAATGTTCCAACAAATGAATGAATCATTCTAAAGCAAGCACTGCTAAATACTTTCTGTGGATTATTTTATTTAATTTTCAAACCATCTCTGCAAGGTAGTTTCTATTAATTACTATTTTTATTTTACTAATGAGGCTAAGTAAATTTCCCAGTGGACTGTACAGTCCATTCTCTTAATGACATTTTTTCTATTCTTTGTATATTTATACTATTCTCTAAATTCATAGAATAATATCCCTCCGATCTGTCATAGTATTATACAAAGCTCATTCATCAATGAAAATACCCAAGATTCTTCTCTGTTTCTTGTGGGGAGTGGTTTACTTTTTTTAGAGCACAGGGTATAAATTGAGAAGCGCAGTATGGAGCATAGATGAACCAATAAAATGGCTTAGTGGGCAAAGACACTTGCAGCCAGTCCTGACAACTTGAATCTGATGCTTGGAACTTACAATGAAAAGATAAGCTCCTGAAAGTTGTCTTCCATCCTCTGCACTGTAGCATGTATACATGTACACATACACACACAATAAACAATAATTAAATAAGGTGGCATGATGTAGGATGTCTCTCTGTATGCTGTAAATACGCTTTACTACCATTTGTTAATAAAGAAGCTGTTTTGGCCTTTGGCAAGGCAGTTTCGAGGCAGGCAGGCAATCCAAGCAAATATAAAGAAGAGTGGAGTCACAGCAGATGCTGCAAGCAGCTGCCCAAGGAAGTAAGATGTAACGGAACACAGGTAAAGCCACAGGACACATGGCAACACATAGATTAACAGAAATGGGTTAGTTAAATTATGAGAGCTAGTTGTTAATAAGCCTGAGCCATAGGTCAAACAGTTCTTAATTATTATAAGCCTCTGGATAGTTATTTTATACCCAGCTGTAGGACTTCGAGTGAGAGAGATTCCTCAATACTGTGGGCTCAAACTGGTCAGAAAACCTTTAGTCTACAGGGGAATTTTTTTTTTAAATAAAGAATACACAGAGACCATGGAATTAGCCTATCTGGGGTCAAATCCCCACTCAGCCATGTACTTAATAAGTATATTAGATAAAATATACAAAGAAATATGTTCCTTTTTCTCCAAAAGGAGTTTAGGAGATGTCAACTGGAATTGCCATTATTGTTAATCGTTAAATCCTGACTACGCAGTTGCCTAGGCCAGCCTTTACTTCCCTGAGGATAGCACATGTATTTCAGCAGCCCAGACACACCACCCATGGGTCCTAGAAATCAAGACAGATTCTCCTCCTCCTCCTCCTCCTCCTCCTCCTCCTCCTCCTCCTCCTCCTCCTCCTCCTTCCTCTTGTCTCTGTGCTTAGGTATAGAATAAAAGCCAAGTTTTGGGAAAGAGGACCTTGCAGTATCTACCCAGTAAAATGCAAAGATAAAGCCTGGAAGAATTAACCCCAGAGTCATCTGCTCCCCCTCTCAGGAGAAACCCAAAGCACAAGGGACTAGCAGCTGCAGAACCAAGAAAACATGTATCTGTAAAGTAAAACTATAAGCTTTGTGGCTTTGACTAGACACAGACCAAGTCTGAAACAGCACATCCTCTATAGGAAGCCAAGTGAGATAAGAGGACTCCCAGCTATCACCTGAGGTGCTGAGAAGCACCACCCTTTGATTCAATGTTGGCAAATGGGCAGGTGTGAAAAGGAAGTGGATTACTCCTTCACTGAGAATTCCAGAAAAGGCAGAATGGATGCACAGCCTATTGGTGCACAAGACCGGATGCACAGACATGGACCCTCCTTCATGTCCCCATGGTTCCCTGAGAGTTCTGGACCCAGATACCAACTGGCAGTGCTGGCACAAATGCAGGAGAAATTCAGTGGCCCTGGCAGCTTTCAGTGACAAAAGGAGTGTCTACAGCAGGCACAGTGACAGCTGTCCGAGTGCCACATTTATTTACAAAATGTTAGTTAAATTACTGACAGTTGGCGCTGTGGAGGAAAAGCCGAGAGAGAAGCTGACACTACTGGATCTGATGGTGCTCAGCTCCCAGCCTTGGCTCTGCTTCTCCCTCTCATCCATTTATTAATTCCATTATTTGTCTGTTGGTTTATCTATATATAACTTCCATCTTATTCACTGGCTCTCACTTTTAATAGATTTCAGGTGTCCCATGGAATTTGCCAGAAACTATAAGTTGTCCTAAAGATGACTCTTCTGAAATGGCAATCCTACTTCAAGCAGAAAGAGCCCTTGGAAGGCTCTGGAGAGTGTGCTGGAAGCAGGGAGCACATATCTAGCCACCACGCCTGACCACAGAGAGACTAAGCTGTGAATAACCTCACAATAGGAAACATCTCTGGATGCTTCTGTTCTCTGTCAGAGACAAGATTACTACAAGAGAGCCAGACCAAGCACTTCCATTTTTTATTCTTTCTGGCAGAAGCAATTAATATAGAGGAGGAAGAATCTGTGTGATGAATGAAGGTCAACGTCATTGCTCTGCAGAGTTTTAAACACTGCAACATATTTCGAATAACACTTATACCATTCCTTCTGCTCAAATGTTGAACAAAAAAGAGCATTGCTTGCCATAAATTGTTGTCTTTAAATTCTTCCCAATCTCTCATATTATGTCAAAATAATTTCTGTGTTTTGTTGACAATTTAAAATGGACAGATAAGTGGAGAGTAAATAAGCTTTCTCTAGGCTTCCTGATCCTCCTCTGCCCTCCTCCCCTATAGCCATGTCATTTACTGAATTCCAGACTTGGTGTGCCTCTTGATCATTACCACTGAAGGGTAGGCTCAATGAGACAGGGATTTTAGTGGGCTGTCACTGCCTGTCATTGCCTAAGAGCCCAGCAGAATGCCCTGCCTGTGGTCTACAAGTGATAGCATTACCGAATGGATGGTAGCAGCATAGCCACTTGAAGCTGGAACTTGTCAGTCCTGTTGGTTCTGATAAGCTGAAGATATTCTGGACTCACCACTAGATAGACAGAGGCACCACACGGAGAAGGCACCATCCCAGAGCCTGCAGCTTCAGAGACTTCCCTCCCTCTAGGAACATGTCCAGGGTTTTTATGAGGACCTTCATAATCTGGTCCAGATCAATCTTACATGTTCAGACCCTTGCCAGTCATCACCTTCTTCAGACTTCCAGTCAGTGCTCCTTGTGTGCCTGTCCCACACAGCCCCCATGTTACCTTCAGGATAAGCTATGGCTATTTTGAGTCTCTTTTTGAGATCCCTCATCTTCAGCTCCTTCTGCCAGACAAGAAAGGGCATGCTGAGGTTAGAAGTCACAGCCTACTTGTCTCTGGTGTCCTTAAAGCACCCAGCACTGCCTACCCATGGAAGTGTGTGCATGCACAAGTAAGCCCAATGACTGATATACAATCATATCAGTCACCATCCTATGAGATTGCACATCATCATCCTTCCCTGATTACAAAAGCCAAGCACTTAGGGAGGACAACACATGAAGAGGCACAACCCCTGTAAACCCACGATCAAGAAATTTGGTAGTCGCCTGTATGATACAAAATCCTTTCTGCTAGTATCTGCAAGCACAGGCATAATCAGATTCTGAACATTAAGCCACTTCTGACCAGTGGGGTGTAGACCAATTAATTTTCTGAAGTGATTTAGAGAAATTGTCACCTTTGTTCATGTATTTAAATAAATTCTTTTTCAATAAAGGGAAACAGAAACTACTGATAATATGATATGCACCACAAAAGTTACTTATCTGGTACAACTCTAAAAAGAAGGAGGAAAAATAATTAGAGAGCTCAAAGCACTGGTCAGCTGCTCATAGGAGAAAAGCTATAAATAAGTTGGAATTCAGAGTTCATAAAGAATGGAAGTTCTATTTCCTAGGCCAGGTAGAGGGAATATGGTGGATTTGTTACATTTTTACATGCAGATATAGTGCATTCATGATATAGAATATGAAAATATGAGGTATTTTATATGATATATGAAACCATTTCATAATAAAGAAAAGCAATATGTACTTGGCTTGTAGAGTACATAAAACATGTGCTTCTATGAGCATTCAATCATGCCCTAGAGCATGCCCTCCTCCTAGGGGATGAGACAGGCAGGCCCAGTGGGATGTTCAAAAAGAAAAAGAAAGACCAGTCTCAGAACCATAGGCAATTTGCATCCTTTCCCACTTCCACCAAACATGACCTCAGCATCACCAAGGGCCTCAGCAATACCTATTCCATTAATTCTTACTTTCTACTATGAAGTAAGCTTATCCCAAAAGAAAAAGACTGGGATTGTAGAACACCTGCCTAGAACATGTGAGGTCCTGGTTCAATCACTAGTACCACAAATATGTATATACACACATGCATAATTGCATATGTAAATACATGTGAGCATACACAAAAATATAAAATATTAATAGAAAAGTTTTGTAATGTTTTTAGATGGGGAATATATGTTTAGATCATCTTTAAAATAAGAGTTCACTTAGTTATCTTCAGCTTAGTAGAATTATTGAGTAGAGATATAAAATCATTGGTACCTATTGACTAATTAAGAAGAGTATTCAAAACCCTTTTTTCTGGCTGCCTAGAGAAAGGCAACATATCACTAGCACACTACTGTGTAGTATTCCACCATGACACTTTCTCCGGTCTTATGCTAACTTTGTTCTAATTGTCATCTCACACATCTACCTGTCACTTACCCTTCCCATCCTCTAGTAAGCACTTTTCTACACATTGCTGCTCTGAAGTTGGCTTTCTTAGATTCCACAAATGAATGGGACCACATAAGATACATGTTTCTGAGTCTTACTTCATTTAATTTGATCTCCAGCTTTATCCATGCTCTTGCGAAGGACAGGGGTTAGTTATTTGGGGAGCTGAGGTGTACTCCATTTGTTGGATAGATAACATTTTTTCATCTGTTATCTGCTAATGAATACCTAGATAGACTCCAACATCTCAGATATGTATATTCAAACAGAAGTATAATATACATAGCAGCGATAGCATCCATTTGGCATCCTGGTTCCGCATCCACTGGGACTATTAGACCAGAAAGCAGTTCCGGTTGTAGCTTTTGGATCCCTTCATGGTGTTTCCATAAACTCCGCATTAATCGGCCTTCCCATAACAACATGCATCATTCTTTTGTACACTTCCTCACTAGCATGCATGCCTTAACCATTATCACATAGTCATTTTAATTATTCTCATTATATTCTATTATGTGACACTGTATATAAGTATATGAGGACATCGCATTTTACATCATAAATATATGAAATTTGTGGCTTTTAATAAACAAGGGTTTTGAAATAAAGATGACGAGGCAGGTTAAATTAAACAATAAAGTAAGAGTAGTATCTTAAATGTCTTTGCTGGAACATTCTCTGCACTTTGGTTCTTTAAACATTTCATCAATTTTAGCTACCACAGGACCACAAGCAATGGCGGCCTTTGACCATAAATGACAATAAAGTCTAGGGAACCATATAGTGCTTGCTCATCCAAGGACGTAAAGAATTGCTACTTCTGTGGCACCTCATGAGCCATCAAGGACATTCTCACGACTTCCTACTCTGTGAATTAGTGTAAGTCTAACAAAAGAGAGAGGCTCTCCAGAGGCATCCCTTCCATATTACAGAAAGTATTAGTCAGGGATTTGATACAGGTCATTGTGAGACCCAAGAGAAGTTCCCTACCAGGCTGTGTCTGTACAGAGGCACAGATAACTTCTAAAAAATGTAAAATTTTAATAAGGGCTAGACAATTAATAATAGTTAACTACCAAAAAGTGAAAAGCCCTCAGAATTTAACAGCATTCCAAATGATCAGACTGCTCTTACGGTTTGCGTAACATGGTGTAAGGTACAAAGTGTTCCCATGGCCACACACTCTGGGTTAAGCTCTGCTCTCAACTCTCAACTCTCTTTTCTGTTCAAATCAAATAGTCCCACCTTAACACATTCATCTTCATGGCTATTTCTTCCTAGAGTATTTCCTCCCGATATATGAAAAGGCTCACTACAGCACACGTGACATTTCACATAGAAGTTCCACTTCAGGAGGACCCCCTAACCCACATTTTCATTTTCCACTATAACATACCCAGTACTGCTGGCTGTACTGTGGCACCCTGTCTTCTGAATCTCAAGGTCTGGAATGGCATTTGAGACTCAGCAGGTGTTAATTATAGTTTCTTAAATAAATAATTCAACTAATATATGCACAAAGCAAGGAGCTGGGAAATAAGAGACATGTATCACCTGTTGGGATGTTCAATGAAAGAAGAGATTCAAGATGTCTTCCGTAGTGTCACAGTACTGGGGTCTCAGTGAGAAAAGAAAGAGCTGGAGAGAATAGGGCAAAATTCACGCATGTTAAGCAAGCCTCCAGAGGAGGTCAAATTTAATCATTTGAAAGCCATGTCAACATTGAGGCAAAACACTGGTGCAAGATCTCAGAAGATGTTTCTTACCTAGAAATTCTCTAAACACCAACGGGAGATCCTGTCTTCCATCATCTCCCATCTATACTAGACTTCTGGTATTTTTTTGGTTGGTTGGTTGGTTGAGTTTTGAGGTTTTATTTGTTAATTTTTTTCTGTTGGTAGCATAAAATGAAACATCTAATACTTAATATGTGCCAGGTACAATCCTTAGAAGTTTCCATGTTAACTTACATGATTATTATAAATGATTATGATTATTAGATGAGATGACCCATGTAGAGTATTTATCACATAATGATAGGTTCTCATTAGATGCTGCCACAGCTGATTTTGTTTTGGTTGCTAATGTTGCTATCATCATTCTCAGAGCAGTTTTACCAGGTAAGAACTAAGGTACCATAGTCCCACCTCTTCTTGGAGAATGTCCCATGTCTCCTGACTGAAGGCCTCAAATGTCAGATAATAGTGAATCTTACATACACCATGGTTTCCTATGTGTGCATACAGATAGTAAGGATTTCCTGATAATTTAGTCACAGTGGAAGATTAAAAAATCTAATAGCAAAATATGTTGTTTATAACTATACAGCATAATAAACAGTTATATGTATGTAGCCTCTTCCTCCCTCGAAAGGTCTTATCTGGCTGTATTCATTGCTTCTTTCTATAATGATACTTAAAGGAAGCACATCACGATTTGGCCTATCCAAATTGTCAGCACCGCTCACTTTGTCCTTAAGGATATTTCAACCCAAACCTGTGATGCCACAACAGTCTATCTGATAACTCAGTTTGCAGCTAACAAGTCTGGAATGTATACCGTGAGTAAGTCGGACAAGGAACAGTTCATGTCCAGGATGGAATGAAGAGGCTACGGACTATTTCCACACAATCTCCAAAGGCCTGCAAGCTAAAGTTGATAAGTACTATGTATCTGGATTTCCCACTTAATATTTGCAAATGTGGTAGGTTGTGGGTAACTGAGACTGCAGATAAGGATGGACTACTGTATTATTTAGTACAGTTTCACAGATAGGAATATGAAGCCTTGAAAGGATTAGTCTAATCATTCCACAGCTCAGTTTAAGTTCCATCTTTAAATTCGTACCAACATCACAGCCCATTTTCCACTATAGAATGTACTTTTAAGTACCAGATTTTATAAGAGTTGGATACCTCCATCTGGACAAATATTTATGAACGGTAACCAACCAAGCTATTGGCTAGATAGACTCTGCTCCTTGGAGCTTCCTACATGTGACAGGATCTGCAATGCCCCTGAACTCCTGAGATTTCATCTCTCTGTGAGTGTCGGGGTGCCCAGCCCTTACTCACACTGACTTATCTGGCTTCCTATCTCTTCTTCCTTGACCAGTGCTGTGAAGAGAAAACAGAAGGGCTGTTGACGTCTGTGCTTAAAGGACAAGTGTGAAGCATAGTGATAGTACCAATATGCAACAGGCATGAATCAGGCCACCATGACACCTTATGCGAAAGAAGAGCAACTTGTATCTGGTGCCTTTTAGCATCTGCTTTTTTAGTCAGTCCAGTCTCCTTGTGTGGGCATTGGAGCCCAACACGTACTAATATGGTAATTTTAAATAGTGAATAGGCTACCTTTTAATACTAATGGTAACTCTAGGGACAGGGAAATGTTACTCTGAATGTTTAATAAAGTTGTTGAAAATTCTCTAAGGGTGCAATGTTCAGTTTTAAGATGTAAATAGAGATGAGCCAATGGGAGTGGGGGGAACAGACACTTTCTTACCATATGTAGTTTGTAGGTTTGAGTACTAAAGACATATAAAATATATAGTAAGTAGCTCTTCTGAAAAGCTCAAGAAGCCTAATCCACCTCTGATTTCTATGAGTCTGTTATTGCAAAAATTACATCTGCTAAAACATACAGGTGCATTTTACACATAGTCATATGATGCCACCTTAATTTACAGTGTCATGGAAATTGCAACAGCTAGAGTCTCAAATTGAATATTATGCATATCAAAAATGTTTATAAGGATTATAAATAATAACCCCCCTCAAGAAAAATCACCAGAAACTCATGAATGATGACATTTCAGTAGAAGACACTGACTAGACCCTCATGACTAGAGATGGTCAGGGGAAGTCCCCAGATATAGCCCACCAAAAAACAATACTGTGATTGACACAAAGTAGAAATGAAATGGGGCAGAGGCTGTCTGTTCTTGTGGGATTGTTATTTATTTCTCATTTCCTAAAACCCAGACCCTTATTTCCATGCTCCTAAATTTCTATGTGATAATAGTACTGACATGTGCATAAGTCCCCCAGACTCTTTTTCTTAAAAAATAAAAATGTATTTCAACTGATATATAACAACATATAAATTATATTTGCTAATAAGAAGCCATGTAATACTTTAGTATATAGAGATAATTTAATATTATATAGATACATAATTTTAAGTTAGAATTAGCCTATCTATTTCCTTGTCTATCACCTTTCATAGTGAAAACATTAGAAGTCCTTTCTTTTAGAATCATCCTGCCTTGTGATCACATAGGTCAGCCTTGAACTCACTCTGTTGTTTAGCTAGGCAAGCAACATGAGGCCCTCTTGTCTCAGCCTCCTAGGATTCCAAGCCCACGCTACCAGTCCCAGCCTTAAACTTCTGATTCCCATCTAACTGCTGCCTCTTTGATCACTGTCTGTTCCTTCTTCCATTTACAGCTTCTGTCGCCAATTCTCTGCTTTCTTATAAGGTCATTAAGCTTCAGAATCACTCAGACTAGCATGCTCTTTCAGGACTCCCTCTTGCCCACCATATGTAGCTCTCCCCAACTTCCAAGTTCATCATGCACACCAGGTGGTCTGTACCCTTTTTGATACTTAACTATCTGTCAGTTCTTTACTCCACATGTTGTATGTTGGTTTATTTGTCTACTGGCCCCTAATAAGCCAAGTTGTACATGTTCGGGGTACATATGAGTTGCTCAGGGCCATTATAGGTAGTCTACCACTTTGCTAGGCACTCGAGTGACTTCATCAATCTGTAAGAAGGACTTCTGTTCCAAATTTTTCATGCCTATTTGCTCCCTTGGGAAAGATGTGTTTTTCCAGTTCACACAGTGGCAGCCCTGTGTCTCTTGTCATGAAGACATACTTTCTCTGATACCTAAGACAGTCACATAAGGGGTAAAATAGGTACCTCAGAGGCCAGAGCTGCTGGTGGGGGGGGGGGGTAACCTGGATGCATTCTACGGGTTTATTTCAATCCTTTACTGGAAACAGGGAGCTGTGCAACCTACTGAGCTACAGAAATTAGACCTAAAAATCCTGAAATAAGATGAGATACTGAGTTTCAGTTTTGATATGCCCTCCTCTCTTTGGAAGTCTCCAACCATGACCTTGTCTTGTGTCCTCACACCATGGCATCACCTGTGTCCTCACACCATGGCCTTACCTGTGCTCTCACACCATGGCCTCACCTGTGCCCTCACACCATGGCCTCACCTGTGTCCTCACACCATGGCCTCACCTGTGTCCTCACACCATGGCCTCACCTGTGTCCTCACACCATGGCCTCACCTGTGTCCTCACACCATGGCCTCACCTGTGTCCTCACACCATGGCCTCACCTGTGTCCTCACACCATGGCCTCACCTGTGTCCTCACACCATGGCCTCACCTGTGTCCTCACACCATGACCTCACCTGTGCCCTCACACCATGGCCTCACCTGTGTCCTCACACCATGACCTCACCCGTGTCCTCACACCATGACCTCACCTGTGTCCTCACACCATGACCTCACCTGTGCTCTCACACCATGACCTCACCTTTGCCTTCCCTTAGCCCACATTTCCTTTCTCCTCTACTCCAATTCCCATGCGAGTAATCCAAACTCAGCACCAAGATTCTCTTCTACAGTCTGACTCCTCACAGTGTGCTTGTCTCCTTTCTCATCAATATTTTTAAGAGCAAGCCAACAAACCATCCATCAGTCTCTTCCAGGGGTGTCAGTGAGAACACCAGGAGCTTGAATCCCTTCGGCGCAAAGGGTTACTCCAAATAAGAAACTCCGGCCACTAATGAGGCATTTGTCATCTGAGAGGCATTTCCACTAATTGCAGTATCTCAGTTATAGCCATCATGGATATGTGTTAATTTGCTTCAAGGTAAAACTTTTCTTTGTCACTGGTTTTCACAGGCTTGCAGAGGAAAGGAGACATTTTACTTGGTTCAGAGATATAAAGAGTCAAGAAATTGAAAATCAAACATTTGAGGGTTCAGTTTGAAAAGGCCATGGGTCTGTCTTTCAGATATGCAAAAAAAATCACAAAAAGATTTGCTGAAAAAAATTCCTAAGTTCATAAGCTTGAAATAAAATACACGTATATTATCTAAACCATTAAAATGAAAAAAAAATATAGATTACATAGTAACTGTTGAGTACTGAATTAGATCTCCTGACCCTGGCCCTGGCCCGCCAGTTAGTCCCAAAGCAATGAATTTTGCATAGATTTTCCAGAAGCAATTACACCACCAAAGGTATTTGTGACAACAATCTCTATAGCTCAGACCCAAACAGAAGCCTATTGTTCCCTTGTGTAGGAATCTAGTGAGATTCTGGGTTAGATGGTAGGGTGGGGCAGGAACACTCTTCTGTGCAGTTATTCAGGGACCTTCTGAAGGAGTATCTGCCACAGGGGCTGTAGCTTATGAGGTAATTTGGGTCGTCAACAACCAGATGGCATAAGGGATGGAGCACATGTATTTCACAGGAGAGAGTCTGATGGTCAATCCACTCAATGCTATTGCTTTTATTCCTTTGGATAGGATTTTTACATGATCAACCTAAGAAAGACCTGGAAGTATAGTCATGGACAGTGTTGATGGACAAGAATAAAGAAATTATATATTAGGGACTAAAATACTTTTTTAAAAAAAAAGTAATATAGTGAAACAAGCAGATTGGGACATTCCTGACTTGCTACTCCAACAGAGAGCTAAGGTTTAGGAGATCTGACTTTCTTAGCAGCCTCTCATAATGAGTTATGACAGAGCCAAGGTCCATCCAAAACCCAGGTATCCTTGGCCCTGGGTCAGCAGTCAGCCCCAAAGCAATGAATTTTGCATAGATTTTCCAGAAGCAATTGCACCACCAAAATGACATAGTTATAGAATGGGGAATCATCTGCTCTTGCCCATTCCTTTCCACCCTCTGCCTTCTGAAGAGGGATGGCCTGCAAGCTTATCAGTCAGTCCAGAAACAGCACTTGGCACGACTTTCAGCTACATTAATACTATTATATGGCCATATAGGAACGGCCACGACTTGTTTTGAATACTTCACACTGTATGGATGGCTTTAGTGCTCCTATTATTAGACCCATTAAATAATGGTAAACTAAGTCACAGCTCAGTGAGTCAGTATCCCAGACATCATAGACTTGGGTGTCTGAGCCAGGATTTGAACCTGGAAAATGCTTTGTGTCTAGCCTTTGCATTATCCTCTACACTCTGAGGCAGCAGTTACTTAAGAAAGGGGCCTTTGCCAGGCAGGTGGTGCAAGTCTTTAATCCCAGCACTCAGGAGGTAGAGGCAGGCAGATCTCTGAGTTCCAGGCCAGCCTGGTCTACAAAGTGAGTTCCAGTACAGCCAGGGCTACTCAAAGAAATCCTGGTTGGGGGCTAGGGGAGACTTAAACTAAAATAATAGGCACTGAATATTTTGTTGAAATATAGGCTCATGGTTGGCCTTCCTTCTGTCTGCCACTTCCTTGTCTTACACGTTTGTAGGCCTTGGGCTAGAAAATAATCCTTATTTCCTAGTGTTTATTAGACTTTCTATAAAGCTCCTTGTAAAAGTGGGCATTTAGAGGCACTTTAGATTCCATACATTCTATCCTGACTTTATGAAGTGTGTCACATTGCCCACTGCCCGGGAAATTTCTTCCTCAACCTCACACTCCACTCTCTGACCCAGAAGCAAATCCAACAGCAGCACCCACCCACATTTGCACTATTTAATAACCCCTGAGCCCATGCCCATACAGACTTTCTGTTTCCTAGCAAAAGATAAAATTTTCACTGTTAATAGCCTACTATTATTCCTAATAAATGTTTCATTCACTCTAGGAATATCCTTTAATATATTGCATGCCCCAGCAGTAACTCAGTCACTCTGAAGGAGAGCAATAAACTCAGTGGCCTGGTGGATCTTACATTTTAGGGGAAGAGACAATAAATAAGTAACAGATAAATAAATAACAGGCCTTTCTAAGTGTGAAGGCTATGGAGGAAATTACAGTTAGGGAACCAAAGAAGAAGGTCTGGGAATAGCTATTTTAGACAGTGTGGCCTGGAGGTATAGCCCTGGAAAAGGACACACAAATTCAGTGAGGGCTGTAATCATGCATTCCTACAGCAGGTCCTGAGAGAGAGAGAGAGAGAGAGAGAGAGAGAGAGAGAGAGAGAGAGAGAGAGAGAGAGAGAGAGAGAAGACTTGGTGGATCCCAGAACAAGAAAAGCTCAGTATGCCACTGCCCTGGGGAAATAGCAATGATGGGCTCCGAATGATTAGCAAATTCTTCACAACACCAGAGTTTGCATTTCATTCTGAGGATAATTGAACCAAAGCAGGGTTTGGAACACAGTCGTGTAACATTTTTTATGTTCCTAAGGGATGAGCAGGACTTCTAACTTGGAAAGGACTCTAAGAATGCAAACACATAGGAGCTGGAGAGATGGTTCAGTCGATAAAATCACTGGATGATCTTCCAAAGGACCCTGCTTGGCTTCCCAGCACCCACACAGCAGCTCAAACTGTCTCTAACTCCAGCTCCAGAGGATACAATGACTTCTTTTGGCTTTTTCAGACACTGCAGGCATGTGGTACATATACATACATGCATGCATACATACACACAAAAAATCCATGTACATAAAATAAAAGCAAATAAATCTTTTTCCTAAGAATGAGATACAGAAACAAAAATCAGAAAATCAGAGACAATGTTACCAAATACTTTAAGAGCGAAGATATTGACTTTGACCTGGTGGTTCATTTAGATCATGAAATGTGGTCTGATCCGGGAAATGTCTGAAAAGGGAAGGTGGACTGGGTTTGCAGATTCCACATATTAAATACAGTATAAGAAAGGGTTATAAATATAATAGCTGCTAGATTTCTGGTCTAAGGTGCTGGATGACAAATGAGCAGTTAGTGATGACAGTTCCTAGGACTGGAACTGAGAAACAGACAGGTCTTGGAAGTTGGGGATGAGTTGATTGGGGCCTGGTCAAGAGCATGAGAAAGGCATACAATCTGGATGTCACTAAAAGGGGGCTCTCCTGGTTCAGAGTGGGACAGTGTAGTTCAGATGGAAAAGCACAGTCAAGACAGAGCGTGAAGACAGATAGCACGAAGTGATCAATATGGCCTTGTTAGATCTGCTCTGTCCCCACTGTAAGTTTCGAGAAAGATGAGAAAGTAACAAACAGCAGAAGCCACAGTGAGCATCAAAAAATCAGGTCTCATGGTACATAGGACATGGGAGGAAACCTAGTCAATATTGGTTGAGATGGTCTGAGGGGTAGAAATATTTCAAAATAGCCAGTTTCCATCCAAATGGCAGGGGCTGATGAAAGTATCAGTATCAAAGAAAATACTGGAGTGAGAGATTTTGCTTGTGACATCATGAATTCCACAAAGTAGAGAAGTTTGCAAGATTAAAAAAAGAAATATAACAGTTTTCAAGTTTCAGATACTAGAGATGATCAGTGGCTGGCTTACAGTTGAGAGGTTTGTTTTATCACAATATTATCAACAGAAAGTAGAAATGAGTTCTTTCTGGTGGTCTTTGAACCTGAGAGACAGAACCTACTCTGCTTTCAGCTTCTTTGGCCTTCCTAGCAATTGCAATGGGAGGGGCTGGTGCTATTCCTGGGAAGGGACAGTAATCTCACAGCACTCTGAACTTCAACACCTGTTCTGTGGGCCACTATGGTTCATGTCATGGTTGAAGACCACATGGTGTAAGTGTCCTTTCTGCAGTTCTTTATATATGACTGTTAATACTCAACAAAAGCCTTTCTTTACAGTGCTGTAGGGCACTCATAACAAAGAAGCCAACCAAACATTTCAATCAATAAGAACTATAGACTCACACTTCTGGAGGTTGGAAGCCTGAGACCGTGGGAGCGACAGGCTACCTGGCTTGGAAACTCACATGCAAGTTTCTACATGGTCTGTTCCCACCTAAGTCGGCATCATTTTCTGCCATCCAAGCATAGCACACCAATTTCCATCTTCTCCATCACATGACATCCTTCCTGCATGTCCTCTATATCTCTGTGTTATCATTTCACTGGGTTTATTGACTCAAGAGACTACTTGGCTGCAGTATAACTTCATCTCTGTTCAGTACATAGTAAACATCCCCTAATCCAAAAGTTCAAAGAACCCCCAAAATCCAACTCCATGAGAACCAGCATAATAGAAGTAGAAAACTCCATACCATGAACATAGTACAATCCACAAAATTATTTAAAATATTATATAAAATCACCTCCAGGTTATGTACATAGAACATATATGAAACATTAAAAAAGTGCCTGTGAACAGGTTGATATTGCCTCATCCCCAAGATGTCTCATCATGCTATTGCAAAAATAAAAAGCAATAAAGACATTATTAAAAATCCAAATCTTTAATATAAATCAGGCATTTAGGATAAAGAACATTCAAGTCTACTTCCAAATAAGATCTTGTAAGAAACATTTCTTTTTTGTTTGCTACTTTGTTTGGGTGAGGATACAGGCATAATGCTCCTTACAACCCCAAAGAACTCCTTTTTATAATGGTCACCTACAATAACAATAGCACTCAATTAAAACTAATCTGCATATATTTCCTCTCTTACTTGTAAGTTTTGGTGGGCTACAATTGTTTTAGATTGATTTCTCCTGATGAGTAAATTTGTGAAAAGATGACTTTTCTGGGTATGAGAGCATTTTTCCACTCATCCATTACATTATGATCTGTCTAAAATCCACAGAAGATAAGAAATTACTTTCATACAAATACATCTTCCTTTGCCTCCATGGGGCCAACAAAGCTTTGTCTGAAGGTTGATTTCAGTTTTATGATTTTCTATCAGGCTGTTAGTTGATGCTGTTTTCATTAAAAATTCTATTATTTTTTTTTGAATCTATCATCAAGCTCTAAGATTAATTCATATGTTCATTTTACAAGACAAAGCTCACCCCAAAAGCTTTATAAGCCAAAACATTTCACTCTGACAAGACATAAAATTGGCCAAACACTCCAAAACAAACCCAAACAACTCAGCCATGTGAATGAATGATTTTTGACAAACAGATCATAAGAGATGGAAGCTGTGATACATAATACTCATACACTGAAGCTAATGTACACCCTTTGCCACTGGTGGATTCCAGGACCATTTTTAAATACTAAAAGTGTCCCAGATTTTTTTGTCAGTCCAAACAAAATGACCAAAGGCAGTTTTCTAACATTATTTTCACCATGCAAGCTCTGGGCCCGCCCTCCGATGACATCAAGAGATCAAAGGCAAAAGAATTTTGACACTGTTCAGATGGGCATACCCCAAATGCCCTGTTAGATTGTATCTTAGCCCATCTTACTGCCCGACTACACCATAGTATCACAGAGACTAATCCTTCAAGGACAGAGCTCCACCTAGCCCAAACCTGTCCATGAATTTCTGATAACCTACTTTATAAAACATTCTAGACGGCTTTGTTTGGCAGAAAATACATCTTTGGAGTCCTGAACTGTCACAACCTGTTATGCAACAATCTTGTTAGGAAAAATAAAAGAATGCTTCTCTTCTTACTTCCCTTCAAAAATAAAATATTTCAAGAAATGACTGGAACCTAATAAGATTTATAGATCATAGCAAAGGCATTGTAAAAGTTTGCACACACACACACACACACACACACACACACATAACTGCAGATGATTATGAGCAGACAAAGCAGGATTTATCTTTTTATAACTCTTTAGAAATGAATGCAGTCAATGAATATTAGAGCTACAATGGTTTATAAAGAGAATAAAATAAAAATGTGTGGGTGTTATATACACCTATATGTACATATACTTAAGTTTACATACATATGTGTTTATATATATGAAAAGATAGTTATGCATTATATTATGCATTGTGGAGGTACTTTTTTCCCTTTCTGCCTATTGGCCACCATTCGGAGAGGACAAAGGGCAGCAAGGTGACAGAAAGCTTTTCTTAAGTGGCTCATGAGCATGAACAGAGACAGCCTTCTGGGAGACTGCTTTTGGTGAAACAGCTCAACTTTATTCTAGAGTATAAGGAATATATAGGATTGGGGAGCCTGGAAATAAACCCTAATTTGCATTAAGTGGCATGCCCCATCACAGGATACGTGTGTGGCAGGGGGTCCTATAGTAGAGCACCTAACACAAGCCTTCTTAGCAGACATCTGTGCCCGCCGTGAAACTGAGGATGAATCAGGAATCTGGCTTCGAGACAGTTTTCAGATATGGACAGTCCTCCAGGCCCAGGGACATTCTCCAGATAAGAGCAGGTAGAGGCAGGAAGTTCGACTGGGAAGAGAAGCCTCATTTTGCCAAGGTATTGAGATAAGTTGCCAGGCCATGGGAAGCTGTAACCTCTTCCTGTCAGTAGAACCTCCAACAGTGCATTAATCTATTTCCACCCAACACAACATCACAGAGTGTCTAGCAACTGTTTTCTTCAAACAAAGAGATGATTTTTTTTGTCTGAAACCTCACCAAGAAGATGCCTGGCCCAGAATTGCTTGGGTTCCTGACTCTGAGTCCAGTTTCCTTCTAATGCACCACTCTGTTTCCTAGTACATGCCTACTAGAGTATAAGCTATTCAGTATTCCATGTCAGAGACCTTTATCTCCACCAGCTGTCATTCAATTAGGCTTCTCGATTTCCTCTCTTTGCTCACATAAAAATATCTGAAACTGCATCCTAAATCCAATAAATTTTTCATGTCACAAAAAGTTTTTAGACCATCTACATGCATTTCTACCTGCAGCCAGATAAATATGATATTGATGGTATTGTCTATTATTTTTATTGGTCATCAATTATACAATGGAAATCACCCAACTTTCCTATTCCTTGGGAAGTAAAATGACTTTAGTGGAATGTTCAGCCTTAAAGAACAGATACATGTCAACATTAATTAGCTTTATGCTTTTTCAATACCCCAGAAGAGATGTGAATAGTCCTGTTTTACATATAAAGGAAGGAAGGAGGGAGGGAGGGAGGGAGGGAGGAAAGGAGGGAGGGAGGGAGGGAGGGAGGGAGGGAGGGAGGGAGGGAGGGAGGGAGGGAGGGAGGGAGGGAGGGAGGGAGGGGGGCGTGTAGACTCAGGCCCTTCTCATTAGACTTCCACCTAGTATCCAGTTTCACTGGCTTGTGGCCTCCTCATAGAATTGTGTCTACCTGGAACTATTTGGTAACCCATTTTGGGAAAACATTCAGAGATATCTGAGGAATTTTGACCTCTTAGTGAAAATCCCAAGACTGTTGATGTCTGAAACAAAGGATTAATGGAAGAACCTGGAATAAGGTTTCCTCTGGACAAAACAAGTCAGCCTCATGATTCTGAGAAGGGTCCTACTAAAGGCAGAATGGGTCTCTGTGTGTTCATGCCACAAGCCACATAAATGTCTCATACCCCTAGGACCTATAACCCAAAGCTTATCAAGAAAGGAGCTGCGTGTTATACAAGGAAGAACAAGCAGGTTCACTAGGTCCTTGGTAGCAGAGGGACTTGGGAAAGAAGAAAACAGGGACCAAGTGAGGTCAACTCTCTGTCCTAAAGAGAATGGACCTAAAAGCCAGGCCCAGGTACCTACTCTCTGATTCTGTGATCTCAGTCTGTAAACTGAAAATAACAACTGTATCTCCTTTGTGATTCAGCTGAGAAAGTAGCGCAAGGCTTATCAGACTGGAAACAGGCTTGTCCCACACTGAGTCATAACTGTAGTGTAATAACACATGCTTTGGTCCAAGGAAAGCAGTGTGGCAAATGTAAACCAGTTATATCAGAAACACACCTAGGAAGTCTGCAGAACAGTTTGGTATTGAGTGGGTAAATCCACCTTCCTTTTCACACACAGACCAAGGCCAGAAACTAGCGTTGGTCATGTCACCTTTCTCAACCTGGAGCAAGACTCATTGTCATTGCCCTGATTACACTTAAAACCATGTGGCTGACCTTCATGGTCTCTGTAATCCTTTAAAACTTCAAAATTCTGTGCACCTCTAACCAGGGAAAGGAAACCAATTTCTACAGTTCATCTCTGATGAAGGGAAGGGATACTAGAAAACTGGAGTGTCTCTCATTATGCAGTTTTGATTCCAGTAAGAACTGGCACCTCCTTCCTGATGTGGGATGTCTTTCTGTATGCTCTGAATTATCAGTGGACAATTAAAGAAACAGTTTCAGCCTATAGGAAGGCATCTTAGAATCAGGCCAGAAATCCAACCATAGAAAAAGGGGAAAGATAGGGCCGAGACTTGATCTAGCTGCTCAAGAATCAACGTGTAAAACGAAACATAGGTGAGTATGGGCCACATGGCCAGGCAGATTAATGGAAATGAGTTAAGATGCAAGAACTAGCTAGTAGTATGCCTGAGCCATAGGCCAAGTAGCATGAAATTAATATAAGCTTCTGTGTGATTACTTGTGACCAAGCTGCTATTTGAAACAGTTGGTCTGGATCTCGGAGCTAGTCTGGGCCAGAAACGTCATACTCCACCCACACCTTCTGTCCCAGAGTTGGTTGAGTTTTCATGTTGCCTATTTTGCTTGCTATCTACTATTGGGCTGGCATACTCTTGGAATCTCCCCGAACAGGCCCATCTGTCCATGCTTCTGAGAGCCACAGGCCACAGGCTGGATGCCTGACCAGCTCCCAGGGGAGTACAGTCAGCAACCCTGGAGAAGTCAAGCAAGTAAACCCAGTGCATGCTTCCTGGGTGGCATTGTTATGCAGAAGGAGTGAACCCAAAAGCAGGGATCAATAATTCCACCATTTGACAACTGCTGCCAGAGGATACTAACAATAGAGGATGGGGAGAAAGATGCTTTTATGTCCCCATCCTTGTCTTAAGTGGTCTACTTTCTCTTAGTTACACCTGGCACATCATCAAGAACATTTCTTCAAAGATTGGGTGCTGGGTAGTAAAGTGACCCGCCAAAGCAGGAGACACACATCATAGCAGAGCTATCAAATAAGGAACCAACTCCAAGCACAGTCTATCTACGTAGAGTTCAGAAAGATACCAGCTCCATAAATTACATGCACCTCATCAGGAGCTACACTGCACCATGCATAACCATGGCAACTGTGATGCTGCACCAAGGACATCCCAGGGCAAGGACAATACAAGATGGCAAGGTAAACAGAGACAGTCAAGGGGAGAACAAAGTGAGCTTAGACACACATCTCTTCACTCATCCATACAACTCATATATTGATCACTTCCTGTATAAAAGACATGGATGCATTAATGTGCTGACTAGACCAGAGAGTGTACACCTATCCTCACTGCCCAGGTGAGGAAGGCAGACAGCATACAGGTAACCAAACAAATGAATGGGATGGGTACTCATGAGAAAAATCCCACTGTGAGAAGCTGATATTAAGACTTGTCTAATGGTAGGATGACTAAATTGATTTGAGTGTCAGCGAAGGCTTCAATGAGGGAGGGGAGGTATCTCATCAACACTTGGGCCAAAATCCAAAACAAGTATAGATGGAGCCATCTGCATACCGTTGTTCCTAAGTAGTAGGGTCAATCAAAAGCAAGATCCATGAGCCAAATTATGTGCTTAACACTGGGATAAAAACCCGAAGAAGGTCCTGGCAGTGATAGTGCATGCCTTTAATCCCAGCACTCTGAAGGCAGAGGCAGATGGACCTCTGTGAGTTCCAAGCCAGCCTGGCCTAAGAGAAAGTTCCAAAGATAGCCGAAGCTACCCAGAGAAACCCTGTCTACTAACCACTGAAAGCCTCCCTCCACCAGAGGGCGCTCTTCTCAGACCCTCCCTGCTTGCTATCCTGGCCCCATGTGTTGACCTTGTTTTGGTCACGGCTGGCTTCGAAAGTGGACCCAGTTCTTCTGAGAGCCAAGTCCAAGCCTCCCTATCTTTCGATATGCACTGGCTCTGTGCCCTTCCTCAAAGAGCCACGCAATAACTCTTTGTTGCTTAATCATTGTTAAGTTAGAAAATACAGTGATAGAGAAATATGATAAGGAGTGAGGGGTAATTGTGTTTTGTCTTCATTCATCTGTTTTGTAAACCTCTGTCATCTAGGGTGCTCATGACATTAAAAGGTGTGATCTTTGCTCTCTCAGAATGAGCTCAGCCCACATAAAAAGGCAATTAAAGAACAGTACAAAAGAGAGAAGGATGGCAGGCGTTAAATACCACTCGGGAGGTGAGGGGACACAGAATTCATTGAGCCCTGATAAGTCTTGGGAAATCTCAGTGCCTGAGGTCTGCTGAAATCACTCTGAACCAGCATGCGAGCTCTGTCACTTGCTACTGGTGTGGGTTCAGATAATGCTGCCCTTTGGGTCTCGACTCCTTCATCTGTAGAGGGGGAGGTGATTTAATACATTTCAGAGAGTAGGGAGGATTACCTCACTATGTACATTTAGTTTATAGTGGCATACAGTGGCTTGGCAATGAGTGGTAATTCTATTCAACTTATAAACATCACCATTTCGAGTGCCCCCTGCTATTTCAAAACTTCTGAGCTATTCACCTTAATCAAGTAATGCTTTGTTTTGGTTTTGTTTTCTGTGAGGATCCAATCAGGGATTCATATGAGTTAAGCAAGCATTCTACCAATTGAGTCATATCCCCAAGCCCAAGTGAGGCTAATTCTTCATGCCAATGCCTCAGTTTTGCGATCTGTAAAATGTGATAATAAAAGCATAGTAATTATTATTAGGATTCATTTATAATGGTGGGATGTTGAGACATTATGTGCAGTACTTTGCTGTTCTTTAATGCACAGTGACTACTAAACAAACCAGGACTATGCAGTTACACAGTCTGTGTCATGTGATCTCACATTCATAAAAACATTAAGGGGAGGGTAGAAACAGCAGAAGATTGCAAACGCCTGCAATTCTGTACCAATTGCCGACACCATTGTTTCCCAATAGCTTCAGAAAGACCATTAGAGATAATTAGAAAAAGTAAAATAAAATTTTTAAGTTTCTTCAAAGTCGAATTTGTTGCGGAAATATTTATTCTTTAGGGATGACAAAAGATCCTCCCAAAGAGGATATGATGAGAAAAAAGCAGAATACAAAGAAACTAGAGCAGAAAGTCCTCTGCTGGTCATGAAGGGAACTGCAGGCTTGCTGCCAGGAGGATGGGGTGGACTTCCGTGTAAGCCGAGGTGCTCAGCCTTCCTACTTGTTGATAGGGAAGGAAGAAAACCAGTTCCATTTCATGTACAATTCAAAGGAAAACCATAAAATCCATGAACCACTAGACAGTTGCACCTTATAAACAGGTAAGATGAAAATTTATCAATTTTTGTATAAGCAAAATAATTCATCCTAAAATCACTACATGCGATTTTCCACCACAGAACAAGGAAAGGCAGGACAAGTGCCTAAGAATTCAGAGCTTCCACTCACAAAAGTGCACCCTCAACAAGGAAGTTCTTCCACATTTGAGTACAGTGAATTCTGAGAAGAATGAGGAAACATCTGAGGGGCCATGTGTGGCACTCACACAGCTTGCCTCCTACACCTGGAAACAGCCCTGACCGTAAATCATGGCCATGACCAATGCCTGGTATCATTCATATCCTCGTACATCTAATTCCTAGGTTCTAGGGTACCATACACTGAGAGGGCCACTCTCCTGAATGTCACAAAGACATTTAGCCCTTTGTGGTTGACACAGCATAGCAGGGACCTGGCTGAACCTTTAGGCAAAGTTGGGTTGTGATCAGTCCTGAGGCTGCAGATACAGCCTCACCATATCCTTATACTGCCATTTGTATTCAAACACGAGCACTGTCTGGAGAGTCTATGTGAAAATGCAGACATTGGTATCTGAATGAGACCAAGGTAAGAGCCGAAAACCAGAGCAAAGCAGCCAACACACAATAACGTAATGTTAGAAAGAGGCCCAAGCACTGGCACCTGCTAGATGTAGCCACTCTCTGAAAAGGCCAGAACCTTCTGAGCCATGTGGCTATTGCTTTCCTGGGATGATATCTTGGGCAACTCTAATCCCCTTGTCTTTCTTAGTTACTGTCAAGGCCAATTGTCTATTTATATCTTCAAACCCCTAAGGCACTTGGTATCTTCTTTTTCTCTTTTGAGTGTATTTGTAAGAGATCTATTTGTATCTAAAACAATTCCCATAGATAGTAACTCTATTTTGTTCCTGGAGGTCTCCTTCCTGCATCCAAGGGTTAGTGTTCAAGGAGCCATTTGGAGAACACTAAATTTTCTTGACTATATTGTTTTATAGGTTTGGGGTTTTGTTTTTTTTTTTCTATTGACGTTGAGTGAAATCAATGTATAGTTACAACTCCCATGAAGTCCCTACACTAAGTAAATAACAAGTTGTTTCAGAGAGGGTGCAACTATGCAGTTTAGGCTAATGTAAAGCATTCCCTAAAGAGTTCATTCATGTATCTAGGAATTCATTGGAGCAGGGGCAGTTAAATCTCCAAAGACAAAGGATCCTGGGGTGTTTGCAGCCTTGCATGGTTCCTTACATCACAAGTGTTTTTGAAAATGCCCTCACAATTCAACTCTGTTTCGCCAGCACACCCTCCCCAACACTTTTTCTCCTGTGGGTATCATGCACACAGTCCAATCTCAATATACCAATGGGACCAAGACATCTGGCGCCAAAGCCAAGGTTAATTTCCAAAGAATCTCCATGTCAGAGGATGAAAATAGTGTCCTGTCGCCTGTGGTCAGTTCAGCTGACCAGTTTTGAAAACTTTATTAAAGAGGACCCATTAAGTCAAAAAGAGGTATGAAGGTTTCTTGGTCTCTTAAAAATTCCAGAGAGGAAAAGCTCTATTACAATCGCTCAGTGTGTAGTCCTCCTGTGAAAGGTGTGGTTTTTTATCAACACTGGAAATGGAGTTAATGCTTTAACAAGGTAACAAGGGAGACAGACTTGGCCCACTTAACACACAATTCTAGCCAAGATTCTTATCCTCCTTCCAAGGTTTTTGAAAACCTCAACCCCAGCAATCACTCCTGACCCAACATCATTCTAAAGCCTAGGGACTTGGGGGTGCCAAGTTTTGCACATATTGATTTGGTGGACAGAGTAAACAGAACATAGTCCACTCAATAAATGGCATTTTCTACAGACAAATCAGAAGGCACGATACTAGTGTCCAAAAGCCACGTTCAGACAGGAAATCACTTCTGCTTCTGCCCCCTGTCTCATGGAATTCAGACAGTCCAAAAAAAAAAAAAAAAATCTTGCCAAAAGGAGGCTCAGGAAAAGAGGTTTTGCAGAGTCCAGTCCCTAGTGGCAACTCCCAGTGGCAGGAGTAGAGGGCATCCCCAAGCTATATCCCTGCTTTGGGACTCATTAACTTCGGAGAGATCATCGATGCTGAGTTTCAGGCAACTCCCAGGTCACCACAGTCATCAGGTTCAGAAACAGGAAGTACCAGGACCACTATCCTCAAAATGAAACAGCTATACCTCACCTTTAACAAACCCTTGAGTCAAAGAAGCCAGGTTATGGAAACAGATCTCTCTTTGCTTTGCCCTGTGATTGCCACATTCCTTGGCAGAACAGCCAGTTCATCCAGGAATTGTGCAGCGCGGGGAACTAGCAACCTCTCTACTAGCCCTGGATCGCTCGGTGCACACACCCGCACCCCTGCCCTTGTCCCCCAGCCCAAACAAATCATTATTTCGTAGAATGGCAGTTCCCTACCTGAGGGTGGCGCTCTCCCCCTGCCTGACCGTCACGTTGTCCATAGCTTTGGGAAAGGTAGCATCTCCGCTGCGCACCGGCACTCCTGTGGGTACAAGGAACAGCAGCCTGAGAGACACGACCACGAGGCACTTCCAGGGCAGGAACAGGTACCCACAGACCCCCATTCTCGACAGCCACAACTTCCCAGAACTCCGGCAGCGGCACGCACACGCCCCCCGGGCGAGCACAGGAAGTGGGTGGGGTGGGGAGTGAGCACCGGGACCCAACGATGAACTAGCTGCGACCGCGCGATGCACTGGGAGGAGAAAAGCGCGCAGACTCCTCCAAGTCTAATATTCCTCCCTCAAATCCAGCCTCAGCTCGCCAGCCTCCAAGAGCCAGTTTCTACGGCACACATCCGGGGCGGACTTTCTTCGTGCTGCCTGTGGCCAAAAAGGTGGCCAGAAGGGAGAAACGCAAGGCAGGCAAGCAGGTGCACAGGTGCGGGTCTCAGGAGCTTCCTCTCCCCTGTAGCGGTTCAGGCATGGCACTTTGGACAGAACTAAGCACTTTGGTATCCACCAGGGCTGTGTCTGGGTTACATCCAGCCACCCAGATGTGGTCTGCAATTCCTCAGTCGAACAAGGGGAAATCCAGCACTTTCTTAAGTTTCAGAGCAAGGCTCGCCGCCAGAAACAATGTGGAACAATAGCAGATGGAAAGTAGAGCACGCAAGAGGCAGCACGGATAGTATGAGGAGGCGACTGCTAAGCCGGCTTCGTGCAATCCGGACTCCGGAATCCTGCCGCAGAGCCTGGGTCAACTTCCTCGAAGCCCAGAGGCGCGCCGCAGCCTGGGCTGTCTCTGCAGCGCAGCAGCTAGGCTAGAGTGGCCTGGGCAGGGCGGACCGTAACGGTCCCTCTCCTGCTCTCTGGATCGCTGCAGAAGGCAAAGCGCAATCGGCACCGGAGCCGCGGACGCCACGCTCAGCGGCCGCCCCCGGCCTCCGCGCCGCCTTCCTCCCGGGAGCAGCCCCGACGCGCGCGGGCCCCGACCGCCGGGGTTGTCATGGCAGCAGCTCCATCCCTGACCGCCACTTTCTCTCGGTGCCGACTCCAAGCAATCCGGCGGGCGGGTGGCACGGACTGCGCGCTCATCCTGGCGGGTGCGGGGCGCGGGAGCCCACCTTAACCCCCGCCGCGCCGGGCCAGGGCAGGGCGGTGCACCACCTCTGGCCACCATTTTAACCATTTCTGGACTTAAAGAGCAAGCTCTTGGCAATTAAGGAGACAAAGTTACTATGAGGTCTTAATAAGCCCTAGACATCTTAATAAGGGTCACAAACTAGGAAGAGAAGAGCCTGCAGCATGCATATGTGCACCTTTAAAATGGCCAAATTAATTCTATCAGCATTTAGAGTACAGTGTTAGGAGAATGCTTTAAATGGTCTCATTTTTATTCAATGTTACACTACCCTCTACCCTCCACCCCCAAAGCTCCTTAACACCCCACAGACCAGACACAACCATTCTAAACAGAGATTGTCCGTGTAAAAAATAAATGTGGATGTCCTAGAAGCATCTTGGTGGGTAAATGAGCAAAATCCCATTAAAACGTTGGTCAAGCTCAACACTGCCTTTCTCAGTCCTTACCCCCAAGCCCACCCCTGGACACTGAGTATGCTAGCCAGTTAACAGGTACACAGGCCTGGGCCAATATAAGCCACTGACTAGTTTATAAGGAAGATTCTCGGGGTTCTGGGTTCACTGTCTGGCATACCTGATTTCATCTCCAAGAGGTGTGGCTTTCTTTAAATCTTTGAAGCCCAAGGAAAGACTGGCTATGCCTCAGGTCCTGTGACTTCTCTGTCTGCTGCTGGTTTCTTCCCTCACCCTAGCTCTGATAGACCATACCTAGTCCCTGGGCAGTGAACAGAGTAGATCAGTAGGAATAATGAGGTTAACACCAATGGGCTCCCTTCTCAGGGACTTCCAGCTCTGAGCTTCCAGTAATGACTTAAATTGTTCCTGGGAATGGGGGTGGGGTGGAGTGGATATGATGGCTTTGTTTGTTTCTCCTAACTTTTCTATTGCATACAATTGGGATAGTATTTTAAAAGCAAACTATGAAGTAACAATGAGAATAAAAATGTTCTCAAAGAAGACCATCCAACATCAGACACCAAAATTCTACTACAAAGCAGTTCTGGTATCACAGGGCCATTGACATTGAATATCACCAGCCATTTCCATGTAGATAGCATGTAAGGATCCATAAGTGACACTTTCCCCACAATATGCCCCCCACACACACTGCTACACCCAAGCGGAGGGCCGAGGTCAGCTTTAGATTGCATTAGCCAGATCCAAGGACCACAAAGAAAGATAAGGAGGGGAGCTCGCTTTTCTATATTTATAGTTGCCCAGACAATGCGGGGCCATGAAGTATCAAGCAACTATACACTGGAGGTGTCAAAAAGCTTGACATCAATTCATTACTAGGACAATTCCCTACTGTCTCCTCTGGTGACCGTGTCTGATATTAAAGTCTCATGGAACTCATCCACTATTTTTGAACCCAGGGAACCTTTTGACATATAATGCCAAAAATGCTGGTTGTTGACTTCTGGCAATAACAAATGGTCTTCCCCACCCCCTCCAAGCCTATTTTATTTCATTTTCCAATGGGAAAATATGAAAATCATAAATTATTTCATTCAGTTGAGCTGTTCGTGAGTACAGACAGAAGGCTTGAGCTTTTCTTTGTTGATTAGCAGGCTTATGAGTTTAAAAATCTTTCCATAAAGCCACTGGGTCACTCCTAAGAACCCATCAGCTGTCTCTCCTACAGCCCCACCACAGCCCTTTTCCTAAGTGTTTCCATACTCAGTGGAAACAATGCTAGACCCCAGGAATGGGGGGAAAAAAAGCAAAAACTGATTCTTGGCTTTGGAGTCATTTCCCTACAGACCCAGGCCAGAGAATGGAGAGGCTGATTCCTTTCATGACAAATTCTACTTCAGTCTCTTGCATCTAATTCCAGGTAAGTACAAATGAGCATTAGGCTTTGCATCTAGGAATGGGGATAATGATAACCAACAGCCTGTCCCAAGGGGCCTACATACATGATTAACTCTACAGGAAAAATACTTAGAAAACCATTTAAGATGGAAGAAGCTTTATTAATACATTTTTCTTACTACTGCTTCGTTATTATGGCAAGACAGAAAAATAATCCACAAAGGCTCCTTGAGACACAGTCTATGCTGGCCTGAATGTGTTTCATCTCAGATAAGCACAGCATCTGTCTCTGACCCTGAGGGAGGGTGCCGACCTGCAGCATCCTGCTGGCTGTCCACAGAAAGCCCACCAAAGCTCAGGTAACCCTCAGGGACAACCAAAAAAAAAAAAAAAAAAAAAAAAAGGAAAGCTACTCACAATCTCTGCTTTGTGGATCCAGGGATCCAAACTCTATTTTCAAATAAAAGTCAAGAAAGAAGCCAAAGGTCAGAGATGCCCACACAATTAACAAGACAGATCAGCTTTACTCAAACCTGCCATTGAAGTACTTTAAAGAGATGAAGATCAAGATTGCATGTCAATTGCCTTCCCATCCCCTAATCCCTAAATATAACCAGCACTTAGTGGCTTATCTTATATCCTGTCTCTGGCTTCATAAAAACTGCTGGATTTATTTTATTTGTCCCGGCATATCTGAGTTAATGAAAAAGGGATGATAGTCAGAGCAATTTCATTATTTGTGTTCTTTATAGAAACGACTTCCTCTCTGCCTCCTGGAAAGCAGACTCCTAACAAGTGCCACCTCCACCTCCCCCCCCAATCCCCTTTCCTTCTTTCTCACATACACATATACTGTACACATAAATCAACTTGTCACAGCTTGTCTCCGCACTGACAGCTGTAATTGCTTCAGGTTATAAAAATATCTTTAGGACAATACTTTTCAAGCTCTCTCTCTCTCTCTCTCTCTCTCTCTCTCTCTCTCTCTCTCTCTCTCTCTCTCTCTCTTTCTCTCTCTCTCTCCCTTCCTCCCTCCCTCCCTCCCTCTCTCTCACACACACTCACTGACTCAGATGGAGTATATGGTGACATATTCCTGCTTTGGTGCCTGTACACTGAATTAGGGTTTGAACAAGGAGAAGTCCTGATTGACAGGCTGTCATCTGTGATTTTTGCTTTGTCGTACTATATGTTACCTACAGTAAGGCT
Source organism: Phyllotis vaccarum (assembly GCA_033318265.1). Taxonomy (NCBI): domain Eukaryota; kingdom Metazoa; phylum Chordata; class Mammalia; order Rodentia; family Cricetidae; genus Phyllotis; species Phyllotis vaccarum. The sequence continues at coordinate 100,574,257 of JARWLC010000012.1, read as the reverse complement.
AGGGTGGGCTAGAGAGCTGTGGCTATTTCACCAAGCAAGAGACAGAGGAAGAGAAGTAGCTTAAGAAATGGCAGCTCTATTTCTCTACAGAGGCGAAAGGCCCCCCTCTCCTGGTAGAGATTTCAAATAGAAGCACAGTCAAGATGAAAAATACAGGGCAGTTAGTGAGTGGCGTGACATCAAATAGATATTGGAAGATTTAATCAGAAAGAGCAGTGTAAATCTGAATAAAGAGGTGCCTCCAGGGGTGTAGGAAAGGGCTGGGCTTTGGAAAAATGCATGCTATTTTTTGCGTCTCTATGAATAGAGGATCACTGTAAAAATCACTGATCATCTGGGCTACAGTCCAGCATGTTAGGATTTCTGTGGGAAGAGCAACAGGGCAGCATGAAGAGGGTTGCAGCGAAAGAAAAGGGGGTCAGAAATAGAGAGACTGGAGAAGAAGGGAGATCAAGAAAAAGCAGGGGCATGGCTGCTTGTCCGTGGGCTTTGAAACCCATAGAACTTTATAAGAGATGCACAAGCAAAGAGATTGTAGGAGGGAAAGCTATGGAAGGCAACTGAATGAGCTAAATCAAAGTACCAATGCAAAGGGTAGGTGTCCAGAAAGCACATCCCAAGAGACAGAGAGGTTGGGGCAAAGTTGTCTCTTATGTAAGATTTAGGTCATAGTAAAACCTCAGGCCCAGAGAATCACAGAATCATGTGTCAGAAAGGATGTAGAAAGATGTGCAATATATACCCTTCACTTCAGGAAGGAAGGATTGACCCCCAGTAGGCCATATTAGCTACAATGTTTGTAATGAGCGAAGCCAGACGAGAACTCAGGACTCCTGACACCTGGTCCAGCAGTCTTTCCATTATTCACAACTATGAACACTGTTGAAGAGATGAGTAACAAACACCGGCCTTAACTGCTTTGTCTGGGGCCACACAGATCACCGGGTGGGGGGGGGGACACTGCTTATGATATCTCTGGGCGTCTCATGATTCCATTGAATCTAGTACATTCAGTTAAGCAGCTTGTGCTCCCCTCAGCTGAGGAAAACAGACTGAAATCAACCTTTTCCTCAAGAATCAGAGCTGTGGTGCCTGATCATATTTCTAAGCACCACACTGGCCTTTCTAGAGTCATCGTTGGGAAGAAGGGACTACTCTTAGAGACACCCTAATGTGAAACAAATTCTGTAGTCAGGTGAGCCCACACAGAGCATGCTATCTACCAAGAGAGACAGAGAGGGTGTGAGGACTTTCTCCAAGTATACACTTATGGTATAAGTACTCTGAGGGAGAAACAGAAAAAGACATCTCATATCAAAAATGAAAGATCTTGGGCTGGAATGATGGCTCAGTGGTTAAGAGCACCGATTGTTCTTCCAGAGGGCCTGAATTCAATTCCCAGCAACTACATGGTGGCTCACAACTACCTATAATGAGCTCTGGTGCCCTCTTTGGAACACACACAGGCAGAACACTGTATACATGATAAATACATAAATCTTAAAAATAATAATAAATGAGTGAAAGACCTTTACATAAAAAGCTAATGCTAAGCAGATCTTTACTGATGAGGGGGGATGAAGTGTAGGTGGCATGGCAGAATCCTCATAGAAGGTAAACTTCATAAACTCTACCCAACTAAAGAGAAGGAAGTTGAGCAGAAGCTGCCACTTGTCTAGCTGTGTTCAACTGAAGTCAGTGTAACTCAGTAGCTCTGTCTCCTTCAGTAAAATATATGCACTCATGCACCCATTAGGTCCATATTATTCATCAATAATAAATGTGGGCTTTGGAACCAGAAAGGGCAAAACTCAAATCTTCATGCTCTGTCATGAGGATGGAACCCTTGATATATGGTATCAAGCATGTGGAGCTGGTATGAGGCTGTGTGAACAGATGCAGAAGTTCAGTCCAGAGCCTGGCTTCCCCTGTGTTTTTCAGGATACCTGGAGGGGTTGTTAAACTTGTCAGGAAGGACATGGAGAAATTCATTCAGAAAACAGGAGGAGTTTAGGAGTAGAGCGCAGGTCTGGGGCCAGTCATGAAGTTTACATCAGGAGGTGACCTCATCCCCCCCAAAAGAAAAGAAACATCATGCTGGCGCGTATGGTGGAAAGAGGAAGTGCCTCAGTCTATACACTCCAAGCAGGAAGAGTGACCCTACTGTTCCCCGCTCTGTCTCAATCCTGAATATCCGCTCTCACCCAGTGACTACTGTCTGTTCACAGAAGCCAAGGGGAAACAACCTGTGCCTGAGATCTGGCTTAGTCTTTTGATAGCTCTCCTCTTCCCAAATACACGGAAAAAGGAAAAAACAACCAAAAAACAGGGGTGTAGAAGGAGAAGATGTCTCCAACCCATCCCAAATAAGCCGCACTTCAGATTGTCTTCCAGGGGCTCCTTAACCCTTCTCTGACCCTGCAGGCCTGCTGCAGGCCAACCCTATTGAAGTCTACAAGGTCATCTCTGCTGCAGTCTCTGTTTTCAGTAAGTCATTGTCTTCTAACCCTCCCAACACCTCAGAGCAGTCAGCCCCAGAATCTTTCCAGAGAGGTTACGAATAGGCATCAGCTTACATGTATATACTCTCCTATATTATCCCTATCAAGTGTAATGTTTGCAAGAAGCAGCCCAAATCCTGAGGAACTGCATTCTGATACCAGATCAGGCTTGTGCTTGGCGAACTCTGAAGTCCTGGACCTGGAGCATACCCAAGACACTGTCAAGACCACATGCCTTGCATACCCCTACAGCTTTCTTGTCTAAAAATTCGTCTATGGCTCATGTCTCTCCCTAACATTATATCCACATTTTTCTTCGGAGAATTTTACTCCCTTATTTCTCAGCTCAGAGCAGAAACAGAAAAGGCAAATTCTAGTGAGATGATGTATTTTATTCTAATAAACTGCTTCAATTATACTTTTTCCTAGTAATGACTTCAACACAAATATCATTTTGGAAACCAGAACACCTGGGTTCCAGTTTCTCTCAGCCCAAACAGCAGAACTCACTGCTAATTTTGGAAATGTTAAGACTTTTATTTGTGAAATGAACCTACATCCTATAGGAATAGTGAGTGACTGTGAAGCTCTAACTGCTAATCCATGCCAATGGGCTAACACATCTCTGAAGAACCAACTAAAAGAATGATTCCGGCGTATGATGACAACTCTTGGGAGGCAGGGATCAAGGGTCTTCAGTGACAGCCCCAGCCTGCCACTTACTTATTGTGAGGAGGTGCCTGGGTCTCTACCTCCTGACTTCCGTACAAAGAGCTTGGATTAGAAGATTTCCAAGGACCCTTCCGACTCTAATAGACTGTGATTATGGCGCTCCTCAGCCCTCTTCTCAGATGCAGTTTACTCTTCAGACTCACTTATCTGTTCCTCCTGTGCAGAAATAGCCTCTTCCTCCTGCCCCTCCACTCTCCAGTAAGCCAAGGTACCACTTCAGAATTCAGAAAACTATCATACAAGGTAATTAATGAGCTGCCCCGGATCCAAGGCAAGCCGATGGAGGAGTCAAGATGATTGAAAGTCTTCCGATAAAGGGCTTCTTTAAGGAAAAGAAAATCCCACAATGCATCCAGCAATGTTAATCTTCAATAAATATGCTGTTAATATTTAACTGGCATTTATTTAAACTTACAGTAACTGTCCTATTAAATCTAAATTAATTGCCCATTTGGGAATCTTCCCCTAAAGCCTAGCTGGGACATGGCTGTCTAGATCATAGCCTGTACTAGGCATCTAGCCATAAAGAGAATACTGAAGTCATTCTTTCAAGACTTTGCTATTGGAATAGCATGGCTTCAAGAGTGTTGGAGATGAAGTAGGCTCCTAAGTGGTCTGTCCTGTGACTTTGTAAGAGCCTAGTTGTCCCTGCTCTGCAGTAAGAGACTGCTCTGTTTCGGCATTGTTTTTATTACACAGGGCTACATAAGACATGTTTTCAAACACAAATATAATGCACTTTGAACCCTGCTTCCTCTGCCTTCTTACCATTTCCCACCCTTCTCTGTTCCCTGAATCATTTACTTCTATTGGCCTGCTCTCTTATACACATCCAACTTCATATACAAAATATAGGACCTACAAACTGGAGAAAATTTGAGACATTTGTTTAAGGATGACTTAACTCATTTAATATGATTATCTCAGATTGACCTATTTTCTTACAAACGATGCAACTTCATTCCTCTTTATAGGTGAATAAAATTCTATATTCTCTCTCTCTCTCTCTCTCTCTCTCTCTCTCTCTCTCTCTCTCTCTCTCTCTCTCTCTCTCTCTCTCTCTCTCTCTCCCTCTCCTTAGAAATATTTTTCTTCTGAATACATGCTCCACCACAGACTATAGGAAGTCAGGACCCCTCCCCCTCCCCCTCCTTTTTGGATTTTGTGGTTTAGACCCTCACTCTTCTTCCTTCGGTCTCATTATCTTCCAGGTTTCACAAGTGAGATATTTATCCCTCACACTCAGTTGTATATTCACATCTGTATACATGTGTACACAGCTTACATACAATCACAAATAGAAAGACACTTTCACGCGGCACAAAGAACATTTTGTAATGGCAGTCATCTATAAAAGAGCTGTGAAATAATCCCTAAGCCATGCTGCTTTGTCAGGGGTAGCCAGAGTGTAATTGGGTAGAACTGATCTTTGCTCTTCCTGGAATCAATCAATATTGTTTTATTATAAGTGTGATCCTGGCTGAACTTCTGTGATGTTATTTCACTATGATTAGAACACATTTACATTTCCTCAGATGCCCACACTCACTGGTCTCACCAGATGCTTGTGTTAGTGAGATGGGGATTTTAGACAGACACAGGTTTAAATCACACAGGCCAGTGCTCAGGAAGCATCAGCTTCAAACTGATGTGTCCAGGCCGACTAGAATCCAAACTTTCCTCAAGGAAGTGGGAACTAGGAGGAGGCAATCATAATCCTCTCTCAGATTTCTGAAGGTTTAGTTAGGTTTCTATATGTTTTGTTTGCTTTTCAAGGCATGAAGGCAGGTGAGTTATAGCTAAGGACAGATGTGGAGAAGACAGATCCCTGAAGAGAAGGTAGGCAGAGAGGAAGGCAAGACATCCATCCACACTTCGTAAAAGGACTACCCTTGTTCTTAGCTACGTGTGGAAGGTTTACATTTGTACTGCTACAGAAGTTAAGCTTTCTTTTTTTTTCCGTTTGTTTGACTAAACCCTTATATAAACCATCACTTGTTTGGGTTTTATTTTTATCCCTTCAACCTCTATCAAGTTAAAGCAAAGACAGTCAGGATCCTTACAGTACCTTCCGTTAATAAAAGAAATTTTGTCTTTTTCAAAAATATCTCTGTTCTTCATTTTACTGACACTCAGAAAGTTGAGGAAAATGCATGTCATTCTGGGTTCTTCTGTCCTGTGTGTTGCCTCATCTATTCACTCTTACTGAATGCCAGTTGGTTTAGACTTCCCACAGTTAAACATGGATGGGCTCTGTTGATCAAGCAAGATCTGGAATCTCTTCTCCCCTGGGGCTCAACCCTTGGGCCTCTTTACTCCCAGAAAATGACAGTTTCCCTGGACCTCCTGGAGACTTACTTCTTCTGTGGCCTTTATCAGAGAGCTGAAGGAAGCAAGGAAGTGAGAACAGCTACTAGAAAGTTCTAGAGTAGATTTACCTGAACTCCAGTAGCTCTAATCCCGGAGGAGGGAAAATGAGGGGATGTTGTGAGTGTACATGTGAAGCAGGCATAATATACGAAAATACTTTACCTTGGCTTTCACAACAGTTTTGACAAGGTGTCACCATCAAAGATGCCTTTAGAAAGAGGATGATGAGAAGTCTCTGTTTTTCCCTCCAAGGCAGAAAATTAGCTTAAAGCTAAGATGCAAATCAAGCATAGATTGACATGTTTCTATAAGAAGTATTAATAAAAAAGTCCTCAAAGGATAGTTATTAGGACAAGTCAAATGTAATTTTCTTTCTTTCTTTTCTTTCTTTCTTTGTGTGTGTGTGTGTGTGTGTGTGTGTGTGTGTGTGTGTGTGTGTGTGTGTGTGTGTGTGTCATTGATCTGTCACAGGAAATTCAGAAGGAACACTCCTAGGTTTTCAGAGAGCATTATGGTCCATTAAATAGTCCAATCTTTGGCTTAGAGCAAGGAGTTTAGACAGCCCACAAACTTATGTGGTCGTGCCAGAAAGTGAACAAAAGACATACAACAGGCTTCAGGGAAATAACCCAACATGGACTTGTTAGGTATCAAGTCCTGAATGGAGAAGAGACCATACTGTGTGGTGGACTGAACTTGGATGCTGTAGCTAATGAACTCAGCTTTAAGTTCGGGCTCCACAAACTTCCAGTTACTTCCAGGCTCAATTTGACCATGTTTTCCCCTCTCAATGTCTCAGTTCCCTCCTCTATTAAAATGAAATAGAACTTCCTATACTGTTGGCTAGAAGGTTAAATAAGAAAATACAGGTAGTGCCCAATGGCATGTTGTGCCAACCCCAGAAACAAGAGCTACTATTTTTTTCTTCTCCAGCCCACAAAAGGAACTTTGTAACCAGTCATCAAGAGTGGCTCTGCATGGTCCTAACTGTATAGTTCACAATGTGATACTATTAATGTTTTCCCACAAATAACAGGATTTTGCCCCACTGGAAAAAGAATATTGAATCAACGTTGTTACAAAAGATCCTAAAGTTATATTGGGAAAAAAATAAGAAAAAACAACCCGATTACTTTTACTCAAAATTGCTATGACACCTTCCAACTTTACATTCAGTTTTATGGACACGGGGTCTTGTTTCTGAAGTGCAAAGAACGAGGATGATGTCATCACACCTCACTTGAAAGTCACGTGACTGTGTTCATCCTGAACTCCGCTCCCCACTACTCAATCTTCTAACCCCTCGGTCCCATTTCTCTCTTTCCTCCTCCTCATCTTGTCAGGTTCTTTTTCTAAATTATATGTGACAGGAACCCACCTCTCTCAGTTTCCACTGCCTCCTAAGGATCGAGACACCCTCCCTCCTGAGTTCTTATCTGAATTACTGAGCTCTCTCTTAGGTGGCCTTAGGTGACTGGCCATTACCAATGCCTTACCAGATCTATTGCAGTCCCAACACTGAGACAAGGTTCTCTGAGTGTGAGACCATCACTTTTCCTTGATTAAGCCCATCCATAGTGGCTCCCTGCTGCCCTCTGAGTAAAGCTTTCAATGTTTACATCGCTACTGAGCCCAAAAGACTCCCCTTTTTTTGCTTTTAGCTTTATCTCCTGTCAAATTTTCTCAGAGAAGCCAAGTTAGGACTTATTAAATTTGATGTCTATTTTAATTTCTTAAAAATTTATCTTTCCAAGTTCTAGGCCTTTAGATATGCTGTTGCCCTTCCTGGAATACTGCCCTTGTATTTCTCAGGCTCAATTATATCAGCCTTTTTCAGTTCCTAATTTCTCATACGAGCATCTATTCTGTCACCACATGATACATCCTCTGTAGCAGTATTTCTCACAACAGCGATGATATTCAAAACTGAAGTTCTCTCCCTTCCGATCCATTCCTGAAGCCTAACTCAAGATCTGGCATTTAACATCTGATGAATATTGACTGAATTTCTATAGCTGTCACAGCTGGGGGAAAAAAATCAGCAATTAAAATTATTTGCTGACAAGGCTTTCAAATCAAGAATCCTTAAAAATGGAGACATGAAATATAAGATAGGGCACACACCTAATGATTAAATTCTAAAACCAAAAAAAGAAGAAGAAGAAAAAGACGAAGAAAGGCAGCAGCTTAAGGGAAAAGCAGTTGTGACTTTATGAAAGGCTGATCCGGCATACGCAGCAAAGACTGGGATGGTTGTGAAGGTGATAGGTTTATTAGGTCACAGATGTTTGACATATATCTATAACCTTTGAATATGACTCCCAACAGGATTGTGACTGTCCAGAACAGGTAAGTAGCACATCTGAATTGATGTGACCTGTTGTGACCTTTCTAATGTCATGTTCCCATTTACCCAGAGATTCAATTGTCGGCATGGATGTAGGTAACAGAATTGTGCTCATCTTCACCCTGTACACGTCTATCCCAGACCATTATAGAACATGGGTATATCTGTGGTGAAAGCAGGATCTTAAATGCTGCAAGACAGTGGGGGAGGGTGATGAGAGAGAGGAAGTGGATCTCTTAAGCTCCTATTCTACACACACACACACACACACAGAGAGAGAGAGAGAGAGAGAGAGAGAGAGAGAGAGAGAGAGAGAGAGAGAGAGAGAGCCCTGCACTTTTAGTCACAGATGAGCGCATAACTGTCACTGTTTCCTGAACACTTCCACTGCCCATGATTTAGCCCTGGCTATGCTGGCAAACCCCTTCTATAGGCTGGGCTGCTCGGGCAGCACAGCTGCTTTGTAACCATCTTTAAGCCCCTGGTACTCTGCCCCACTGCCTCGCTGTGCCAGACTACCTTCCAGGGCATGATGGGAAGCAACTGGCTTTTCACTTATCACTTTAATGGAAGAAAATTATGTCAGTAACCATAGAAAACCATAGCCGGTGCCCAGGCCTGACACCCTGGCTGGGTGCTTCTTATGACTTGCTTGACTTGCTTCATGGAAAGCTGATGAACTACAAATAATTTCATTTGGGAAACTATAGCATTTCCTTTCCTTTCCTTAGACGCAGTGGAATAACATAAACAGGGCTCCATCCTTTTTTTTTTTTTTTTTTTTAAAGCAAGCCCAAGTCCAAACTGGGGAAGTTTTATCAAAGTTTCCTCCCAAACAACGGCTGGAGTAAGTTAGTAGGTAAGGATATTTCTGTTTGCCCAGCTAGGATAAATAAACTCTTGTCACATTCATTGAAAACACATAATGTAGGCAGGCGATGTGATATGTAGGGTGTGTGTGTGTGTGTGTGTGTGTGGTGTGTGTGTGGTAGAGATAATTAAATAATTATACAGATGATTAATAGTCATAAGTAGAATCCATGTAGAAAGGGAAAATACAGTTACAAAAGAAGAAATAAGAAGTGGTGACCCATAATCGTTCTGTCTTAGCACGGGGGCTTAAAGTATATTCAGTATCAGCAATGTTTGTGAGAAGGAATTATGAGCAAAAGCTAGACAGACAGACAGACAGACAGACAGACAGACAGACAGACAGATAGATAGATAGATAGATAGATAGATAGATAGATAGATAGATAGATAGATAGATAGACAACAGAGAACCTTGCATTTTAAACTTTCTTTGAGGCCCATTGGCTGTACCTCCCCCAACACAAACACTGTTAGGGCCACTTTTAATCTTCTATGAAAGAGAAAACACTGTATGCCCTTCTTACATCCTTTCTTAACAGACCAAAATAGAAGAGCTTTATAAGTGAAGTTATCCAAACATTTCCAAAATAGCCACTTGGCTCTTAAGAGATATAGCTAAGTATAGTCTCATAACAAACCCATTCCGATCCCAACATCCAACCCTGACCTCCTAGCACTCTCCATCCAAGAATAACATTAATACTAATCAGACTATTAGCCAGGGTGCTTGGTTTGAATTTGAAAAATTGGAGAAACGATCTTATAAATTATTTCCCAAGGATATCATCTTTAAGCATTAACAGCTATAACTGACTCTGAATTCTGGGAAGTGAGCATAATTACATGGAAATTGACACAACACAAATGCCAACAACTCTGTTAACCTTTAATATCTTTTAAAAACTCCCTCCTTGTAATTATCTCTTTCTTTTGTTCTAAATGTTACTGATGAATATGTAGAGGTGTAAGCAAACAAGAGGCTAGCTGGACTGTGGGATCTTTGTCTTTGGAATTCTAGACTTCCCCAGATGTTCCATAAGATACCAAGTGATGGATAGCACGCTTGGAGTTTGGCAGTATTGAGAAGTTGTACCTCCCTGGGTATTTTCTCTGCTTCTGTTCTCTGCTTACAATTCTCCTGGCTAGGTGGAAATTCCTTTGGAAATGTAGGTGTGAGGCAGTGGATGTCTAATGGAATTCCTGACCTGTTCTGTGTCTTTGCAAAAGTCACTGCACCTTTTCTGTGCTTTGGATTTCCTTTCTGTAAAGAGAGTGTGATGACATTTAGCTTCAACTGCAACAATATTTGCATAGTGCTGTAAACTTTACAGAAGACATTTACATCTCTTATCTCACTGGTGTCTGGGTGTCCAATGCATCCCCCCTCCTTTGCAGACTCCACTGCCATCACCAAAGTTCTCTTGTGTTCTCTTTCTCTCTATCTACAATTTTAATTAATCTCAATGCATCCCTTGGCCTCCAGCCCTGCCTCTGCCTAAACTAGTTCTTAAACACCAAAACAAACTTTTTGGCATGGGATGTTGAATGGGTATTGATCATCACTGTGCCCAGGAAGCAAGGGCTGCTATCAGGACCATGAGGCCAAAGAGATTACATGGTCAGTAATATTCTGACTTGTCATTTGTGGATGTCAAATGCCTTCTTTATATTTAGGTGAGTGAAACCTTTTTTTTTTTTCATTTTAGCCTAAAATTATATTTTATTTAACAAATAAACATGCATTTTCTTGGTTTTAACATTTACTAAACCGCCAAGAATGTACTATCTTGTAAACCATGTAAAAATTTCTGTACATGTTCAGGTCTTTACCTAAAAGTGTCACTAGTTCGGGAAATAATATCCAGAGTGGAAATGTTTATTGTGGGGTGTGAGTCACTAGTTTTGCATGTCTGTGACAGCCCAAAATCAGTGTAGCTGCCATGTTCACGATCACTGCACAGACAGGCAGCTATGCTTCACTACATCCCATAGTAAAGCTATGCCCCAAGACTTATTTTATATTTATTACTAATCATTTTCTATTCATTTCTTTTTAAAGTTTCAGCTAGGATATTACATAGATCACTTTTGAAGTAGGTATGTGAGCGGTTTATTTTACTTAAGAGTATAAGCTTTATATGGTAATGAAGATAGACACTCTTAAATGAGTTTAGTTAAGTAATAGCTGGACATAAACAAATTATTTGCATCCAGCTTTTCTTTCTTGGATTGATCTCTAGAAATGTGTTTTTAGCCTGTTGGGGAAGTTCAGGCAGCATTCCCTACCTATGGAAAGTTTGCTGTTGAGAATTATGCTGGTCTAAACTACAGCGTTAGGCTCTGCTGTGACCTCACTGCTCCCTCACTGACCAACAACAACTCAATCAACCTGATCTAGTAGTCCTTCCTGGACAGCCATATATTGATAATCATAAACTCTATATGAAAAGATTTCTTTCTGCCATTCACAATTTTTACCATTCAGGAAGGACCAGAGTAAATTCCACTTCATCTGTCAAACATGTTTTAGCCAATGTTTCTCACCACTGGAATAAATTCTTTTTAGTGCGCAAGTGTGTGTGTGTGTGTGTGTGTGTGTGTGTGTGTGTGTGTGTGTGTGTGTGTGTGTGTGTGTGTGCTATGTATACACACAGATATATATGCTATAAGTTTGCACATATATCACAATAAAAGAACTTACGGTGTACTTACATCTATATAATATTGTGTGTTTAGGCTTATTTGTAGTATAGATGGCTGCAAATATTCATTCGATCTCACCTATTGTGAGCTAGAAGCTTTCCAGTTTCTTTATTCACTTTCCAAATGCTGTGCTATGTGTGGGCATGAGAATGTAAGTTTAGTAAACACTCATTTAACTGAGCTGCTAGCTCAGGAATTCCATTGGTCTAAGCACTATTATCCTGCCTCCATACATGAGGAAAGAGAACTCTGAACCTGGAAGAGTTTTGTTTGGTTGGTATTGCTTTGTTTCAGAGTGTTTTGTTGCTTTGAAGATGAGCTCTCACTGTGTAGCCTGGCAGGCCTGAGACTTTGCATGTAGATTAGGCCAACTGGTACTCCCGGAGGTCCACCCACCTATGCTCCTGAATAATGAGATTAAAAGAGTGTGCCATCATGGCCATTTGGGAGATTCTTTTATTTAGAGCATCAGGTGGGCATGCTCTAGATGTAGATGAAATCATGACCTCCAGCTCCTTCAAGATTTAGATCTGCCTTTAGAAGAGGTCTAGAGTTTGGCCTATGTTAAAACACACACACACACACACACACACACACACACACACACACACACACACACCACAACCTCAACTAATTTCTAGATCAAAATTCCAGCACAGAGGTTAGTATTCCTGTGACTCCATGTGCAGCTGCTGAGGCAAAAACTTCCAGTTCTCAAAACCTCATCACCAAAGAGGCTTGCAGCTTTCTCTGTTTTAAGTTTATATTCCAACAGATTTCAACCAGAAATCAGACACCAGTTTTCCAGAACCTTCCAAAGGCTTGCTGGTGGTGAAGGGGTCAAGCTCCAGCTGTGCTCGCTGGCCCAGTGCCAGCCCTGATGGAGCCCATCCATCATAGCTGAAGCCTGCCCTTCTAACACGCTGCTTGAGTTGGAAATGGAAGTGGCCTTTTAACAGAACATTGTCTTAGGATTGTGTGAAGCAAGGCTGACAGAGAAAAGAAGATTCATTCCTGACACCAATCATACTAATATGTGTCACCAAAATGACATTTTCCCTTTAATGATGAAAAATGCATCAGAATGGGGGGGGGGGTTTAGCAGCCTCCCCTGCGTTGCTCTGGCCTGGGAGGGAGAAAATTTCTGACGCTGGTGGTCTCAAGGTGGAGTAGGTGAGGAATGGATGACCAGCTCACCATGAACAAAGAAAGTTCATACATGGTTTTAAAAAGCAGGCTTCAAGCAAACGGAAGCCTCCTAGTTAGGCAATATCTATTCTTCATGAAGCTCTCTGCCTGGTTTTTGCAAAGAACTGTCTCCATATTTTGCAGGTCCTTAGCAGGGTGCGCAGGGCTGATTTTCAAGGATGCTATGTACAATTCCCTCACATCAAGTTTTACAAAGTTAGTAAGCTTCATAGAAAGGTAATGTCACTGAATCTCTATACCCCCAGCTTCTGGGATATAAAAGGGCTGAGGCTGAAAAACCCAGGCAGAATTCAGGTTCCCTGTACATAACCCCCCAGCCCCTACCCCAAGCCCACTCTATGGAAGGAAGAGGAGACCACAAGACATAGATCAAGTGCTCAGAGAGGTGAAAACCGCAAGGAGCTCAGCATGTGCCACCTCATTAGGTGAGCAGTTAGAGAGAAGGAACAGGATCACCCCCAAATGCTCAGTGACTGCTGCTTCTCAACTCTGCATCCCTCTAGAAGTGTAGTGAAGGTGACATCTAATTGCTTTCTACTTCTTTCTTTCCCATTGGAAGGGCTGTTTCCTGTGGCATTCATCCACTTCTCTTCTGCAGCTGTACATGGCCACATGGCACAGCAAGACAGTGATGAGAAAGTTCACATACATGAAAGTGAAGCATGCATATTCTCCCAGGCCCCATATTTCTATATTTATGGTCAAGGGATTGAGGAAGCAATAAAAATGGAAGCTCCTTTCTAATAGTTTCTCCAGGAGGTTCTCCTGTGCAGACCTTTGCCGAGCCATTAGATACTGTACATCCCTTCACGTCTCCTTCATGGCATCAGTTTTTAAGCCTCTGAGAATAAAGGGTTTGATTAATTGCTATCCAAACCATCCAAATAATTCTATCATCTTTATTGCAGACAAACAGTGTGGTAATGTGTAAGGATAGTATTTGTAGATCCCTTTATCCAGCCTCTAACTAGTTCTAGCCTGTGTCTACCAGGCTTTCTTGTATCCCCTCACTCTTAGAAATATTGGCATGCCTAGGAATCACGTGACACCAAAGGACTTTGGAAGATTTTAGATTTTCACAATTCGATGTAACGTTAATTAGCACAACACCCACACATTAGCTAACCTGCCAGCAATGCAAGGCTACATCATCATCTTTATGAAGAAGGAAACTGAGTCATTTACATCCCCTTATTTGCATGAGTGGGCCTCTGGCTCCCCCTCCTTCTCCTCCATTTCCTTTTCAAAAAATGCTTTATTCAAGCAAAGACATGGCTTTTCACAAACTGTTCATCTGAAAAATTGAGATCTCAAGGGATTGACAAACAAATATGGATTGTTTAAGGCAGAAGCCACGATATGAATGCCTGCACATAATTATGACCAAATGGTCTACATTGTCTAATGGGGTCAGATATGCTGTCTTCTGTTCCTTCTTGTCCTTTTCTGTCTCCTGTGTCCTTTCAGACAAAAAAAACACCCAAGCAAGAGCTCCAAGGCACGAGGGAACTTCTAAACTCTACAAATGACACTAAATGTCTCTACCATGGTGAAGAGAAAGGATAAGGGAGGCTGTTCCCAGGGAAGCTCAGCAGGAAGTGGAAGGAAACTTCCTGCCCAGAAGCAGCAGTGCTACCCAGAGCCCTTTGGAGGGGGTCGTCTGCTATGAGACATCAGGGATCCATCTCACTGAGATCTTTCTATCAGAAACATGTGCTCTTGATTCTTCAGGGTACCAGGCACCACAGAAAGTGTAGGCCAAGGACCATACTCCCCCTACCTCTTCTTCCCATGATGGCATCTGCTTCTGGAGAAAAAGAAGAGGAGGGGAAGGAGGAGGAAGAGGAGGAGAAAGAGGAGATGGAGGTGGAGGAGGAGGAAGAGGAACTTGGATGACACAATATCCTTATGCTTGTTCCAGCCTTATGTTCATTAGACGAGGGCCAGAGCGGATTGCCTTTCATAGCAGCTGTACAAACCCATGCCCAGCAGGGCATCATGGCAATCTAGCATCCAGGGGTTGAAAGCACATCACATCCTAGTATGGTTGGAAGCAGGCCATTGACCTCCTCACAATAGAGGGCAGCGCCTTTGCAAACTGCTGAAGTGATACGATGTAACATGTGCATAAACTTTTTAGTTTTATGTTTAGTTTGCATGAATTATTCTGCTCATAGAATATTTAATATGCTTAAGGAAATGGCAAACCCTTTTTACTTTCACAGCAGCTACAATCTAAACTGGGGGAGAAAAAGAATACACTTCCTCTTTGTGTAATTTAATTCCATTCTACCCATTCTGTCTAGAAAAAGCCGTGCTCCCACTTGGCAGATGAGTAAAGTAAGGTTCACATTGGCTAGGAAGCTGACAGAGTTCCTGCTGTGAACTGTCAAGGATCTGAGCTTCAAATTGAGTCTTCCAACTTCATTTTTACTTAGCACCACTTTACTCAACGAGAGATCTAACCTCTCTCCTTGAGAAATGCTCTCTCTGCTGTGGCTCCTTTGAGATGACAAAGAGTCCTTAGGATAATGGGAACAATTTATGAAGGGCCGGAGAAGCAGACTGAGTGAGATCTGTTGTAAAGAAGTGGAGCCAGTCAAATTATGAGGCACAGGGCATCAGGGCAGAAAAGGGAAGCCAGTCCAAGGTGCCTGAGCAATGTAACAAGCCGCATTCACAGCACAGCACTTCTCTGAACATGTGGGAACACAGCATCTGTTGTCCACAGAACAACAGGCAGGATTGATCGACATTACTGGGAGCAAAGAGCAGGCAACACTTCCCGGCGTTAAGACACTGTGGGTGGCTTTCGGGTGGCTATTGGTAGCTCTTGCAGAGCCCATCAGAACTGAAGCCTGCTGTCTGAAAAGGTGTCTGCTTTGGGTGTGATGGCCAACCTCCACAATGCTGTGCAGCATGTGACCACATATGTACACTTTGTTACATGCTGGGAATGTCAGCCCGGGTCGTTTTTAGACTTCCATCCTCCTGCACATCATCTTCCCAAGAGGTTCCCAACCTGTGAAGCATCCACCACATGAGGCTCCCAAGCTTACACATATAACTGATAATCAAGTATAATGATTTCTTCTAGAAATGCCTCAACAGATCCTCTCTCTTCCATAAGCACCTCTGTCATGCAGCTGAGAACATACCTTTCTCTTCTGAATTTTATAGAACTTGTATCTACTATAAGGACCAAAACACACTGCTTTGGGGTCCAACCAAGTGGAAACACAGGACACCTGCCTTCCAAAATGATATGCTTTCAGTCTCTATTGCTTCTGTCTTTTTATTACATCGACTTCCTTTAGCATATATATATAAATATTTAAATATATATATATTTTAAAAAAGTGTCCCAAAGTAGAGCCAGAGAGATGGCTCTGGGGTTATAAAAGCATGGATGGTGGCTCTTGAAGAAGACTTAATTTCCGTTTCAAAACTCCAGGTCCAGCACATCGGGTGCCCCCCTCTGGTCTCCCTGGCATCTGCTGCTGTCTTATGGGTGAGGAATGAAGGCCTAGAGAACTTTTGAAGAAGACCAGTCCGCAGGGCTGGGCTAGGGGACACGTGGAATTTATTTGTACCCTGAGCTCAGGTGAGCAGAGTGGAAGTTGGAGCAATAAATGATCCCAGGCTAGAGACACATAACAGCTGAAGAGGAACCTTAGAGAAGCTGCATTTTGGAAGCAAACCTGTCAGGAAGTGTGTGTCCACAATGATAACATTGACAACGACAACACTCATTAGAACTCGTCAACGGGCATTTGGGTACTGATGTTTATTCACGTGATGAGGGGTGGAAGCTTTTTAGACAACTTTGCTTTTATAAGTTAAAGGAACAGAAAATCAATCTAGCAATAATATAAGATGAAGCAGAATTGCTCATATATACCCAACTGTGCATCCATGCTTTACAGCAAAGGAGAAAACCTATGGATTTCCCTGTTTCTGCCCCTGCAAACCCCTCCACTCCCACCTCAGTCTCCCCTACTCTGAGCAGTCTGCTGATGGCTATTACCCGACCATTAGCACTGCAGAACCAATTAATTGTAATAATGATCAGGTTTCACATTTAAGGAGATTCTCAGCCTGCTCTCCAGTGGCTACCACATTTGTTTAGGAAGCTTTGTCTCCAGGAGATTGTGATTGTGGGTCTCTATAAAGAAGTTAGGGCTCCCATAGTTAGAACTGCAATGTGTGCGCATGTGACCGCCACTCAGGTATGTACACTATCTAGTGGAGCCAGGTGCCTTCTCTGTGGGGGTATACTGTGCTGCCAGGGAGATGAGATTTGGGTGTGCTAAGGAGGAAGACTCAGAGCAAGAGGAAGGAGATTAAGAGTGGGGGTGGGGGAGCACATTGGGTTGGGCAAACGTATAAAATTTGGGTTTAATAGGAAGCTGCCAAGTTGGAGAGAGAAGGTTCCTACAGAGGTTTGTACTCCTGGAAGAGACACCCACCGCATCTGGGAAACAGTTCCTCATGCAAATGAGGTGAACTTCTGGGTGCCTCGCTCCCTGGTTTCCAATCTTTTATTTCTTCCATCCATATTATTTACTACAAATTCCTGGGGCCCATTCTCTGCCCCTTCACCTTCTGTTTTTTGTTTACTCTCTTTTTCCCCCTCATTTGCAAATGATAAACATCAAAGGATTGGACGGCTTATTTTAACTGGGGAGACTGAAATCCTGTAGCTTAGAACCTTGTAGAAGTCCCCGCAGGACACACCCCCAAAGGAAAGATGTTTTCCCTTGAGGACATCCTGATGCATTTTTTTTAAAGCCCACCCACCAGGCCGTCAAAGTCACATGCAATGTGACAAAGTGGGTAATTATGTTTCACTTAGCACAAATCAAACGAACAAATGGCCAAAGAACTTGCAGTGCCTGCACCCGTGCTTGCCTGAGAGAGTGGGGGCGGGAGCTGAAGGAAGGCCTGGGGCTCAGCTCACCAGGAGGTTCTGGCCTTTAAAGGTACCTGTAAAGAGCTTGTAGAGGAGAGAGTCTCGGAGCCTCTGTTCTGCCAGAAAGCCTAAATGGAATCTGCCTGTCAGCTTCCTCTGTCCCTTTGTTTGGTTTTCATGGAAACCTGTGTTTATGGGGAAACTATAGGCACGTTGGCTACAGACAGATGCTGCTGATCTCCGTCCCTCATCACCTTCAAATTGCTCCGTTGGAGGGAGGAGCCCACACTTTTGAGTTCCACTGGTACAGGAGATGAAAACAAATCACCATTGTCTCCTAAAATCTACCCGTCCTTTGGGTGCCTTTGACCCTAGGCTGCCCTTGACAAAGGATCCCAACACCTCCCCCACCCACCCCATGCATGCTGCATCTCTAAGAGGGGGAAATGGAACTAAAGGCGCTTGCCACTGCAGAACAAAATAATAAAAATTAAAGAGAATGAAAGCTGCTTCTCTGGTGCTAATACAAAGACTAGCCTGACTCCTGAGACCCTCAGCCCACCGCCCCTTCCCTGCACTTCTTCATAATCTGGGAAACGTTGTTGCTTTAAAATTTAATTATACAAAGTCCAGCTCCCTTTACTCCCTGCGGATGAGCAATTGTTCTGTTATTTCTATAAAACGCCACAGGAAATATGAAAATAGGAGGCAGGATTTGGAGTAAGACTGTTTTTGAATGTCTGTGGTTAGCAGCGTCAGAGATGGCTGCATGGATTTTGCATCTGTCACAGGGAAGTGGAAGGTAGGTAGGGAGGAGAGTGCGGAGACAGACAGAGAGAGAGAGAGAGAGAGAGAGAGAGAGAGAGAGAGAGAGAGAGAGAGAGAGACAGACAGGCAAAGAAGAAAAGTGGAGAGGCATGGTAGAAGTGACCTATGACCTGAAGAAACATGAATTTGAGAACCAAACTCAAAACAAGATGGCCTGACCTATGCCAAGCTCACTCCTGCAGCAGCAGCAAAGCCAGGAAGGCAGATGGGTCAAAATGAATCATGAGTTGGAGAGGAATTGATGGTATCTTTGTCTTCCAATCAAGCTGGGCACCATCCACAGACACTTTCTTTCCATAACCAAATAGCTAGCTGGGAGAAAGCCTGAGGTAAAGCCATAAAGACAGGCACTGGAGGCTGAAGCCAAGGTGCCGCCGCTCACAGCTTGCCACCTGCAGAAGGAAGGGCTGTGGCATCTAGGCTCTTTTTGCTCTCTCAGAAGTAAGAGGAGGATGTCAGTAACAAGCAACAAAAAATTCTCTCACTAAGTGACCTACACGGTCATGTGCAACTGTCATCATTTGAGTAAGCAGTTCCAGAATAGCAATATTATAATATATTATGGGGGAGACATCAGACTGAAGGGAGGTGATGGATACTTGTGACTGTTATCAGCAATAAGACTAGAGCTGAGATGTGATATGCAGCAAGTCTAAACCTGGATCTGAGGCCTGCTAAGGAGCTAAGGAAATGGGAACACATAGCAGAAGAAACGAGTTTATCATTTTAAGGAAGAGGTCTAAAGATGCCAGTTGACCAAGAGGTCAAGTTATTTCTGGATTATAATCAAATGGGAAAGCATGTGGGGCTTTTAGATGTAACCAGAGGCTTATTAAGAAATAGGGGCAGTTGTTTGAGCCTGAGGAATGGCAAAGACTGAAGCAAAAAGCTACACAAGGCATACTACAGAGATTAACTGTCATTTCGCAGAAAATAAGGATTCACTATGATTTTCCTTTTGTATTACAGGTTATCAAAGTCTTATTTTTTCAACTTTATTTACATGCAATTAACAAGTGAAAGTTGTGTTTATTAAAGGTTTATAAGTCTTATAATATTTTTCAATGCTCAGGTTTGAATCTAAGGCTTCTTGAATGCTAGGCAAGCATTCTATTTCTGAGCTGTATCCATGGCCCCACCAAGATGTTCCATGCATGTGTGCAATGCTAGATAGTTAATACAAGCAAACTAATCAATATATTGAGTGCAGCACATAGTCACTGTGTCCATTATGCTAAGAGGACTTACAGTCTGCTCTCAGACATTCTGCATATACCCTGGATCATGTTTGAAGACAGAGCTACCATGCTGAGCATTAGGTTTGAACTCTTCTTAGGACTGTTAGTATAGCTCTTCACCCAAATCTCCCCATTTCACAGCCATTTTCAAGGAAACGTAGAGGCAAACTGAAGCTGCAGTGAGCCAGCATTGGAGTCACGAGCAGCAACAGGTGACTGGTAGGGTTGAAGATAAGAAGGAAATGCTGCTAAGACAAGAATGTCAAAGTCACGATGGGCTCTAGCTCCAAGGAAGCATAAAATGTTAGATTCTTCCTAGTTGCTTCTCCATTCTGGAAAAGACTACATAGCAGAAGAAATCTGTATGTGCTAGACGTTGCTATGGTTAGTATGTATTTTCCTCTTCTTGTTTATTCACATATCTGGGTTGGTTTGGGGAGTAGTATGACTAACTAATGCTTGATCTTTTGCAGCCCCTGCATATGAGGAGCCACATCCTAAGGATCACCAGCTCAGTGATGAGAAAGGATAATCTGGTGGGATTACCTAAGATTGGTTTGCATTCCTTAAACTGGTACCATTTTCCCTTCTCAACATATTTTTCCTAATTCTTGAAAGTCCAAGTAGAAGAAACTAGCCTACAAAGTCGGGAATATGAGCCCACAGGTATCAGAAGGAAAAATTAATGACATCATTAATGGCATCATGGAGGTATCATCAACCTTGGATTGCTACTGATTGGAATTCACACTCCAAAGTCAGGTCTTGAACTTGGGAGTCTGTTATCAGCAGTGGAGTACAGATCCAGTACCAAAGTAGCCATGAGATACATGCCAGGGTGACATCTCTATGAAAGTATGCCACTACTATGGCACCACTGTTGTCACATCAGTGGTAAAATGTGTTTTTCTTTGAGATTCAGTGGGGAAGGCCCTTGTCCCCTAAATACTCTGCATATCATGAGCTCACAAAATCAACTATGCTCTGTTGTTAGGGGTTAATCATAGATTTCTTATGACACTGTGAAGTGAAAGTGCCTTTGGCACAAATGTTCAGTGTCGTATTCCCACCTCAGTGGAGAATACAAGTGCCAGTTTTAGACTGGGGACTGAGGAGTTATCTTGCACAGGAAGAAGGCAGGAGGGTGACTGTCGTCTGGGCTAGTGAGGGCAGTCTCCTAGGGTTGATAGTCGAAGGCGGCTAGAAGAGATGCCTGGAAGAATACAACTCTGGATCAGACTAGAGGCCTGAGAGAAGTGAGCCAGGGCACTGAATCCCAACTGCCCTGAGCTCAGTTACTAACAGACAGCCTGTGAATATGGAAACCCTAATGTGACGGAGTAGCAAGGTTAGAGGGTCTTGAATTACTGGTGTGTGGCTTCTACTAGCAAGGGTACAGGTGACACACCTTCTCAAAATCTTGGTTTCTCCACTTCAAGTTATGTAGAGAATTCAGGGAGCTCACAGGTGTGTCTGACTGAGACACTGTAGACAGTCTCTAAATGGGGACTTTTGTTATCTCGGGAAGGTAAATGAAGCTCCTTTTTAGAGCCCTTCTAGATGCACTGCAGCACACACCCAGGTCCCACAGCTCTTTCTTTCAAAAAGTAGGGAAACTGTTGGCACCTATTGTCTTGGGCATCTTCCCACAAAGAATTCGCTACCTTTGACCTACTCTTGGCCCTTTTACATTGAAGTGTAATTGTCTGCCTTTCAGCACATCCTGAAACAAGATTGATTTCTTAAACAGAAAGCTGGCTTGCTCTTGGGATGCATATAACTGGTCATAACAGCACCAGACCACCAGGGAACTTCTTGTATGAAGTTTATCTTCTTCTCCATCATTTAACCGTGGCCCAAGTACAAGTACATACCTGGAAAATGGAAGAGCCCACAGATACCAGAAAGCCCTCCGAGTTTGTTAGAATAGGCCACAAGGTGTCCAGCCCATGCTTCACTCTCCAAATCCATAAACAAGCCTAGCCATAGGCAAAAGGTCCCCATCCAATTTAAAATCACACATGAAAAAATACCTTAACCTAGTTATCCTCACTTCCAGATAAATTTTACCCACATGGGAACAACTGAGAGGCTACTGTAGTAAAGCCCAGTCAGAAGGCAGTTTCTTCTCCTCGATGCACAGACCAATAACTACAGAGGAGAAACACCCGTGGCTGGGCTTCATGCTCTCAAGTTAGGTTTTAAACTTGGGTTGCAGTCTGAGAAGTGGAATTCGGGAATTACAGGTGTTCCAATGGTTTGGTATCCCCTCCTGCAGTGTGGGAATTCTCCCCTGAAAGGGAGCCTGGGCATTTACACACAGCTGAGCCATGATCACAAAGGATACATGGTAAGGACTGAAGAAAAGGAAGTGTTTACCCACGGCAGAGGAACTTAAAGAAAAATTAAATCAAACTTGGGCTTTGGCTTCGTGGAACCCTAGCTGTGACTAGTGTGTCCTCACTCAGTGAGAAAGTTGAAATTGTGCTGGCTAGCAGGGCTGACATGGAAGAGACAAGTTTCTTGGGACAGGTAGGATAATGAAGGCAGGATAGAGAGCCAGATTCTTACTCCTCAAGGAACTCACCTGCTTCCTTTATTCCCTTGGTTGATAAGAATGAGCCCAAGAAGCCTGACTTCTGTGTACTCTCATCCACCAACTCTATCTCTCAATGGCCACCATGGACTGATTTCTTAAACAGAAAGCATGCTTGCTCTTGGGTTGTAAATAAGTGCCCTTAGGTCCACAGGCAGTACCAGACCATCAGGGAACTTCTTGTATGAAATTTATCTTCTTTTTCATCATTTAACGGTGGCTCAAGTACAAAACGCTCCTCTGTTGTGGTGGCTGATAATGCAATGAGGCTTCATCCCCTCTGTGAGATAATGACATTTGTGGGGAGATGGCAGGTGGGTACGAAAATGGAATCAAATGGGGAGGGGGTATTTTCTGGCTCTGTTCCCTGCTCTTTGCTGTTTCTGTCACTTCACTCCCAAAGAAATGCGTGGGCTGATATCTATTAGTCTGTGCATCAGGATTTTCATCTAATTTCATAATGAAGATGTTGCTCCATCAGATACAGACGACATGTCAGCAGAAATGCAGAAGGCCATTTTTATGTGTCAGCGGGCTCTCAGCAGGGCCTCCACCTGCCTGGAATAGTGTAAAGCATGCTGATTCAAGGGAACGGCTAGACTGATCACCACAGATATGCCAGTTCTTTGTCCTCTTTCCTGGTGACCCATTCCTTTACTGCTGGAAACTTTGTGAGGACAGGACATTCTGCCAATTGGTTTTTGCAAATCTATGTCTGGAATGAGAGAGATACTAAGTTTATATGAGTGGTGTCTAGGCTTTCCAGATCTGCTTACTCTCCAGTATAACACTGCCAGTAAGTCAAGCCTATCCCATGCTTACAGTTTAGAGATTTAGTCCATTATTCTCATGGTGGGAAGCAAGGCAGCAGGCAGACAGACATGGTGCTGGAGATGGAGATAAGATTTCTACATCTTGACATGCAGGCAACAGGAAGTGGTCTGAGACATGGAGGGGAGGGCGGTTATCATGAACAGATATGAGACTTCAAAACCCAGTGCCACAGTAGTGACACACTTCCTCTAACAAGGTCACATCTCCTAATTTTGTCACTTACTTCGGAGGCCATTTTCTTTGAACCCATCAAAAGGTCACAAGGCTGACCCAGTGCCAAGGATCTTAGCATCCGGTCAACTCAACTATTACTTAGCTCTAAATCTGAGTTCGTGTTCTTAAATTCTCTGAACCTTAGTGTCCTCTTTCATGTAGCTGATATTTAAGGTACCTGCTTTACCTTGTAATTGTTGCTAATGATGAATGGCATGAAGCATGTTAGGGAATAAATATGGACCTGGCATGTACCATCCCCTCAGTAATATTAGCAAATATAAATTCTTTAAAGAAAGCTAAGTTTCCTCCATATCCTACCCCATCTGAGTCTATTCTTTCTGGGGAATCTAGAGCAAATACATTTACTTCAGGAAATGTCAATCCATTTCTTAAGGCCACACTATTGTCCCCAACCCAACACAGGATGCTAAATAACACTTTTTCATATACACTTTGAGATTCCTGTAACATGAATGCCATAGGGTGGAAATTAAAAACTCTGGTTACAGGGTCACACATCTAAGCTCTGCATTTTTCAAGCTATGAGTACTAAGCATGTCAAATACATCAGTTCTCCTATCTATATTAACTAGAGACATTGGTAGCATCTAGTTTCTGGGATTGCTATAAAAATGAAATGAATTAATTGCCACTAAGAGCTTAAAATAGCTCCTGCATTTATTGAACAAGTCATTTGTAGATAATAACTATTACTATTTGTAGCTACCATGTGGCCATCACCACCATTGCTCAAAAACATTTAGCCAGTTACATACAGGCTGTGGCCCCTCTCATTCTGTCATCTAGATAAACATAGTAGGTCATTGTATGCACAAAGACATAATGCTTATTTTTCCCAGGTAGGTGACCTTGAGTGTCTATTCTAACCAAGAACCTGTAATAGAGTTGGGGACATAGACTCCTTTGGGACAGTAGCTTGTCATTTTCCCCTTAACACCTTCTGTTTTAATATTTCAGACACTGAACTTCAGCCAAAGAGAATGAGTACCTGACTGGAAGTCACAAAAAATGCCGTCCTTGTCTGCATTCTGGAGTTGGGTTGTGCAACAGTGAAAATCAATTGTGTTAAGACTTTTGTCTCCTTATCTTAACAATACAGGACATACTGCTTTGTTTTCTTATTCAATTCAGAAATTCCGACCCTAACTCTGGGGTATTTGAGATTCTCCTTATGATTTGAACAGGATCTGATACTCAGAAAGAGAGCTGAGATACTTACCTAGCCGTGGGTTCTGCTCGGATTTTATGTCTTTCTTTGGAGCAGCCCACTGTCCTCCATCCCCTTGGGAAAACTTTCCCAAGGGGACTAGAGATATCCTGACCTTTGAGTGGACCATTAATGTTCTGACTTTTTCTTCTTAATTACTTGAGATATTATAATTGGCACAAAAAGGTTATGTGCTGGTGTGTCAGTCTCAAGGAGCTGCAAACAACCAAATCAGAAAGTCTGATTCCCTCATTTGTGTGAACTGCCTGGAATACTTAGTATGGGTGTGCAGGCTCGGGAAAGACCTTTCTTATGCAGGTGTGTGTACCAAAATAGGTTTTGTGTTGTTTGGTATAAGCTTCTCAACTTATTTAACCCAGTATATTCATCATTTTTCTAAACTTTTTTCTCTTTACCTAGCTAATTAGGAAAAAATAAGGCAAAAATTAAGTAGAAATTATTAACTCTTTATAAATGCATTTTTATCAAGCCTGAATTTTTTTGAGTATTTCATTCCAAGGTCTCTAAAATTGAGTTAAGAGGCAGATCATACAAAATACATTGTATGAAGTTCTCAAGGAATTCATAAAAATATTTTTTAAAGGAATTGCATAAGAATCCATGACAAATTAACATGAAATAGTGACTTTATATCCTTTTGTATCCTGAAAACTTTCCCATATGAGTTATGACTAATTTTTCCTCCACTAACCCCTGTCACAGAAGGCTCAGCTTAAACCCTCTGTGACTCTCAAGGACTAAAGTGAGCAATATTAAACATGAATATAATGAAGACATTCTCTATCATGTTGCAATAGTTAGTAGTTCATATGTCTGCTGGATAAAACTGTAATATCCAGATATTAGATCAAACATTATTCTCGAAGTTGCTGTGGAAGTATTTTTAGATGTGATTAATTTTTAAATCGGTGGACTTTGAGCAAAGCCGATTATTCTCCATAGTGTGGTCATACTCATCCAATCACTTGAAGGTTTTAAATAGGCAAAGACTGATCTCCCCTAAAGAAGAAAACACGCTGCTGCAGATTGTATCTGGACTCAGGCTCAGACATTGGCTTCCCCTGCCTTCTAGCCTGAAGACCTGCCCTGTGCATCTTACCCTGGCAATTGTTATCACAGTATTTGAACCAAAACCCTCCTTCCTTCTGTCTTTCCTTTCTTCCTTCTATCCACCATTTTCTTCTATCTTTGTATCTCTCTCAGTTCTGTCTACATGATTTGAGCTATGTAGCCCAAGCCAACCTGGAACTTAGAATTTTATCTATGCTTCCTGAGTACTAGGATGACAGTCATTATCTCCAGGCTCAGCAAACCAATGTCTCTTATTCTCTTTGATATACAGAGGCTCTCTCTCTCTCTCTCTCTCTCTCTCTCTCTCTCTCTCTCTCTCTCTCTCTCTCTCTCTCTCTCTCTCCCTCTCTCTCTCTCCCTCTCTCTCCCTCTCTCCCTCTCCCCCTCCCCCTCCCCCTCTCCCTCTCCCCTTCACCCTCCCCCTCCCCCTCTGTCTCTCACCCCAAGACATGCAGTACTCCACACACATACACACACACAGAGCCAGGGTGGGGGGGGGGAGAAAGAAAGAAAGAAATTAAGACAGAATTCTAGGTAACTCTAACATACACTGGTAACACTGGCTAAGAGCCAAACATTCTCTTATGATTCTTTGTTTTGTTTTTAATTTTTTTTGGGGGGGGGGGTTTCCTGTGAATCTTTCTCTAGTTTTCAAATCCTTAATTAATTTATATTAGGTAAATAAGGGAAAGTCATGGCATTGTCCTGTGCTAGAGATAGAGTTGAGCCCACAATTCCATCACCCACAGCCCTTTGTCTACTTCTGTGCTGTCTTCACCTGGCAGTTTCATCTTACCTCTGGGATTCTTTCACCCACTGACTCTCCCCCATTCCTCTCCAGAGTGCAGAACACAGCACAGAGACGCCAACAAGATGGCAAACAAACGCCCTGTAGGTGGAGCACCTGTCATGTGTCCATCTCCATGGTCCCCCCAGTGAACGCCAGGGATAACTATTTTCTCCTTTAATCTTCTTGTATTCACTTTTCATCTGTTTCAAGTGAGTCCATTGCAGCCAGACACCACATTTAATCCTTATTCAATGTGTGGTTTGGGGCTTCTTGTTTAGTGTTGAATTAGGTCTCCTTAGCTTAAAGCTCTGGTAAGATCTCCCTGCCTAAGCCTACCAAGAAGCTGAGAAGCCATCACCCCAAGACATGCAGTACTCCAGTGTGTGGCTAACACCAGTGCTCACCATGAGTTAGCTGCTTCTCTATATGAGAGGCTGTGCTTGTATGTGTGTGAGGGTGTGAGTGTGGATGCTACCTCACAATTCCCTCTCAGGTAGGCTTCATTATTCCTATTCTGAGAGTCAGAAGAAGCAAGTAAATTAACCAGGATCACCCGGCTATAGTGTGACCAATCTGAGACCCAAACTCAGGGCTTCTGACTCTCTATCCAGCCACCATCTCTTACTTCAACTGCCTCCTTAAACCACCACAATAGGACTGAACAGGAAAGTGCTACTTCCTGTGTCCCTGTTGTCATAATTTGTCAGAGAAAGCTTTCCATGTGAGTTAATGAGAACAATGGAAGAAGAGAGAAATAACAAATAATGGGGACCCAGACTCAGTTGCCAGCTGAACGAAAGGACTTCATAGAAAAGGAAAAAGTCATGAAAACAGGATTGTAAAACACAGGACATCTGTGTGGAAAAGTAGATCATAATGAAATGTATTTTCAGTAGAAAGGATCTTGACAAGTTGCATGGACACACATATCCAGGAAGCTTTCAAATTGTGATTTAAGCAGTCATAATCGGTACCAGAAAGTTCTGTTTGCTGTTCCTTGCATATTTTAAGCATGTTTGGCTTTTTTTTGGTAATTAATAGATAAGGATTATACATATTTATCATTTTTGGCCTATCAAAATTGATTCAGGATCTTTGCCTGTGGGGTTAGTATCTACCTGGACTTGGCCCAAGGTTCTGTGATTTATCTAAACATGCTTTAACTTTGAGACAGAAGACATAGGCAAGACTTTGAATATGTCTTCATGGATGCCACAAGAAAATGCTTGAAGCCAAGGTTTAGTGATGGCATCCTCAGAATACAGATAACAACTCAAAAGCTATGGGCAGACTATGCACCCTTAGAACTGGCAGAGATTTTTTTTTTTTTTTTAAACACATGCATTGTCTATTGTGTGTCTGCTTTACTACCTGGCACTGGACTCCTAAGTCCAGAGCCCTGGGCGGGGAACTCTGTGTGAGAAGCTTTCCAGCTAATCCCCAGCTTAGACTTTCTTTTCCTGGTGCCCTGTCCTATCTAGCACCTGCTGAGCAAATGCATAATTCCCTTCCCTCATTTGCATCGTTACCTGAAAGGTATTTATAGTCTGGGATCATCTGCCCCCTGAGTCCTCTCCCTCTCTAGTCTATAATTTAGCATTAGGCCCAGTCTGTTTGCAGAGGAACTGAGCATGCCCAGAATTCTGTTCCCAGAATGAATGCCAGCAAGGACTGTCACCTCCTATAAACCTTAGTGATGGTTCAAAACCGAGGTGTGGGGGAGAGAGGAGGGGAGGGGGAGAAAAAAAAAATGCCACTTTCAGATAAGTCTCTGCTCTCTTTATTGAAAGTTTTATCTCATGTTGGTGGAGTAGGAAGAGATTTGTCCAGATGGCTTTGTGTGTGTGTGTGTGTGTGTGTGTGTGTGTGTGTGTGCGTGCCTGCACATGAGTGCACATGAATGCACACCAAAAAAAAGCAGAGCAGAAAGAAGGACATTGATTTTCCTTTGTCCGCACACTCTCTGTCTGCTCTCTATGGCTCTATTCACTACTCCATTGGCAATACTCGAGAATGACAAAAGCCAAAGAGAAAAAACAAGACTACAGGATGTGACACTAGCAAAAACAAACCCAGAAAAGGCTCTTGGAATAAATCCTTCCAGATTCTGAGGCTGCAGCCCAGTGCAATGTAGGAAGACTATATATGGGATCTGGGAGGTCAGCAATTCAGGACAGCTATTTTAAAAGACTGCAAGAGAACACCTACAGCCAGGAAACTCGGAGGAAATTTATCTGGAAGTCACCAAGGCACTACATTAAGCTTTCCCTATAATTTGGAGGCAAAAAGTTGGTGCTGCTGTTTTTAGACTTGAGAATACTTTGAACTTAAGGCTAGTCATGCCATGCACCGAGCACTGAAATGGTAATGAGTTGACAAAAATACTTCCTTTGCCCCCTTTCTGAGTATCCTCTATTTTGATTTATATTTCACTAAACATTTTTCCACTTAAAAACCATAGAACGGATGATCAATGTTTGGGGAGAATGACTCCAGAACCAAAACATACCTCCACTTTCATGTTTCATTTTGCTTCCAAGGAAAGTTGTTCACATGGGGGAGAAGTCTGGCAGGTTTTAACTTGACCAATAAAGTTTACTGTTGTCAAGGTAGAAAAGGTGGACACTGTGCTTCCCCAGAGATACACTCAGAGAGCACACCATCGTGTCTGTGATATTTCGGTAAAGATGTCTCACTTGGGGCAAGATGTAAGGAAGCACCACACAAATTCAGGTCATGGGTCTCCTTCCTAGATGTGCTAGCAAATATACTTCGAGTTTGACATGGTCCTGAGAGACAGAATACTGACACATTGCTATGAATTAAAGGACAGAAGGAGGCTAGGCATCTGAATTTGATGGGTTTTCTTGGAAAAGATCTTGAGCCAGAAGGGAAGATATGTCACTGTTAGGAAAGGAAAGCATGAGAAGGTTTTATGAAATGGATGATTGGGTTGATATCATATTGACCTCCTGCTTATAGTGACTAGAGAATGGTAAAAAGATGAAACTCTTACCAAAGGAAAAGCAGACACTGAAATATATAGGGAGAATGAGGATTTCATATCTGACAAACTTTTTAGGTGGCTGAAAGCAAAGAATCCAAGCGTAACAGCAGTAGTCTACCCACGGCCAAGACCTGCTTACTCTGTTCTCTACTTGTAAAGATTTCCCCAAGCACCCTCTTTCTCTAGCCACTGGCCTCTAGCTCTGACTCACAAAATAGTCATATCAGTTGGCTATTAGTAATCCCCAAATCATTATCAACAGCAAAGTTCCTTCCATGGATGTGAAAGATGCATATGAGAGACATTGGGGGTAAAAAAAAAACCTTTGAGAATCTAGATAATTGTTGGAAGGCCGCACACTGATGTTTATAATAAGATGGAGTTATGCCCCTCATCACAGCGGCAGTAAGAAAACTTGCCATTGAGAAAGGCCTATTTCCTAACATCTGGAGAAGTGGGCCCCTTTACACCTTTCATGATCCCACTCTCCCACTGAAAATGAAACTGCCCCTTTGAGCCCCAAAACAGCTTGTGTGGAGGATGCAAACTATAAGTAAGACTCGATAGCCACGTATAAGGGAGTGTGACTATAAAGTACACAAGTCTTTAAATATTGTCATCAAGATGAGTCATAAATCAGACATTTCGTGGTTTCTGATTATAAACTCCCTTTATTCTGTGAACATTTAAAGAAGGAACACTAGCACATCAACAGAAATGTAAGTATGTTCAAGATAGAGGTGTAGGCTAGTGCACTGTTGCTGGGGGAAGGGGAGGTAAGAGTATCTGGGTTTCCCAACTCTGTGAGTGCAGTACTTATTAGGGTCTATCTAAAATCTACTCCAAATTAGGATTTGGTTCCGAAGTCTTTCTGGAAGTACACTTAAACATGATTTGTCCCTTTAAATCCCCAAAACAAGTCACATAGGAGGAGGACAGATGCGAGAAGGCTGTGTCTCCCCAGGAGAAAGCTCTGACCGATGCATAATCAAAGCAGGGCTGTAACATGGAATAGCCAAAAGCAGCTGTTGTCAGTCAGGTAGGGAAGCAGAGTTCTAGAAAAGCAGGTATCGGTTCAATAAAAATCACTTCTTTTGTGTGTGTTCATATAGCACTTTGCAGTTTACACGTGTTATTTTATTAAATCTTGCACTACCTCCCCTGGTGTAGGCATTGTTATTTTCATTCTATAGACATAAAAGAGGACCATTTCTCACATCACCTGGTCTTTCCCAGCTCCTGCTGATGCAGTGCTCATAAGCACCGTCTCTTTAAAGATGGTTCTAGTAAAAAGAAAATGAAAACATGGTCTCCTGGCCTTCAATAGTGGTACAGTTTGACCCTGCTTTTTGACACTGCAGTGTCTAGTATGATATTCTTCTAACAGATTTGTCTAATTACGTTTTGCCTGGGCTAATATTAAAATTAATTGGTCTTTTCACGATCAGACATCAGAAGAGTAATAGGGCCAGGCCTGAGAAACAACTCGGGATTAAAGATCGGCTATGGATAATCCACAACTCAGAGTCTGAAGGTGGTGCAAGGTGAAGGCAGGGCGCTGAATAGTCCTTTCAGTGAATAGTTCGTGGCTTGTTCATTTGCTGACAATTTTATCACAAGCTCTGTGAGACAGTACATGACCACACTGCTGACACACACATGCAAACACACACATACACACACACACCCCACACCATACCACATCACACACACACACCACCCCACACACACTACACACATGCACATACACCACACACACTACACACACACCGCACCACACACACTACACACATGCACACACACCACACACACTACACACATGCACACACACCACACACACTACACACACACCGCACCACACACACTACACACATGCACACACACCACACACACTACACACACACCGCACCACACACACTACACACAGGCATACACCACACACCACACACACACACACACCACACCACACACACTACACGCATGCACACACACCACACACACTACACACACACCACACCACACACACTACACACATGCACACCCCCCTCCACACACACATGCCCCTGTTCACATGCACCCAGAGAGACACAGAGATAGAAGACAGAGATGTACAGAGACAGAGAGACAAATCAAATGAGAACAGAGACTAGGAGAAGCAAACACCCAAAGGAGACTCCTGGTCCGAATCCTTCTACCAGACTCACTGCTGGATAAACTCCAGCACCTGTGTACTTTCTAAGAAAGAATAGATAAATAATTTCAGATAAGGAAAAGGAGAGAAAAAAAAGATGATAAAGGAAGGAAATCTACTTCCTCCCCCCTTCAAATGCCACAAGAAAATTGCTTTAGTGGAAATAACAGAGAAGTTCAAAACAAAATTGCCAAGTGTCACTCTCTCGGCCTGTTCTCCCTTCCCTGGAGGTGCCTTGCTACTTCTGCTCCACTTGCCCCTAGGATGTCACTTCTCTGTCCTCCAGAGGAGACAGAATACACAAACAACCCTTGGAAAGCCTTTCACTAAAGGAAATAAGAGAATCTAGACAAAGGACATAGAAAGGATGGAAGAAGAGATTTTCTCTGCTAGCTGGCCACTTCTTGTTCCAGAACAATATCCATGAAAGGGAGGGTCGCCTTTATTTTGAATGGCATCATTATCAAAAGCTCTTGTTTAGTAGTTAATTCTGAGAGGCAGGTCGCAGGTCACCACCCATAGAAGACTATATAAATACACTTGGGTCTTTTGCTTTCCTGTAACTTCATGATGCTTAAAATCCCCCGAGAAACTGCCCTGATTTACTCAGGTATGCCTACCTGCTTTTCTTTGTAAAGTTTCTATCTCACTCATATTGCAATATCAGACCCTACGACGCTTACCTGAAGAGCACAGGGAACGAGTCTTTCCCCATTAAAATAGATGAACCCATTCATTTAGTCGTTCATTCATTTATTCATTCAATATACAAAAGAAAGAGGGAGAAAGAAAGAAAAGATGAGAGCCATTGGACACCCGGTTGTCAGTTAAGCTGTCAAAGCAGAGAAATGAACAAACCTCAAATCCTACCCTCAAAAAAAGTGCACTGTTATAGGAAATGATTTTAATCCTTTCAAAAACTTCCAAGTACAATAAAACATTCCTCACATGAAACATTATACTAAATTCAATACATAAATAGGGGAAGTTGGATGCATATTGGTGAATGTGGACAGACCAGACACACTATATGGGTTAGATTCTAGTTTTAATTTTACTAGTTGCCCTGATGCTGTTTCAATGGATCCAATAAAAAAGCCATTACCTCACTGAGTTCATTCTTTGCAGAGCTAGAAGGGTTCTCCATTCTGAAAACCTTGACCGGAGTGATCTTTTATGTGTTATGATCTTTTCCCTAGATCAGATCTTTGGCAATAATGATGATGACTAATTATTTGATAATTGGGAATAGGTAAAAGTATTCAAGCCCTTACACTCAACCTAATATCCCTTGGGTGTAGACGGACCATTGGAGAGGACAGTGTAGACAGTCTGAGAAGCAACCAAGAAAGGTTTCATCAACAGACATGGCTTGCATTCTATTAATTGTTAGGTCTTGGCTGAAAATGTGCAAGAAATAAAGTATCAAAGAATTAAACTATCACTGCCACCCATTCCCAAGTCAAAACCTAAGATGTGATCCACTGGAACATTTACATTTATAATCTATTTGGTATAATGCATATTGGTAAGTACTTAATGGAGTATGTTTTACTGTTGACGTTACTTAAAAATAATTGGAAGCATGTTATGATAGGCAAAAAAAAAAAAATCAACTAGAAGGAAACACTTAAAATTAAAGCAGAAGCATGATCATAGGTCACATAGCCTCTCCCATGCCTTGCTGGGCTGCCAATCAAAGTGACTGATGCTTTCTGGTTATAAAAAGATGTGAAGGGCTTCATTTTTCCCAGTGCATATGTTTATAATCTTAAACTCTGGGAGTCAC
Source organism: Phyllotis vaccarum (assembly GCA_033318265.1). Classification (NCBI taxonomy): domain Eukaryota; kingdom Metazoa; phylum Chordata; class Mammalia; order Rodentia; family Cricetidae; genus Phyllotis; species Phyllotis vaccarum. The sequence continues at coordinate 100,540,801 of JARWLC010000012.1, read as the reverse complement.
AGTGAGGTCAGGACAGCCTAATCTCCATTCCTTTTCACATTGAGGCAACCACTAAGCACTAAGCACTCTGTTATTGAGTTTAAATGTCAATGTTGTCCCTTCTAAATCTGCTCTAATACTCTCTAGTATCATAGTATAATTTTTTCATAAAATCTTAGTGAGGACACTATCAACAGATGGAGGAATCTAAATCAGCAAGTTGGATGTGTTCTTAAAATACTGCAGTGATATTGTGATATTTTATATTCATTGAGTGTGTCTTTCTTATCTAGCCTCTCTCTCACACTCACATACACACACACACACACACACACACACACACACACACACACACACACAGAGAGAGAGAGAGAGAGAGAGAGAGAGAGAGAAATACACACTACATTGGCCTTTTGCAAAACACATCAAAATTTGACAGATCTGGAGAAACATGAATATTCGGTAATGATGATAAGATAAATATCTGCAAAGGAGAAGCGATGAGCATGGAATTTGGTAGTACAAGCCAATGCGTGAAGCAGCCACTGGCCTTTAGGGGAAATCAAGACAAATGGAAGAAGGACAGTGGGAAATTGATGAATCTCAGCAGCCATAGGGATGTCTGTAACTATTTCTCCCTGGGTACAATCGTTCACCGAGTTTCCTTCCAAAAGCTAGATGCTCAGGATCCACATACAATGTAAGGAAGGACTTCCCCAAGGTTAATTAAAGACTGGCCTCAGCTCCTGAGCTCAGCATCCTCACCTGCTTGTGGATAATGTGTGCCAGGCCCGTGTCAATCGTCTCTTTCTTCCAGGTAAATATGTAGGCTTTAGTGGAATTGCACCCAGTCGAGAGTGCCTTGGTAATAAGATGTCTTAGGTGCACTACAACAAATTCTGGTACCATGGAAGAATGAATAGAGTTGGCAACGGTGCCAAGGGAGTTCTCTGTGTGTACACAGCCCGTCTTTATGAGGAACTTTGAAATCTCTTGGAAGCACTGACAGTGTCTCCAAGTTTAGGCCTGAAATTGGCTGAAGCTCTTCATTCTTAATTGGCAGAAATTGTGGAGGTTGCAGGGAAAGACGGAGAAGAAGACAAGGTACATGATGAGAGAGGAGAGACCTAGGGGACCAATAGTTACAGATGCAGAGAGAAAAAGGAGAAAGCCTTTCCCAGAGGGCCTAGGGCAGAGCGGCTCTCAGGAACAGCAGAGGCTATGGATCCCCAGAGAGGAGCCAGTAGGGGACACATTAACATCGCTGTGCTTCTCATTGCGTTGGCTGGGAGGAAACAAGCCTATACACGCAGCATATTCATATTGATAATACAAACAATATTTTATAGCTAATAGCGGTAGTTTTTCCATCAAAGGATTACAACATATTATGCTAATACTCAGTCCTGCTGTGTGTGCTTTCCTATGACACCTTCACTTTCCCAGAAGTCACCCATTGCCTAGGCAGCTCTCTTTATTTGCTCATGATTTATATTCTTCCTGCTTAGAAAACAGGTCTGAGACAGCTTGCCTTGTTAAATATATATAAAGCAGAAGAGTACAAATTAAAACAGAGACAGAAATCAGTTAAAAAGAAACGCATCAGGTACTACCTGGGCAGGGAGGACAGTTGAGAGTCACTGAACACTAAATGCAGTTGTGAGCTGCCAAGAGGAAGCAGGACAATGTATATGTTGGCTTTTTTTTTTTTTTTTTTTTTGCATTTTTATTGGTAGGAACACAAGCATGCCAGGTCACAAAATCACACTCACAGTCACCAGTGGTTAGCATGTACAACAAAATTGACTGACGATAGCTTCAGCTGCATTTTCTATGAACATAAAATCGTACTTCCAGATGAATTTTCTCATAGTTGCTCCCTCTGCAGGGCAGCTTGCAGATTCTGTATTTAGACTAGGTCAGCTCCTTACATAGGGCCTGCTTGGATCCCTTCTACAACACCTAGCAGTGTTGTATTGAAACAGGTATACTTTAAAAAAGATATATGCAGATCTCTATTTCAAATGTTGTGCATTGTTGTGGATAGAAAGAGATCGATCGAGACTTCTTTTTTTTTGTTGTTTTGTTTTTTTTTTTGTTTAAAAGGTAGATACTGAGTGGTACACATAAGCCATCTATTTTGTTCATTTCTTATTGACAAATACAACACTGGGCACAAAGGGTTCTATTTTGTTCATTTTTCCTTCTGAGAATTGGCTTCTGAAATACGCAAGCTGGTGAATTGGTGGGGTGAGGGGATGGAGATGGGAGTCTCATTCTATAGCCCAGGATAGCCAGGAAGTTGCTATGCAGTTTAGTTTGGTCTATTCTTGAACTCATAATCTTTCTCTTTCTGAGTTGTGGGATTCCAGGCATACTCCACGATGGCTGGCTCATAAAATGCTGCCATGCTATTGTTGGCTTTTCATTATGAGGATTCAGAAATAAAGTGTCTCAAACTTGGATATGAGAATGTGCCTGGAGCCCCAGCCCAGCTGGGAGACAACCTGAGTAAAGTGATAAAGGACAATGCCTCAGGAAGAGAATGCTAACTGTCTTGGACCTTGCATTAGACCCTAAGCTCTCAGCAAGTGGCTAAAACCAGGACATCAGCCAAGCAAGATGAGGACTTCTAAGTTTTCTACACCGTTACTTTACTTTACTGGCCGTTCACGAGGCTCTGTGGTCATACACTGCAGAGCTAGAATCTTGGGGAGGTGCTACCTGTTTACTAGAATTATATCTCTCTCTCTCCTCTCTTTTGCTTTGTTTTGTTTTTTCTCTCATATAGTGACAAAGGCTCAAAAGTTAAAACAACCACATATACTACTCAGGAGCAAAGTGGTAAGACTGAGATATAATGCAGCCAAAGTCCATCCACGATCTTACCAGAAATCCACCTTCGCTGACGACTTCTGCCCTACTCTGGGCTCTTGTTCTCCTGAGAGCTTGGGTAGGGTGGGTGGGGGAGAGGTGGGGACCTGGGAGGGAGAGGGTGACATTAGTTGAAAGGACATTCTGACTAGGACTCCATTTGCCTGGCATTTAATCTAACAATAAAAAATGGGACCTCCTAAATCTGGAAGGCTTCTGGGTAACTAAAGAAACGACCATCCTGGTTAAGAGGAAGTCAAGATCTGACAGAGGACTGATATCCAGAATATATTTAAAGACCTCAAAAAATTAAAAATAAATGACCTATTCAAAAAAAGGGGGGGCTTACAATCCGAACAAAGAGTTCTTAAAGGAGGGATAAAACAATGGCTAATAGATATCTCCCCCAAATAAAATGTTCATTGTGCAAAGCAGTTAGGGAAATGCAAATGGAAACAACTTTGAGATTTCATCTTACTCCAGTCAGAATGGCTAAGATCAACAAAGCAGCCAAAAGCAAATGCTGGAATGGATGCAGGGAGAACAAACCTGCACCCACTGATAGATAATGGGATTGTGAACTGGTGTAACTGGTGCAACTGGTGCAACTGGTGCAATGAATTCAGTGTTGAGAATTCTCAAAAAAAAAAAAAAAATAAGAAGAAAAGAAAAGAAGAATGAATGAAATGAAGGAAGGAAAAAAGAAAAAGGGAAAATCCCCTATAAATAAATCTTAACATCCGACCCAGGCTTATCATCACTCTTCAGTGTTTGCCCAAAGGACTCAGTATCCTACTCCTCAGATACTCGCTCAGCCACCTCCATTGCTGCTCTACCCACAGTAGCCAGAAAATGGAATATGCAAGTATTTTAACTGAAGAAGAGAAGATGAAAATGTGGTACATGTACACAATGGAACATTGTTTTGCTATAAAGAAAAACAGAATCACACATTGCACCTAAATGGATAAAACTAGACAATATCTAACCCAGACCCAGAAAGACAAGCTGTGCGTTCTTTCTCAGTGAAGGCTCCTAGTTCCAAAAATTTAAGTGTGAATACATATACTGGATCAGTTTCAGAAACCAAGAAAATAAAAGGTAGGGTATTTCTGGGGTAGGGGGCCTGGGTAATAATAGAGAGAACAGCAAGTTGCCAGAGATCTCAACATGGAGTGGGAGAAAAGGAACATCTATTTAGGAAGAGGGGGTAGATACAAATAAGGAGAAAGTGTAAGTCAGGTCTTTGAAGCACATGAGTGGCCAGGCCCCACTGCAGATTAAGGCAGTAACGGCTGTTTCCAGTCCCTTGGAGTGAGAGTGACCAGGTCCTGCCTTAGAGGAAAAAAAACAAAACAAAACAAAAAAAAACCAGCCCTAGATTAGGCCACAGAAACCCACCAATCCCTGAGCTTTCCCCAAGATTATACCACAGATTTCCACCAATCTGAGGCCACCTTGGAAAGTTCTGCCTCCCTTCCAAGAGATCTTATATAAAGCCTGCCTTTTTCTGGGTTCTTTACTGCTTCTCACCTAAGCAGAAGCAGACACCCTCCCTTCTGTGTCTTTCCCAATGTATTCCTTGAGGTTTGTTGTGCAGTGTGACTCTCTTGTTTTCTAGGCTCCTGACTGACAGTATGCCTTTCTTTCCAGAGCTGTAACATTTCTAGTGGAGAAACTTTTCCCCTCAGAGCTTTAACACAAGAGGAATGTAAAATAACATTAAGGATGCATACTATTAAATATCTGCCATTTAAAAACAATCTTATAATAAATACATGTAAGTCTGTGTATAGAGTATATATTTATTATTTAAATTATTTTTCATCTTGTCTGGCAATGCTCTCTTCCAAGAGCCAAAGACCACTTAATAAATATCCCAACACCAGGCATACGAAGTCCTCTTTTGTGTTGCTGGTCAGAGTTGTCCAAGAGATTACCAAGATATTACAGACAGTTGAAATTGCCCTCGTTTGCACCACCAGGGGTAGGAGGTAAGTCCCTATCACTACAATCACTATGTACTTCAGACACAGGACCCGGAGACCCATGAGCTGAGCTGAGTGCCTTCTCTCTGAGGAGGAATTTTCACGATACCAGATGGCACCATACAAGTCAACCAAGGAGGAGGGAAACATTCAAAAGTTCTCCACTATGAGCTGAGCCACAGCAGTGACCAGTTTGACACAATTACTCTAAGTGTGCAGTGATGGTATTCATATGCTGTCAGGAACCAACAGCTCCCCTATTGGACTCAAGACCTGCTCAACAAGAGAAAAACCATGACTAGTATGGGAAACCCAGCTAACTACCCGGGCCTAGTGAAGTTATAAATCCTGGATGAGAACCTACAATCACCACATTATCAAACCAGAATAATCCCTAACTGCATTGCAAATATATGTCCTTATACCCACAGATAAATGCAGTTCTCACCCTGTATCAAGGACTTCTCTTTGAAACAGAAAACCATAATCAATCAAAATGCAGACTTGTAAGTTCCAGTCCCAGTGGATTTATCTATGAAGCAAGTTCCTCACTTAAGTCTCCAGGAACAACGTGGAAAAGGGGGTGGAAAGACTGTAAGAGCCAGACGCCCAGAGAATTTGCTGTGAGACTCTAAGTCCCAAGCTACACTCATGAAGTCTTATCAACACAACTGCCTAAACCTGAGCTGGACAAGGGTAACAACAACAGGCAACACCAAAGTGTACGGAGGAAAGGCTGCAAGGCCTGGAACCCACTATACAAAAAATGCACAGGCAACTTAGGAATTCTGAGGAGGGGAGACATAGCCCTCCCCAGGACAGAGCACACTAATTATCCAATACCACACTATTTATCCAGTGCCAAACACTCAGCCCTAAAAACATACATATGAATAACATGATGCAGCCTACACGGGTTATATTTAGGAACATATATGCTTATGCATATACAACACACACATATCATATACATCTATGCAAGTAACAATAATTAACTTTAAAAGAAGCCATGAATTTTCAATATAAAAAGAGGGGGATATGGGAGGGTTTTGAGGAGGAGAGGGGTTAGCGAGATGCTGTAATTATATTATAATTTAAAAAATAAAAGAAATAATATATCATATGGTATAAAATATAATAAATACTATAAAGCAAAACTTTGACCTCCAATATTCAGAGTTGCTGCCACAATAGCTAAAGATACTGTTCTAAAAGAAAACATTGGGCGATGTGCAAAATATGCAAGAATCCCCAGATTATAGGTTGGTCATGCTCCAACAGACTTGATGGGTTATTTAAAAAAAAAAAAGAAAGAATATATGAAGTTGGGACAGGCAGGGGTGAATCTGGAAGGAATTTGAGGAAGAATGGGAGGTAAGCATAATTAAAATATATAGTGTGAAGGGATCAGACTCACAAAAAATTAATAAAATCATTATTATAAAAAAGAACCGAATTACTTAAATTTTCTTTATGCCTCTTTGTTCACCTTATAAAATTGGTTTCTGAACTGTGGAGTTGTGGTATGAATGTGGCTTCTGAATAGCACATAGACCACAACTACTGAATCCTGCCCCAAAGAAGCAATGGAGCCCCTCAGGTCCAGGAGACAGATAAGAGACAAATTGAAAAATCACATTACAAGTCATGGCATAGAGCTGGATGGGCCAGTGTACAGCACCAAGGTTTCCTCACATCACAGGGGAATTCTAAGACCTGACGTTGATGAGAAATGACAAGGGACAAGATAGAAAGTATGAGACAGCAGCATCTGCCTTGAGATCTACAATTAAATTATCTCCCAAATTTTCACTACAGTCTCCTTCTGTTTCTAAAACTATAATCTTACTAAGAATAACCAAAAATGAGAACATACATGACGTTTTAGAAATAGCATTTGGAAACCGTAAAGTTGGCATTGCCTAAGCCGTCTGAAGTCATTTTAAATTTTATTTGGGACGAAGGATGAACAAGGATAGTTCAGGCCAATTTCTCGGGAAGCCAGCAGGATGTGAACAGATGTCAGTGGCGGCAGATCATCTCAATTCCTGTCTGGTTTCTGCATTCATCCCAAAAGAGAACATGAGAGTCTTCAAACTGAAAAGAAGAAAATAATTTTGGAACTTCTCTTGGATGCCTGCGCTTGGATGAACATTCCTCAGAAACAATGGGTATCCAGTGAGGTGCATGTGAGGACAGGATGCATGTGATGGGCTAGAACCCACCTTTCCTCCCAGCAGCTTCTGATAGAAGAGACTCCAGAAGCTAAACTTTGACCACCACTAATCCCTGCTTATTCTACCCATCCAGCACTTAGAATACAGAAGTTGATGCGTGAGATGCCCACACGGTTAATTAGTAGGGCAACCAAGGGGTCCCCTGTCTTTCATTTCTGATCTGGGAGAAAAAATATAAACTGCTTCCCACTGAAGCATAGCACCAAGAAAAATATAGAGGTTCCTGTGTTGGAAGTTTGTCTGTCCCTTCCCTACCCATAATGCAATGTAAGAGATGATAGGACCTTCAAGAGGCGGGCTTCAGGCAAGATTATCCATCAGGTCATTGGAGGTGCTGCTCAACAGAGGGCGTAAGGGAGTTCTGCAGGACCCTGTTTATTTCTCATGAGAGTGGAAGGTTAGCACAAGTTCCCGACCTCGCTCTCTGTCTCTATGGGATCATTTCCTTACATATGGACTTCGATGTTACTCATCACGGTATGCTCTTGCCACGGACTGAACTGAAGGATGGTAAGGCCCTAAAATTGAGCTAAATGAAACTTCTTATAAAGGAAAATTATGAGACGGGGCAGGAGGAGGTAAAGAAAAGAGATGGTATTTCTGGTGGTGTCTTCAGGACAATATCATGGGAAAGGGAAAAGTGTGCAAGGACAAAACAAAATGGAGCCATTTGGAAATACAATTCATAACAGGTAAATACAACAGAAAAATGAACAGAAGTTGAAAGATAATTAGATTTCGGGGTGTTCATGGGTACTAGAATGGAGCATGGGTTCTCCTTGGAATAAAAAGAGTGAGCCGGAAAGACTGCTGTTTCCAACATGAGTTGCCACAAGCTTGAACTTGATTTTTGGAGCAAGGTACTGAGCAGACCCAGACAGGGTCAGAGCTGTGTTAGGAAGATGAGTCTAGCAGTGTTGTGTACAATGAATGGCAGCTGGGAAGGATCACAGGCAGAGAGACCAGATAGGAACCAGCTAAGTTCTCTGCAGATAATGTGTGTGTGTGGGTGGGTGGGGGGGTGCTGAGTGACTGGGGGTTGGAGACTCTTTGATAGAGGAGACACTACCACCACCAAGGAAGCTTCAGATAGACCAAGGGAGAGGAATTCAGCAAGGAATTCAGGTAATTTAATTATCTCTGAAACAAGGGGTAGCTTATGATTTTGTAGCTAATCTACCTTAAAAATTCTAGATGAAGTAGGAGGTAGCTAGTGGAGTCCTACGCATTTACTTTAGCCCCATGACTCCACCAAGCACAAGTAACACAGCCTCGGTGAAGCATAGCACTGCTATCCATTGAGAGTTTCCTGTTGCAAGAGAATGTGGTGGATTAGTGGGTTCTCTCCAAAGCCCCCATTCAACAGCGACAGTGTGGTTCTCCAGTCTGCCCAGCACACTCAGCTGTCAGCCTGGCCTCTTTCAAACTTGTACCTACAGCTCCATCTGCTGGTAGTGGGATCCCTGGCTTGTGGTTCAGTGTACTTTGTGTCCTAAACACCCTGTCCACATTTCACTCACACTCATAGAAATACACTCACAAGGGTGTCCATGTGCACATATAGAAAGTTATACACATATACAGATAAGCACACACACAAAGACATACATACAAACACATGGACATACATGGGCACCCTAAAATATGCATGTAAACTAGAAATATACTGACGTGTACAAAATACACAAAGGAAGACTGATAGATATCACAAAAAAACAGGCATAGAGACACTCAGCAAAATATGTAGGCACACAGGAATAGATATACACAAAGGAATATACTATACATACACAGGCACACAGAATAGAACACAAAGATATTCAGACATGCAAATAAGCACACACATGCACACACACACACACACACAGAGAGAGAGAGAGAGAGAGAGAGAGAGAGAGAGAGAGAGAGAGAGAGAGAGAGAGAGAGAGAGAGAGAGAGAGAGCAGCTAATTCCCCTCTGTGACATACCTGCTGCAAGCAGCTTCCTGATATAGCTGGGTAGCTTCTTGCTCTCTCCTTTCCTCTAACTTTGGAACCCTGCTGCCCACCCTCAGGAAAGCCCGGGGTGTGAGTTGAACCACATTCCCTCCTTAGCTCCCTGAAAGGTGCAAACAGCAGATGGGCAGGACCACAGTTATTGGGAGGACACATGGTTGGACATCTGAAAAGCTAATTTCCTGGTTAATTTCCTTTTGTGCTGCTTACAGAACCTGTGATTGCATCCTCCATGCTCCTCAAGAGTCCAAGATCTGAGAAGGGAAGAGGGAGCCCCTTTTCCTACATCTGTTCCCCGTCTCCATCTTGGCAGCCACATACTGTTCCGGTTTGTGTCCCCAACAACTGGAAAGACAAGCTGGTCCCTCCAACCTCTTTTATTAACCTACTTTCCTTGAAGATACTCGTTTGTCTAAAGAACCTTAAGTTCAAATGAATTTTATTTTTAAACCAGAAAATTCATGACACGGTAATGAAAATAGTCACTTTTTAAAAACCTTTTAAGAAAAAAAAAAAAAACACCATTTCTAACTACATCTCTTAATGGCTGCCTCCTGGAGGCAGGCTAAATGATGATTCCACCAACCTGTTTAAAATGTAAGGGAGGTTACTGCAGAAGTAATCCGAGGGTGTCTCGACTGCAAATACAAATGTCTTTGTCAGCGATCTCTGGCGCCATGCAGGGCGCAGGTATTTTTAGCCCACACAGATTTGCAGGGGGACACATGTGCACAAGCTGAATGATGTGAGATGGGTTCTGAATCATGACTAACCATTTCTGTGGGGTCTGGAGCCCTGAAGGAGTGGCTGTTTGTACCCGCAGACAAATGGGTCCTGGTCCCTGGTACCCTTTGGATTATACCCAAACTCTAGGGCCTAAGGAACCCAGAGTGAGAGGCAGCCTCTCCATGGCAACTGGCCTAGCAGTTCTAAGAGACCAGTGGGAAACTCAATGATGACATGGATGGTTGCTATCCCTAAACCCATAGACACACCTGCTTTTGTTTGATGTTTTTCTCCATGTAAATTTGGAACATGGCTGAACAAAAAGGTGAAATGCTAGAGGCATCTGAGTGTGTACAAGTGTATGAGTGGAGTGTGTGTACAAAGGCATGTGTGGTGTTGTGTATGCATGCGCTGCATGTGATGTGCTGTAGTGTACACTTTTGTGGTATGTGGTGCATTTGTGGTATTTGGTGGCTATTATGACATGCAGGTGTGCATACTGTGTGCGTACATGATAAATGTAGGCATGAGTGACAGAGGTATGATGCATGGGGACAGAGGTGGATGTGGGTCAGGGAACTAGATCCAGCAGACCAGGTCAAGCATGCATACATGGCTATATTAACTCTTCTAGCATTGTTTGGCTTGTTTGGCAGATTGTTATTGTTTTAAACTAGTATTCAAATGGGCATTAGGAGGCACCTGACGGGCTGGGTGAACAAAGCATACTGACCAGACATAGTTCATATAAGCACATATCCAGGGAGATTTTGAATATTTCACTTTTAAAGTTCAATTTCTATCATACTCACAAGTACATTCCCAAGTTACAAATATTGCATTGTAAAATTTTGCTTGGTTGGATGTTGTAAAACACAATGAACAATGTAATTGACAGGAGCATGAATATTGGCTTCTGCCATTTGTTACCTAGTGGTTTTGGGTAAAGCAAACCATCTTTATAAGTCTCAGTGTTCTTATCAGAAAGGGCTATAGGCACAAGCCTTCGGGGCATGTAGACATTGTATCTTGGTGGAAACAGTGACACAGCATGACTGGGTGACATGATAAAGAACATAGTGTCACAGGGGGCAGATCCTCTGTGCTGCACAGGAGCAAAGGGGTAACGAAGAGTTCTCACCTCCTCAAACACAGAAATCTGTCAGCCATGGGCCACCCAGGCCAGAAGCTTTGAGTCTAAGTCATTGCTGAGACTAAAGCATAGACATTAGCAAGAGGCAGATGCTAGCCTAACAGTAGGAAACACATCCTGACGAAGAGAGCTGTCCAATAAAGGACTGACAGGTGACAGGCTCCCTCTCCCCAGTTGTGTTCAAACAATACAAGGCACTCCTGGTCAAATGTGGCATGTAGAGAATCTCTTTGATAAAGCTGAGGGTTTGACTATATCAAAATCAGAACTGAATGGTCTCCCAAGGCTCATAGCCTTTGTTTCTGTAAAAGAGAAAGAGGGTATTACGACTACTGTTTCCCCTTGAAACCTAACACTCTACAAGTCCTTGGTCCCTGCTGGAGGCCAAGAAATAATAGGAAGCCTCCAGTGTCACATTGCGGTGCACTGGGACCATTAAGTGATCCACTTAGTGCAAGAGGGACAGTGTATGTGAGAGTTGAGTCTAAAATGATAATTAGCTCTTGTGATAGTCTTAATTGAAACTGGCTAGTCCACAGTGAGAGGATTTCTTGGGTCAGCCTTGCTCATTACCCTCCTTAGCAGCAGGAGATCGAGGCCCTCATGGGACAAACTTCAGTAACTATCCTCACAATTGACAGAGCAGACATTTAACATTTCTTTCATTGGGCTGTTTTTCGCCCTTGTTCCTGTCTCCCTTACCTCTTCAGGATTTAAGACAGACACAGACCATCCTAAACTGGCTAGTTCGCCATTTTTTCACCTTCAGGTTCACTCTCTTATTGACACAACAAAGCAACTGATGCCATTCTCTCTTTGTTGAATTCCTTCTCATTTTCTCTCTCTGGTCCTGCTATGTCTCTAGGCTGGGCTTGTACAGGGCATCTTCCTACACAGTGGATTTGCCATTCTACCTACATCATTTTTATAGGCTAACCCAACTCATTGAGTTCTCTCAGAGGACACTCACTGGCCTATGTGAAATTTAATTGTGTTTGGTAATACAGTGCGCCATCATATTATCTCTGATTTTTAAATATAAGGGAAGCCAAATGTTGCTAAATATGACCAAGCCCATGCAAACTCTGCAGTAGTCACACTCCTGCTTGACAAGAGGCAGAAGATCTTGAACCTGAAGGGTGGTTTTCTGGAGACAAAGGAAGGTATAAGGAGGCCATCCAAGGCTGTACTCATACTTGCCCCATATTCTGGGCTGAAAACGGGAGGCTCTGGGCCCTCAGCAATTGTGGCTTCTAGGCTAATCTCGGAAAGAAGAGGAAGGACCCTTCTCTCACTATGCCATCATTAGTCTCCTGCTCTGGGACTTCACACTGAGTTGTATTTCTGCAGTTCCAAGAATAGATTGCCTAGTGCTGATGATTCTGAGGTGTGTCTGAGTGACTTCAATCACCACTTTCTGGGCCCAGGTCACTGTGCTTCTTGGAGACATTCTGAATAGGCTCGGCATGCTGCATAGTAGAGTCAAAGGATTCCAAGAATATCTTCTAACCTGAGCCTGGAAAAAAGGACCAGGATGCAGAGAAACCAGGAAATGAAAATGGAGACATCAATAGCAAAAGCATGAAAAATGTCTCAAAGCAGACTTTAATGGGCCCAGGTACAGAAAAAAGAAGCCCTGTGTTGGTCCTCTTTTCATTGCTATAATGAAATACTCAAGGCTGCATTATAAAGAAAAGGGTTATTTAGCCCACACTTCTGAAGGTTCAAGGCCATGCATTGACATTACCTCTGGCCTGTGAACTTTGTGGCAGATGGTGCTGTTATGGAAGGATGCCTGGGGAGACATCATGTCTTAGACAAGGAGCCAGACTTGGTACCATACTCTATTGTGAGAGATCTAGTGACTTCATGGCTTTGGACACCCACAACAATCCTATCACCTGTTGACAATGCCGTATTAAGACCTATCACTTGAACCTTTGAGAGACACACTCTAGACAAATCCAAACAATAAAAATACTAACAGGAATTCCTTAAGGGAAAACTCTGCTTCACTATGACATTTTCCCCTTACTGCCTGCCTGGCTGCTTTCCTTGGGATGGTGGGAGAGATGGGAATGGGTGGGTGTGCAGGTGTAAGTGCATATGCAAGCTAGAAGTCAACCTTGAATGTTGTTCATTAGGAGCCATCTACCTTATGTTTTGGGACAGGGCCTCTAACTGGAATCTGGGGCTCATTGATTAGTCTAGACTAGCTGGCTAGCAAGCCTGGGGATCCTCCTGTCTGTCTCCATCTCTCCATCACTGGGGATCACATGTGTGTGCCACCACAACCAGCTTTTTATTTTGGTGCTGTAGATTAAATTCAGGGGACTGAGCAACAGACACTATACAGAGTTATTTCCCTAGCCCTGATTGGCTGCTTTGGAAACAGGTAATGATTTACTAATGTGTCACATTGAGAAATATATGTACAAAGTAGACTACATGAAAGTAATGGCTAATCTTGGTGGTCAACTTGCCATACTTGGGAAGAAAGAGCCTCAGCTGAGAAATCGCCCCCATAAGACTAGCTATGAGCATGCTGTAGAGTCTTTTCTTGATTGCTAAATAATGAAGGAGGTGGCAGCCCTCTGGGGGCCATGCCACCCCTGAGCAGATGGACCTGGGCTGGATGAGAAAAGTCCCTGAAGTGAATCTGAGAGCAAATAAGTAGATTTTCTCCATGCACCTGCCTCTGCTCCTGTTTGAATTCTGACGCCGCTTTCTTCAGCGATGGTCTATTGCGTGGAAGTGTGAGGGAAAAATCTCTTTGGCTTTGGCCAGTGTTACCATAACTACAAGCAAGCTGGAAAAAAAAAAGAGAGAGAGAGAGAACCATAGTTTTATAAACAGAACAGTAGGTTACAGGGAACAAAAAAGAACTCTCCCTTAGAGACCTGGGGGGTGGGGAAGATTTGATTCATACACTAATTATTTAAGGAGCAGCCTCCTTACTTTCTTTACTTTAGAAATGAAAACCTTTGACACCATAGCCTTGATGTGCCCTAGGCTCTGAAGTTCCAAACACCCACCGTGAATATTTGTGAGAATTTGAGGATGAAGGGAACAGATTTCCTTTTTCCTACTGCAAGCCTGGAGAAATTCTTTCTATAAATTTTATCCTACCCTGATGAGTTTATATCTAAGCCCATAGATAGAATCCAACAGTTCATATTTCAAAACCTCTAATCATCTAGGGCCAAAATGAACCACCTTTTGTGTTTTCAAGTGAGGAGAACAGTTGTAGATTTTACTATCTGGGGAACATGACTATCCTCCAAAACTACAATATGAGTAAAATCCTGAATGTAGGACATTGGTTTTTTGTTTTTGTTTTCAAACTATAGAAACAAACAAACAAACAAACAAACAAAAACAAAAAAAACCCACTTCACTGTAAAAAAATCCCTGAGTTCATGCTTAACACTTAGGCTGTTTCCATAAAGAGTGTTACACATTCACTTTCCAAATTAACAACGACCAAGACAAAGCAATGAGTGTATGAATAAGTGAACATTCCACATGAGACCCAAACTTGGACCCACAGTTGTCACAGGGATGCACTACCCCTTTCAAGATTGCCTCAGGGAAAAGGACAATTGTCCTTGTTTAGCTTCTTTTTTTTTTTTTTCTTCAATAAAGCCAGTCAAAATTTCTTCCTTAATTTAATTCAGATACGACTGACTTTGTGTTCCTTGCACCCTTGACTCCAGTCATGGCCTCATAGTAACCCAGAAATGTGTGTTCCACTGTTCATATAGCTGTTCTTCTCTTGACAATTAAGATATCACAATCAAAGTGTCCCTTGATCAACTGAATACTGGCTTTATAATAGGCACCCTGTCTACGAAAGATACTTGTAGATTTATTATCAGAAACCATTTTATTTAGGCTGATGTTGGCCTGGACTGGTGGTTCTTGAAGCCACAGCAATAGTAGGACCCATCTCAATGGGCAGAGGTGACCTCAATCAATGCCTTACATTCAAGACAGGCTCTAGGTGTTTCCAGAAGAAATGGATGAGATGGCTACCTCCAGGGGATCTCAGGGAGTGTTTTTACCTCCTAATGTGAACTGGAGACAGGTCTAGCTAGTGCTTACTAATCTCCAAGCACTATGTTCCAGACAGAAACATAGCAACCAGCTGCATGGCCTGCAACACCTTTTTTTTTTTTTTTTTTTTTTTTTTTTGCATTCTAAGACATATTCATTAGTGAAATATCAGAAACCTCAGGGGCAGCATGTGCTTCTAATTCATTTTCCAATTGTATAATGAGCCAGGAGTGAAATTTTTAGGGTGAATTTAATTGACCTTTACAGCAACATCAGGCAGATTGGCTTAAATGCTATTAAAGCAGAGGGTAACCCAGAGAGACTTTCTGGAAGGTTATCGGAAAAATCTATCAAGTTTTTTTTTTTTTTCTTAATTTTTATCAAGAAAGGAAATAGCTAAATAGAGGACGCAGAAGGATAAACACAAAGAAGGACAGAAGGACAGAAGATTCAGAATGGGCATGTGATAGAGAGAGAAGAGGGAAATGAAATGCCAGGAAGTGGGTGGGAGCAGCTCCTGCCCCTTATTGCCGGGGG